>CM034548.1:37254295-38504295 GCA_020055645.1 Tomocerus qinae
GATCCAAGGGAGATAGACCATCAGGTGTTCTTCCAAGCTTACGAATTCCGAGTTGAAATTTCAGGGCTCGGTCATAAGGAAAAGAAATGTATAAGGAAGAATTTTCTTGTTTTCCTTGTTTAAATAGACGAATATCTTTTGTCAATCGCGATTTTATTTGTTCATCGTAAAGAAATTGTGAGAAGGCGTGAATTTTCGTTCGGAGAAAGTGATAAGTGTAGTTTACAGTCGTATTTGCCATGCCAGGCCCATGAGTTCGCATAGAGTTAGCCAAATGACGTATATTTACGGTGTCTAAATGTTTATTTGGTGAATTCACTTGAACAAACACTTGATTGTTGAGATTGTAGGTAAACTCCACCACAAATTTGTTTAGGTGTCGCACTATTTCCAAGATGTCCAGCCCCTTTTTATTAAATTGAGTAAACACAATAATGAAAATTGCAATAATCTGGAATATTTAAGACAATACTTTTGAATTAGCAGTTGATTGTACCTGTTCAAGAGTGTGGCCTGGAAGATGGTCTTCTAAAATTTCCAAGTCATATTTATCCTGAGCAAGGACACGCATTGTTGCATACGATTGCCAGTCATGTAGGGCAACTGATGCCAGATTATAAAATGTTTTACTAAGATAATACTCTGTCTGTAATGCACATAAACAAACAAATTTATTAATTATTATTTATCTAAAACGGCACACTGAAGTCAAAAGTAATTTATGATGTAAATTGCTATGCTACGATTTTTCGGGAATGGTATTTTGACGTTTACGAAAAACTTTTCAGAAGGTTACATTTATTTTTATATATTTATTATAGGCGTTTTAAAAATATTTATTTATTTAAAATTCAATTATTGCCCAAAATATAAAATATTATGTACATAAAATATATATACAGACATCTCAAATCATCAAAATTATTATATCATTTAAAGCTTAAAAATAGCTTTTATTTTAAACAAAAAAATAAGCCTAAAATATTCATGAACCTCAATTCAACAATTGGGAGCCATAAATTATTTTTGTTAGAAGAAAAATGTATAGAATATTTCCAATGCTTTTAAAGCATAGTAAATAAAAAAATAATTGTAAGTGAAATATGTATAAACTGCTAATACAAAAAATAAACTGCTGACAATTTGGGCCAGGGGAATAAATAGTTTACCTACCCACTTTCAGCATTTGACGTAAAATATGAAAATTAAGGCATTTAACCTAGCTTATACTTAAATCAGGAGAAAATGATTTTTGTTTTAATAAGTGCAAAATGAAAGCATTTATTACAAAAACCGTTTTTAATTTTTACTATTTACTTTAAATGGTCTACGACTTCTATTAATTCTATTTCATACTACTGAATAGATATGAATTATGAGTGGCAAGTAGGTAGAAAATAAAAGGCTAAAAATGAACCTACCTATAAATCAAAATCTTAAAATATTTATTGTCACAAAGAAATTTAAAAAATAATTACTACCACAAATAAAAAATTTTAAAAAATAGAATGTAAATAAAATAAATAAAAAGTATACTGTAAATGTAAATAATATTTTATCACGAACAAAAAATAGACCAAAGGAAATATATTAATATTTAATATGTATTTCTGCAAATGGGAAAGGACTTTTAAAAAATAAAAGAAAAATAGTTTCATAACTCCAAACAAAGAGAGTGGATGGAAAAAGGTAAACAGAAAATAAAGCTTCATAAAACTCAAAATTAAGATGATATCACTCAATATATAGCAATCAACAAAAGTGACATTTCAAATTTTTTAAATAAGCATGTAAAAAATATATGAAAAGTATCAAAAAATAATAATAAGGTACGTAAACAAATGGAGCTAATGTTTATAACTTATAAATACAGATATTTAATATTCATAAAACATTTAAATGTTTAGACAATTCTTAGTACTATTATTATGGCAATAGCAATATGAATTATTTTGCGAATCTATGGACTAGAAAGTGTAGAAAGCTTCATTTTTGTACATCTATTAGTAATTTGAGAATATAAAAAATGTCTTACAATGCTTTTGAAGCAAATTTTGCGGTTATTGAAGAGCAAAGATGGTGATTCTAAAAGGCACTGCAGTTCTTTGGCCCCGTTCCTAAAAGGCGAGTTATCTTCAAAAGTAACTTGTAAATGCGAATGACTTAGTAATCGTAAATCCGTCTCTACGTCACGACAAAGTTTATCAACAAGTTGGGACTTAAAATAGCTCTCCACATCGGCCATGAAGGATTTTTTGACCTGTTCTTTGTGAGGGCTTTTGTCCAGCATATCATAACAGTCTTGGACGATAAGAAAAATGGCTGGTAATTTAGAAACTTCAATTTCATTATTGTAAATACATGAGAAATAAGTAGACAAGATAATTCTATGCCAATATATCGAAGATCCGTTGCAAAGGAGTTGGATCCTCTCCTTCATTCCAACCAAATTCCCAATCCTCTCTACAGCAGCTACCAAAATAGTAAAAATGTCATCGTCTTTCCAAAGTTTGTAGCTGGCTGCGGCAAAATCCAACGCTATTTTGGCCACTGCAAGTCTTCTCTTGGACGGAGGACCTTTTAGCGCATTTTCCATCACGGTAAGAATAGTCAATGAATCTGACCGAAGTTCGTCAAATTTTCTATTGGGATCGACGATTTGTAAGGACTTGCATGCTATTTTAATATTTGAGAGTGCTGTATGCATAACATTTTGAACAATGTACATGGCTGATGAACACACTTGAACATTATGTCTAAAAGTGATGCTTTGAACAAACTTGAGCAATTCAAGGATTTGGCACAATCGGCACACCATCTGCTTTGTAACCGGCCGCCCAAGAGCAACGTGCATATTTATAACTAATCTGAAATTTAAGCTTAGAATCTGTGCAAATTTCACCCCTTGAAGAATGAGGTTGCATCTCTTGGAAAGATCTTCCAGTCTAAGTTGGTTCATATCTTTGGCGTTCATGACTTCTTGAAAATTTAAAGACCAAGAGCAGATTTGCAACTGGACATTTAGTAATTCTTTTGCTAGTCCAGTTATTTTTTGTTGAAGATAATTATGACGAGCTGTAGAGGCAGAAATCGACATCCTTCCATCCAGGAGAACTGCATTCATCGGCTGCATAGAATTTAGGAACGTTTCTGGTATCCAAATTAAGGAGCCAGCAATAGGCACACAAGGTATCTTCTTCAGTCCTTCCCAAACCGTTTTAAAAAATATTTTCTTTGAGTCAAATGTCGTTGGGAACAAGTAGGACATCAAAACAAACATTGCAGACAAACTGATGGGTTTCAGCGTATCACTCCCTTCAAAAAAATCTTTTTCGATCATCCCACTAGTAACTGTCAAGTAATAAACGAATTTCTCACATAGTGTTACTCCTCTGCCAACGGCTTTTCCAACATCCTGAAAAATCCCAGACACTAAATTCCGGAACATGTTGCCACTAATAATTGTAGAATGCAATTGTCCCAAATCTTTTTCTAGCATCAGGAGCTTGTCTGCTGAATCAACTCCAAAATTAGCACTATCTGCTCTAACGGATTTGATCATTTGTTTGTACTTTGTAAAATGTTCTTGCAACATGCTGTGGTTTCCAATTACTTCATCCAAAATTACAAAAAGAGCGAGCAGATCGGAAAATTCTTTGAACACGGATGTTAAATACAAATTGGTGATTGACACAACGTGCGGTCTGGAATCTTTGAATAACGAAAATAATTGCTGGACAAAATGGCTCGATAAAGTGCGACAGTTTTCTGCAAATTCTGCCATTTCATTGAGCACCGGAAGAAATTTTGATAAAGATAAATGTGCATCTCCTTCCGTTACAGATGCCGAATTGGAATCACTTTCAAATCCATCACCATACAGAACTAATGGCTCAACGTATGTCGCCCATCCATAATTTCTTAACTCTCCCATTTGATTGGTTAAAGTAACTAAAACCAGTAAAACCTTTTGCAGGTCTGGATTACACTCCTCAGTCATCTGCAGCGTAATAAGCTCTTCAAAAGATTTTGTTTCTGGCAAAGGAGTCCAAGATATTTCGATTGGGTCCGAATATAAATTACCAATATTGTACGTTAAAGGATACGCTGCAACGACAGAAGATCCAGTGATCGAATGTGACTTTCCAGCCGTATATAACTGATCTTCTGTCTTTGAATCATCTTTTTCACTGACTTTTAAATTCTGAATTAGGGTTTTTGAATGATCTTCTAAAAATAGACCAAATTTCTTTAGGTATTTTTCTGTGAGCGTCCGATACGCTACAGCATCCGCCTCGTCCACCATTTTCGTCAGTGATGGCCAATGCAGCCTAGGGAAGGTTTACTACCACCTGTAAATATACGTTTCGCTTCGTCTGCACTACAACCACAGGTTTTTGATTGTAATGGCAAAATTCTGAACCCTGTAAATAATATTTAATAAGCTTTTCTATTTATTATGGTATATACTATTAGAATAGAATAATTCGAAAAGTAATAATCGAAAAGCTGCTATATTCTTGTAATTTATCGGGAGACCGTAATTTTTCAGTAACTTTATCATATATTCTCTTCTCTAATTAGAAATCCAACATTGTATGAAATAATTTAGGCAGTAATGGTATTTTGTTCATGATATTGATTTGCAATCAACAATTAAAAAAAGAATTATGCAATGAACAACTGAATGACGACAGCGGTGTACAATACACATTAATGGCAAGTCTCTTAAGGATTTCATCACCTATCAATGACTAATTTAATTGCTTAATTGTTTTATTTCGACAATATAGTATAGTTAACTGGGTATTTGCATAATTATCTCAAAGTAGGAATTGTAAACAAATATTCTAAATTAAAAGCATAAATTCACAAGTGACAAGAAAGTTAATTTGTACTTTACTATTACTAGTGAAGCACCATCAGGCTTTAAACATGCGTAAATGGAATTGATGATTGAAAACTTCCAGCGTGGGCGTCTTTACAAGATTACTACAAACTTTATTAACTATAAGAATAATACAAATCATTACAATTTAAATGCAATTACCTTCTCGTAGGTGTTATAGTATTTTAATGTTTATTCTATTGATTTTCTGCAACGGAGCTAGCACATCTGCTGATGAACTGATCATTAAAAAATTAATTAAACACTACTACTGACAACCGAAGCTAAACCTATAATTCAAGACATGTTTAAATTACATCACAGTTGCGAGTTGAGAATCAAATGACAGCACAGTGAAAGTTAGACTACAGCAGAGACAGGCAGTCCCAATAAACTGCAGTAAGTTGTAATGTTACAAGTGTAAGTTGAGTGAAAACTAATTCTGTCTCCTCAGTTGAAGAGTTATTTTGAATTTCGCAATGTAGCCACGTGAACATGGATAACCAACGTGCAATTCAATTTTTGGTTGTTTACACAGAGAACTACTATAATAATAATAATATCCATAATGTAGAAACGCAGTATAATCAATTTTTTGGGGTACTTAGAAACGTAAGAAAATAGCGCGAATAAATTTATATTAGACACTTACAAGAATCTTTTGAAGCAAGACTTTATGGAAGTAGTACTTGCCCTTTCTGGGGCGATGTGGCAGGATTTTTGCATTTTGCAAGGATATCTGACCGTTGATTGAAACGTACTTGCAGCTTATCCCTATACATATGCATAGCTATCTGCTACCTGTATGTATTACTACTGACTCTATTGGTCTGCATCTGCATTGGTAAATATACATGGTAAAGTATACACTGAGTTAGTTACACTCAATCTGCTTAAGATTTGCTTTCACCGCAATCAGTTCGTTTTTGTGCATCGTGAGAGTAAGATACCAATTGGGCAAGGAGCTTACAGCTCCCGTCAAATTTGTTATTTACTCAGAAAATAAACCATTGATCGGACCGTGTGGTGAAAAAATATTGAAGTTTCAGTCTAAATATTGAAGAATTTTTAGATTTTTGCTTGTAAGTCGTGACTGTTATCATTTTATTTACATTTTCAGAGTAAGATTTGTAAACTAGTAAGTATGAAGTAATAGAATTAATTTTTCGCCGGTTGTTGTTATATTGAGGGAAGTATTAATTTTTGAACATCTTTGACACAAAATTACAGTTTTAGATCAACATGTCGACTTATCGCAAAAGAAAACGAGCGGAGGACGAAACGGATGACTACAGTGCAGGCATTGAAAGCGAAATGTCTAAGTTCTCACATAGTTCTCTTAAAAAGAATACCATCGATTCAGACGAGGACGAGGATGACGACGAAGAATATAATAAAAAGAAATACGATGTTATGAACCAAGACGACATTGAAGGTTTTAATATTTAATTATTTTAGCTGTGAGGAGAATGACATAACGAAAACTCTATTCTTACTTTGTTTGTTAGGCCAAGAAGATGGAACGGTTGATTTTGACGGGGAGACAAAAATAACACCTTTTAATATGAAAGATGAAATGGAAGAAGGCTACTTTGATGGTAGTGGGATGTATATTTGGAATAAGAAAGATGCCAATGAATTAAAAGACAGCTGGCTGGATTCAATTGACTGGATGAAGGTATTTGCCCCTAATTCTTTTTCTAATATCAAATTCATTTTCTTTTTTAAAATGCAAAGAATAATAAATTAAAATATTAATTTGTGCCTACAGGTTAAGAAGGCACCGGAAGCAAAGGTAGAAGAACCTGAAAGTAGCAGTTTTGAAAACCAAATAGAAGAGAAATTGGATGTTATGACGTTATATAAAGCATTGTTCAGATATCTTCGACCAGGAGAAACAATTCTGCAATCCATAAAGCGTCTTGGTATATTTATGAGCTATGCAGTATTCACAAAACTGTCATAACGTCACCTAGATCGATACAGGATTACATAAATGGTAATTTTTTAGGCGGTGGAAAGCAGCTGACGGCTTCCGAGAGATTGAAACAAAAGAAATTGGCCAAAGCTGGGAAATCTAGTGATAAGACTGCCGATGAAGAACCATCTTCTTCCAAGCCCAATCTTGAGGAGACAGAAGTGTCTAAATTAACCGAACTGGCAAATAAAATTCTAACATTGACTGGAAATATGGACATTTATCAGGAGACCTATGAGAGCGTCGTTTTCAAGGTGACTAAATTCCTCAGAGACTCAAATTGTGAGATAAAGTATGACATTTTCTTTTCAGAATAACAATCAAGGTATATGTTTTAGATCTCGCAGAAGCCTGTGATACAGTCTGCTGCAGATGATGAATTGGACATGTTTTCGGATGACTTTACCGCTAAGGCAACAGAAAAAGAAGCAAAACCTAATACCGAAGCTGCCAGCTCCACTGAGGATTCAAATGGTACGTACTATACAATATGTTACAGTTTTTAAACTTATTTAGCAATTAAAATTTATTCCATTGCTCGTGATATATTAGTATAGAATGGACCTGTCGCATCTTTCTACTACATATTCTCATTTTTATCTAGTTGCCCTCGTCCTCATTTTATTTTGAATTATCCGAAAGAGCACTACTCACTTATTGATAGAAAGTAGAATAAATGAATTTCAGTCACGAGACGAGTTTTGCAAGAATAAATAGCGCATTGCTGCATACTGGTGCTGATTCTTTTTCTAAGCAAATCCATGACTCATTGTTAATTGAATCACATGGAAATTGATGTGAAAAAATAGACAATATAGATTAGATATCCATTCATTCCCTCCTAACGAACCTCCAGCCTATTAGGTGAAAAGTACTTATTAGGATAAAATGAAGGATAATAATAAGAAACAAATCGTCTATGGCCAGTCTCTATATAATGTGTCATTAGCACTGGTTTACTTTGTGCACAATTATTATTGGTTTGAATAATATGAAATGAACGTTGATCTGTGCATGATTAATTTGTATGTTTTCTAGAAAACGAAGTAACGTGGGAATTTAAATGGGAAGATAAAAATGAGGCTGTGATTTATGGGCCCTTCACGTCGATGCAAATGCAATCCTGGGTCGAAGAAGGTTATTTTAAAGGTGGTGTTTATGTTCGAAAATGTCGGCAAGGGGGGCAATTTTATACTTCAAATCGTATTGACTTTGACATCTACTGTTAGTTACAAAATTAATTCAGGGTGTTCATTGTCCAATACCACTCCTCCATACACAATACCACAAGGGTTAGAACATGAATTCCCTTATCATTTTTAAAATTTAGCAATTCTACTTCCATTCACCGACTTTTAATCCTCTATCAAATGTATTTTGCAGGCTGGACACCAATTGTTTAACAAATCTTTAAAATTTTTCCCAAAATTTTCCCAATTTTTAACTCTATTTTTTTGGCCATGCAATTTTATATTTTGAATCAGCTAATTCGTGATCTAACCAATGTGAACTCTAGGGAAAATGAAATTGGAATTAAAATTGAAATTGAATAAAAAACTAAACTATGGCCGGGAAAACTGTAAACAAAAATTGGGCAAATGTTTTTAATTTCTTTCGAACTTTTCCTCAAATCGATTCCATTGCCTGTAAAGTACATTTTCAAGAGTTAAAAATCGGTAAATAACGTATAATTTCCTGTTGTGTGTTTTCTGGTATTGGCCAAGGAGTGGGTGCGCATTGGACAATGAACTCCCTGTGAGTATTCAATATTTAAATCACAATTAATTAATTACAGCTGAAATGGATGATGATGAATCATTATCATCATCATTAACAACTGTAAACTGCTTAGTGGTAATAATTGATCCTTATCATAAGGATTGAAAAACTATGCCAATGAAATGTTTGCAAATTTTACTATATATTAAACATAATATATAAAAAGCAGCTGAGTAGGTGTTTGCTCATTAAAAGACAACTTTATGATTAGAAGATTTAATCGCAACAATATTAGCATGAAGATGTACCTGTAATGCCTTCCCGTTATTTTTTAGATCAGGGAAACAATGGGAATAGATATAATTATGCCAATAGTGCACCTTAGCGAGGGCTTTTGGATGAATTTAGAAATGAATAATTTATTGTTTTCTATTTCCATATCCAATTTTTTATTATAACATGAACAGGTGGTTAGTACTCTAATAGGGACACCTTATAATTAATGTACACAAATCACCTGCAATTAAACTGTAATACTCTTACGTGTATTAAGCGGTAATTTAGCAATTACTTTACGATACAGATTTCATCTAGAACATAAAATTCTACTTGAAATTGGAAACAATAACGATAAATCATAACACCTCCCTCACGTTACATCTTTGCATAAATTGTATACAACTTGTAGTTACTAACAATAGTACTAATAACGGTACATACTGTTATGACTTAAATAATATATTAGAAACAAGTTTCACCCAGCTACGTCAATGTCAATCACAATCTCACGTTTCGAAGGAAATTCATTTCAGGTATTACTGTACAAACGTTACCCTCATATTCATAATATTGTTCCTATACGTATAAATAATATTACAGTTTTCATTCGCTTGTGTGACTACATGACAAATATTTGTGCCGTGTAGAGATTAATTTCCCTGTAGTGCACTTTTCATATCCTAAATTTATTTTATATCGGAATGAAAAACACCCGTTTACGATTGGCAGGTAAGTATTTAATTGTGAACGTTAGTTGCAGAATTACTGCAATAATTGAACTTTGTATGTGTACTGGATTGCATCAATTGTATTGTACATCTACAAAGTTTGTCTAGGGTATACAACGTTGAAATAAAGTGCAATTAAAAACTAATCTCTTTTTTTGCAAGGTAATACTATCAAATGTTGGCAAATATGACACCAAATGTCAATCGAATTTGAAAATTAAAGTTCCTTTTATTCGAGAATCCAAGTTGTGATACTATTTATTTACTTGATGCTATCCATTCTTGTATCAGACGCATAAATAATAATTATCATACCCAATTGGCTTGTTGTATTGTAATTTTGACAGGATATTTGCTTTGTAACGCGAATTCGCTGAAAAAAATCTCCAGGTAGACATCATAATATATATTACATTCATACTGCATTGTTTCTCCTTAATGTACTCTACACTAAATTACAATAGTTGCATTTTAACATCGAATTACTAGACATAAAAGCAAAATACACTGATTTGTGCTGACATTTAATTTAAAAGCAAGTCTTATAACAATAGTAACTAGCAAATTGAAGAATACACGACATACTCCTTCATAATTCGTAGTTCCATTTGGTTAGGTACCTTCAGTATTAATACTGGGGTTGGGCAATCAGCGCCTATTAGTTCTAACTAACTAGGAAAATAATGAATGCTGACAAAATCCAGCCCGACACATTAATATACATATGCCTAAGGAAATTAGAGCGATTAAGCACTTTCACCAAATTCACCATATCCTTTAGTTTCTAGTTCCCGCAAGTAAAATGTGCATTCTATTCCGAATATACATATTTAGGGACTGCTTCTACTATCAAACTTACAATTTGTCTCTTTTTACAGAATGATGTACCATGCAACAACCATGATTTCCGAATTTTTCTTATAAGAAAGTACACAATATATTTCTTAACGTACTTTTAGTGTTTATTCATGTACATTTACCCAGAATGTCACCAATTACTAGGTCCTCTTACCATTAGTAAATGCATTTATTTTTGCAATTAACTTAAAACACTTTAGTTCTTATGCAACCGAAATAAACGTTACTACCAGCCAGCATTTATGCTATTGCTATCTAACAAACACAGCATAATATATCTGTAGCACCTAACCTACTCTTATTACATATAAATATGTACATACACAGATAGACTAGAATTAATACTTCTTACCTATTTACTAAATCTAAATGCCTATTTATAATTGGAATTACATTTATTCAGTTTTAATGATTGTTTTTTGAGTAATAGATTTTCCTGTACATTGTTACTCCATTAAAATGTCAGAACTAAATAGCAGCAAGGTTTTAATTAATTTTTCATGTAAACAACCAGTTTGGCATTCGGTGGCTGCCACTTACAATAATTTGTTGGTGCTTATGGTTAAATGTGTATTTGAATAGCTTATTATGTTAAGTGTTAGTAGCCTATGTATGCCCAGTGTATAATAATTTTGGTATTGTTGTTGTGTTAGTACTTTCTAGTAAGGAAACTATATCAATCTAATGCAATGCAGTTGTTTGAGAATATTTATATCCATATCCACTAAAAGTCTGTAGGTAACAATAATACTGTTGCATAATGCGTCTGAAGCTCATTCTTATGTTTCAATTGTGCTTTTACGGGTATAATCTTGTGTACATCTGTATTTGCTAACTTTCAGTGGTAACAATGGTAAGTTTCATCTCTCTATTCTGTATCATTAGACTAGTATCTTCTATTTGTTTGCATTATATGTTTACTCTATTCACGTATATTATATTTACCGAACAAATACGCAGACTGTTCCATTGAATACTTAAAATCTGTTTTCCTGGCTATAACCTCTCATTCCCAATGGCAAGAGTGGCTAATAATTTCCCAATATCTTCCAAGCAATTGGGAGTGAGTCAATTCTGTTCATGTTCTCTTGCCCATTAGAGTTTTACAGCGTCAGCTTGTACACAATGGAGACTTACGTAGGTACTTACAATTACCTAAGTATGCTACTATCTATCTCTGTTTCTGTTATTTATGTATCTTGAGTGCAGGTATGCATGGTACCAATCCTGGAGGCTCTAATCGCACAAAACCCACAATGTAGCCGTTTTATTGTTGGCGTAAAATGTAATGTTCCCATCATGTGGGAGAGTTTACCATTGTATTAGCACCGGAATTGGCAAGTCTCTTCTGAATCGCATTGTACACAATTTTCTCCTGAGCAGCAAGAAATCTTTCCATACGAGGAGTGTACGGATTAAACTGAGAATATTTCTTTCGCCGTCTGTAAATACCTTCCTTGTTGTTCATAACGCAAGTCATTACTTTTTCTGTTACCGGTTCCTGCAAACAAAACATGATTTTCCATTTTAAATACTATTCAAATACATCCATTCACAAACTCTCATTTCCATTGCATTAAATCCTAAAATTTCAATTTATGCTTTAGATTAACTTTCCTATTTAATCAAAACAGATGTACAGAGAGAAATGGTATAAATTGTTGTCTCCAGATAACTTATGTAATTGGTATGTGTAATAAGTATTGAATAGATACCTCAAGAAAGTCGAGTATAGTAGTCAATTCCTGTGATGTATTGTGCACCAAATGATGATACATGGTGATAAGAAGTGGTCCAGTGAATTGTTCAATCCAATCCAAATTTGTTTCTGTCCACGATTTTGCCTTTTGGGCTACGAACTGAGACCAATCTGCAAAGTGGAAAGAGCTTAGTGAATGTTCTATATAAGTAGTTATACCTATATCAATTTATATTATTTTCTGACTGTACCGTATGGCCTTAATTATTACTAATTTTTATACACTATTTTAAAAATTCTTTGCTTGAAATGACTATAGAAATACCTCAAAAAATGTCTTTCTTAGGTATGAAAATGGAGATGGAGAAGAAATGTCCTGTATGTCCATAGAACGTCTAAATTAAATTGCCTGGAAAGTAGCTATGATTTTCAAAAACTTTCTTAAGGCGGAATGGAGTTTTAACAATTTTCCACCAATTGATTCTTACCTCCTTGGGGGAGAGGAGTAGTCTGCAATACTGTAATTGTATGTGCCTGGGTTTGCCTTTGGGAGCATATCAGGAAAGTGCTTTCATGCTCCTAACAATTTTTTCCATTTCTGGGCCTTTCTCATGTTCTGTTAAAAGTGGCTATTGGAAGGATGCTCCCGGTGGTCGAAGAAATTTCCATTAGCGATTCAATACTTGTATAAAAAGGTTGGAAATGCATTTTGAAACATTTATGCTTGGTTACCCTTTTCCCATCCATCCTAAATAATCTTAAAATTTGAATAGGTAGTTGGCTGAATAATTCCAGAAGACGTATTAGGAGAGATTGAAGTCAATATTATGAAATCGCCGAACTACTGTCATTTATCTGCAAACATGCCACTCTACTATACTAAGTAATTTCTCGAGCATGATTCGCTTCACGTATTACTATGTCCCAGGGCATCCGTTTAAGCATGTTGAGACTCCATCACACTCGTACTAGCAAAGAAGATGATTAGACACACGCTTAAGTGATCAGATCTGAGATATCTTCAATGTACCCCAACGATAGCATTATAGCAATTCGCATATTCTACAATGCCAACTAAGACCACCAAGCAGTACTACTAGAGTCATACTTATTTGATGCGCCAAGGATATCCACCATGTTTATTTGAAGTACATATATACTATAATGAAGTCATAAGCTATATTCTTGTGTATATAGCACGGTATCCCGCAGATACTATATAGGTCATAAATTATTCATTTCTCAACTACAAAATGCAAATCAGGAAGAAAAGTAAGGTGAAAGGCAGAAAGTCGATTACTTTCTGTTGCAACGCAGAAGAGAATATTTCGGGCCAAAAATTTTGGAGCAGATCTAAAATAATAGCCCATCTTACATGACCATTTAAGGTTATTAGCACATTAAAATGCAAAATGACATAAGGAAGTGAAATGGGCAATAAAGTGCCTAAGGTAAAAATAGTAAAACATTTTTATAGGTACCATTAGCATTCATTAATGACTGTGGCAATGCACAGAGTTTCTACTGCTAGGAGCATTAATTCGTCGAGAAATGCAAGGAAGCGAGTGTTCGTATGTTGGTAATGAAGTATGAGCGTACTTGAAGTAAATGGTGGAGAGAAAGGATGCGGAGAAAGTGCAGACAAGTGAGATGGATAATTGAAGTGGGCCCAAGTGAAAGCTGCAACAAAGTCTTGTATGTCCGCAGTTGAGGAGAATGACTTGCTAAGAATTAGTAGGACATACCTTTCCCTTGCCTGTGGGAGAAAGTCCGTGTGCAGCTAACGACATAATATTGGTGTCAGGTTGGGCCTAAGTCAATTGCGAATGTCCCTAAGAAAAGATAAGATGAATAGACATAATATCTAATATTAATGTCCAGAATCTGGGAAGAATTCACACACTGCTCCTGGCATGACATAAAGAAATGCCCATTCAGACATCTCAGCGATATCTACGGTCCTGTTGTGCAATATACTTCAAAAACTCACCCGTTCACCAAGACAGTCACGTCAACTCAATCCCTGAAAGTCTCTTCCAGTTTCATTTGACAGACACAATATTAAAAAAGCGACATGTCTTGTCTATGTCGCGAAAGCTACTAACTACATGATGAGGATGTTAATGGGAAAGTATATATAAAAGAAACAAACCAATCTCATCAACAACCTCAACTTCCTTACCACTTTTACGACTACTACTACTAGACACCAACCATAAATATTTTGGGGTACACTGAAATGAAAAGAGATTTATATGCGATACAGCCTCCCATAATAAATCCTAAAAAGCTCAACACCGTTGCACTCTGAAACTCTGAACTAAATAGTTTTTCATGCTCAATATAAAGAAAATAATTAATGCTTTCAGACATTCATTAGTGAGAGTAAGTGTAAACATATAATTTCATATAAGAAATTACATAAATTGTAACGGTACTAAATATTTTCTTGTTTCTTTTTGTCTAAACTACCAAAATAAAGGAAAAAATTGTTTTTACTTTTTTATTTCAAAAGTATTTTATGAGGATTGTCTCAAGGTTTAGTTGATTTATCACATTGACGCAAGTGACAAAGGAAAACCCATATAAGGTAGTGGAGACATGTTCTGACCAATTTCCCTGGAGATATCTAATTCACCACGGCAGAATTTAATACGAGTGAGTGAAGCAAAAATGTCACGTGGGTTAAGTAGATGTAATATTATATGAGAATTAAAATCCTTGTCTATGCTATAGCACTCGGAAATTGTAAAAACGAGTCTGGAGGCAGATTTTAAGAAGAGTGGTTGTGATAGTAAGGATTTGGCAATTATTTTGTATGAAAGAGTTAGTGCCTTTCAAAAGATAGTAGTACAATAGATGGCTGAAATTTGAAATATTATGAATGGTGGGAAGGGAAGACGTTTTCTACAAAAGCAGAGAATAATGAGAAGAGATGTAGACTTACAGCGCCCGGCATTTCTGGTGTACTTATCACGCCCTGCATGACCGATGTGCCCAGCAGCACGACGATTAAACTCGGCAAGAATCGCTTCGGACGGTTTCCTCACAAGAAGAATTGCTTTCTGGAACTGAGATCTTGCTGCTTTTCCTGATTCGTGCGTTTTCACAACTAAAACTCGTCCATTTGTCACACTCTCAGCTGGAAAACCGTTCCTCAACAGTGCAAAGTCCTTGTAGACACTTCCAGTAAATATACCTGCCATAACAATATAAAAGGATTAAGAATTTTATTTTCTACTATATATATGCTTACATTATTATATTTTATACTATTTTTTTATTGTATTTATATACCATCCAACGCTAGTATTTTCAACCTTTCATCTTTAATTAATTGAATCGTAGCATATCATGTTTGTTATATAGAATATTGTCCATTATTGTTTTGTGCAGTGTCTATACATTTCCATAATGACGTTTTCCATATTTCTTTGAAGTATAGAAAATAAAGCGCCTACTCTAATGCACTTTTCTTTAAAGTACCTCGTAGTATTTCTAATGCTGCTAGAAATTAACACATCCACTAATTACATTTAGCATTTTAGCATTCATTTTGAGGAATACAATCAGTTTTCGTAACTCAATTTTATTAACATGAAAGAAACAGGCTCTTTTATAAAATGATTTATTTAATGAATTTGATTCAGGGAAAGATCTTTTTTCCTTTGACAATTTGAAATGAAAGATATTTTCCCAAGGAAATAAATTCTTTTTGTCACTTTGGCATGTACGAACGGAGGTCGGGATTCCAAAAATAGAATGTCGAAATAGAAATATGTGAAATAGAATGTCGAATGCCTATCTACAGTTTCTATTACATAATCTACAGAGTTACATCTTGGTTGGAAGTAACAACTAAGTCCTCAAAATATTTATAGGCAGCGATGTCGAAGGTTTAGTGTCTATATATTATTCCAAGAACAAGGAAAGACAAATAGGATGTGCACCTGAGTTGCATTCTCCAAATATTTTATATCATGACTGGCAATAATAGCGTTTCCGTTCTCAGTATTACATTAAGGATTCACAAGTCGTAAACTTCCAACAGGGAATGTGTCGCACAAATAAAACTGGCAAAGACAATTTTCTCAGCAAAAAGTCAATTCTCCATTCACAAAATGCAGGTAGTACCATTTCAGACAATTGTGTGTTGCTTTGGTGGCTACATTTAACCTTTATCTAGTTAACTACTGAATGCAATAACAATATTAACCTACACTCAGAAAATAAAGCATCTACAGTGTCCTAAATTGTACAATGGTATTGATTAAATCGTGCATGTAGCATTAAATACTGTTTTTAAGTGATTTATTTATACATTTGTAAAGCATTAGCTTAATAAATAATTAATTAAAATGCAATGCCACGTAAGTTCATACGTATTACGTTTAAATTCAGTAAAATCCAGACCCAATTTAATCAGATGTCCTACAAAGAAACAAAGATGGATCTTGAAGTAGAGGGATCGTGGATTTTTATCGGAATCATGGACCAGAATGTATAAGGATGAAAATCTTTCCTGGAAAAGACGGAGTAGAGAAGGATTAAAGTTGACTCATTTCTTACCCCTGAATAATAATTTAAGTATCCAGACTAGACGCCCACACTGGGTAATACTTTACAAAATCCTTGGAAGAAGATCATATAATTAAGAAGTATATACTTATTTAAAATATGATTTCGCAACTGTGTGCACCGAGCTGGATGCCAATTCAATTGAAAGCCTATGCACAATGTAGAACACAAAGTAGATTTTGAAACGAGGTCATGTTACATAAAAATGATTCAATTATATTATATATTTAAGTAATAAGTAGATAGGATTTGTAATCATATTACATACAGATGCCACTCATGCATCAATTTTCTGTGTAGGTGGGTAAGTGCTTAAGTAGAAGTCAAACCTAGTCAGAAGTGTTTTATTTACCAAATAGACTTTGAGAAATGGAAGATGTAATCTTAGATACTTCCAACTATTAGTGTGCTTATATAACACACGTCCTCGTAAATGACACAAAGGGCTGAAAACAAGCATATAGCGTTACATTTTTTACTTACGTATGTGCTTATTTATTTTAATGATGTAGTGTGTGGGTAGGAGAAGGAACTACACAAAGTCAGCAGTTAAGTAGTTATATAAGTGCTCGATAAGTTCACAAATCATATAAAATATGATACTCTAATGTTACCTTTTCTCCCTAATTGTATATCTTTCGTATATGTAACACGACGCCCGCTTTGTTTGCGTCTTCCAAGAAGCTTTCTTTTCAAACGTCGACCTGACAACAACAGAGCCCCTGACTAGTGAGATTGTGAGAACAAAAGGATGAATTACATAATCGCCTTTGCCATTTTATCGTTACTTGTTCATTATGGCTTGCTATCTAATTTCATTCTTTGCCTATCGGATTTCCAATACTTTCATTAGACGACCCCAAAAGTTACTTCCAGTATCTTTTTTGACAGCCCAATACATAGAAACACAATATTCTGTTTCAAATCAACCTGAATTACCCATACTAAAGGTATTGAACAGTTTATTTTCCAATGACAACTAACTATGCTTAGATAAGAGAAGATGATTATGATAATGTCGTTTACGTAAAGTTATAACCAGGAAAAAGGGAAATAATTTCCAGCAAAAATCTGCTTTTTCATGTGACAATTTGGCAAGTTGAACAGCAAAAGCATTCTTTCAATTATACGAAAACACTTTGTTAATTGTTTTCAACTGAATGGAGTAGGAAAGTTGGTTTTGATTGTATCTAGAAAACACAGCTGGGTCTTTTATGAATTGGTTCAGTGTTCACGGTGGAATGAGTTTTGTGCAGAATAAACAATTTATAATGATCAGGGTATTACTAATTCGTATACTTTACTTGTCAGTTGATTTGTGACTCACTCTTGTGAAACTTTAGAAAGCGTTTAAATTTTGTCATTCGATAGCCGACAGAATGGCTGTATAGAATTTATCTTATTTAATTATAGGATTATTCTAGGGATAGAGAAACAGAGTATTACAAATAGTGGTCATGTCAGACTTTAGAGGAAGCATTATTCAATCCGTATTTTGCGTTGTACTTGTTCTAATTTTTATTATTTGTGTCCTCATTCCCCTAGTGACTGTTGGGGGAATGAGATCCTTTTAGACTACAGTTAGGACAATGACATTGTTTTATATCGCAAACAAAAAACAATATCAAGCCTTTTAACCAAGTTCTATTTTATTTAATCAAAGTTGACTCTGTGCTCGTAGCTACTGTGCTATAACTACCTACTAGGTTAGTGAGATAAAGGAGAAAGGAGTAGGGAAGGGCAAGGAAGCCAACTTTCAACAAGCCATTACATAGTGCGGCATATTGAGATTAGTTGGGACAGCTAAATGTAACGTAACTCTGAAGCAAGACGACGACAAAGGTACTTATGAAAATGAACTGACAAAGATAAAAGCGAATAATGTTAGTCAGCCTCCTCGACTCGGGAGGGTTATTATACAAACTCTCAAAGAAATAGACGTAAAAAGGATCTTCACAGATAGCATAGGCAGAAGGATGAAATTCATGCAAAGCTAACCATGTTACTTCAAACATACCTGACACACATTCATAATATTATGTAATATTTAGTTAGGTACTCATCGTCAGGCTGCAGACTAATAAAATGTACAAGTAGCAGCACAGCCTTTATTACGTTACTCCCTATCTTCTTATCTATGCTTATAGTACAGTAGCACGTAAAATATTCACAACTGAATCTCCCTTGAATTAATGGCCCATACATTATGCATAGTAATTAATCGTTAATTTATGATGATTTTATGTAAATATAGATATGCACTCCATGTGGCATATTTAGTCAAGATACTAGTGATACTACTATAGTAGCAAGGAGAAGGAAAGTATTCTCCAATAGTGAACTTTCACATTTTTCTTAAATTTCCATATGGACACCAAATCCTGAGACATGAAATGCAACTTTCTATTTGTGTCAAAGAAAATGGATTTCAAGAGATGCAGCTGGGAAAAATCTACGTATCCAAATATTGTCGTCTGTGTTCCATATTGCCATTTTTAATCTGTCTTTCTCAAATGCGCATAGCCTAGGCAAAGTAAGACGATATACTTTTGGTATACGTATATCTAGTTTTCTTTCACCTAAAGAGTGATATATATTACCATGAAAAAGTGGAAAGTTTCGTCTTACTTAATGTAGGCAGACATATTCGATGGTTGTACATCAGGGGAATATAGAAGCAGCTTGGTATTAATGGGTGAAAGTCTTGTAAGCTTTGTAAATGGGTGTGATTAGCCTTGTGTGTCAATTATTATTTCGTTGCATGTCACAGAATGGGTAAATAAACAATAGAAAGTGGAGGAATGTTCTGGAATTCTGGAATGCAATTAGAACATAGGTCTAAATATTCAGAATAGAGAAGAATTACTTGTTTGTGGTGGAAATTTCTGCAGTTTGAAGGACTGCATTTATTATTTGTGTAGACAGGGATATTGTGAGTGCAAATGGTCGTAGATTTCGATTGCATCCATATGGTCTTTCTTTCCTCCTCCGAACATCACAAGTCTTTTGTTAGTCAATGGGCTTTTCGGAGAGAATTATTTTTGAAAAGTAAGTAAAGGCACTCACGTTCCCTTGATGTTTGCAGTGGCTGTGAGTGATGCACTATAGACAACCGCGGTGCAGTGGAAAGAATAAAGCAAAGAAAATTGAATTGGAAATCGAAAATAAGTTAATATTAAGTTTTTGGTGGTTTTCTCTTAGGAAGCTGCATTTGTATCGGGAGAATACGGAGGAGAGTGTATGGATGGTATGTGTGTCTGTATTTACATAATAATATACATGAGTCTGTCTGGCTTCTCTGGTGGACCTGGAAACGTCGAGATGAGAGATCGGCTCTTTAAAGACGATTGCAATTCACCGGATAGTTCAGTTACGTGAACTGAAATTCCAATTTTTTCTTTCTAGTCAAGTGAAGTGTAGTGAGGTGAGTGAGTGAGGAGAAAGCCATTTCCTGCGGTTTACCAAGTCAAAGTATGCCACATATAGACATCGTATTAATAGGAATCCATAATACGTAGACTTGTATGTAGTGTGTACGTTCCAGGAAAATCCATACTCTTCTGGCTTTATTTCTTATTTGTTAGTTTAGCCTATAGATTATACCAATGGAAGTTGCTCGAATCAGATTGGCATCCATACATACATATTGAATGAGTTCCCTTCCAGAAGATCCAGACTGAAAAGATTGAGTGGAAGATATATATCTATTCTCCGCTTTCTCTTCGTCTCTGCAATATTCTAACTGAGTATTCATATGCACTATGCACTCTTAAATCTAAGTAAGTGAAATGCCTCTTACACTCCAAGTCTTGGCAGTTCAATATGTTCCCGTTTTGAACTTACACTCTAATAAAATCATGTATATTAATTGATTGCATTTTTGGAGCTCCCGATAAAGAAAACATTATAATATCCTAGCTCTGCCGCATTATTAGTAAACGCTTTTCCAAATTATACTAACTAAGCATTAAATTCCACCATTTCTCATGAATAGTGGTTTAACAGCTAAAAACCTTACTCAATATAAGATGCTTGCTTGTCAAAATTAATTTTAAACCCCCATAAATATAATCTGGAAGAATGCATTGGTGGTTCGCTTCTTAGTGCACCTGGCATCCATATAGGCGGTTTGATATATGCAAAATATTTTTTCAACGGTAGTGGGAATATTAGGTAGACATAAATACAGGTTAACCGACTCTGCTCCAGAGCCGTGGTAGGAGACAAGTATGTGGTTAAGTAAATGGACTGTGACATTTATAGTGCCATTTGAAATGTCGAAGAGTTCCTGACTTTCCAATATACAGATGTATAAATGGATGTAAAAAACGAATGTGGCTGTGGTATTAATATTACTTATTCAACTTAAGGCAATAAATAAGTACTAGCTCGGGTCAGGAGTGTTTTAATTCCATTGTGAATGGGCTGAGAAGCTTAGCGGGTGACGTGTGACTACCTGTTTGTTTGCACTTTAGGAAAGTGTGACAGGACGGGAAATATTAGGTATTTAAGCTGGTGGTGCGTGAAGTAATAAATGCTGTTTGTAGGGAAATGAGAATGTAAAAATGTGTCCACCCACGCTCACTGACAGGAATGGTTCTCACGTACGTAGGAATGCATCTGTCGATTTGCAGGCAAGCGTCTATAAGCAAGTTCGATCAGAATGACATCCCAACCTTTATTCATATTGATGAGGTTAGTCGAGAAGCAGGTAAAGGAATTCCTGGGATGCCATATGCGGGAAAGTTATAATTGAGACTGGTGGAGTGTGATCGCCTTCTGGTTTGGTGTCGGAAGAATTGTTAATTTAATAGGTAACTTACCTGTTGACAATTGAAGAAGGTAGCGAAGCCATGTGTTGCCACTTCCAGGAAAACTAGTCAAAGCCACAACCGCCCCAGTTTCTTCGCGATAGTGAACAGGAACGCATTTGAAAATAGTACGACTCCGTAATAAGTCGTTAGCAAATCCAGAATCTCTTCGGGAATGTAGATTATATTTTGAGCCAGCTCCTTCTCCAGTCTTCTCAACAGTAATCACACCTATGTTTCCGCCACCAGCTCCGGCTGCAGGAGCATCGGCTAAATTTGTTGCTCCTGCAGCGGATCCAGACACTCCAAATCCACCGGGTGCCCCATTACTTCCATTACCGCCTCTTCCAACACCATAGCCTGATTCCGACAACGACCCATTCTGAAATAGTAAATGAGCCAGAAACTAAAATTCATTCCTTAGAACCATTTCACAACTTTAAACAAACTTCTCCCCAAATCCCTTTCCTTCTGCCAAGGACGTCGCAGTTCTTGGATTTTCACTCAATAACAATGGATAAGTACCCCGCATTTTACGCCACGGACTTTTACTCAAATGGAAACCACTTTTTATGCTCATTGAAATATTCATAAAAATGAACAATTGTTGTAGGGATAAGTATGCACAACTAGCCACGTACCTTCATCCAAACATGCAAGCATAATGCACTCTCCTTCCTTTTATCTATTGTCAGAGGTGAAAGTTTGAGTACAGACTTAGGATTTACCCACAGTAAATAGAATTCTGCACTTATGTAAGTACTAATATTATAGCACTACTGGGAATTCCCCAAATATACTAGATCTCGCCGCAAAATATACTGCCTACTTTGATATAATGGCACTTTTTCGCTAGAGACAACCAGACTTGGTACTTCTCAGAAAGTTTCAGACTCTTGGAGACTTTTTCTTACTGAAGGACATTTTCTCTATCGACTGGGATATTGCACTGTTATTTATCCTGCATAAATAACTACCTGAGAGATTACTATAATTGATGAAATGCATCTATCTTTAGAATGCAGTAATACAAAATCTCACGGTGACATCGAAAATTACATTTGCCAAGAATTAATTACTATTGTTTTGCTGTTTTCTACCAAGTTTTAAGTCTTGGACAATAAATCAATTCTCTTTATCAATTTATCAATTTAAAATGCACCCACACACAGTAAAACGTGCCATATTCCAGTATTAAAACACATTCAATGCACTCCAGCACTTCTCTCAATGTCAAAAGAGATAACGTTTTGGATTGATATCAAAGTTTATTTAATTAAATATTTTTAAAATCCCATGACGTTTGAATTCAGCCACACTTCCCTTCACTATGCCCAACCAATATGTGTCTCAAGCAGATTCATTCATTTAATTAAAGCCTAGACATGAAAGCTGTCACGTTTGAGTGTGTTGAGCTAAATTTCCAACGTTCCTTCCATTAAATATTGATTCCCTGATTTATATTACGCAGAAATCCTATTATTGAATTAACCCACAAAGCAGGACTCACTTTGTGGCAACTATTATATAACGCTGACGCTTTCGACTTTTAACAGTAAGGATGAATTTCTATTGACAGGATGGACGGTACTTTTCTATTGTAGTATATTTATATATGCAAAAATTATATCTTTGAGTATATTTATATTCACCCGTTAATTTATTAGGTTAATCAAAGGCATCCGTTACTGATATTTTATTTTGACATACGTGCTAGTACTTTTAAGTACACAAAGTTGCAAGAGTCCTGATTGGCTAGCTGCTACTAGATGTAAATAAATGAGATAGATAGCTGCCCCATGCTGCATTGCTTGCCCAGGACATAATAGCTACCTCCCAGGCATAGGCAACACTCAGTTTCTACTCTTTTAATCATTGGAAAATCAAATAGAATATTAGTAATACTTACTATATGGTGGATAATGTCCCTTCACGCCTATTACTAGTACTTATACTGATATAAGTCTATAGATTTCATGTAGAAGAGTATTATCTGTATAATGTACAGATGTACTACAATATAATACTACAACAGCTTTTTTGGCGAGTAACTGCGTAGTGCCTAAAACTCGGAACTAGCGTCGTTTCTCATCTATGCTAAAAGAGCTAGTGAATTTCAGTGGTATAATGTTATGCTTTGGAGCTGTGGTACATCGAAGGCGACACGTACAAAAGGACGAACTTAGCTTGGAGACAAAAAGGCAAATCCCGAGGTGGCATAATACAAGGCTTGTGTATTTTAAGCCAGTAAAAAGTTGTACATCCATAGCAAAGAACAGGGCTGTCGGATATTTACAGAATATTGCATTATATTTCACCCTACTCTACTAGTGGAAATTTTTTGTCGCTCGGACATTCGACAGATAGACTGGTAACATTTTTAAACGTAGAGAGAAATGCAGCATTATAAATTTGGAAGGGTTCTATAGTATTTTAAAATAGTCGGTTAACAAATGACATATATTATTTTATAGTGTGTAGAGAAGAATAGTTATAATTTAGGATGTTAGTTTAGGAGTTTGGGAGCAGGTCCAGATATTATGGAAGGGTAAATGGTAGCTGAGGAGGATGCACTAGGAAACGTGTGCATATTTCACCAGGAGAATGCTAAGAGTCTGTCTGGTTCATGTATTTGTGTAACAATAAAATGTCTGTAGAGTAGAGCATGAGGGTGGCGGTGGTGGTGTAGTATAAAATGTGTTCTGTATGAATTGTGGGAGAGAGTAGGCATTAGACATGCAAGAGAATGCTCGATAAGAAAACAAAGCGACGCAGTATAGCTGTATAATATGTAATGAAATGGAATGCACTGCTTTTCCTTATTTAGTTTTCTATAGTTATGGTTGCTATTATTCTGCGTAAAATATATATTTTTATAGCTTCATCCAAGCTAAAAATTGCACATAATATTGCAGAGGAAGTAAGAGAGGGGAAAGTGAGGTCTGAGAAGCTTTCTCCCTTGCCTGGCTTTCTCTCCGGCGTACAATGGAGCATAAGACGAACTCTGCATTCCAGACAAAAACAAATATATGCTTACTATATATTTATGCATTCATGTCGTAGCGTACAATAGGTCGACCCATTATTGTGTTCTGTGTATACATAGGCTATCTTTGTAAGTGCCACTGTTGAACTGCCACAACCACCACTAGACTTTCTCTACTCCGATTCCTTTTAAATTTCAAATCTATCTGCTCAAATGCCTACAGAACTAAAGTGCCCACTCTTACAAAAGTTCTGCACAAGATACTCTCTTTAGCATCAGCATAGCGACGACGTCCTTCCTTTTCTATAGGCACACTAATGTAGGAGTAGTATCAGCATTACATATCTCTTTATATACACAGACGCCCGTACGAACTGATTGTTGTCTCAAAATAGTAAATTACCAAGCCACACACAGAGAAATCACGCTCTGCCATTGTGTAGTCATGTAGTTAGATAAACTACTATCAAATGGCAGTTAATCTCTGTCTTATGCTGAACAAATGATACACCTAACCTCCTCGCTGAACTACTGGTGCGATCAGTTTACATACACAGATACTATAATGTATGTATATTCAGGATACCTACGTCTTTTTCAACCGTTCAGTTTCAACAACCGTATTGTAAATCCCTACTGCACAAAAGTGCTCTAGATAATAAACTTAGAGCGTAGTGAAGCGAAGTCAACTGTAGTCAAGTGTACGTGTAACTGTGTAATCAAAGTAAACCAAATCAAACGACTTGGTATAACGACGTACATATATAATATTCTCACACAAAGGAAAAAAAGACATCGGAAGATACGCGTTCTACTCTGCACATTTGACGACGTTTCTGAGAAACAAGCAAGCGCTACTATTTATTTATGTAAGTAGATTATTATAGGGAAAGTTTCTTTTGCTACATGTAATCCATCTACTACGTAAGAGATATAAGGATTTATATAATATCATTATGTCGTATTCTACGGCTCACTTTCATATTTTGTCCCATCATTATTTTCCTTTATGACGTATTCACTCACAAAAGAGAAAAATGAAGAAAGGTGACTTGTAAGTATGATTCTTCCCTTTTCAGTTGATGCTGAAGTTTGACGTACTACTATTTTATTAAATTAAGCGTTCTGTATTAATCATGTCAGAGGCTATGTTAACTTGCCCTTTTCCTCCATCTGTAGACATCTTCCATAGAGAGCAAAAATATATGAAAGAGTTTATTGTATTGTGTGCGGACATAAAAGTAAATATACCTACTTACTGTGATGCAATAGGAAAACCGTGAAATGAAGTCGCCCAGAGGGATCTGACAAGGAAGCTTAAGTAAGTAAACCTAAATGTATTTACTATTTCCCAGGGAACTACGTGACTATGCATAGTTAATGAGCTTACAGGGGATGTTGACTGGAAAACACAATTCAATTGTAATATTGCATGATTGCATCTGTATTCAGGTACTGCGTATCTGAAAGCGACTGCACACGTACATCTAGTCTAATAGAAAATAATTATAATTGCTTCGCTTGTTTAGGAATGGCAAGGATTTCAAATCATTTTTTGAACGCCCCATTTCATGTCTAAGGTTATGTTATGTCCCAGAAAATGTTCGTGCTTAGTTTGTCTAGTCTAGTCTGCATAATATCCCAATTCGACCGTGAAATGACATTACAACAACCTGAAACATCAAGCGACGCGTTCCCAATTTGTTTACTCAAATGCACAAACTCGTGAGAATAAACCCATATAGAGGTAATCAAAAAGAGTCTCAATGCTGACTTTCTGTCTCAGCTAGAATAAATATATTTGTTGATGACAGTATCGCTGAGGGAAACGTTATTTTTAATGACTTTTCACAGAATTTGTAACTAGCAATTAGACAGACTCTGTTTGTAAATATATGAATATACAATTCCGTATTCATGAACCACTCAGACTTTACTTGTTTCGAGCTGTTCAAAATATAATACAATAATATGCGTTGACAGCTTCTACACTACTATACTAAATTGCAAGCCAAATAAAACAGTCACTAAATTCTCCGTATTACTATCCCAACTGCAAACGAATAATTTACAGTCGAATTTTTGAATAAATTAATACTTAGAACAACCTTGCTCTGTTGGCTTACGATTTCATTGCATTAAATTCCCTGGAAATAAACGCATTGTAGCGTAATGCTCTAAGTGAATAACATTCAAGGGGAAATTTGATTCGTAAACTAGTGGAAAGAGTTGATTTTATAAACAAAGTCAGGAATGGTAATAATATAAACTATCCTGGAAGAACATGTATAAGTGGTAGGATGGTATTTGATTCAAAAAGAGCATTTCCCCTCTACCTTTTGCTAAGTTGCCTAATGTAAGTGTACTTAAAGCATAAGTATTTATACATTTTTGAATTGGATATTGAAGGTGGAAGTATAGCCTTAGAAATGAAAAGTTCCACTATGGCAAACAATGTGAAATCTTAGAATTTTTCCACATGGGTTGAGAAGTAATCAATTGCATTGTGCGTTGAGGCTTTCGAGACTTTCTCCAAAAGTCACAGGAGGTAACCAGGAGTGGCTAAGAAGTCCAATAGGCCTCAAAATATACTATGTGAGTGAATAAACTTGTATACTTAAGACACTATAATAGTATAAGTAAGAAGACAAGCCGTTTATGGCGAGGGAGGGCACTATAACTCCTTGTAATAATATAAATGCCTAGTTACCTAAGTTCGTGCAGCGTACAGCCTACATGATTTCTTCGGAATATTACTATAAGAGAATGCCCCGTTTTTTTGTTGTGATGGTAGTAATATATATAGAGGAATAAATTCATATAGTTTTTGATGGTAAATAGAAGTTGGGGAAGTGTTTTGGTAGAGAAAATGCGTTTGAGGATATAGTAGGAGGAATTGGAAAGCAAAAGAGAGACAAAAGAAAAGCACTCTGTAGCCTTCTGGCAAGGAATTGAAGAAAGTTCAGCTAAGTTTGAAATGATACTACGAATTCTTTTTCCAGTCGACTTATACATACAATCAGTCACGTTAACGGAAGTCAACAGAATGAGAATATAGGTATATTACATGTTATACCTTGCTACGCATTATATATTTGGATCCAAGGAAATTGTCCAGGATAAGAAATTGTAGCAAATGAAATGCATTAGTTCAGTTTCCTTCCTTTGCCTTACACTTATCCGTTCGGGATAGCCTGGCATGGCATGCCCGGGTCGTACAGACAGTTCTGTTCTCACACAGAAACTAACTCACATCACATGAGACAGACGAACGCTGAGCCAAGCCAACTTCTGTCCTGTCCTAGATAAGTGCACATGAAAACTACACGCTCTCTTTGCTTTCCCCAATCCATTCTTCGGATTCTATACTCTTTTCCTAGAATTGCCAAGCTGAGGAACGTATGAGTAACAAGACCCTACTTACTTGCTGCGCATATTAGGAAGCAGCTAAAACCAAAGTACATAAGTGTGTTAATGGATGTATCTAAAAGTAGTTTTCTCCCGTTACTTTCACTGCTTTTACTATATGTCTACAAAAAGGTATGCTCATCTACTGTTAATAGAGCTATATTATCTGTAACATACACTGTATTACATTACAAGCCAACAAAAAAGTTCTACAAACATGCAAACGCACATAGCAGCAGTTTAAGTGAGCATAGAAGAACAACATGCTGATACATGGAAGTAAATATACAGTAGGTAGTGCATTGTGTAATACGTCCGGACATTATAATGATACTTACCTGTATTATGTTACAAGTATTACACATCATTATATACCACTCATAGTAAAATGCTCCGAGCAAATGCACTTACTGCACTAAAAGTACAAAAACATACTTAGCACCCAGCTTATCTAAGCAATTATGCTTGCTGCTTGACAAATTAAAAGATTTGAGCCCAGATAAAGGCAGGAACGAAAACCAAAGCTCTACGTACTTACTAAGTAGTACATGTGTAAGCTCAAAGGTAAACATCATTTTGACGTGCCTTAAATACTCTCAGAGAGCAAGTCGATGAAAAGATGTCTTAAAATTCACAGGTTGCAAACACAATTTCAGTGATAGGTTAGCTTAGCAGAATATAAAGTCGTCTATTTATTCGAATTGAATATTTAGTGGCTACTAAAACCAACAAACTTTTCAGATTGCTATGCTTTTAGTACTTCTTTGTGTATGTAAATTGTGGACTGGATTTCTAAAATGTTTACGAGAAAGGCACGTAAAGTTAACTATCATGCTTTGAGTACAGACGTAGCTATACCTCTAGATGAGATATATTGTCGAGGTTTGTAAGTAGACACAAGAGTTTGAATCTTATCCTTCTTTTCTGATTCTTTCGTTGCTTCTCTCTGTTAGTGCCACCACACCAATATATTGATCAGAAGATTCAGAATGGATCAGAACGAAGAAAATTGGATCAATAGAAACTGTACGAATGCAATAGGATGCCATAATATATAGCCTGAGAAGTATTCAACTACTAGTTACCAGACAATGCTACCTATTTCTATTAGACGATGTAGGTATCTCTATCAGCAATCTACTAGTAGGCACTACTAGAGTCTTTCGTATATTGAGGCTATTATACATTTGGAGTAAGTAATACTTTCCCAACGACCCCAGGAACAATACTTTCTCCAGCGACTACACTCTTCTCAATCTCTTTTGACTTTTTTGTTTTTGTCCGAGAAGTATCTAGAAGTAGGAAATAGGAGTAACAATAAGAGTGGAGTGTGCTGATGTTAGATAAACTTGTGATGTAGGTACGTAACATTACGTACCATGCATGGATCTAGATAAATGGAGTGCGGGCGGGCTCTGGCTACTGAAATGTCTGTAGGCACAGTAGGTACCTAGTACCTAGGCAGTCAGGATTTTGTAAATATGCTCGGAAGAGGAATGGAGACGTAGCGTGAGAGTAAGTTTGACTTTTCCCATTACAGATAGCTAGTCTTTTGCTCCTGGAGAATAACATTGGCTCACAGGGAGAGATGGCATAGTACTGTCATGGTAAATGTACTCGTACAATGATATATGTATACTGTACATAACTAACTGAGGGAAAGCCATATTATTACGGCGACGATGGAAAAGTATACATTATAGAATACATTATGGAGAATTAGAGATTGTTTCTATTAAACGTGAGTTTATAGACTATATATTCGAGTTGTCTTGAGCACCGAAGACCCACAGCGGGTAGCTGAAAGCCGTTTTCTAAATGTAAATAGAACAAGTCAAGTTAAAGGAAGTATCTGAAGGTAGTCTCCTACTATCACAGACTCAAGGCAAAAGAACATCGACCTATAGCTTCATCACTGTAAGTTGACAACTCTACTCCAGTAGATGCTTTATAGCTGCACTGTGATGTGTCATGATCTATTTATTTAATAATAGAGTTGGAAAAGAACAGTAGTATTCATATAATAATAAGTAATAGGACAGAAAAATACTCGGGAGTAATAGTGGTTGAAAATCTGGAGTAAAATAGAGCAACAAAATACAATGGATTTATCTACTACTTATAGCTAGCCACTTATAGTATATATTTTTTAGTTAGCTACTAAGTATGTAGAGGCAGGAGGAAAAAGAACAAAGAAGGAAGCTAACGACTCAAAAAATGACGAAAGGAGAGCAGGAGGAAAGTGGAGTGAAAAGTCGGAAAGAGAGGCAACGGTCCAGGAGTGGATGGAGTGTCCTGGAGTCTTGGACAAGGAATGGATCTCTAGGCCGAGTCATTGTACCACATCGGAGATCACAGAGGCGATCTCAAAAACTGTCTCTCCTCATCATCCCATCCGCTGTCTTTAGAGAAAAGAGTCCTGTCGGAAGGATGACCTCACAACTGTCTTCACATAAAACTTGATTTATACTATATCCCTGTGTACATGGGGAGCATACACAGAATATTCCTCCCGTAGCGAAATGGAAAAAAAGAGCTGATGGTTACAGAGACCATAAACAAGTTTATAGGACTTATATCGATTTGTGAAGGTTGTGTGTATTTATTAAATAAACGTGTAACAAATATGGTATATGTATTTACTCTAAGGATTATGCAACGCTATATCGCCCGCTACTCAAGCACACTTGCCCTAAAATGTTTGCACGGAACGGCTATTTGTGGTAGGTGAGCAAGATACAAAGATAACGGGTAATTCAGTTTCTTTGATATCTTACTAGGCTCTCCTAATATTTATGTTGACAATATCCAGTGCCTATGGCCATTACAGTTTTACTTATGTTGGGTCAGAGAAGAATAGCTACCTAAGTCTGTTCTATCTGTTTCGCTCAATTCCAGATTGTTCTTATTGTCAGTTGAACACCTAAGGTAGATTATCCAGCACTCTGGGCCAAGATCCAATAAAGGCTAACAATAGATTGTGGATCAGTTCAAGCCAGTCGGCCAGTCATAGATGACACGTATGTAGTCCTTGTCTCTGGCTTCGGCTTGTTCAGATTGAGATTGATTGTCTATGCTTTTCAATAGGGAGGATCTTACAAGAATCCAAATTGCCTAAGTTGTTTATCTCATCGCACAGCACTCTTCCTTTACAACAAAACATTAGCCTTTTCTTTTCCATCCCTTCGCTATATACCAACTTTACTGTTATTGCTTCAATTTAGCCAGAATTGTAACTCCTGCAACTAACACAAATCCGCTCCGGCACATTTCCGCCGCTACTGGACGCAGGATAACTTTTTATACCTTCAGCAATAAGTACTGCATACGATTCAACAATTTTATTATATTATCTTGCTATTAATTATAATTATTTTCACAATCTATTTTCATACTGAGACATCTAAATAACAGTTGACCATTATTTTATTACAATCTTTTTCATTTCTAAACTACAAAATTATTTTATATTTTACGCGGTGTGGATTTTTATCGTAATTGAGTTTTTATTCCTCACATGCCATTTGATTTCATTTGAGTCGTCCAATATTTTAGCTTTCATATTATAACCATTCCTGATATTTATTACATAATAATATGCTTTATATTAAAATATGTGATAATGTAAAAAAAAGTTATGAGATTTCCCCATTGTGAGCTATTTTGTGTCAACTGGTAGACAAAATGAATTTTAGGGTTTCCTAGCCGCCGACAGTTTCTGGTTAGTGTCTAACTCTGATACGTAGCATAAATACTAAATTGTATCTGTTGGGGGCCTAAAACGTAGTCAGTGCAGAACTTCGAACCAACATCGACATGACCACTGGCCTTGGATAGGGCTAAACTAAATAATAGTTGATTGTGTGGTATATTTCTATGTAGATAGAACTACAAGGATGTTCTCCAGTCTGCCATTCTCAGTCTCAAGTGGGCTCTAAAAAATGAATCGAACTACTACAATAAGCTACTTCACAAAACTCGTCCTATCTCTGCTAATAATGAGATAACTTTCATCGACAGCCTACGAGGTGATTCTTTCTAGTGGCTACCAAATGATATCTACTACGTATATTAACCATGTAAACTATACTATTGTTAATCAATTAATGGATCCAATTCATTCTAACTTAATTTACTCCGCTTTAACAAGACATACTAAAATGCATTCACATAATTAAGTAATACCAATTTAAAAAAATTATTGTCTCGTATTCCACTAAGTATATAATATGCATTAATCTACTTTTTTAGCATAAATTGAAGTGGTATTTGTGAACCTTCCTCCTAATATTTCTTTACACCCTGACCACTGTATAATACTATAAATAAAACGAGCTTAGACTGTCTGATGATAAAGTACTGAGGTACAAAACTCAATTTTGGGAGAATCTAAACAGAATGTATGGTAAGTTTAGTTTTTACCTTGATAGATAGACATTTGTACAAGAAATGCTGATATAAATTTGTATCCATTCAGGAATTATATAATTTGGTGTGATAAACTAAATCCAATTTAACTATGGTATAACTGTTATGGGTTGGGATTTCTGTTTTATTTTGACGGATAGAAAACAGATGCTCCATGCGTTTATTGTCTACTTGCTCTGATTTTAGATTATTTTCGTTCATTTCCAAGGAAGTACTTTTATCCTCAGCAATAAACCACTCACCATTAATCTCTAGTCATTTGCTTGTATTTGTATTTCATCAACAGTGACAAAAAAAATCTTGTTTCTCAAGGTTTCGGAATGAGCAAGGAAGTATAATACAAGCAGAATTAGTTTAGGGATTAAAAAATAACTAGGCCACCAGTGCAGTGATGGTATTGACATTTAAACAGATTTAGCATTTGGTTTAATTTCGAAGATTTCGAGCCAACCAAGAGAAGAGTTCATTGTTTAATGTAAATGTAAACTCACTTGTGCATTACGAATCTTAGTGACTATCCATGCCATTGCAAGGCATGGATAGCCACTAAGATCAATTCATTTATCATGCATACATATACTTTACTAGTAGGCCCCAGCTTGAGTGACTTAATTTCAAAAGGTAGGGTCCCAACATAATTATGCACATTGGTGTATGCATGGTGCATATTATGAAACTGCTTTCCCGACCAGACATAGAATAGATATATGTTGCTTTATCAAGACTGTGGTTATAATATAGATTGCTGTACTCAAATGCACCCATTCAAAATTATACCAAATGATAGATGCTTGAACGTTTCAACATTTAATAGCAGTATTGACAGGGAACTAAAAAGGGGGTGCGTTTTAAGTCGTATGGCGTACACCTTAATTCTGTATGGCGGAATTATTGACATTTAGTCTTACCTGGTATGGTGTTCAAAAGAGCCTAATGTTTGAATGTGTATGGAAGTATGTATATGTATGGGAGACATACATAAATAATATGTATTATCCACTCATTTATAATGGAGACTAGAAACCCTCCTACGCCTCAATTTTTAGCCTGACTTTTCATGTTAAAATGAGGCGTAGGATTGGTTTCTAGTCTCAGTTATTTTTGACTTTTGAGTAATTAGACGCAAGTAGAAACTGTAATAGCCAGGAGGAATGCATAGTTATGCAGAGAAGTGAAGTCATTGCTCTAGGTTCTGACGTTATCTCGTAATTAGCATGTTATCTGTGATTCTTGTCTGCTGTATTTGTGTTTCATGTTATTTCGCTACAAGTTGTCTTTAAGTGAACACAAGGACCATGGCCGGGTCAAGTAAATTTGTTAGTTTGCAATACAAAACGGATAGTGACTGTGACACTGACGGTGACGATAGTGACAAAGAAAATGAAAAAAAGAAGGCAAGAGTTCCACAGACTTGGACAGAAATTGATATAGAGGCTGAAACTTTATTATCCTGGAAGGTGAAGCAAACATTTAAATATAAAACTTGCAGTACAGAATATTATGTTTGTGTGGAAGGTGGTAGAAGTTGCCCTGCCAGTTTGAAATGTGTTACAACACCCGACGTTAGCAAAAAATATTATGTGGATGAACTTAATCACGATCATGATGACGGTAAAATGGGTTTGACGGATAAGCAAAAAAAGGTAATAACTGATTTATTAGAAGTTAATCAGGACGTTACTCCAGTGCAGTGTTAGGTTGTTTCGAAAGTAAAATTGATGTTCCTGTTCCTATTTCGAATTAATAACATTTAACTGCATTACAAACAAGAAAAAACTATACCATACCTATTCAGTTCTGCCATACGTATTCATAAATTCCATACAAAGTTAGATAAACTTTTTTTCAAAATCCCATACAAAATTAAGGTGTGTGCCATACGAATTCCATTTTTCCCCTAAAAAGGTACTTCTTTTTTTACCTTTTATTACATCAAAAAAGGCAAAAAATAACTGCTTTTTAAACCCTCTCTTCTACCTCTGTTATATAAAAGGCAAAAAGGTATAAAAATGTCATTTTTAGTTCCCTGGGTACTGGAAACCTAGTTTGTAAAATAAACGTTCAGCAATTGTATGCATGAATGCATGGAAATACATCTGATCATGAAAGAATGGAAGAGAATATAAAAGACCTCTCTCAGCGAAGAAATGTTTGTTTTCATTAGTCCTCTTAGAATCCTTTGTTTCATTTGGAAGTCTGTTTGACTTTTCTGTGGTTTAGAATTGTGAGAGTAATCCATAATTGCAAATGCATGTATTTTGGATATACATATACAGCAATTGACGCTTTGCACGTGGACTAATGAGCACATCACCAAACAGTCCAAGTCCGGCATTCATCCATAATGGAAAGTAGTTGATAATGTAATGGCTTTGGGTTTACATATATAATTTTATTTATGATGTCAGGCTCAGATCTCGCTATATTAAAAGACAAACACTAATTCTAAATATGAACTTGTAGTCCACGTATATGCATCTATTATACTTATTTATCTATGCATGAACACACAATTTCTTCCCATAAGTTCATATTGACACAAATGCGCATGGATGGCTTATGGTATACATAAAGTGTAACATCAATAGCTATCAACATCAAGGGAAATATTTACTTGTAGATAGGAAATTTGGTTAAGGCAATAGCCGCTAACTAAAGTTGTGACCCAAGTAAAGCTTGCAGCTTATTGTTAATGCTCCTTCTAGAAATGCAAACTTTGATATAAAGAGCTAAGCGTGAGCATGTCAATTATAAAGGATATTACAGTCAGGGTTCCGTTGACGGGGCAAGGGGTTTGAATTTTTTGCAAAAAGCCCAGTCTTGGGCAATTGAATTTCTCTTCTACTAATATATCTTGATTCATTGCTAGAAAACTGATTACTTTAATAATGATGCTATTTTAAATTAACTATCAAAAAATATTCACTGCTTCTTGTCAATCAGTCTTTCTTACTCGGAGCAAAACTTGCTACAGTTGGTATAGTGCTTTTTTGCCAGTATGAAATACCAATGAAAACCCCTATGAGTATGAATTTGGAATGAAGATTACAGGTTTGTGAAACCCTTTTGGTGGCGGTCCAGATGATGTACCTTACGTTTTAGCCTTCAACTAGTAGTTTTGTTGGAAAAGCAATAGCTACATAATTTTCCAATATAGAATCAAAACAAAGGCAAGAATTATCTTTTGCTACAGAACAATTTCTACGTATTGGTTTGAAAACGCCTTTTACTAAAAACTGAAGGTGGTCTCTCACCTATAATAAGAAATGCCACATCTAAGAAGGTTTGCATGGAATCAGAGCGTAGATAGGGTTGTTACACAGAATTATATATTACCTGGTACTTATATGTAATAGAGAGTTGCCTAAGAGTAATGTCTATATCAAAGAGAAGAATTTGGTTGAAGGAACGGGGTAAATTTTGTGGGAATGGTGGGGCTGTGTAGCGTGATGGGAGGGAAAGTGGAGTCACCAAGTTGAAAGAGAAAACTCGTGGAGGCAATAACAAAAAGGCGAAAGAAAAGAGGAAGTCACGGACACAGGAGACAAGAGGTATTTAGGGAAATTGATGGTAGAAAGGTGTACAGAATTGGAGAGCAGGTCGAGTGACGAAGACTTTAAGCTTCCTCTGATTTCCCTGCCTCTTCCCTTGGCTTGGCTCACTGCCTTGCAAAAGGACAGTCTCCTTGGCCTATGGCATAAATACATTGTCGCCGTCCTCTAATATGCCACTTAAATACTTGTTCGTTACCCGAATAGCGTCTTAGACTTGTTCTGTAGTATAGTGGGGAAGGAAGACACATCCATTCGACATACCTATGTCATTATACAGCTAAGTGCACCTATAGAGATAATGCGGGGTTAGCTTCTAACTCACTCAGAAATGTTGTATTTTGTGTTTTGACAGCCTTTATACTTTCACGTAGGTATATAGGTACATAATAGGGCATAGTCTAAGTGAGTGAGTGTGTATGTGAGTATCTTGGTTGAAGTGAACAGAAGATGAGAACAAAACAGGACGTTCGCCAGTCGAGTCAGGTCAATTTAGTCTCCGACTTGGTCCACGTCCACCAAGCCATGTGTTCTCTTCTGTGTAATCTGTATGGACTCGTATGCCCGGGCTGTGTGAGTGGCGAGAAAACAGAATGGGATCGACTTGACTTGAGTGAAAGTGGTGAAAGTACCAAATGACGACTTTTAGTAACGACTATAACACTCCCTATCCATTATAAATTACTTGTACATGCACAGAGTACGGCTCAGCTATGGCCATACGTGATTCATGTGCATTTTACATGATTATCTACATTTCTGTTTTATATATATTATTTTGTCACCCTTCATCTTATACAGACAATAAATACATATTTGCACTATATTAAACTTTATTGTTATATGTAGGTGTGTCGTAGTCATCTACCTCGAAGAATGTCGACTAGGTATGCTTATCTGTAGTGCACTAAACTGGAAATGTTTTGCCATTATCAACATAGCTATAGATCAAGTCTATGCGTAGCTGCAATACAAAATACATGAAACACACCGCTGCAGAACAACCTACAGATACAACCAACCGTCACATTGCCACTTTCATCTCAACAACTGTCTGCGGTCTCCTAGTCCCATGTTACTGCCTCGTTTTAACTTTCCCAGCTATAAATTGGACATTTTATCATTTCAACTCTTTAATATTGTCAACATTACTCAGGTGGAAACTACTTAGTCCTTACTATTGGCTCGTTACTATATGGACATTCCTGTCCTTATTTAATTTCCTGTGATATATTCTCTTAATTGGAAATTTCCACTCGCACATAGTTTATCTCCAGAATATTTATCCTGCATCCAAATGCCACGGGTTTTATTACAACTGCTTAGACTACTTTTAATTCCCTATCAAATGACGACACAAAAATTGAAATTCTCGTTGGGTAGCCAAAAACATTTTGTCTCAAGGACAATTATATGAAAGTTCTACGCTCTAACAATTTTATATGGCTGTATTTCTTCAGGTGGCTGTACAAAGGTCTTTAGTAGACTGTCTTGAAAGTAAACCTGGAGCACTACAGAAAAGATGGACGCAGTAAGAACTAAATGTTAATATATAATTTGCTTTAATAATTACAGTTAATAGAATTTCTTTATTGCCGTTCTTTGGGCATCAATTTCTAATGCTACTCGACTTTCCGAGTCTTAGTGCATGGCTCCTAATTGCATTAGTTGCTATATCGTTAGTTGTATCAGTGTAGTAATTTTTGTAAACGATTCTGTTCATTGGCTGAAGAAAGTAGATCCGAGTCTGATAGAAAGCACAAAGCTACCCTCAGAAAATGCTTGACTGCTGGCCTGGAAGTAGGACTGAGGGAAAAAGAAAGATAAATCAGGCTGAGTATGCGAGTTTCAAAGAAAAGTATATAAAGAGTTAGCAGTCCCTTGTGCACTGAAATGATGATATGATGGTATAAAGGTGACTAGGGAAAAAGAGAAATTGCAGAATGACGGTGAGAAAGGTGAGTCGTCCACGGGAAAAGAAAGCAAAAGAATCTGCTTCTCGCAGACTTTTCCAAGCACAATGTAGCCAGTAGCGTACATAATATACAAGAATGTAGTTTGGCCGTGGCCCTGACCGATTCCATTCAGTGCTAACTTCACGTGGACGCAGAGTTGCTAACTCTGTAATAACTTCTATCCTTATTATTCTTTTATTTTCTCAGCTCACTCACAGAGACACATTTCTATAAGACTCTACTGAGTGGCCGGACAGATACGCCTATTACGCCGATATAAAGCACATTTCGGGCTGTAATAAGTACTTTCGTAGGCACTTTATTTCTCGACTTAGCTATCCTGTTTGGTTTATTTAGCTGCACATGAGAAGATATGACACTGACATTTTTTAAGTTCCTGCCATGTAGATACCTAGTCATGAATGATTCAATGAAAAACGTCCAACGACTGACTGCAGCTGGCTTACCTTGGCTCAGTGACTCAACTCTGCCACTATAATATTATTGTGAGGTGGATTGTGAGGTAAATGCCTATTACTAGAAACATTGCAGCATTTCCCTGTCACTGCGTCTATTTTAGTATCACAATATTATTCAAATTGCCAGAAATATTACGGCTCGATGAGCACAGAAACTTTCATATCATAACTACCTACCTCTCTAGCTGTTTAGATTTACAAACCAACTCTCCTCGAGTGCCTCAAAGTGTGCAACATCCAAAATAACAACGTCAGCTATAACATTACTGTTTTCTACCAACAAAATAATAGCTAGATATCTGTAAATAAAAGGCTCGTGACAGTATAATTGTCTACGTAAGCGAAACCAACTCCATATCTACCCATCTAATCATTTCACATATAATTTAATAATTCCTTTTATGAAATAAACCTAAGCCTATATATGTCCAATTTAAAAATATTGATAAAGGAACGCGCTTTCTCTATCTACTATTGTACATAATTCAATTACAAGTCCTACGTATTTAGGTATACATCTTTTTTGATGACTAGCAAATAGTTACATTATAAAAAGCAATAATGTCATCATAAAATGTGTGCTGTTGTATTTGCTTTCACTGAACTGTATTATTATACTTACTATTTATTTGGATGCTCAGCTAAAATCGCTATTCAAAGAAATCTCAACGTAGAATGACAATGGTGAAAGCAAAAAGAAAGTCAACAGCTTCGAAGTAAATATATTTGTATTATCATGCACTGCCGGGGAATCAATGAATCGTATTACACGCTATTGACATTGTATTGCCCAGATAGAAAAACTGGTTGGATGGAAACCTCCGGCAAAGAAAGGTGTGGCAGGGCACTGGAGTTTCTATTTCGCAATACATATCTCTATTTGACAGTTAACAGACTAACAATAAGAAGAAAGTACAACTACTCGTAGACTCACTATAGCTTTATAAATGTAGAAAATAATATTCTGTACAATATTTCACTGTCCTAGAAAACAAGGACATGAGTTTGCATCGCAGAGCATCATCTTAAATTTACATTTCATCTCCTTCAGAGACCTATACATCTTCTTGCAACACATGTACATAGCCCATAAAGAACTATACTCCCTTTATAAGTGATAAGTACACATCCGTAATGCATGTGTGCGTATATATATATTTCTATTTATACTTACTACACGGACCTATTCAAAGAAAAGGGAAGTAAAGTTACTTTTTATACTCAGTCGTTGTGAACTGGATCTGAAATGGAGTGCTGTCCAAGGCAGAATAGATAACGAAACACTAATAGTCGTACTTTTGCCGTATTTGCTCGATTAGAATCTATGATTTCAAAAATATTGCACTATACCCATCGATTGCAATCGAATTTAACAATTGGACGAATTTGGTTTTATGAGCACATTCCTAAGTTATTCAGTGATTTTGTAGAGTGGAGGAAATACGTTACACAACTACATAGATGTACACGGAGTGGGTAAATAGCAGATCCAAAATAAGAGACTCATGCTACAAGGAATGGCATCACTATTGTGCAACGGCTACAGCTACTTCCTATTCCTATCTGTTCAAATGTCCGTACTACTTTGAGTCGAGGGAAGGTAAAGGTAGCACGTGAACGTAGAAATTTGGTCCACTTTACTAGTTCAGTTTGCTTTCCTTTAGAACTTCTGCTTTTACTTTAGTTCTATGCTCTGGCCTGCATGCTTTCCCTCCGTCTTCTTCCTCTCTCTCTCTCTGTTGTGAGTGAGCACGAGGCGTGAATGGGCATATCATCATCGATCGCAATCCCTTCCAAAACTCAACTTCACTTTACAGACGACGGTTTGAGAACAGAAGAGCCGAGGCCTGAACTCACTTAAACTTATAGGTACCCCCAGTTCAATTCTGTTCTATTGTAAATACTATAGTTCTACTAATAGTAAATACAAGAACCATTAAGTGGAAACCTATGTATAGACCTATGGAACATGTCGTGCCACTATCTACCGGATACAACTTACCTATCTATGTACATGTATACACATGTAAACTACATGCTTCCATACCTACACATAACTACATATTTACATGTAGTACAAAGCAGCGCCGGCACCACAATCATAATTTGCACAATCAATCCGTACTAATATACTTGTGCAGATGGTTTTCATAGTGGTGGGCAAAGATTTACGATAAATGTTGTTAAAAGCAAATTTAAAGAGGGATTTTTATTCCAGCATTGCATACAAAAGACAATTTCCCATAAACTTGGCTATCTGTACGTGTAAAAGTTAATAGTGTGGTAATTGAGAAATATGTATTTTCCTAGACGGGACTCGGTAGACATAAATGGATGTTGCCCTTTTAAGCTATTCTCAAAATGATTGTATTTACTAGGTATTTAACAAGATGAACATGCAAATAGTATGCATCAGTAGAAGCAATAATGGGCAGAGTTTGGATTTGGTGTTGAAAATGATACTTAAAGTGTATGGAGTAGATATCAATTTATTTATGCTTGACAACTTAATGAGGACGCCAAAATGAGATACGAATTGAATTTGTCGAAGGGATAGGGAGGATTGTACCTGAAGCTAGTTGAGTTTAAATCAAAATAGGAGAAAATGGGAATAAAATCAGACTGTGCTGGAAGGGTGGTCTGAAACGGAGATTCGTTTGTGCCGATGGTGTGTGTAATAGTAAGTAGAAGATGTGTACTCGTTGTGTAGGTGGGGAGAGAAAGCCTGGGGAAAGGAGTGCAAGTGCAGCAAGACAGGAGCAATAGATAGTTCTGCTGCGATCCCACTCAAGTCGAACACTTTTCCATTAGGTAAAAAAGGTTTTCAACAGCCAGCAAGGAAATTGGCTCTATTTTTCATAAAATCCTTCTTTGCTCTTATTCTGACTGACGCTTTTCATTCACTCACACATCAACCATCACACTCGCTTCGTTTGGCTTGGTTTACTCGCAATAGTCAGTCAGTTTTGGGCAATGCAGACGTGGTAGGGAGAGGAGCCCAGAGCTAGAGAAGGAACCTCAGTGCATCTTGCCAAAAGTATAAAGATAAGTAGCTGAGGTATGTAGCACTTTCCTTGGAGCAGTTTGACTCCAATCGGCTTCATTTGACTTTCTTTGCTTCACTTCACTTCGTTTAAGCTTAGTTTGGTTTAACTAATCTTCAGACGAGCTCTCTACTACCAACTTCACTTGATTTCACACACTATAGACTTGCCTGTAACAACGTCTGGTCTCCCGGGCCGTCTCTCGCCCACTTTCTCCTATGATGATGCTCTCACTCCAAAAAATCCCAGCCGTAACTTCCAACTAACAATACTTTCACAACTACTAAAATTACACGTAGCAGCACTATTACTATTCTACTTGTACCGTTTGGAAATCCTGTATCTCCCCTTTTAATTATCCATTTGTAAATGAAAGTGCAAGATTAACACTTTTCACAGTCCAAGTACTTCTATTACTGCTTTAATGCTAGCTATAAAACTGTTGTTGGCTAAAAGGGAAAATTTTAAATCCTATGAAAATTGCATTTGGAATTTTAGAGCTAATAAATTCAGACAAGCTGTAATTTTGGCCCATATTCTTTATCATATACAAACATTGCATGATATAATGGTAAGAAATAAATGAAAATGTATTCATATGTCGACAAGCCGGAAGAAGGCGTTTCCTCTTTTTGTCTAGTTGGATATACATCTTCTAAATCTGTAATGTTGGCCCATATCAAAAACTAGACAAATTTTAAGTGGCAATGAATATTTAAACGCAGTTTTACAACACTAAGGCTTTTGTAAAAATGGCACTCAACAATTTACAGTAATTACAAGATAAATGCAGAAGATATGTCTGATTAAGATGATTATTCTAATGTTATTAGACTAGCATTATTTGTTTTACATTGCACAAGTGACAGGTATTAACAATTAGTGTAGATATTCGTATTTGTTTAGATCTGTTGAAGTGGATGTAGAGAGTTTATCCGACTTCACATCACTTTTGGTTGGGAGCGAGATACATTTTATTCTCATCTGGTTGATTACAGTTTAGTCTATATAGTTGTTACAAGCTCGTTATCTCTAACTACTAGCATAGAGCATAGACAAAAGGCCTATTGCTCTTTACTCGAGAGCCCACTGCAGAATTTATTACATCAGAGTGAAAGTAGCAGACAACTACGGCTCTCAGCAGACTTCCCAGTCCTATTCCACTTTTGCATTTTATTCTTCCCTATACTGAGATATGCTTTATGCAATAACAAAGGTGCTCTTCCCTACACACGTTTTGCTATCAGTAATGCCTATGACATACTAATGTACATAAATAGAAAGGCTATACATTTACTATAAGATAGTAAGTTTAGCCAGACAGTAATGTACCTACCACCACAGCGACTTTCGGGTAACAGAATGTTTGCTTTCTCCCCCACACTTAGTAGTACACACGAAGAAACATGAGATAGATGCCTATAAGAAGAACTGTTTGAGACTCGTATAGAGCATTCAGACAAGCTTGTGAAATTAATGGCGATACTAAAAATATGGCATCACAAAGAACCAAAGCAAACTCAACTAAACTACTGTAGGAAGTAATGTTTAGAGTTGAGTTTTGTGGGTTATCCGAAAACTTTTCTCAGATCTGATGGCTAAAGTAAGGTAGATTTACAGTTCCTACATCCCCACATATTTCTATTGAGCTACGTTGCCCTACTATAGAGATATATCATTATAGTAGAGATCGGGGAGAGCTATATTTATCTAGGTAGGTGGCCATTTGTACTATCGTCCTTCTTAAAGTTTCATTCACTGTGAATAAGATAGTATGACTAGGTCCAGTATAGAAAATGCACTTTCTCTTACAAATAGCATATTATATTATTACGACGCAGTAAGTAGACCTCAACGCTCCTCTCAATAAGTCTCAAGACAATAAGTTCACTTGAGAGTAGATACTATCTGCTTTTATTTAACTCGCTACAATACTATAGTAATTTCTATTGCACTTTTTACTTTAATGGCTCGTTTATTGTTCAACTAAGTGTTATATAATAAATAAGGATTTCAAGCCATACAAAGCCAGAGCCACTTATTGTTCCTTGTAATTTGAGCACTTCACTACCAACCACATTGGCTAATGGAACAATCTAATGTATCTAAAGAAGCTGAAAACGGTAATTAAAGTCAAATGCTCTATGTTTTCCATCCGCGAGTTACTTACATTACACTCAAGTGACTGTCTACGTTACTTTGCGACTCTTATGAATAAATGACAAGATAAATTTGACTTTCCTCTTGGGCATTAGAAACTCAACTGTACTGACGGGAGTTAAACATCTTGTACTTTCACTATACTTGAATTGATAGCCCTTAACAGCTTTCGCTATATATTAATTGCAACTCCACCGACATATATACTGACACGCTTCTAATTGAGATACCATTCCTCACTCACTTATTATCTCAGAGAGAAATAGACTGCCAAATGTAATTAATGGCAAGGAAAATCGAGAGAAAGCCAAGCTCCTTATAGTATTTGCATGCTAACAATATCTTATAATTATATCTACTATAGTACCTTTTGTAACATAGGCATTTAGATAACATCCATTCATATCTATGTTTGCTCTATTATCAAAACCCTTTCTTCCAAGGCGGACAACTGCAAACACCTTCTTAATGCACTATCCAGCTCAATCCTGTAGGCGAATTACAAAGATAATTTGATTTTAAAACTAGTCAATTGTAAAGCATTCTGGTGAAACAACTATGGCAGAATGGATAATAAAAAGAGCCTTAAAAATTGAATTAAATCATATCATACTAATGTAATTCAAGTCTAATTCATATTATATTTATTTATTATTGAATCAAGTTGATTATTGTATTAAAAATTTAGTCAAGAATGACGTGATATAACTTAATATTCGTTAATAAAGACGTAGACGAAGTAATAAGTCTCCTATGCTAATTACTGTAATTAAAACCATATTTATACTAATCACTTCCCACTAAAATCTGAATGGAATAAAATGGAAATGGTCACATTTGGTGTCTAAGACTTCCTGGAAAATTGAGTTAACTTTAGTTATCTGTCTCAGCACTTCGAACAAAACAGACAAACGATAAAAGATAATTATTTCGAGTGAAAGTGAATGAAAATGATATTTGCCTTGGATTTTAAGTTATAGCCTCTAAATTACACTCTACTGCGACTATTCTATACTGACGAGTCATTTTGATGTTAACGACGATGGAAGTAGCAAGAGTTGAGTTTATTTAATACAATCTACCGTCTTAATTGAGGCAATATCAGTTTAGTCCTCTCAATAATTAAACTCTAAAATAATGGATCACATTTCAGTATTGGCATGGCAAGAAACGCAACTCTTATGTAATATGTAGACCTAACCATGCAATTTGCTAGTATAAATTTTAGCCTACCGAGAAATGATAGAGATATTAATTCAATTTTCATAGTTATTATTCAATACTCTGATGAAGATTACTTTGTAGAACATGTATGGCTTATTTGTTCGACGACGTATGGCTCCTTTTGTATGACTACACAGCAATTAGTAAATGACAATTTAATTATACTAGACCTTTTCATGTTGCCTCTGCAAAGGCTCTTTAAATAAGCCTCTGCTCTATAAATAAGCGTATTCATTTCAGTGTAGATTCTATCATCAAAAGTTATCACCACTTGTTTACTTTAAGGTTGTAATTTGAGAATGAAATATGCTTCCAAGTTATAGAGAACAATAGAGATATGAGAAATTACTGAAAATTTTGTCAACAACAACTGGGCACAGAACGTTGGCTTTCCCGATTTATTCAAAGATGGGAGTTGTTACGAAGGAAAACAACGTTCAGAGCAATCTGTATTCAATATTTGCATACATTGATATTGATTTAAATAACACAGCCCTTAGGATCTGATATTAAATTGAATTCATAGCATTAGCAAATGTTGACTTTGTTTGTTTATAAACAAGTCAAGTCAAAAATCCTGGCAACAGATAAAGAAAGCTTTGCGCATTGCGCTTCAAAAGGTGGAAGCGGAGAGCAACTGGATAGGAAGGAACGGAGTCTGCATGAGAATTAAATCTTTAAAAGCGTTTAACTACCTTGCCAACTGTTGTATTACATTATGTTAATAGAAAAGCACAGCAGACTATCAAGCTCAAACTTTTCCCGTGTAATTCCAATGTCATCGTACACTATTTGAATTGATGGGCCATATATATGTGGCAGATCACTGCATAAGCGGTAAGTCAACCAATAAAGTTTCCCTGGGGCTTCAGTAATTTAATTCTGATTCCTGATATTCAATATTATTTTGCAAACTGAAACTTGTAATTGACACTTAATAGAAGTTGTGTAAAACTTTTTCCAAACTTCTTTCATTGCAAATATAACTATTATTCTTAACTTTTTTGTCTTTAAAACTTTGTCGTAATAGCGTTTTGCTGTAGAATCGCATTTAAAATTGGAAAATAAAGTATTATTTATCACGTATTTGAATTTTCATGAAGGCTCCAAGTTGGCTTATTTGCTCAGTTTTTCTATTATGTAAATACCTATGCATACTTTAATAAATGTACTTACCTGAGACAAACCTGGCATGGCAGGAGATTTCTTTGGAACGAAAAAATATGATCCTAGCTTATGAAAATTAGAGTCTATTTCACTGGCTTCGTGTTTTCATAAAATATTATTTACATTAATATTCTGAATAACACTATGCAATATTTAGGGACAGATTCTTAGGACTAGGAATGTACTGAAATTCAGTGCTACATTACATCAGTAGCTATTAAATTTCTGTGTATACGTACTCCATGACATGCTAGATCCGACAGAAAGACGTTTTGGTTTAAGTCTAACTCAAATAGTTTGTCATTTTAGGCTGTTAAATTCTTATAGGTTTTTAAATGTAAGTAAAACCCTTCTGCTAGAGCAGATATCGTTTCTTGAAATCTGATTATGCGAATTTACCTTTACGTGACCTGACTGCTGAGTCATATATTTATTATGTAAATCTACGTAATATAAATTGCCGTGTTTTACACTTAGTCCTTCTTTGCTTTCTAAAAAAATCATATACGGAATGTGCATTTATATGCGAGTTTTGACCACCCTCCCATTCATTTTGAAAGACCTTTTGAATGGATGAGGCTTTTCACAAAGTATAGCTTAAACCAAACAGTTTACAATAATGCCACTGGTAAAAAAGTCTAAAAAGTGGTAAGTTTAGTACACTGAAACGAAAGGACAGCAACGAGGATCTAGGATCATTCGGGTTTTAGCATTTAATTGCTTCTATCAGTGAAAAGATCCTTTTTTCTGAGACCAGGGAATGAAAAACTATTTATATAAAGTCGAAGAAATCAAATTTCTGGATATAGCATTTGCATTCAATGTTTACATTATGCCTTTTGCCTTCAAACTTTTATACAAATAAGGCTGTGTGTGTACACACGAACCTCTTGGCCTTGCCAATTCAACAACGAGAGTTCTGATTGTTAAATCTGAATAAGACTCCAATGTCGTACGTATGCTAGGATGCGACTATGTCATTGCGACTGGGGCTATTGTACATAATCGAACTCTCTTGTGCATGTGTCGCCTCGATGGATTTTCAGTTAGAATTCCCATGTGGTAGCTAAACCAGAGTGAGACTTATGTTTTTAGATCAAACGCAATATCATAAATTTATTTGTATTGTTCCTAACACTCATTTTAAGATGGTAACCAAAAATGTGAACATTTTATTGCATTTGGTTTAGCTATCTTTTTAAATACTTTACAAATAATTTAATGTTTCTGTAGATATGTTTCACTATTATATTGTTCATGGCTATAACTGTATTTAAAGTCTGACACTAGTTAAATAATTGTAATTTGATTCTACACTTCTACCTTTCACTTTGATTCTACATTTCAATTTCATGTACTCATTTAGTTTGGCTCATAGGTATAAGCGTCTGATGTTTTCCATCTCCGGCCGTCGGTTCCAGATTTATATTGAAGCTTCAAATTAGATATTATCATAGTAACGTATGTGTCGTAATTGGCGTAAATTCAATTTACAACATTTTAATTTTATCATTAGCATGCCCAAAAAGATATAAATCAGGTAGTTCTACCCCATTTACGGAACTGTAAAACTATGCTGTTATATCTACTTATTTTACGGCATTGCGGTATTTACGGCATGCGGCATCAAAACGTAATTTACGGCATGCTGACTTTATACTTTGAAATCAATCATGAAAATGTTGAATAGAGGAAAATGGGGTGAAAGAGAAGTGCTATTGACTCAATGTTCTTCATCGTGCCGTGTTATTTTATTTATTTTGTGCTTGTTATACTTCTGGTACAAAGTGTAACATTGGAATTCTTGTACAAAATATAGTATACACATGCAAATATTAAATTGAGCTAAATTAAAAGTGCTGTAGAAGTTCGTGGACTTTCCCCCTCCATCCCTTCGACAGTCAACTGAATTTAAATTCTATTTAAATATCCGTAGCGAGTTTCCATTCCACATGTTTTCAGATGCAAAAGTTGTCTGAACACAAAGACGAAGGCCTACAAACCAATTACATGCACATATGGCATTTCGAAGAATGCTCAAAGTAAAAAATTCGAGCAAACTGACGGAGACGGAAAGTTGTCTGATTGAACTGCCATTGTTAGTAGATAAGAATTGAACAGTGTCTATATCCACCGTGTGTGGGTAGGTAGTCTTGTTAGTTTACATAATACTATGTAAATCGGAAAATATTGTGCTCATAGATCAGATACGTATAGGTATTGAAGGGAGGTTCTTCTTTTCTCTTACAGCCTGAACTATCTGAATCTGCATTTGTCCGCAGAATTTTCTTCCCTGCACCATGTAGTAGCTATTACTACGGTATCCCATTCCATCCCACTCCACTGTAAAGAGGCATCTCATCTTATACTACTCCAGGTATTTGTAGAATTCGATTGCCTCTCTTGCGATCTGTTCAACATGAATATAGCTCTCCTCTTCTTTATATCTAGAGTTGCATAAACTAAAGACTCCTACATAAAATAGCACTTTCCTCTTCTTTCTCTAGATCGAAATTCCAGACTTTTATTTGCATCACCTGACATCCTTCAATTAGATATGCTTAGTTAAATACTAATATCCTTCTGATACAGATTTTCATGTCTGCAGACTAGCGTGTTTGAAACAATTTGACACGGGTGACTGCGACAACCATCACTGAGAGTCATTTTTGAAGCAAACCTTTAATCTTCTATAATTATATTGTAACCCTTTAATTAAATACATGGAAACAATGATATTGCTACAGCGGCAGTATTCTTGATGCTATTTCTATCTATATCTATCCAGCTCTAATCGTATTTTCTAGTCTTTAGTATACTACATGTAGGTAGATTAAAATAACAACAATAAGTATAACAGTTCTCTTATTATAACAAATCTGTGTTCGTGATATCTACCTTCGTTAAATTCTTGGTCAGGATTTGGGTTCCAGACTTTGAGATAATGAAAATGAAACTAGGGCTGGATTCCCTGCCAAGGAAATAATACCACTCATTCTGTAAAGTGTGAGATAATCGTAAAAGAAGTTGTAACGCCAGCCACGTAGATGTCCATGTATAAATATTTACATGATCTGACTATGTCTAACTCCCTATTTAGTTATAATGAGAGGCAGAGTACAACGATATAATATTTCGAATCGATTCACAAGAGACGCATGCAGTATGCAATCTCTTCATAATACATTCCTAATAATATACGGTAGGTAGGTACGTTATCCGTTCCCTGAGGGTGACTATACTCACCCAACATCATTTTATTTTACAAGGCAGCGATATATTTCAATTGGTGAGGCTCCCTTTCCATTATGTATTTTAGTAGTTATTCATGCGCCACCATCATTATTATCATGAATAATATAAAACATACATTTGCTCTGCTACAATGACATATTTCATTTAAATATTTGAATGCTGACTGCTACTGATAATTCTACTATTTCAAATCTTCAAATTTGCAAACTGAAAATGGAAATAAATTCACAAAAATAGCATCAACAAATAATATTAACTGTCTTTTATGCTATAACTTCCCAGTGGAGTTAACTTTGGTCTAAAATGTAAAGTAGTTGTTCTACAATGGTAATTTGTCTCCAGAAACTAAAGACAATGGTGTAGCAGGGGCAGATCCCAGGATGGAAGACATTAACAATATATTACAGCGGAGCACTTCTTTAGTATCTTTAGGTTAGACCTGGGATTTCTGACTCAATGTGGTAGCTCACTCCAAGCAGAAGCGTAACGGACTAGCAAAGTACACAGCCCAGGGCATTATGACACAATACTCCTACTAGATGAGAAAGAGATAGATTCTAGATTAGATATATATTATGCAATTCCTAGTACAAAGCAGAGGTCGGATAAATTGAGCCTTTCTTTCATCTCATGTTTTCTGCGAAATTAACATACAAAACAGAAGGGTGGATCTTTAGATGCCATTTCCCCTTTTCTCTACCTCCATCACTATTGCCATAGTCCTGTCCCTCTCCATCGTCTAAGAACAACCAGCCAGCCAACTAAAATCCAAAAATGATTTGAAATACAAATGTCTTTGAAAACATCTCTACACAGATACATCAGTTCAAATTGAAGTTTTAGAAATTGATGGGACGATTCCAAGATGTCCACTTTCCTTTTATCTGACAAAACGATTATTCAGGATTTTCCATAAAACATACTACCAATAAGTACAGCTTTAAATGTTAATGGCATCCATGCAACTAAGTGAACTCGTCAGCTACCAAGTTTATTAAATTTCGTTTTATATAGGTTTTTGTTTCCAACCACAGAGTCGTCTGACGGTAATAGTAAGCTAAGTATTCTAAAGCTCCCAATAGAAAGTTTAGAATTACACTAGAGGACTGTGGGGGAAGATGTACCATATTTTAAAGAAATCATTATTAACAAATGTCTCTCACTACTGAAGTTTTCAAAAGACAGGGTAAGTAAATCTGCAATTTAAGGCTATTTTGTCTCCCTCCCTATAAAATAGTTTCGGCTTCTTCTCAAGCTGCCCTTTCCTAAACTACATACGTCATTCAATGGACGTTCCATAATTGGAATAGGTAGATCCAATGAACAGTTGAAATGAAATGAATAGATTTGTGCAGTCTCAGGACTTATGGAGCTAATAAATGCTTCATTTGCTAGGCTTACTTACTGCTTCTAGCAATCGTAGTAGTAGTCCAAAATTCTATGGCCAATTGGCCAGTGTATACTCCATTCTATTCAGAGAACGATAGGTGCATTCACATTACAATTTATTTCAGTCGTAATAGAATGATGTTCCTGGAACAAAAACAGAACTAATTTAGCGGAAGCAACTACGGACGACAACCAAGTTTTCTGTTTCCAAATGGAAAACTAAAAGGAAATTGAATGGGGATGAGAATATGACAACGATTAAAACTTTGAGTAGGCAACTACCAAGCTCCCTCGTCTTCCTCTCTTCCATTTCCATGTCCGTAAAGACAAATCATTTAAATTATTCGCTCAGCTCACTCCCTGATTTTTGATCCTGCAACTCACCTCCTGTTCTTCCTCCTCCTGGGTATTTGTTTTCATTACATCTACCTACTGAAGTGAACAATTTCCACAGGCTCTTCCTATTTAGCTGTAAAAACTCTGTCCCATCTGTACTTTTAGATTCATTTTACTATTACGATTCCCTTCATTATTATAGTGATAGAGAATTATAATAACATTTTCAAATATACATTAGGTGTACATAAATATCAGCGGATATACATTGTTACAGGAATTTTTTAGTCTACTTTTACAAATAAATATACTCCAGATACTATTATTATTCCCTTTGTAAAAATGAATTAACTGGTTTCACCAGAAAGAATTTACAGATTCCCACCAACTTGTGTTATGAAAATCTTTTAAACCTGCATTTTAAATATTGAAAAATTCAGAAATGTGTTTAGCCATGTGACTTTTGTTAAATATCTGCATTTTAAACTTAATCTATTAATTCATTTTTAACGAAGGCCATAAAATAAATTAAATTGATTTAAATGTTTGAGCTTTCGATAAAATCATATTCGTAATTAGGGACTGTAATTAATAATTACTAAAATAAAGCTGGGACCTTTTAAACAGAATTACCTTCTTGTATAACTTTTATTCGTCAAAAAATGGGTTAATGTGAGATGATGATGGCTTGAATCAATAGAAGGGCCAAGGAGTAGCATTATAATGTAACATGTGTATTTAAAATTTACAAAGTCAAGTACTGGAAAAGGCAGGAATGTGGACAGAAAAATGAAACGGTATACAATTTGTATTTGAATGAGCCGTTAATGTATTTTTTGGTAGAAGTAAGTGGATTTCAATGTGGCACATTTTGGATTTATTTGGGTGTGAAGGAGTTATCGACTGGATGATCATGGCTGATGTATGAATTTGATGGAAAGAAGGAAGCGTGGATCATGCACTTTTCATCAGAAACAATTTAATGCACTCCATTAAATTGAGTAGACTTACGAGAGAGGAATAATGGAGTGTCTTGTAGTAGTTTTTTTCTCGTCTGCGTACAAATCTACTATTTTATGAAATAGACGCCCTAACTATTTACGTATAGGAGAGGGGAAATGTAGATAGTGGTGCATTTTTATAAGAAAAGAAATAGGTAATAATATTACTGAGTAGCTTTAGGTCTTACGATTGGTGTTTAGTATATGTCTGAGAGGGTTGTCGTAGTTTTCGGAAGAGGAGTGAGTGGGCATAGTTGTTGAAAAGAAGATTTGCTATTTATGTATGAGGAGAAAGTTAGAGAAGGAATGGGAAAAAGTTTCTGGTACCCTTATTAGGGTCTACAGTTTTAAGAATAGAATTCCTATTGGTGGTGGTTAGGATCCGGTCTAGACTTTACTGGGGATGTGATGGTTTCGCGTTATGGTCTGCGTGCCTTTTAATAGTTCTAACAATATAATAAAACAATATTGAGCGTCGTGACCCGTCTTTGAAATCGCTTTCCTTATCCCTATCCAGCAGCTTCCCTCATCTATACTTCTTCCCACACTTAATGCGAGATTGTAACTTTTTCTCTTCCACCAGCTCAGACAGACGACAAGAGGATCTCGAGCACAATACTCATCTCATTTCAATATAATTCAATTTCTAATCTTTATTGCCTCGCCGCACTCTCTCTCGCCTCTACAAATCTCTTGCACTTCTACTTCCATTGCAAATTCTTTCTGCATCTAAAATTCATTGTTTTCTCTGCTCTCTGTTAATTATAATCAAATATAAATGTACCTGCTTCCCGACTAGATTATAGTAGTAACTCTTTAGTATCATGTTTTTTTAAATTATTTAAAATTAAGTCTCTCCGTAATTTAATCCATCAATGGTATTACATTCTAACTCCTATTGCCAACGTAAGTGTAAAAATGTGCTAGGCATCCCTCCTGAATAACAAACATGTACTAATAGAATAACAAACAAAGTACTCTCTCTTTAATCAGAATTCCATGGAAAGTGGAATAAGCAAATATAAACAGGAGATGAGAAAACTTAATTCAATTATAAGAACTCAAGAGGACAAGCTAATCATGCAGTTGAAATTGACACCGTATAAGAGCCACTCATGACAAGATCATGATGAAAAGAAAACTGACCATAAACTAACTATAAAGAGTCACGACTAGTATTCTCAATGAAAATTAGCGATTAAGAAATTAAATCATGAAAATGTAATGGGCGAGAAATACTGCATTGATATAATACAATTTCAAAGTTTTGGAAAACTTTGAGAAAGTTCTCAAGAAAATTGCAACAATTGAAGAGCAAGTTTGAGTTGAGACTTATAATAAGAAATAAGTAATATTGAAGGCTAGATCGCGGCATTAAATCCCAACTGCATATATACATGAGATTTTTATGACAGATTTGCATGATAAATAGTTTTTAAATGTTAGAAGTCATTCCTATACATTGCAATAGTCTCTATTTTGAAGAATCATTACTAAAGAAAAGTAGTGGAAGAGTGTGTGAGGCATTACTTGGTATGTAGAAATCTCATTTCCCATGCACAAGAGAAGTGATAATGCAGTGGTAATGACTTAGACAATTGTTAGGGAAATTACCTTTTGGTAGTGATGAGAAGGTAGAAGAGGAGTTCTCGCAGTTCTGTGGTTGGAGACGGCGAGGAATGAGACGAAGCTGAGAAGAGCGAAGTAGAGAGAGAAAACAAAGACTCCAAAAACAACAGTTTTTCTCCAGACGTGGGCCACGGAGCGATTGCCAGGGATTTTGCCCTTGTGGTGTTGACACGAGTTGCCGCAGCCACAACAGCAGCACAACTTCCGCGTGGAGAACAATTTGGTCATGACGAGAGTGGCAGGCAGGGGGACGTTTGTTGAGGTCGACTCACTGCGCCACTTGAACCGAGGATGAGGAACAAGCGGCCAGGACTTGGGTCCCGCTCCGAATGGTCATATCCTGCGAAATGCAACTCTTTATATCCTCCTCCTCGCAACGGACTCCACTCCGCGTCTCCCAACTCTCAACTGAAGACTGCGGAAGGGACCGGACGAAATTTCCTTGCTACTACTGACTATTATTTCTCCAGAACTGACTGACTCCGACGACTCACACTCTCCAGACAAACTCACGTCTTTCTCAACTCCCTCGCTAAACACTCCTGGCCTGCCTGCGATTGCGACGCGACTCAAACGGTTTTCTCCCCTTCCACTTTCTCCACGACCAATGCTACTTTCACCATAGCCACATTCTCTAAGTAGCTATCTCTTTTTCATCTCCTGTAGTAGCATGCATCTACCATGTACATAATGTACATCATGTATGTAATAGTTAGTATATAGGCACAATGGTCAGTAGTTTCTGCATTTTCTACGACTACCCTCACCCCGGAACCGGAAACACTCTCCGTGGATTTTGTCATAGTGGACCTGTTAATGAACCGGGTCATATACATTTTACTATGCATTCTAGTATAGCCTAAATAACTTATTTCATTGGAGTGGATGCATTTATATATAGCAGTGTACGTGTAAAAAGTATTGTGGCAAAGACATCAGATTATATTATTCCGTCTGAATTGTGAACTTCTCTGAACGAAATAAAGTAAGAGTCCGTAGAGGAGAGCATAGTGGTATACCTAAATAATGCATATACAGAGTAGGGAAAGCTGGGAAGCTGATTTAGCCGAATGTGGTCGAAAGTCGCCGGCAGTGACTCCAAGCATGCTCCATGCTTTCTCTTTCTTTCCCCTGCTTTCCTTCTTTTATCTAAATATTCCTGAGCATCCTGAGAGCAGTCACTACATTAATACACATTTCTCTAAACTTTTAATCCTCCTTCAGTGAAAGATTATAGTTCTATCTGTACGTATGGGATTTTTACAACCACATTTACCAAATCTTTCAACCAATGATGTGTGTGTTATCTGCTACGCTACGTTGTCCTTCTTTATTGCCCCCATTTCAGAGTATACACAAAGATTATACCTCTCCAGTGGATTATCTCTGGAGATATTTGCCTTTCTGTTTAATATCTTTTATGACGACTTGATGTTCATTCCAATTGCCATTGGCCTATTCATATTTTTCAGTTCTGCGGAAAAATCCACATACGATGATGAATGTCGCTTATTCAGCCCAGTATGTTCCAAATTATAGATTAGCCAATGCTCCTTTCAAAAACAGCCTTATAAAAATTCAATCTCAGAAATAGTAGTCAGCTATAATTAGATAGACTTTCAATCACGGACTTTGTAACTTGAAGCAATAGTTTTTGTATTGGATTCAGTCTTCTGGCTAGATTAAAATCTTTGCAACAGCTTTTATTAAATGAGCATATTTGAAGAAAACGTACACAAATGCTGCTAATAATACCGAGTTTACGTCAATGGATTTTTTCTCTTTACTGGTTCATGCATTTTGAGACTGGTTTCTACTCAAAAGATTGGAAATAATTTACATGAAAATAAAAGCATGACGCAAAATATCTTTTCAATCTGCGTAAATTCCCTGGGAAAAGAAAGTAATTTGTATATTTAGCGTGTGCAGTGTTTCTGACATGTTCAGGAAAATTATGTCCGGGTGACTTGTTTTCAATTTGATATGAATAATTCGGATATTACAGAAGAGCCAGTATTCAGAAAATGATTAGTGCTCTACTAGAAGTATTCAGCATTCTGACACTATGGTTCCCCTGTCCTTGTCACATTGTCACTGAGCAGGAGACAGAAATGTCCTCATTCTTTCACTCACTTCACACAATAGGTATGCATATTACATGTAAAATTACCTTTTAAATGACATGCAGAATGTAAAAAGAGTTTACGTAAATACGATGGCCTAATGTGCTTATCTAACCGTTAAACAGAAATGAAAGTAATTCGTTTACGTTACTGCGTAATACCAATACCAACTCTAATTTAAGCAAGATCCTCTTCTGACTCAGTATGAAAAGGAATTATCAGAAAAGCCACTTGAGTGAATTCGGGAAATGAGCTGATTAGTTAAAGTTGTACTCAATTGCTTTCTATTATGTGAGCATTGCAGACTCTCCTTTTATCTCTCGTTTTCATTTGGTTCCTATTATCTATTCGTCATTACACTTAGATAAGTATACCTATTCTTATCTAGATAGAATCAACTATAACTTGCAAAATCTCATTTGATTTTCAGCCCTTTTGAAAAATCTCTCTCCTTCCATTCTATTTACCGTTTTAAACTAAGCTAAGCTTCTGAAGTGGTACACTATGAGATTTCGCAAATTATCGGGTTAATTGGCTTCTTTCATTTATTATACTTCCACTCTCTCCTGGTACAAAAGATACATTTAAATTTTTGAAATAAATTTTTGTGCCAATAAAAATAAATTATGCTAAGGTGGCCACTTCTTCACCTGATGAAAATATCAAGATTCCCTTCCCCGTATTTTCATCTCATACCTGCAAACAAAGGCACTCAAACAAGAAGATTGGATTCTACTGTCTAACTCTGAATGTGCATGGAAAATCTTTCCTGGAAATTGTATGTCATCTACCAGGGCACTTTAATCAGCTTGTCGATTACAAAGGGACTTGTTAATAATCCACTTCTACATTTATTCGCTACACTTTTTATTTGAAAATGTTCTTTGAAGACTTACAGCTTTCATTTTCAAAAGAGATTATGCTCTAGTTCGTAGAATCCGCTTACAATAATTTGTCCCTGACTAATTGTAAATTATATTTATTTAACCCTAGAATTTCTGACGTAGGATTATAATTTTCTAGTATACACCCGTAGTTGACATATCTAGATATCTAGACCTAAATCCAACAATAAAATATGACTTGAATTGCATTCTATTGGTTTCAAAACTGCTTAGCAATAATGGGGGAAATGCTGAAACCTATGGAATTGCACGTCATTACAGCTCATACAAAATAATTTGCTTATCTCTATATAATAATATATAATAATTACTATTGGCAGTAGTAATTTCTATTTCTTTGTCATTTATTATGCTTATATTATAGTTTTTGCTAGATTCTTACCATTTCATTTAGATCTCAACAATAAAAATATTCTCAATGGTATGAAAACTTCGATATGTTAATTATTCATATCATCATCTTCTTTGATTTTAAACGCGTGCATTCATCACGCATCCAACAGAAATCGAGCAACTTAGGCTTAACTTTTTGACCTGTATAACATGGTATAATCCATTTACTTTTACATTTAGCGCCAAATTCTCCATGTAGGATGCCAATCAAAAACGTAATCTATTGTTGGAAATGTGCACCTAGTGCACCATTGCGATTGCGCATGGTACCTTATAGTAGCGTCGTCTCTAGTTCTGTCTTTATCCTCATACCCTTGTTTGTCGAAGGCTTTGCTTTAATACCTACAACACTGTCATATTGTCGTTTATTCATTGCCCATGTTTATATCTGGCTAGATAAATAATATGACATGGAAATTATGAGTTGACGACTTCCTCGATGAAGTTTGGTCACATTGGCATGGCAGTGGACATAAAGAGGTCCTTTGAGTGTTCCTTTTGTACTATTGGACAGGGTGGAAGTGAAGTAGAAGGAAATTCTGGGATTAAATTTTCTCATTCCGCGAACATTGCATCGATTCCTGCTTAAGTGTAGTCAAGCGACTGAAGCGAGTGATGAGTAATGAGCTAGCCAATGAGTTTACATTGGCAGACTTCAAGTGTTATCTTCAGTGGGAGAGAGGAGAGCGAGTGGTTGCGTGTACGGTCTTCTTACGGCTATTATATATTCTGTTGGCAGTAAAACTTTCCAATAAAGTCACTGATATCCAGAACTGCACGGACTACATATCCTATCCATCAACTAACCGAAATAATCATAAACTCAGAGACATACTTAAAACCATGTAATGCACTGCTATATGGTCTTAATGTCCAAAGCATCGTAAAAGCATGGCTAAGTAGTTACCGGGTTATTACGATGTCTTTATTTATTCCACAACATAGCTAGTTTACGATAAAAGCAGTGTGTGCGTTACAAATATTTTATTGAATTACAACGGACTTAAACATACAAAGAAGAAGTATAACCTAAATAGTTTTATGCTCAATGATTTTTGCTGCATTTCTATCAGGAGAATTTATCTCGTCGCCCCTAATGAAAAATAGACTTATTATAGCAAAGCTACTTAAGAAGCCTTGATAAAGTTCCATGCGCTGTGAATGTAGGAAATGTCTGAATAAAGACGAAAATCATAAATAAATTACAGTAATTAAAGTAAAAACCAAGCTAGGAAACTGGTTCTGTGTTTTAAATATTAGTAAGCACTCTAGCATGTCATACTTTTCCAATTCTATCCACACTGAGAATGCATCCGACAAAAACTTTTTAATGCTCTCTACTCCTAAGTTGTCAGAATTTTAAAGTAAACAAACTAAAAGGGAAGTCGTTGCTGATGACTATAGAAACTTTTCAGCTACTTGTCGGTTCACGAAAGAGATTCCTATCAAGACAAGGACTCACTTTACTTTTCGTAGTGTAACTAACTGTTCTTACTTTTAAATATGTACAAGGAGAATCCATATCTCCAGCCAGTTCTCACAAGGTAGATGCACGAAGGACTCTCGACGAGTGGAGTGCAGCAGTAGTGGTTAGCAGCACACAAAGGCATATGCAGACAGAGATGCTTATGGAGATAGTTGAGACTGAGCCATATACTGGCTGAGTATGAATATGGCATGTCAAACCACAAAACAGTCGACAACACTAAAGCAGACGATAGAATAGATGAAACCACAAAATGTGTTTATACATAAGTACACAAGAGCTTTTCTAGGTGTTGAAAATTCGCAAATGCCCAAAGTCTCTGGAGAATTGCTCGTCAGGGGAACTCGGGAGCTAAAGCAAATGTACATAGGAAACATTATGGTCTTTCCGCACAGGTCTTCAGCTTTCCTCCATTCATCCTCAAACATCCTTCCATCTCTTAATCAAACAAGCTACGAATTTATACTTACCCTATTATGCAATATCCACCCTTCTTCTGTATGATATATCTTCCTACATACGGTTACTTACTTTGTACAGGAACTACTAATAATAAATGTTCCCGCAACCATGTCCGTCAGTAACCAAATAAGGACAATGCATTTTCTATGACGTACAAGCAGATTACACACATTGAAATATGTAATTACGCTAAAACCCAATTAAATAAATTATTTAACAAACGCTAGAGACTTGTCCATTACTTTAATTATTTAACTTGACAGAAACGCAAAGGAAAGGAGCTAATCTGACTCTTCTGCAGAGAGACTGAATTGCTACTTTATCTTTCAAAATTTTATTTCTACTTGGAATATTAACTATAATAAAGTGAAAGTAATTAAGTTCTGGAGCTCTGTCTTCATCCTATCTGAAATTTAATTATATTAAAGTGTAAGTGTTTACAGTTTCTAAGCTGATCGCATTTACTTCATATTACTTTAAATATGCTATAGCAATAAAGTATAGTGGCAAAAACCGAATAAATCAAAAGATTATAACATTGTTAGACGCCGGTAGCAAACTTACATGCTCTAGGATCTAACTGAGCGTAATTCCCCCTACCAATGCAAACTGCACAATACTCCTTTTTACAATCTTAACTAGCTACAGCTTTTATATATGACGAACCATGTATTAAAATGGAAATACTGAGAAAAGGATAATAATGGCAAACAAAATTCCCACTACAATTCCATATTCACATTTTCCGGGGAGGAACTTTTCGTAGTATTATTACAAATTACTCTTTGATAACTGATAGTTGCAATTATAAATTAAATACTTTCTCAATTTTAGAAATTACAAATTAGTTTTAAATAGAACACACTTGACTATTTTATAGGACTTTGTTTAAGTTTAAAAAAGGCAATTACAATTATCTATCCTGAAATTACAAAATTTGTAAGTGTACATGAAATAAATAACAAATTACAGCATTCCACCTATGCTTCTTTCGTCTTCATATTTACTGTATAATAATAAAGACGACATCAAAGTAGAATGAAGTACTAAAACCTTTATCTAGATTTTCTACAGATGTGTATTTTCTTCTTCTGCTCTCTTCTGTTAATCAGCTTATCTACTTATCACAATGTTAAACTTTCATATGATTTATGCACTGAACCATTCATCTTTTTAAAATGAACTTTAATTTTGTAAGATCTTTCATCACATAAACTCTTCAAAGTAATACTTATTTAAGCTTAGACATACCTTAAGGATACATTAGTAAGCTGTGCTTAATAATGTACTAATATCCGTCTTTTGCTACTACTTATATTTTTAAAATCATATTATTCACCAAATCCGAACTTTAAAGTTTGCAGAATAAGAATTTATTTCTTTGAAATGTCATCCATTTGTAATGATAAGAGGTTTACAAAAATATATGAATTAATTTGATATATTTAATTATATGTTGAGTAGAATACAAAATAAAAAATGACAAACCAAAAGTAGGAAGAATGTATTACATTTCGATAGCATTTCCTTTTGATTCCTTTCAGAGTTGGTTCGCATACTTTATATTCTATAGGCAACCGGGGAAAGGAAAAGGGAAAGCGAATGGCGATGTTGAAAAGAAATAAAACTTCTAAAGAACTCTGAGTTACTTTTGGTTTATCTGTATTTCCATTACCTACCTATACTTTCTTTTTGGAAGCAGATGCTGTAATATCATTAAGTATAAAAAACACAGATAGTGTACATGTCCTCCTAACTCCTATCATGTATCACCTACTAGATACTTTTACAGCTGCGTTAAAACTAGTCCGTGCGTCTTACATTGGGGCGTTAGATCAGTATTCTTAAAAATTTCATTTTGTTTTTTAGTGTACGTACATAAATTTGAAAGCATTGGTAACCATTCTGCTTGCCACTCTGAATTTTATATGCAATGTTGTAACAACAGGCTCGTTATGTTTACGTCCACAGCCTTTCTAATTATAGTTTCCAACACGGGGTTTGTAAGAGTTAATTAAGTTTCATTACTAATATAAAATCTGTGTAAACAATATTGGAATCAAGAAATAATAAAGTTCATCTGTACATACATTTACCATGCACATTACGCAGGGTTCTTTTCAATAGTCATCACTATTGGTATTGCTATCCTATGGGAATGAGACACATTTATCAAATTCAGCATTATGTGGTCGTACGGTGAAAGCAATGCATTTTTCCCAATTTTGATGGCAAATAAATGGACTCTATTCTATTCCCAACAAGATTGTGTTAAAGATTTAGTAGAAAACTTTTGCTGAGAACCAAGTTTCATCTGCAGACGGTAAATATTAAAGTAGTCCTAAGTTTAATCCATATTGGCTGACGATGTTCATTTGAGTAAGTATATATTATTTCTATTATTGCAGTTTCACTATCAATTTTGTCTGTCAATGTACATATGAGTATTATACATAACTTGTATATAGTTATAGAACTTTACTAAACCACCAAACTAAATACCAACTATGTCTTGTCTGATAGGTCTACCACAACTAAAACTAAAGCTAACAGAAAGGGAAATAAAAAGATTTGCAAAGCTGTTTTTGAATGTGTCTGTGTATTTGCAGGAGAAAACTTACACTGATTGAAAGGATGATACTATTCCCAATGGAATACTAACAAATACGAGCGAATATAATGTGGTATTGACTGAGCTGTAAATGCAGAGTGCCCCCAATTTCAGTAAATGACGCACAAAAATTGTGTACGACATGCTGATAATTAAAAATTCTAATCAAAATCCATTTTCTATTACAAATGGCGTCTTTAATTGATTTGCGGAATTTAGGGTATTTGCAGCAATTAAGCCATGCCAAATTTGTACCCTGTAAGAGAAGGATTATTTTTAAACTCATAGCTTTACTTTCTTAAAGGTCTTGGATTCTTTTTTTCTAAAGATCCAGAAAATATATTTACAAACGAATCTCTCGTCATTTTATGAGCAGACAAATATGGCTCTACGCATCTAAAGATTTGCATTAAATCAGTAGAATTTCTTTTATTCTATGTAGTTGGGTTACATAGAGTTAACTCTGATCTTTCTATTTTTGCCGTTTTAAAGAATTCATAGTATTGTAACTTTTTATTGCTTGGGTTAAAGACCTGAACTGGAGTTAATTGGCTATTTAAACTTCCTCTAACATACTACAGATGCATAATTGGGCAGTTTTTGAGTGAAGCGGATGGGCATATATAACACCGGATATGCATATAGAATGATGGGTTTTGAGTCTTAAGGATGGTTAGTAGCGGAGAACTTCGAGCAGACAATTTGGGTGTATTGATTCGGATAAGAGTAATATAGCCCGTATTTATTTACCAAACCAAAACTCTTCAAAATTTCCTAACGTGGTGGACGCTCGGATTTGTGGTTTAGAAAAATTTGAAATTAGTAATATATTTTGAACTATAGTGTTAGCAGGAAAACATGATTTCGGATCGACAAAGTCTGTGGTATTCACCCTCCGCCACTTTTGATTTAGAGTGAATAAATACTGGCTACACTCAAATCCGAATTAATATAAACAAAGTGCCTGTTCACAATGCCCCCTAGCTAACACCCTTAATGCATAATCTCATAATATAAAGAAGCATAGATGCAGATAAATAAATCCTCCCTAATAGGCCCATATATGCGAGGTAAAATTAAATGTGCAATAGCATTTATTACAACTACTGCAGCAAGATGCAGGAATGTTATTTTCGGAAAAGTTGTAGCTCTGAATTATCATTGTCTTGCTTGCAGAAGAAGCTTTGTATATTTGTAAACATAATAGTGTTATGTATAGCCAGATACATTCGTTAACACATTATCCATTATTGCTGCCTGTGTTTTGGCACTTCAGTGGCTGTGATGGTAATCACCATTACTTTGTAAAAGTTTTCTAAGCAATTTACTAAGTGCTTAAATTGTAAATAAATACTCGTGCTTATTCTTATACTTTTACCATTGCAGAACTTGTTAAATTATCAGTTAGTAGACTCAGTAGACCCCCTTAGGCAAGAATTTCACCAAAAGCAGAATAGAGTACATTAAACTTTTATTGGATCTTAAGCATTTCGTCATTTCTACAGAACTAGGCAGCTAAGAATACTACACTTTTTTTACAAGGGCCAGTGTGGGACCAACTGCAAACTAAACACATCCTTTTAAAAGTCATTTGAAACTGTCGATTTGGAATGATTTCTGTGCCGATATTACAGGAACATTACATTTTTATGGGCCAAATTGAGCGTAATTTAAAAGAATTGTCTAATGCAAGTGAAGATTTGAATCTGGTTGTTGTGCTTGTTCATAACTAGAAGACCATTTACAGCACAGTAAAACGCCATGGCGATCGAACGGTTGAATCTCCCATTACCACTCCTATAAGATCCAAAGCAGAAATTCTCCATTAGGACGGGAAAGACAAGCAACTCTTGCTTCCGATCACAGAAACCCACCTTTAATCAACGAAAAAGCAAATATTATTAATCATTCACCGTTAATGTCGGAACAGAAAACATACATAGTCGTGAGTTTCAAATGACTTGAAAAGGGTAAAATTATCGGCCGTCAATTTTGTCTGTAGTCTGTCCCACACTAGCCTAAGTATAAAAACATATCCATTTTTGTATTTGTCAAATGTAGTTTTAGCTCTGTACATGTGGAAGCCATTTTCAAAAGTTTTGTTCCTAATTTCGCTAGAATAGCAAAATTATAATTATTAGACAACATTCGTAGTAGTACCTTTGACCTTGGTTCCCCAAATATTGAAACAGGCAATTTTTACTAATTTTTTAGACCCTGAGCGTGACGGAATCCTGACGATCCTCCCAGCCGACCCCCATGCATGAATAAGTAGGATAAGCCGGAGCAAAAATGCGGGGTTATTAATTTCGCCCAATACTTAATTAAAATATTTTTACCCTTTGTTAAAAATGGGCATTTTTAAAACCATAGCAGATTCTGCAAAGGGTGAAATTTTTAGACGTTTCGAGAAACATTTTCTTATTGGGTATTCGTTTTGAGAAGAAATTTCCTATTGGGTGCACGTTTTGAGAAAAAAATCATGTTTTGTCTGCGTTTCGAGAAAAAGTTTCTTATTGGGTATAACTTATTGAGAAAAAAATTATATTTTGTATAAGTTTTTGAGAAATAAATGAGAGAAGATGTTGGGATCCATGGAATAGTCGCATAGAAGTGCCCCGCGCGGAGGCCAAAAGGTCAAATTTCCAACCTTTTGTTTCGATTAAACCTATTATCTATCATAGCTACAGATATTGGAAACACAGGAGATGTGACTTTACAGGAGCAGGGAATCACCGGAGGAGTGGAATTACCGAAGCTTCCAAAAGTACGTAAACTTGTACGTGTGTTTAAGAGCCGTAACTGGCATTTTTAACACATTTAATGTTGTTTAACATAATTTCATTCTAGATTTACTAACATGTTGAAATAATATGTTGATGACAATTAATTTTTAAAGTCTAAAGCAGTTAAAACTTGAGTTTATGATTAAAATATAGAAATATTAACTTAATTAATAAATATTTAAGTACAATTGATATCGTACTTAGTATATTGAAATAATAGATGTATTAGATGCTGGATTCCAGCATTAGTTAGCCTACATGAGCTAAATACCATACCACTGCAAGCGGCGGTAATTGCCCAGCTCCGGTGATTCCTGTCTTCTGTAAAGTCGCATCGCCTGAATTTCCCTGCCACCCAGATATAGGAAGGTTGAAGGAAGTTTTCTAAAGTAGTTGTTACTGGGTTCTGGGTTTTTCAGAATAATTTTTGGACTTAGATCATTTAGGATTATTTTTTGATATGTCATAATTTTATATGTACATGAAAAATTTACATGAGTATAATAATATAACATATCCATATTTAAAACGTTGTTTTCTGTCACTTTCGTAAAAATTATTCTGAAATTTTACAAGGCCCAGTACCCAGTTGTATACTTTTGAAAACTTCCTTCAACCTTCCTAACAGCTATGAAGAAGTTGTGGATCAAATGAGGGATCAAACCAAATGGGTGGGAATTTGACTCTTTGGCCCCCGTGCAAGATACCTCTTCGTGCGTGTTCCAAGTATCAGTAACTCATCTCCCATTTTTATCTCGAAAAGGTATACTTCGTCCTATGTACGATTACTTGCTATAATGCAGTCTTCATCCTCTATCATCTCCCAGTCCTATCTCACTACATGGAACACTTCTTTGGCGAAGCCTTGCAAATTCCTGGTAAGATTAATCAAAGCTCAATTTTAGATTGAGCTAGTAGTCGGTATGAATGGAATATATAGATTAGTCTATGAAAAGCCATATTATAGTATATTTATGTATGATTTCATTTTTCTCAAGCAAACCCACTCTGCACTGCACGGGAACATTTTCTTCCTAATGAGATAGAATACATGAAGGCTGAAGGTTTTTCTCGCATTGAAGTTGATCACGTGACCACCGACCTAGCTAGCAATTGCCCAATTTCACCCCCTTAAGGTGGAACTGTAGAGGTGTTTTTCTACTCCAGGAAAACAAGGTTAATTTTCAAACAATATTGACATAGCTAGTTTAAAAATTTAGGCTGCAGACCATGGAGGGTCCCAAGGCTCGGGCATGTCACAATTTCCACCTGTGAAAGTCAGTGTCAATTTCCAATAATTTTTTTAGGATTGGTTAATGAGCTAAAAAATAAAATCAGATTCTGAAACTGAAAACTCCTTTACTCTACGTTCAGCGGATTTCCCGGAATTCGATCAAACTCCACACCCTCGTTAAAGCACGGGACTTCCAGTTTTGATTAGCACCTTTAATGGGTGCACAAGTAATGCAACTAATGGCTATCCAACATAATAAGCTAATGGCATAATCAGTCAGTTTAAGTTGTAGGAAACCCCCAAGTTATCCCAATGTTACTGGGACCTATTTTAATTGCTTGCTCAGAATCTCAATTTTAATATAGAATCAGTAACAAAGTAGCAGCATAGACTTATATAGAATATAGATACTTACTCATTATTCCTTAACACTTTAATAGTGTGCCAATAACAATTGTATATAGATAAATAGTGAGGGTAAAGTGTTTAAAACAACTTAGATATATCTAAGTGTATTTTAAATTGTAATGTAAATGTGGAGAGTGAAACTTCCCCGTTGAACAAAGTTGAAAGCATTTCATGCACGTGCATTAAACAGATAAAAGGAAGACACCGTCAACGATAGAGTAGAGTTCGGACTTTTCACGAGAGTTTGTGTATTCAATAATAAGCAAATAATATACTAACTCCATTGCATGAATTGGTATTTATGGACAGTAGTACAAGTTGGTATATGTTGGTAGATGTAGGCAGATTCAATTATACCCATTAGTGGACGATTGCAAGGTTATACCTCACACTTATTATGCATCATCCCAGTTCTCGACATTCTTCTATTATACTTCACTATTTGGCGCAGGTAGGTACACAATGTAATTATTACAACTCTGTAAGGCCACTAGAAGAGGAGCTCCACCAGAAGTGCTAAATCTCTGCAATGTAAATATCGGGATTCCCTAATTTTCATCTTTGTTTTCGCCTCCGTCTCTTCTGTGCTCTAATGCTCTAGGCTTGGTTAGCACAGTATGGCAAAAATAAGTATCTGGAATACAATGTGAAGTACGTACGCATTCATTTGCATTTAGTAGATGCATAATATTATTAGTACTTTTGTTTGTGGAGATATTACTCGATACGTCAATTCCATTTGAATTTGATTGTATATTTTCCATGCAAATTCCCATTCGTAGTCAAACGTGTTCATTCATCGCTGGGTATTAACCATTTATCAAGTCTTTATATGCCGCAATGTATCAAACAGTACAAGTAGGTGGAACACCAAAAATAACACACATTAAACTGAAACAATACATTCATAGGTTATTGCTAAGTAGTAGCATGAACGACATACTATTTAATTACCATAAACAAAATAAAATAAATAACACAAAGAAGCATGATTGTTGTATAACAACATCCAGGTACTGCTTTATTTACTGTATGTTTAGCACAGTGTACATTTTTTACTGAAGCACAAGTTATGACTGTGACATTACATGGATGGAACGATACATAACTACAGGGCGTTGCGTTTGGTTTTGCCCACATCACATCTTAAAATATAGCCTTGTGAATTATATCGATGGAAAACCCAATTGAGTGACATAAGTAAGCGCACGAGAAAAATGTCATATGCCCTCCATATTAACTTTATGAATTCTTTTGTCGCATACCTCTTCTAAAAAAGTTTATATTCATATGTAATACTTCCGATTCCTTTATAAGAAATGTAGCACATCCAAACTTTTATTTTATATAGTAGGCGAAATCAATTATTTTTACCCAAGGACTACGCAAAATAGCCACCGTTTTCCATTTTTAATAGTATTTAGAAAGCAAGGCACTAAAATTCAGTAAAAATTTATCTCTTAAAATTTAATAACCAAAACTCAGTTCTCTATATTATTAAATATGTAAAATTGTCCTTATCAGACTGTATTTCCATGACCTTTATTCGTAATCACGAAGTTGGTAAAATTATTTCAAGAATTTCAGCTACATAACTAGCGCCAAATAGTAGTATTGTTTCATGTAGATCATTTATATTATGATATGAGCTTTGGGAACAGGATGAAAACTTAATTGGATATCTTTACTGTAATTAACATCTAGATCTTATCTATATTTTATGTTGTATGTACTGTTTAGTAATGTATAGATACATAACGAATAATTTTATTTACTACAATTTAATTTGCAATTTAACTTGCAATTTAACTTGAACTTAACCATTGCAAAACAAAAAAAATAAATGGCTCTAAATATCTTTGAATGGCATGGCATTAATAATTAAAACTAATTATTTTGTTAATATTCAGTTGTTATAATAAAACTAGTATAGTAAAACTATTACACCGTAATAAATGATTTTCTTTGAAACTATAAATGCCCATAGAAATTTATCAATTTTTACGGTACTCGCAGAGAAATGGCGTCACTTGATAATGATCGTAGAAATGATATCACTGTGAGCAATAAAATAATTTTAATATTATTTGTAACACACATGAGTCTAGACTTGTACATATTAGGTAGGATTTATATCTGTACAACTGTCCATATACTGTACATCCCCTTAACATAACTATAAGTGTATGTAGTGCAATAATAGAAAGCAGCATACATATATGCAAGTTGTACGTGTGTAACTATTTAGCGAATTTAATTAAATATTTATAAATATTACGCATGGAATTCCAATGTGATGACATAATTTACAAATCCCTCCAACTCAATAGGATGGTAATCCGTTTATGCCATGCACTATGTACATTAAGTTACCGTGCTATTTAGCATTTTGTTGCGGACTCTAGAAGAGTGAATCATTATTATCATATTATCATTCCTTTTATCGCATTCAAAGTACAAGTGGTTGTTATTGTACGTACAACACGACATTAGGTAGTATAAGTATTCACGTTTGCTTGCCTTTTTAGTCAAAATGATGTCATAGGTTTTTTTCGATGATATTAAAACACATGAATACGGGCAAAAGTCCCACCGACCATCATATTTCCGGCCACGTGGAATCTTCGCTCGTATTTCGTGTTTCAGACTCCAACAAAGTAACGGTTGTTAAACCAGGAGACAATAATGCTAACGCTGTAGAAATCTCCGTCTCCAAACCTCCTGGAAAAGGTCGATTTTGATGCTGCATATGGAGAAAATTCGGCACTTTCCCAAACGATTCGGTTTTCTACCGCGCCATGGAGCTCCAGAAGCACTTCTGCATTACAATCTTCTTGTGACTTCAAATTTCAACCATTCAGCTTTCAAATTTTGTCGCAAGTTAGTTTATTCAGGATTTACTGTCCTGAAACAAACAATAATGGCACAACCAAGATATCGGTTAATGGAAAACTTAAAAACGAACAGTATACTGAATAAAAGAGTTACAAGTACAGGAGTTAGGGTACAGAGCAAGGAGCACAATTGCACAGATTGAAATCAGACCCTTTACACAATAAACTACGACATTTTACAAGTAAGATGATTATTTCATATAATTATGGACTAAATATTTTAATGACGTTTTATGAATTAGGAAGGTTAATCGTAGTTTCTTTTCCTACATCCAAAGTTTAATAGACAATTGTTCACAAAGAATAGGATTTACTAAGCCAGCTTTAGATTAACGTGTCACCATTTCCTTATTCCTTCAAAATTAGTTTAACAAATAAATCTGGAATATAGGAAATTCGATCCAGTACGTACAACAGGAAAACATAGTATATACTAACATTCAAAGTAGTAATATAGGAAAATGTAGATAATTTAAAGTATTCTCACAAAAGAATGGAAATAGTTAATCGCCAAACAAAAAAATGATTGTGCTCACTGGCTTGCTGTTAACAAGTTCTAGGTGAATCCAAGTCACACATGGCACAGCAAGGAACTGGCTACGTAAGTTGTGTCTCGGTAACGAATAAAAATGAAATTGCCCGAGCTTTTCTAAGTTCAGCTTGTAAAATTACGATGGTAATCTACAAATAAATCTTTTCATCCATCTTAGAATCAGTCGGTCCGGATGTGATAAAACATTACAGAGTTCGAGCTCAGCTCCCAAAGTAACTCAACTATGCAGAGTACACTGACTACAATAAGTTACTCGAATGTTCTTGCTTAGTGGCTTGTTCCATTTACAAATGCATAACCAAACAAGGTTAAACTTATGTTAGCACAAGTGCAAATACAGACTAATGATATTATGTGCATGTGTGTATAGCTTTGTAATATGATACAATAATAATCTACTAAAAGGTAAGAACTAACAACGAAGTATACTTTAGTAATAGTAGAATTAAGTGTTTAAGTATAATATTTCTATAGTTATGCAAACCTCATGGTTATACAAGTAAATCATGCTCGTTTAAATATCCTCAATGCTTTTTCACAATGAAGTAAACTAAAGATAGTGAAAAATAATATACTAAAGAAGAGCTAAGCTAAAGCTAGCAATAAGTTGGAATTTACTAAATAAATCTAAGTAAGGGAATAGTCAAGTATGTGTATGAATGAAGTATATAATAAGTTGGTTATGTGCAGGTGCATTTGCTAATGAATTAAGTAGAATTGGTATCCTCAGAAAATAGCAGACAGACAGACAGACAGAAAAATACATACTTGAGGTAAAACTTTATTTCACTCACAATTTCACGGCACCGGTTCATTTCCTCATTTTACCTGAACGTGTACGGTTGAGCACATTGCATTCACATTCAGGTAAGTGAGTGAGTGACTGGGAGGAATCTTCTTCGTATGAATTACATGCGGACGGCTGTGCCTGTGGAGTGGCTGAATCAGATGAATGTAGAGATACCAGATTTTTATATCAAATGGTAACTTGGCCAAACGTAACTTAAATTGAAGTTACATTCTTATCATTATTGTCAGTTAGTATATTGTTCTGTGCTCTTCTATTATACTTTCGATATTTACATCGTCTCTCTTTGTTTAATAAATCCTATGGAATAAATACATGGAGGAATATAATTGTAGACAGAGATAGCAACTCCGTATATAAATGTTATCTGCTACACATATCTGCAATAGCACAGGTAAAAATGAACACATGCCTCCTATCTCTGCACATCAAACAGTGTATGTATAATGTAAGTGTAATCACCTTAGATAGACAGATTATCAACGTACACACAGAGATGCATGTGTAAACCTATCCTGACTTGGCCATTAAACCGTACAAGTACATCTATAGTAATAACTGCGATATTAAAAGAAATTGAGTCAAGTCGAAGAAAATCAGAGCGAACATCAGCTACAGGCTTCAAGAACACCGGAAATGTATTAATCTAAATGTATTGAAGAATGCCTACGTACTAAATGCACTTCTATCTCTCTCAATGCTAAAAGAAAATTCTTTGCCGTATTAACTCCAACTGTAGAATTTCTACATTTATCAAATAGATGTAGTTAAACTTCATTCCACTTAAATGCAATTAAACCCATGTTTTCTAATTTTTGTAGTTTGTGCACTTTATAAGCAAAATTTATAAGAAATTTTAAGTTAAGTTAAACTTTTGGTGATTTACACCAAGTACTATAATACTAAACTTCTAATGAACGGTTCTACAATATTTCTATCAGTCTATCAAAGTAGCAATTCAAATAATTTAATACCTGAACTTGTATAAACTCTGAAAGAAAGTACATAATATTAATTTACAAAGTATGTAGAAAAAAGTAAGATTTCACAAGACACTTTGTGTATGTATATAGAGGAATATTGTGTGAATGTTAATGAGAATAATATTTGACAGTGGTGTCAAGTGAAGAGAGCAACAGGTGTGTGTAGGAGTAGTACAGTAAATAATAAAAATATTATATTGAGCATAAATAGGTAAGTAAATGGCCTTTAGCATAGTTTACTTACGTAGAGTATACATAGCTAGCACCTTAATTGAATTTGGAAGTTAACTGATTAACAGGTAGTGTGTAGTTGTGATGCGAGTTGTATGTGTGGATAATCTACAGGTATTTGTGTTAATGGAGAATGGAATGCAGAATGCAATGTAGTCGCACCAGCACAAGAGAACACAATCTCACTAAAACTCTGAGAACTTTTAAGTAAGTAGTTTGTACTTACTGTGCTATAATGTTGATTCTTGTCGTTTGTTTGCATGTTGAGCAAGTAAGTAAAGTGTGCATTCAGCACAGAGGTAGTATAATATGTACATAGATTGTAGTCAGTAAGTAGTAGTAGTATATAGCAAATAATATTGCTTGCTGCTGCTTGTTGTACTGCAAGCAGGAGATACACGGAAGTAGTATGTAATATGTGAAGTTGGTTCTGTATGTAGTAGTAGTAGTATATATAGAGTAGTAGAGGGAGAGAGAGAGAGAGAGAAGAATAGATAGAAGACACTTACTTACTTATTATAATAGTAAATGGCAATCAGACAGAACTGAATTGTGTGTGTTGTTTTAGGAGTAGAGAGCTAATGCCAGAAGAAGAGTCAATCTGGGTATGTATAGTGTGTAGTAAAGTAAGTAGTAGTAAGTAATAGTATTTGTGGTGTATGTAGTGTGATGGGGAAGAAGTTTGTCTGAGAGGAGAGTGAGCTTGGCCGAGTCAACTGAAGGAATGAATGAATGAGGGAATGAATGAAAGAATGTTGCGTTGCCGTGAAAATCACTGTCTTGGAACAATAACTGTAAGGATTGGCTTGAGTTGACTCCACTTACTTTACTTGCCTTACTTACTTACGAGAGAGTCTTACGTCGGGATTGAGACTTGTTGTTAGTGAGTGAGTGCGGGTGCTGTAGCTGTGGATGTAGCTGTGGATGATGTAGCTATCTCCTCCGTCCCATCCTATCTGCACTATACTATCTGTCCTCCTGTGCGATTTCTTATGAATGAAACACTTACTTGCTTGGCTTGGCTTCACTTCACTTGCTCCCATCCACATACTTCCACTGTACCATTCTTTAATAACATTACATACATAATCATCATCTAAGTCCGTCTGTCGCTTATCCTCAGTGAACTTACTTTACTCGTCTAATGCTTGCTAACTAGTATTTTATATCAACTGCCCATTCGTGCCGCTATTTCTTCTATATCTAACTGACATGACGGTGAGTGCACTTGGTTTTATTAGCAACTTTTCTAAGGTGCCTCGCTATGTATGTACCAACATTCCTCGCTCTTGCATGCTTGTAGTTTCTCGTTTTCTTTCTTCTGACATTCCTTTGATTATGATTTAAGGCATAAATTAGCCCAATTGTCACAAGACATGCAACAAAACTACATTCTTCTCTCTAGCTACCTATTAGATATTTAGCGTAATAACCCCGTAAACAGAATCTAGTGTTAAGAACAAAGAATTTAATTACCTTCTTTAATAGGATGCTCATCTGATCAATACTGATTTCTTCACTTCCCTCACACCACTCATCCAATTCCCAGCCGATTAATACATTCAAGGTTTCTTCCCAAAGGTCAAGGAACAATAAATGCAATTCTATAGCTACAAACAACAAATGTTTCGATACAGAAGTATAATAGGATGTTCTTATTTCATTGTAGGTCAACTTGTAGTAATAGCTTGAGACAAATCATAATCTTGGTTGAAAACGGATGGACTTGTTGTGTGTAGCTTGTAGTAATATTGAGAATCTGGCTGGAGAAGTTGTAGAAGTATGTGTGTATAGTGTCCTTATAGACAAGATCAGTTTTCCGAAATCTTGCAATAAATGATGGAGGTGTCCATACTAGCCATGATGCGATGGAGTGCGATTGGAATTGTTGAGTGTGAATTGTGTTTGTGTCTGTAATATAATTCAGTGGGTAGACGAGAGTAGTAGAGGGCAGGCGGTTTAGTATTATTTGATTAGAATATGTTGTTTTGGTCTTTTGTCAGAGTGAGGACAAAGATAGTTAAGGTTTATGAGATGAATTCGATTCGATTCATATTCCGTTGTACATTAAGTATCTGTGACGAATTTGGTAATGGGAAGGAAAAATAATCACTATAGAAAGACACTGGGCGGCTGACTGACTTCCGAATCAATTCAATGCAAAGAACTGAAATCAAAGAAGAGAAAACCAGCAGGGAAGCAACCAAAGCAATGCAACGAGCTGAACAGACTCAAATAACACAAGTCGGTGGCTATTAAATGAATTTACACTGCCGTGACGTGGAATCGAATCGAATTCAATGGAATCTGCCGTAATATACAATTCAGATATAACACTGACTGGTTTGACAGTACGAACTGCAGAAATAAGATGAGGAGATTTGATTTGACTTGGTTTGGCTTCACTTTAGTCGGCTCGGCTTGACAAGACTGCACTGCCCGTTTAGGCACGCAAAAATTGAGGTTAACTTTATCACTCGTTTCTATGTAATGCTAACTATTGGCGTAAATGGAAAAGTTTCTTGAGAATGTTCCTTGAGTAATGCACGCAAGTAGACACAGACATGCTGCCATGTGATGAGCTCCTCCGCAGATTATCTTCTGAAGAACTCATTTTGGACGGACGACTCCAACAACGTTCTTTCACATTATTATAGTCGAGTCTGTCTGTGAAGTCACTCCGCTCAAGTCTGACGCTGGGATTGGAATGAAGTGGATTTCTTCGAGGCAGATGAAGATGAGTTGCTTGGATTCAAAGTCCTATCAAATCTGTGTCGATTGTGATATTAGTCCATGTTCATAAAATATTAGGTTGTACAAATCGTATTTACGATTGTATGAATCCATGTAGTAACTTGCTCTTGTGGTTTGGTGGGTTTCTTCACACTCTGACTCTGAACTACGTAAGTACGTATGTACTTCTACCATATTATGTACTTCTCTGTCTGCCATACTCTATCCATACCATTCTCTCTACTTTCTTGCTAGCTCCATCCAAAACCAACTCAACTCAAGGGCACAAGAATGATAGGAGGAGGAAAAGGAAGTCGCTCTTACAAACGTTCATTTCACGTCTAAACCAAAAGCAGATACATTTAGTCAATGTAAATAAATATTTTATCGATACAATGATTATGTTGAATCTACTTACCTACCCTACATGGAAATTCCATACTATCAATAATAGTGTTTATGATTAATTTTCAGGAGATTCCCTTTCCTCGCTACCTTATTAAAGTTTGGATTCTTTTTGAAAGTATTATACCTACTGAGTATTTTGTCACCTGTCACAATATCAGTGTCGGTGTGCTATACGAACTGGCTATATATAATACTGCTTGAATGGGATGAGAACACTGAATGAATGGTCGAAAAGAGAACCAGATGGATCGAATGCGGAGGGAAAACTGAGATGAAATGAGGAAAATTGTACGTATGAATTTATTTAATAACTGTTCTGAACATGATTGAACAGTGTATGTGTGTCCACACACATTTCTATTGTAATACAGTGAAGTACGCTGAATACTCATTGTTAGGTTAGGTATGTTTATCTAGAATAATGTATAGTGATATTATGGTGTACCTACGCATGTACTTATTCGAAATGTGCCCGTAGTCTATCTCAACTTGCTTCGATTGTAGATATGTAATGTAATAATTTCCCTGCCTGACCATTCACCGTGATATCATCTTGGTTTGTCTCGGAGATGAATATCTACTGGTTCTGGTTCTAATAATGTTGTATTTATCATATTTAATACAAATGTATAGACATTCTTTGCAAGTGTCTATGGAATATAGTTACAAAATAATGCTATGAGTTTAAATGTATATTTTCTATTGTTTGAAAAGATGTATATAGGCTAATGTGTACTCTTTCTATCCTTAATCTCAATTGTCTTGGTAAAAGCCATAGCTAAAATATTTATCACTCAACTATTCGTGTACCTATTATGTAGGCAACTAAATTAACACAATCTAGCGAAAATCCCCGTCTGATATTCTATCTACATGCATTCTACACTGCTAATTGCCATGGGCTGGAGGAAAACCCTTAAATGAATGACGTGTGTGCGTGAGTATAGATTCGTAAATGGTAATGATGTCTTTAAATCGATAAATGTGCACTGAACGAAGGAAGATAAATATTTATTGGTATAGAGGAAATTGAGATGATTTGAGGAGGAAAGAAAGATGTTGGTGAGACAAGTGACTGATTGAAAATGAGACTCAAAGTGGAGTGAGACGAGAGTTTGAATGAACTTTCCTTCGAGACCTTTTTACAATGGAGCCGTAGACAATTTGGCTGCATGACATGGACTTGACTGGGCAGACTGGACGAGAATGTAGAATTGACAAAACAAGACTCGGCAAGGAAGGCCGGTAGGACAGGATGTAAATATGTAGATAATCTATTCTGTAACACAGTATACTAGTATCACGTATCTATCCTTCTCCTATATAACTGTATAATTAATTACAAATAGTAAGTATGAATGGCTCTGTATTAGCACTGAAGAATAGTTCAGCCTAGTAAATTTAATAGGAGTTAGTCTATGCAAATCTAGTGCACATAACATAGAAAAAAAGAATTACCTATACACTCCTATTGTAGTAGTGGCATAAGTAAATAGATAAAAGGCACTACTTTACTTACACAGATAAGCCAAGAAAGGTATGCACAATCAGCAAAACGATTCTATAGAAAATGTACAGTGTAAACTCGGCAAGTGAGACAAGGATGAATTTTATCTCTCTGTATTTACCTGTGTCCATGTGTTTGTATAGTGACTGCTGTTGGTGTAAGGGAATGCAATGTAAGGCAGTGCAACCGAAATCCACTACAATAATGGCATTCTCGATGTTGATTCCAGTTCAGCAAAGGTAGGTGGACGAACTCTAATCAACTTCAGTGCAGTTAAGTTTTGTTGTTGTGTGTATTAAACATTCCAGTCAGTCAGTGATTGTATAAGTATCTGTAGTTTTGATTGTGAGACCAACAGCAGCCGCACTATCACTCTATCCTTACACCAGTATACATACACAGAAGAAGAATAATGCAATGCATCACTTCTATAATATTATATCCTTAATGCTATTATAATATGGTTATAATAGTAGTAGAAGTAAAGATAGAGAAAGACGGACGGAGCACGAAAGAAATCTCGTTAGGAGGAAAGGAAGGCAAAGTTTGAATTCAAAGGTAATAATGATGGGCCGTGTGGTGTTATCTATGCAGATAGAACAGATGAGAACGGAATGAGAATAGCCAGCCTGAAATATGCGAATCGGAATTTACGTGATAGATAATTAACAGGAATTCCTTGAGAAGGTATTTCGTTCAGAAGGAGGATTCACAAAAAAGATTAGAAAAGTGACGTAAGGTAAGTAAGGAGAGTCCCAATAGTGCATATAAAGTATCACACGGCACGGTCTGGCAAATCAGACAGACAGGTAGTTCCTATCCTCTGTCCATCCTGCCACAACTAAACTAACTAACGATAACTGTATCCATCTAATAATATTAATATTTATTATTGTTACCCATCGTAGCTCCTATCCTCTATTATTACTTAAGTCTGTGAAATGCCATGAATTGCCATTCAATGTCAAGCCAGATTTTGCAGACTTTATAAACACGAGGAAAAAAAATCCTAATTCTTCGTTGATATTGTGACGAAAGGAGAAAAGGGAAGCAAAGCTACTTAGTAGTACCAGTGATGCTATTTATGTATATAGTACTAGGTAGGTAGGAACGTGAGGTTAGTTAGAGTTTGAGTTGCTTGGCTTTGGGTTGGTTACTATTATGCCGGATAAATAGTTACCAATACCAACTGTCTGTTGTTCGTTGTGTTCACAGTCACTTAAAGATTTACAGTAAAACCGCAGTCTACAGATAGCTAACTAAGTTGCTAAGTAAACTTCCATCGACCACTACTGTACAATGTCTACAGTTCTCCACCAGACAAGAAAACCAACTAACGAAACTATCTCTTCTGTCCACAATGCTAAATTATGTGAATGAATACGCTGGAAGAAGCATCAGGGCTTTGTCCGCCACTATCTATTCACCATTCACACAATTCCTAAGCTCACCTACTCTACACAAGCGCAAAAATCATTTACTAACTACATAGACACCGTAAAACCCTCAATAAAATCCTACACTAGAGGGAATGTCTAACAAATTATATTTCAGCCCAACCTTGACCATAGAAACTTTTGCCACGACATCTTTGAAATTATTGTGCAGAGGAGAACTAATGAAATCTCAATGGTGAATGAATACAAAAGAAAATTTTATCTGCCAATCTGATGTGTACAATGGCGTTATTACAGTGCATAGTAATTCGCAGACCTTCTCAGTAATATTGTCTTTAGAGTGGGAAAAAATAAAGTCTACTCAAGAAAACTAGGGTGCTGAGACAGGAAGAGGAACTTGACAATAAAATTTGCAACCTGAGAGGGAAAAGAATCTATATTGTAGATAGACCTATGACATTACGAACAATGAAATATCTACGAATGGGCAACCAGGCAGTATAATCTAACAGCTTCGTTATTTGTCAGATTGGTATTTGTACTCAGTACAATAATATAGTGCACCGTAATAAAGCTGAATCACAGCTCCAGTCCAAAGGCTAGAATTTCATTCATCGTAAACCAGCTCTCAAGTGTTTGCATTTATTGACATCGATATTACTTTTCAAGACCAACACTACAAACGAGCGATGATGTTATGTCATATGCAAACTTCAAATTAACACAACTTATCATATCTAACCAAAAGTGTCCAATCAATAATACTCTTATTTCACCCTTTTTAATAATGAGAAGAGTCAAATGTAATTATTTATTTAACCGAATTTGCAAACCTTGCAATATTATAGGTTTCAGTTCACTGACCAATTAATTAATTTAAGCTGTAATAGTAGTAGTTGGTACAAGTATTATGCCTGTGTGGAGCTGTCAATGAATCCATAAAAATAATATTCATGGTATTCCAAGAAAAGCGTCTACTATATTATGTCAGAATTAAATTACTCATGAACTCATTGATCAAATTACTTAAAAGTTTTACATTACAACACACTAAGTCAAAAACCTCGTTAATGTTAATTAGTTATTTTTACTACATAATTTGACAGATGATGTAAATTGATATATTTTTGGCTTAATTATAGCACAATTTGTGAGTCCATTTATTGCTGATGAGCTATCTACCAAATAATATTTGTAAAAGCCCATACTTATTTTAGATCTCTTTTACAGCATAAGGTTATAAGGGTTAGTATTTCACAGCTCGGATTGTTTTGATGCAGGTTATGATACCTGCCGAGACGGGTACATATTAGTTTTAGCCTCTTTATTCTTACAATTGAAGTGATGAGTTTGAATAGCTACAAAAGATTTAAGACGGTTGGCATGAATCGAAGGGTGTTTAGTGTTCACTACGAGGCTGTCGGGTTTCTTCCTGTATCTCATGTACCAAAGCATGGAAAGATGAGTTTAGGTAGAGAAATGCTTATTGTGGGTACTAAGTGCTAACACATAACATACGTGCAATTTACACATCATCTTACTAGTGTCATAAGTAAATAGTAGAATAATGAATCATAACTATATTTACTTATGCTTCGCATATTGACGATATACTCACTCATCGCATATTATTTGTGTGTAACTTAATGGTGAAATTCGTTACTTTCATTCTTATGGCTATGCAAAAATAAATAATTGGTATTCTTTTCAAAGTCCGGTATTTTAAATAGTGAGACATATGTGACGAGTCGTTGTACAAACTAACTGTATATTTATTACTGATGGGCAATTTAACGACAGACGGTTTACTGGGTTCTTATTTAATCTAATGCAAAAGATGTAGTAAGTAAGTCACTCAGTCAGTATAATATTACATAGATACTTGTACATAATAGATGAGTGAATATAGTACATATAAAGTTTGAGGTATGCAATGCGAAGGACCTAGCAGAGAAATCTGAAAGCAGGCAGCAAAGTATATGTACCTGCACATAATAGCAAGTATTAAGTACGCAGAGGTATTATGTAGTGTACGGAATGGTCGGTCGTTGTGGTAGAATGGGTTTGTGGAGATGCAACGAGTATGTGTTGCAAATCTCAGAGTCGAAAGGCTTTTTGCAGTCAAGGTAGAGTAGAAGCTAAGAGTTAGCTATGCAGAGTTGAAAATGTACATGGTTACTGTCTTGATCCTTTCTATGGGTTTGTTTTGCAGAGCAGTGCAAGTGTGTTACATCCAACCACAGCAGCCTCATAGAAACTCTTATGGCCAAGCAACAATATGTAAACCAAGTTTAAATGTAATCTATTGGAAAGGTATGTAAAGAGGAGAGTTCTAGGACGAGATATTTGGGTTATATCCGCAATGCATGCGTCTTTTAGAAAAAACGGATCCGGTCCGGTCTATGCAAATTTTTTTTACTAATTCAGTTACAATAGCTTCTTGTTCATTTCTTTTGTCCATGTCACTCTATAGGTCTCAGCGACACGACTCTAGTATCTATTTTTTGTTGGTGTATATTTACATGCACTGGCTAACTTGACTGAATGTCAAACATGTGTAGACTATAATAATTTTAATAGCAAAATGAAGGTTTGAACTTTTATAGTTTCTTGTTCTTACTGCAATGTTTTTATACCTAGGTAGAGAAGCATGTACGTGTCTCATTTTGATTAGACCATGTCTCACATGCCTGCAACTCAGAAAACTATCTACAGTCGATGCAGAAAATATGCACTTGAAGAAAAAATGACGATGCAGTTAAACGTACATTATTACTACAATTATAGTACAGAAATAGCAAGCGTAATCCAAACATAAATCTGTGGACATACTGTAAGAGTAGAGCCGACTCTACAATGCATTGCCATTAGCCAGTTATTAGCGAGATAGTAAATCGCTACAGATAGAAACTGTCTCTGAAAAAGAAATCAGACACAGGGCACAGACTCAGTCTACCTTTGAAACATCCTTTATCCTTCTGTTGTCAGAGAATGCACACATTAATACCTTTAATGGTCTCCTTACTTATCATCTGTGATGTGCACTCTTCTGTAAAGATTCCTGCTTTTCCATTCTTTTTCCATCATGTCAGTTAAGTTGTTTTAGTTCATCGTGTTGCTTCGTCACTTTGAAAATCACATTTTTAATTTCAGTGACGCTGTCCCTCACTCATAAATACCTTTCTGCATACAACTGCTTCAAACATTTTTTGCTATCATTTCTCTCAACGCTATCCAAAATATTTTAAAGACACTCTGTGAATCCTCACAGAAAGATGCCATTCCAATTTAAGGATTAACATTTAACGTTAGCACAAAATTACTTCCGCAGAGCAGACTACAACACTTTTGAAATATTAAAAAATAAAAATACAATTTCTGCAATATGTATCTATTTAGACTAGCTACATATCCTTAAGTTTTTTTAAAATGATATGTTGCAGAGGAATATTCTATTTATTGCTTTTAGACAAAATAATTTAGTTTTTTTATTATTTACTTATTATTTGGACTCAACCTTTTTTAACGTCTAAATATTGATACGGATGTACGTATATCTAAATTGGTTATTGAGTAATCGATTGATCTAAAAAATTTGATTTAAAAAAATCAGAACATTATTTTGTTTGCAATATATTATTCATACGATGAGTTTTAAAGGTCGCACAATGCTGTAAGCCATAAAACCATGGCAAGCGAAGTTGCTAAACAATCGTCAGTCTATGTTCAAAAGATATTGCAACATGGCAAACTAATGTAGGTTGGTAGTATGTACTTTCGCCGTTTGCCAAATGCAGAGTATATAGATTCTATTTGATAACCGTGGAAATACATTCTTGAGCAGTGGCAAATGAAGTTTGCAGAAATATATTTAAAGCTGAATCATGTTTTCTGCGGTTGAATTTATATACAAGAGTTTTAGCAATATAAAACGTTTGATATTCTAGTACAAGATCTTCAGTATGGAATTTATAAAAATTGGCTAAATAGATACGGCGATAAACCAAGACAGTTTTGTTGGTAGGGCAATGAATGACATAATTCTTTGCATGGGGTTGTGTTTGTGTCTGCTTTTAACGGAATGAGTTATTATGTAACTATGTACTATTATAACCTATGTAGAAAGATAATATTTATATGACTATACTCTAATGATAGGTATATATAGTATAACAATGATAATGACTTATGTATCTATTGAATTAGCCTTCATTTTATTACGAGAATTCCCATAGGGGAATGGCATACAAAATCATTTTGGACTGTAATGAGGAGTTAGTTTCCCACAGAGAAACAAACAGATAAGGAGGAACACCAACCAGACGGTATTTTTGAACTGCAGTTCAGTTAGATTACAGATTAGAGGAGGATGGGATTTACAAATATTTAATAAGCTTAAGCATTCATTACATTTGCTTAATGAGCTTAAACACGAAGTTGCCTTGGACTATGTAACTGGTGCAAAATTATTGGTAAGCACTTAGTATTTGTCACATTACATTTTGTATAAATTGCGATATCACATAAATGATAAATGGATATTTCCGCAACTGAATGAATGACATTAATGGATATGACAAAACCCCAAATGGTATAAATGCACATTAATATCTACCGATATATATTACACATAGTTTTATGCATATTTTCTGCCAGCATTTATTTTACCATGAATTACGTTATATACTCATTCTAACATATTTACATTTACTCCTTATTTCAGCCTACTGACTAATTAATTGATATATTATATAGCTATAGACCATGGACTGTATGGAATCCCGGTTCTAGCTTACGTTTTCCTAAATAGAGAGTAATATGAATCCTACTTAATAGTACTACAATGAGTATTCAAGTGACTGATTATGCAACTTGTAGTAGGAGTGAACTTATAGTCAAATGCTCTAAATTATGTATAAGTGTCGGGGGCTATTGTTAGCGCATACGATTCAGTATTTACATAAATACTAATAAGCAAACTACTTATCGTAAGAGCCATAAGAGCTGATTAATCTATTCATAACCTAATATTATACAACTTGGTATTGACCGGAGAAGATTCTTTAATTAAATTAGCAATATTTGATTCATTTAAGACATGTAGTCATGCATTAGTATGCGATATTTTCTTTCAGTCACAAAATTGGTATGTCATGTGCTTCCTGCCGAGCAAACTTTAAGATTTACTTGGCCTTTTAGAGTTTATCGACTTACTAATGTCATGGGCGTCTATTTATAGAACATATTAAGTCTATACGAATGCTAATCATAACGTCATAATATTAAAAATATCCAGATAAAGTAATATCCACTGCCATATCTGCTATCCTGAACCTATCTTGTAAAATAAGAATAGTAAAGTGCCTTCTATTCTTCGCGATTAATGCATACAATGATTTACATTTATATAGGCAGTAAAGATTTTGTACTACATTAATATCTGATTTTTCTCATTTACTATGAAAATTTGTCAAAATAACTGAATTTATGAAGTAGGAGAGGTTACAGGTGTTTTTTAAAGACTCTCTTAAGGGTATATTGTATCGATGAACTCTTGAGGATATAAAAAGCTACAATGTTTTAAATATTCTAGAACAGTGTTGTGGATATGCAGTTGCTGTAGTTTTAAAAATTTCAAAAGTATTATGGTTAGCATTTTCAAACATGCCCACTATAGATATTTGCGTGCTAAACTACAACAAGTAAAATATATTTGGCGTTTTTACTGTCATACATGAATATTGTATTACCAATTGCTTCATTTAACATAATACTTAAACGATGCGGTTTTCTACTAATAAAGTCATCAGAATATATGCATAACAAAAACCATGATAATATTATTAGGAAATATTATTTTCTAATTTTTAATGTACATATGTCTACCAAGATTTAATATATGCATTAAGCACTAAAAGTTTCAAACTTTTAAGTGGTATAAAATGAAGACAACTATAATCTACTTATAAAGCAGTAAATAATTGTATTGTGCGAATGCGAATTGGGAACAATGTCTAAAAGAGTGAAACTTGAAGGAGCGTACCTTGCATCGGCATCCATGAAATATCACATCAGGAGGACAAGATATAAGATGTTGATATGCGAGAATACAGGTTCCGGTTCCACTGCTTGACAATATATAGATATGGTGTATCAGTCTCTTTATCAGTGCTTTGCACTCGCAGTATATTACTGGTTTAATCCTTTTGTGGAAAAATTAGTCTGTTTCCTCTCTTCTTCCCTTGAGTGCTTATGTTGCGTTTTTGTGCAGGTGTTTTCCTAGTTTAGGCCATTAATATAGGTAAGGCACTTAGATAACAAATATTAAAAAGTGAGGAGGTGAATAAAATAAGAATTCTTCCACTTGGGTTGTTTACCGTTTGTCTGTAAATATATTTTACACATCCTATCTTAATTAGTAACCTGGGCTAACCTGAATTTTCTCGGTGGTGCGTCGAATTAAATTGCGCATTACGGGAAACTTGAAGTTCCTCACCTTCTTTTGTCTGAAAAGCAGAAATATATTATTTAATCTCAATTCGGCGTAAGTATATATCTACACTGCAAGGAATACACAGGTATAGTAGTAACAATTGGTACACCCTACACTTATAGTTCTTGCTCCTGTGGCAATTACCATTAAGCAGGTAAGAGAGACTAGGTTACATACTGGCACATCACTAATGCACACAAGCACATATAAATCTTTTACTAAGGTTGTTACAGATACAGATATCCTTATTATATGTATCATTTAGGTAAGAATAGAGCATTCACTCAACTCACATTTTTAGGCATTCACATTCACAAAGTGTCTAGCTTCACTTACTTTCCTAGCCAGTTAAGTAAGTCTCTTGTGCACATAATGCTTATTAACAATAATAATATATAACAATTTGTGTTATGTCTACCACTGCTATAACGAACAACATGCTCTGCTTACGTGAAGATGCTTTTATTATAATACATTACTATTCTCATTATCATTATCTATATTATACCACACTGCACACACTCTTCCCACTCTGCTCAATTGAGAAACCCTTCTGCCAACGGCACAGGTCGCATTTTATAACTATTCACCTGCCGCCGTAAAAATCCTACCAATTATAGACTTGTAGGTAAAATTAGGTAGAAATCATTTTAAGACTATGTCTTCTAAATTATCCCTTTCTAAAAGTTAATATAACTTTTCCAGTAGCTGCTGGTAAATAAAGCAGAATCAAAAAAAAAATTCTACTGAATTTTCTTAAAATTAATTACGGCATAATAATAAAACCCATTATCCGCCCTGATACTAATTAGCTATTACCAAACGTATCTGCTAGCCAATCTCTCTGGCATGGTAAGGAAAAGTCATTAAGCTTTAACTGGTCCAAAGGAGTCCAGAAATGCAATGGCTTGGGTTATTTCTATAGTATACTATTATTATTACAGTGTGATGGAGTAATATAAGATCCTCTCCGGTTTTAAGTATCAAGGAGTGAGACGCCGTGATTAGAAAATGCGACGGCTGAAACCCTTACCGTTTGTATATTCTTAAATGTACCAATATTATTTGTATGGCTAAAATGGTATTATTGGTATTACATCTGAGTGTCTCACGAATTCATTATTGTACAAACACACGAATTCACGATACCTTTTTTGCAAGCAGAAGACCTGTGCATTAGAGCCAGAGGTTGTATCTAGGATTATACAAGGAGAAAATCTGTTTTAGCGGACTGAGCGAGATATTTACTTGGGATTAGTCAGCCCGTGGAGAATTTGGAAGAAACAAAATCTGCATGAGTTGATTTACATGCATGTGTGGTTCTGTGTGTGATTTTGTATACATGAGCAATGATGTGAGTTGGACATTGTATTGTTTTAGGGAATAATGAATTGTATTGCGGTTACAATGGTTGAACGAATGGCTCTGGCTTGGCTGTCTGAATATATAAATGAATGAATCAAGTGTCTCATATGACAGACGCGTGTAACGTTCTTTTCTCTGGTGTCTATCATATCCCATTCATTCATAGATTAGTATGACATGGCACATCGCACACAATTATATATTATTCTATGTAATCGTATTGTGCTCATGATGGGTACCTAACTAAATAAATAAGTAGGTAAAGTATCTAATACCTACTCGAAATCCAGTACTCTCCTCTTTGCATAATATCCAAACCTAAACTGATCTACACACACAGAAAATAATTTTACTATTTAGTACAGTACGCAGATTTGCCCTTTTCAGCTCTAGAAATTGTAAAAATATGAAGCAAGTATATTTTTTCTATGGAAGTGGTAACTATTTGTGCTATGAAAATTAGCACGAAGCATACGTTTCATTTGGCAAATGCTGATGCGAGCTTTATGTGAGTATTATTATTCATCCTTAGGTACTAATACCGTTCTACTTACGTGCACAGACAAAATTAATTTAATGCTAAAGCATTTCTGGTGACAGCATGCTTTTTCTGCCTCCTGCCTGGAAGTATAGTGTGTTTGCAGCAAAGTAATAAGTAGAATGCTATTGCCATAAAATCACTAGCCTGGCTCGGGCTTCATTCTTCACAAAATAAGTCAGCACAATGCACTAATATGCTGAGCATACCTATTTTCGCATATTTATCACAAAAAAGGAATAGCTGATACAAATTATGGGCCATTTTTTCATACTTTCTCAAATGTCCTTAACTTTCCTGCATATTCAATGTTTATTATATGTTTATAACTCATTTTAAATATACAATTACATTAACATAGATGATATAGCAAAAGAAATTAAAACAAGGCTATAAAGGACATGAATGGTTTAGCTTCCAAGTATTTTCTAAAATTATCAAAAGACATTTGCAGAGAATAAACAACATCTGTGGTTGGGTCATGGGTCACGCTGTGCATAGTAGTTGGTTGGAAATGTGTAAGTGGTAGACAGATTTTCATTATAGAGTGCAGTCTAATTAAAAGTTAAATCATCGACGCCTCGTCAAATGATAAAAATAGTTTTTATCTGTAGTAAAGGGAAATGTTTTGGGGATAACCAGTGCAGTGTTACGTTATTGGCACCTTTGTACTAGTCAAGTTATTGTTTAACAGCCTACAATTACACCTTCTTGGGTGATGCTTCAAAAGTTTGTTTGTGTTGCTGACAGTATCGTAAAGAGTCTAGTCACGGAACTAGTGCCAATAATCTTGGACTGATGCATACTTTGAAAGGAAAATAGCCCAACCCGTGGCCAATTTTGACTGTTGTTGTTACATAGAGAAACTCATGTCATGCTATCCTGCATGTTATTATGGTAGTGCGCATACTTGTGTATATACTTATGTAGGTTTAGGTTGGCAGCGTGTAGTACAAGTGTCTTTATAGTCATTCATCCGGAATATGTAAATGGACATGTGGGTGGCTGTATCTTGGCTAAAGCCAAAGAGTGATAGTGATGAAGACTGCCTTCTTATCTCTACCTGAGTTATGTCTACTAAACAAAGGCGACAGTGACACTAGGTGAATCATATTTACTTTCATTAATACCCCACTCTGTAGAGGTCCGCTGTCTGATCATGACATCAGTCTGTCCCACCTATCTTCCTATTCCATATTTCATTCCACCTATCCCTACATCCAATTTTAGTCTACGCCAAACATTTCTGTCACAAACACTCAAAAAAACTTTGATTGAAGATTATCGAAAATTTAGACTTTCCAAAATGTCTTATAAGCCAAATATTTAAATTAATTGTATGAAGTATTTATACTCTAAGTATTTATACTAATTAAAAACAGTAACTCTTAATGCCAATAAATATTTTTTTAAATAGAGTTTTCGACTTTCTGTACTATTTAAAATATTACTGTTTTAACTTTTCAGATTGAGATTATTTGTGTCTTAGTTATTAGGTTATACGAAACGAGAATCTAGAAGATATAATATAAATGGTCATAATTTCTCTAATTGACAGCATTAAAGTATGCAAAATTGATAATATTGAACGTAAATCTGTCTGCAGTACAATAAACGATATTATCTCTTGTCGCTTGTCTAATCAGAATAGGCGTCACTGTTATTTCTGTATACAGTTGCAAACAGACCAGAATACTAATCAAACCATTTTATTGAAGGAGTAAGATATCTTTTGTGAATGGTTATATATAGCATATTATATAGATCTAAACAGGATCTCTTTTTTACAATTAATTACAAAAAATATTAAGTTTTCAAATCAATGTGGTTTGGTTGAATGTATAAAATCAGGGGCCAGAAATGTTTACCATTTGACATGAGTTGTACTAATCTTAGAGCATGTATCCTTCATGAACTACAAAGCAGTTAAAAGCAGTGAATTCCTTTGAATGTCTGCAAGAACACCTTGACCTTTTAACTTGTCTCGTTTTAAAATTATTCAAAAATCAGCAATGTATTTTTAAGAACAGTACCACAATACCAGTTTTACCGAAATGGCAATAAATATTTCTTATAATTGAAGTGGGTGATTCATATACTATAATTAGTTATCATGATGCTTACAATTTGTTGAACAAACATTATGCATTTCAAATTCCAATGTAGTTTTAGTGAAGAGCTTGTAAAACCATCAAAGTACTGGAATAGATAAGACCATACACGTATTTGTACATTTTGTAGAAATTAATTGGAATTCCAGGTCTACGCGAAAGGATCGTCGGTATTAGTACTTCTAGCTACATATACAATTTTAACTGAATCATACGCTTGTTCTCAAGCAGTTGTCAATATAGTTTAAACCTGTATAAATGAAATGCAGAGGACATAGGTATTACAAATATATAAAGTAGTTGTTAATATAGAATGCGTTAAATCACGGTGATATAATTGTTTGAGTGTAAATTAATAGTATGTATGCCTAGTGAGAACTGTAAAATGAGAGAACGAGTGTTTATTACACTACTATAAATGTGTTATGCAGATAGTGTTAATAGGAAAGTGCAATGACTCATTCTTCTGCTCATTCATAGGTTACCAGGAATACATATGCATGTAATTTATCGGTATTAGTATTACCACTTGACTAATTTTGCATAGCTGTATACTAATAAGTATGAATAATTGATTAAATAGTAACGATAAAATGGTGAAGCGACCACAAATAAAGTAATCGTGTCATTTGAGGAGAGACGAGAGTAGAATTATAAGAAAAGGAATAAAAGAAACTACAAGTTAAGTCTCAAGTGTTTATTGTTTGTAAGAACAAGAAGGTTTGCTTCTGTAGGGCTGTAGTGCATTTGAGTTAGGGAGGCAGAGTGATAGAGGAAAAGGATTCAAGTATGTACGCCAACAGAGCAAAGAATTGGATACAGGATGTGCATTCCTTGGAATGAAACGAAAATGGGGACAATTAGAGGAAAGTAAAGTAAAGTATAACTTAAAGCAAGAAACAAGTAAGTTAAAATGTGGCAAAGTAAAGTTGAGAGCGGATCTCCAGAAATGAGAGTAAAGTCAAGTCGACAAGACAGGTCTTGGTTATCAGACAGACAGAGCAGATGAGATGAGACTAGACTACACAGAGACTACCTATCTACTACTACCAACTAACATCTCATCATATCTTACAGCACATTGCAGAATATATATAAACGTGCTATACTGTAGCCATATAATAATAAGGATCTCACTCACTCAACGATGCGACACAACAACAGTACAGATAATCTAAGTAATCCATTACATTACATACATGTATAACTTATGTCCGTAGTCAGCACATTAAACCACGCAGTCTTCATAAGTAAATGCCAATGCCTTTTTGTCGAGGCAATAATGGCAAGGTAACTCTAGCGCAAGCCAAGGTAGGCAACTAGTAAGAGTAAGTAAGACATGGCCTGGCTCGACTATCTCCAACCTGTAAGACAACACACATACCTCTCTCCATTTTTTCCTTCGGCCTGTGTAACCTTCTCTCCAAACCGCCTTTTACACACTTTCTGCCAAAAACTAATTAATCTGCCCGTTCTACACGGTAGCCATTTGGATCATCATCCCACCCACCAAATCATTATTCCCACACATCGCAGTTATGCTTTTTCCAGTCTCACAAACATCACTGGACCTGACTCACCAACTAATTGAGCCACATAAAGTTTAATCTGGCTAAAAATTGAAAGTTGTCTCATTCGCGTCTCATCTTCTTCCATTAATATTATTTACTGTATTTTTAAATACAGTAATATCTTCTTCAAACTTCATATTAATAGTAAACACTTTAAATTGAGAGCCTGCTCATGGCATGGTAGCAATAATAATTAATGTTTTTGAAATAGAAAAGGCTTAGTTAATTGGCTCTGAAAGGGAATGAAAAGACAATAATCTGGCAGTGGCATCGACATTAGTACAATTAGTAGTAACAATCAAAATGAAAAGTTTGCTGGAAAAGACGCAGCATCCCTACAGGGCCCTAGCACTGTTTTTCAGATAATGAGGTGAATGGATTAAAAGATTAGTCAAAGACTTTTACTAAGAAATACTGGAACTTTTTTCTTAATAGATTGATTGACGGAAAGACTTATACTTGAGTATAAGGAACCATACTATCACGGTACTAAATCCACTAACGCATTTACTGTAACCTGACAAATTCTCTGAAAAACTAACTTATTTTTGAAATAGTTTTCTAAAACATCTTATTAGTGCATCCTTGTATCTCTTTTTTCAGATTACCCTTTACAGCTAAATTTACACCGGTTTGAATCAATAGTACCTATTTCACCAAGCAATCAGGTTCCTATTTTTCAGAACTAAATTCGTTGCACACTAAACATTGCAAAACATTTTTATAGTAGCTGTTAAGCTGATTTCAGTAGGAATATGGTGTATTAAACACAGGAAAAATTGGTCGAATTTTTCATTTGTGACCAGAACTTTTTGTATAAAATTAGAACTTTTCAATATAAAATAAATATTATGCAGTAAATGGCATGTTTAAAATTTCTAAAAATTGATTAGACAAGACAACAAAATACAAATAATCTTGGAATCGAATGATTTGTGTCCAAATGAATAGTCAAAGCCATCAGAAAAAGACACGAATGTCCGGACACGAAATTAAGTGAGTTAGAGTTCGAATGAAGATTAACATTTACGAAAAATACAAAGTAATCCAATTATAATTAACAATCTTAAATACAATGAAATGTTAATTCAAACAAATCTTTATCATCTTAAATAATGCTGGCAGACAGTTATTATGGGTAACTTGAAAAATACGTCACACTCTCTACTACTTACTTGTAACACTTGTACTCTGTATATCTTTAACAACGACTATGCTTTTACTTAGTAACGCGTTAACAGACGAATTTCTTGGGTTAAATTAAAATAATATTAGTTTGTAACAAATTGAAACTACATCAAGTACACTTCTGATGCCTGCGGTTTTCTTTTCACATCTTGGGCAATTAAACGAAGAGACGGGGAATAAAAAGTTAAGATCGTACATCCGTAATTAAGCAGACTTAAAATAAATCTGAGTATAACGATCTCAGTGAATGAAGTACCTAGATTAAGATACTTAAGGTTATTGGAAGTAGTTGTACAGATATTCCATTGAAGAATAAGGAGCTGACTTTTTCTGAAAGTTACTGCAAAAAAATACTCGTAACTATCCTTATCCTCATAGCCTAACGCATCTCAATGCGTAACAGTATGAATGAACTATTTTTTATAGAATCTTGATATGCATGAAGCACCTTTTATGAGTACATTGCATTAAGTTATATGGTAATTGGTAATTGCGGCATTTTGGTATGCATTTATACTGTGCTTTAATATATAATTGGATTAAAATCTGAATTATTTTGCAGAATAATAAGATGGTACTGATTGTAATTGTACCTGTATTACTTTGACTCAAATGAATTTCAATCTTTTGAAGGTAAAGATTTTTTCAGGAGGCTATAAACGCAATTAAATTAAGTTCATTTGTTTCATAAGAACAAGACATCGTTTCGTCATTAAAGTGTCCATCCACAAAGGTAAGTTTATATTGGCGACATACAGAAATGTAGTTGTACAATTAGTAATTGTAGAAGCGGCATAACATATACCTGTATTACTCGACTTGGGATCCACGATATACTTATCGGACATTGTACCAGAAAACTTGTTAGTACTATATATAGCTACAAATATATAAAGTACAGTAACTTTATCAGAATCAACGGACTTTCTAATATCGGACTTGATCTCATCTAAAAAGATTAATGATTCACGATTACAAGAAAAATGAGAACGCTCGTTCACAGAGTAATTTAATTACAGATTTATTGTTGTTTTATTACTGCTTCTCGAGGATGCTCATAGCAGTTTATCAAAGCTTTAATTTTTAATCCCCTTTTCTTTTCTACGCTCTTACTAATTAGTCGAAGAACATTAAATACGTCTTTGAAATACACACCGACCCTTCGTTCGTATTCTCTGTAATTGTTGTTATGTGTACCCATGTACATGTACTGTACTTATGTATCTCTATACTTATGTTATCTGAAGAAGATATGCTATTACTATTATGAATCTGCTACACATCATTACCGATCTATTCCAAATTGCACTATGCTACATCCGCCTATTGGCAGAATTCAACATTTATCAATTTACAAACTTGATAATGAAAGTTTAATGGAATAAACAAATATACTTACAGTTACAATTTCCTTGGGTTTTCATACAATTTAAAACCTACAAAACCAATTTTTCACTATGAAATTAATAACAAACAACAACTTCATATTACTATTATGAATATAATCATTATAGTTCACTAGCTGTCTTAATTTTTTATTCTGAATAGCAAGATTCTTAGAACAGTAAATTTTTCACTGGAGTTGTACAATCTGGAAGGATTTTGTGATTAATACGGACGGAAGTAATTGCAAAAAGTATTCCCATTATATAAATTTATAAAGTGCAAAATAAGATTATAACCTTCATAGTAGAGCTAAAAACTTGAATTGTATTTAATAGTACTTGGCATATCTCATCTCGTCCTTTGGAGAAAGCGATTGCCTTGAACAACTGTTCATATATTATTAAGAAAGAGATGGTTAGTAGACATCAACGTCACTGCGCATTGTAATTGCATTTGAAATAAAGCTGTCAGGCATATACTAAAGTAATGAGTATTCATTTTCATCTTTACTAGAGAAAACAATTATAGTAAATAAATAACGGTGCAATAATTTTAGAATAAAAATCTCATTATGATACAAAATTTACTATTGGCACATTATTATATGTCAATTTCATTTTTAATGAATCGATGCACAATAAAATGTTTTGGTAACTAATATCAATAGCAGTGTTCCCATATTTTTCTATATTTCAAACAAGGAGCCCAAGACTATACCTAATATTATAATAATAATGAAATATTTAATTTGTGCCTAAAGCTTTATAAATAGCATTAATTTAAATAATTTAAGGCCAGACATTACTTTTGAAAGTCATCTTAAGTCGTCAAAATAGAAAAGATTTAAAATAATATATGAATGGCATTGGCAGCACGAAATAGAAACTTGGCACCGAATCCAAATTCAATGAACATCGTTTCGGTATATATACTAGTAAAATTATAAGACCTATTAATAAAACAAAATCAAATAGCATGCAAAGATTTTATAGTTTTTCAGGGGGCAATTCGTTTAAAAATAAAAATTAAGTGCCTGAATTAATTATAGTCTATAGAGACTCAACTATCATTATTTTGTGCTGCAAGCTGCAGAAAGAAATACATCCCTAATAATAGGGACTTTGCAACAATCTGGTACGTGCTACGTAAGCACGCAAAGAGAAAAAAATTTCCCTTCAACGTTCTACGTTACGACAATGTTTGATATGTTTGTGCAATTTTCCGTTGTAACGTAAAACAAGAAATTTGAACATCCAAGGCGCGCATCAAATAGTTTGCCTGAAGAATTTATAGAAAATAATGTCTTATTTTGAAAAACTGTTACCTTTCTTAGAAAACGAGAATATTGATGATGAAACCTTGTTGTTATTGTACCTTCCTAAAGAACCATATTATATACTTCCCAGACCTAAAGTATTCAATTTTGAATCTTTGTCGGACGATTTTTGTAAAATTCATTTTAGGTTTTTTAAAAACGACATTCTAAGGTTACGACGAGGATTAAAAATACCTAAAACTGTAATTACATTTTCTGCGCACAAAGTATCTGGCTTGGAAGGTTTATGCATACTGTTAAAAAGACTGGAATATCCTAACAGGTAAATAACAGTATTATTTGTCGAGTTTTATAAAATCATTAAGTGACATGTCATTAATTTGGATTATTATATGTTGTAATATTGTATTTATTACTAGGCTTGCTGACTTATGCTCAATATTTCCTAGAACCCAGTGTGAAATATCAAGAATATTTAATACTATGGTCTCATTTGTTTATGATCATCACATTCAGCTCCTCAAAAATTTACACCAGTCATATTTATCTCAAGAAGTATTATCCTCATTCGCAGACGCCATTTTGAATAAAGGATCACCTTATCCCAAATGCATCGGATTTTTGGACGGGACAGTACGACCAATATGTCGTCCTGGAAAAAATCAGAAAGAAGTACGAAAGCTAGACAATTATAAAATCCTCTTACAACGTCAAATTCCATTTAGTAAACATGTTTAGTAAAATGTAATTTTCATATTTTTAGTTCTACAACGGCCATAAAAGAACGCATGCTATTAAGTTTCAATCCGTGATGCTTCCTGACGGCATAATTGGATGTCTATATGGACCGGTTTCAGGACGAAGGCATGATGCTTATTTGCTTCAACAGAGTGGACTTATAAATGAGCTAGAAAATATATTCAAAACTCCTGAAGGGAACCGTATTACTTGTATGGAGATCCAGCCTACCCACTCAGAAAATGCTTGATGGTACCTTTCAAACGCTACCAAATTTGACTCCCTCAAAGTTGTTATGCAACAAGCGAATGAGTCAAGTTAGGGAATCTGTTGAATGGGGATTTGGCAAAGTGACTAATGTTTTTGCTTTTTTGGACTTCAAGAAAAATTTAAAAATCGGGTTACAGCCTGTTGGCAAGTATTATTCCGTGGGGGTAATTTAACTAATTGTCATACTTGCATTTATGGGTCACAAGTTAGTGAATATTTTAATTTAAACCCACCATCCATGGAAGACTATTTGGCCCAATGAAAACCAAGTAACTAAATAGAATTACAATAATATTTTATTTAAAAATGTTCATTTGTGTTAATTAATTTTATTCATAATACTGAAACGTTAGATGAAGAATGAAATAAAAGTCCAGTACTTAAAAATAATCCACTCAGTCTTTAGCACAAATAATTCAATTTTTACTTTTCTGAACAAATTCCAATAGCGCACGAGTCATTGCACTCCGCTCTTCGAACTCCATTGCCTGTTTTTGCTTAGTTAATTCCAATTCAGATTTTCGAATTTCGGATTCTGTCTTAATTCTTTCACGTTCCACGGTCAGTTCAAGAAGCTTATTTTCTGCTTCTTGTTGCCTAATTTTCAGCTCTTCGCACTTAAATTTCATCTCAATCTGTGAATAATTTTAGATTTGACATTTACAATCAGAGGCAGATAATTATTAGGTAATAATTGTATCTTTAGCTCACACTGACTTACATCATGTTTTTCTCTCAAATATGACACAGCATCAGTTCGTCCAGCAGTACGCTTATTTTTGGGCTCTTGTAATTCTTCTGCATTGCGTTTCTCAGGAAATTTTGAACTGGCTCCATCATCTGGCTCTAAAGTTTTGGAAACATTAATGCTTGTTTCACCCTCTTCTTCCTGACTATTTCGTGTATCGTCCCCGTCTTTGGGCTCACATGCTGATCCTCCAGAATTAATGTCCTTTTCCAAATCGATCAATACCGAATCTCTTGTTTTTCGGCACTCTCTCTGTTTTTTTTGGAATATAACTTGCGAATATTTTTGCAATCCACATCGTTGCGCAACTTCAAAATACTTGTTAGCAAATATTTAACTGTTTCGAAATCACCTTCATCAATACCAGACCTGTAATTATACAGAATTAAAAAGGATAAACTATTATTTATATATTTATTCGGACCATTCTACTTCAAATTGTAGAGCCTTACAATCTTTTGCTAATCGTTTCTTCTTTTGAAAAATCCTTCAGCAGTAGATTGGCTCTATCTCTGCAACTTCTTCCAGTAACTGACATCTTCAATTCACACTTCTGGACTTAATGGCAATTTCATCCCAAACGGGTTGTTCAACTTGAAATGCGTATGGGTTGAGTGCTTCTACTTCAGCTAGGAGAGCAATGTCATAATTGACATTGGACTTAAAAGAAAACTTCCCCATATCACTTTTGGTCAATTGAACTATCTAATTAACTTAAAAGAATAATATTCACAATACAGTAGTAAAAGGAATTTGCTCAGTTATTCAAAATTTGTTCGAAAAAGTCTTCGATAAGGAGTAAGTTATGCATCCCGTAATGAGCACGGTAAATACAGCATATTTACGTTGCACATTCGTGCGCGCCGACGTAAGTCGTAAAGAGAAAGCCAGCGAAAGTCTGTCCCGCCGCGTGGAATTCAAATTTTACGGCCTTACGATGCACGTCCCAGATTGTTGCAAAGTCCCTAATATTATTGTTACTTGCTGAGATTTCCTAGTTGATACCTATATATAGATTTAAACACTATACAACAATGGTGATACTACGACTTGAGCATGGGGCTGCTACTTTTTACACCATAATACACGTCTCACGGTAGTTCTTCTGTGGCTTTGAAAACAGTGTAGACAGATGGACAGGTGGTGCAGTGCTGCCCATTAGTTGCACAATGGAAAATGTAGAATAGAAGTTGGAATTCAAAATCGAATGCTTCAGTTGCAGTCTGAAATGCAGTGCATGACTTACTTGATTACTTACATGACATTCCGTTGTTTACTATTTAGGTTTATGTATTTAGTGTAGGATGCAGTAAACTTAAAAATTCAGTGTATGATTCTGTGCCTAAACTATTTTAAGCCACGTACCGTACCTTAAATTTGCTTACTTTACAAACTTGTATTGTATAAATAATTGTGCGAAGTTTACATCAGGGTACACAGCCGAGTCATATTCCCGCGGTGGCTTAGCCGCAGGCAGATTGTCTCAATTACTCATTTTTTTTCAATTTCAATTTTCTCATTTTGATTACTCGTTTTCAGACAAGAAAATTAAACCAAAATATGTTGCACCTAGCCTACCAAAATTGAGGATTAAAAGTTAATAGAGGATTGAGGCAGCGGAAGCTTAAATAATTTGTAATGATATGATGTCGAGGTTGCTTTGCCTGAGTCATTTATATATAAAACTATTCGCAATTTGGTCACGTTAAAATCTTGAGAAAATACTTTGATTTTCTTGCCCACATTGAATTGGATCATTTAATCATTACTTGGATGCTACAGCAGCCCTCCTGATTTCAATCTCCAAGTTTGTATTTGAGATTTTACTGGCAAGCTGTCTCTGTCAGTTGACCAGTTATATAAAGTCAAGCGTTTCTGCTTTATTTCGGCGGTGGCTTTTATTTGTCGCCGTAGCTGGGGTCGGAGCTTTAAATCTAAGAGAGGAAAAGAAACATTCAAGATTTAAAGATTACTTCTTTTACCTTACGTACGCTGTTAACGTTAGGTTAGCGTTGCACATTGCATTGCATTGCACTATTGTAGAAATTACATTATTGAATGAATACCTGCGAACTAACTGTTGCAAGTTGCAATGCACTCTTGTATGTAAGTGCTGTGGAGGAAAGTACTGAAATACTGCACAGTCTGCACACCGGTATGTACACTATGAAGAAATATTCATTAGGCACCACAGATACAAAGGTATCGCTATAATAGACACAAAATATTTCATACAGATGCAAGCAGAAGTTTAGTTATTAGAGCTGAGATCAAGTTTTAACTAAAAAAGAAATCGAATTAGTTAAAAAAATTTCCTCTGGAATTTTGCATCAATTTTAGTACTAAAATGTAAAAATACGTTTTTGGCCAAAGTTTGGTTACAGTAAAAATGTTAAATAGACATGAATGAATTTAGGATTGAAATAAAGATTGAGCAGGGTGAAAATTGAAGTATGTGTTGCAATGGAAGGCGTGAAAGCCAAAAAGTCGTCAAAAATAAAATTAGTAACTGTAGGCCGAGCTCTATGTGGAGAGTATTTTATTATGTACTGGCACTGTTGGATTAATGTTACTATTGCGGCTTGGTTGGTGTAGACGGTAGAATGCAGTGCAATAAATGTGGATAAGTAGCAGGCAGGGGATATACAGAGAGTAATGTAATAAGAAGGGGATGGTATAATGTTGAATGAGATGTGAATGCTGGTAAAGGAGGGTGAATAGGTAAGTGGGAAGACAGCTGAGAGATTTTTGAGGTCAAGGACCGTATTGTTCCACTAGTAACTCGACACAAGTGGGTTGGGTACCGGAACTCATGAATGAAAGAAGGCAAAGGAATGTGTGGCTGTGGCGGTTGCAGTCTTTTAGTGAAACTGCGATAATGATGATGATGATGCCGCAGCTCTAGTGAGTCTCTCGTGGTTACCTATCTAGTTGCTATTTAGTGACGAAATTCTCTCACAATCAACTTTAACATTGCACTAGTAAAAATTTATGTGCTACATTACATTAAATTCGTGTTTGCACCTTTTTTGCCTTACTATTATACTGTACCAGCTCGTTTATGTTTTATGCACATATCACTAGTGCACTTATGACTTACATGGAAATTGTTTACTAATACGGCTCTGACTTGTCATATTATTATCCTCCTTTATGTTTAATCAAATATGTGAAAATATAATCAATTCCAAAAATGTGATACCCCAAACATACACCACACTATATACGCTCCCATAATCCGTCCTTTTACAACAATTATCTTTTACCTAACTTACCTAATTCAACAAAATATTAATACGTTCCTTTTTCACTAATATTATAGCAAATGTTATATTTTTCACTTGAAACCCAATAAAAATTAAATTGCTTGAGCCAAAGTAATAAATGCATTTTAGAATATTTATTTTACAGCAGTTTATTGTCAAACTTCTTATTTCAGACACAATTTATTAGCAGAAATTCTATGGCATTAAACCTGTCAAAATATGTGTGTGAGTTATTATATGAGTTAGGAATCATATTAGTAACTCAAAAACCAACGGACTTTTAAAACTTTTTCCTTATGCGAATTTGGAGTACTTTGAAAATAATTATCAGAAATATTTGTCAATTTTAACTACAAACCAATCGATTAATTAACAACAAAAATTTGACAGATTTTCTCCCAGTTATTCAGAATTTTCGTTATTTTCAAAGCATTTAGATTCATTCTTTAATATTAACATTTGGTTCAGTTTACGGAGTAATATTTATAATTATGTCTCCTGAATTCTGTAATGTTTTCACCCAAAAAGCAAAGCTTTACTATAAAGGAAGGTGGTGAATATTTTCTTTTATATCTTCTCTTTCTGTCAATAATCTAAGTAATACTTGTTAAGGTAGTAACTGATACTATTTAATCTTTTATAACAGTGGATTTGCCCACCAATTCGTTTAATTTTTTTTAGCAAATTGTAAATATGTTTTCCCCATGCAGATTATTTATGCTCGTGCCTTTAAACATATAATAATGAAGATATGTATCTTTATTTTCAATTTGACCTATATTTTAATGACTTGTGGTCAGAGCTGCAAAAGAAAGCTTTCCTTAATGTTCAGACTCCCACACCATATCTACCTAATCAACCTTGATGACCTTGGTTGCATTTACTCAAGTATTCAGTCAGTCTACATATTTGGGGATAAAACCCGTTCTTAAAATTATTGATTCAAGAACGCAGCGAATGTGCTTTTCGAATAAGTAAACTAACTCATCAGCGGCATCTTGGTACCCAGCAGATTAATATTACAGATCATTTTGCTGGTGTTAAGAAGTTGCAAGGGGCGATAGTAAAGGATTTATTCAGAAAAACGTTCAGATAGGCAGAGAAATGGCCAAAAGATATGTAGGTAATACTCTAGCACTAATATAGATGGCTATAGTAATTGATTAAGTAGCACAATTCAGTCCATTGACTCGATACATGAGATGCTAATCTAAGCCAAGAATTTAACTTGAAAATGTAAAATTGAGGTCTTCCCATAATAGGTTTAACTTGTTTAGTATACCTAACATTTGACAAAGCATGCATCTACTTAGTTAAATCTTATTTACTATTTACAAATCATTCAACAGACACGACACACGGCCAGGTTTTTGTTTTCATTCATTCATAATTTTCTAACTCGAGTTGAGATCGAGAATGGAGGCTGATAACACTTTTTATGTGCTTATCCACTTATCCCGTATCCTCATGTACCTGATAAACTACAATCTAGACAATGCATACATGCACTCTATGTAAAAGCAAAATTAACAACCTAACCCATATAGTTACTTTAATAATATCAATTCTATATCACTATATCTACGATTGACCACTTTTGATACACATACACATTATTCGATTTGTGCATCGACATATTATCATAAATGTACAGCATAATAATATTATATAGTTATATGTATGCCTTAGAATAGATAATTGATAGCATATATACATTCTAAAAAGATAATTAATGGTTCACAATAATAATATTACAAAGTACAATCATTCAACAAGTAACAATGGCAAAGTTTATCTTTAAAAAATGCATTCGTCACAATAGTCTACAGATGGATTATTGGATTTGTTCTGTACGTGCAGTTTTTGGTAGCATGTTCATATTACAGACAAGCTTGTGGTCTTAGTCGTATTGCCATTCAAACTTGTGTATTGCAAAGAAGATTCAGGCCGGATTCGCGACCTTGCCAATGTCACTCCAATCCATTTATCGTTAGTTGAACAACAAGTAAATAATATCTGTAAAAAAATGTTTGACCACACTCAAAACTGAGATAAACCCACTCCGAGCGACATACATTTAATCACTATTTCTTATGATCTCCTACATGTGGATGTCCTCTTTCTCCGTCTAAATAAATTGGCGCTTCATTGTAGTCGTAGGTAATTTTACACCCTGCATACAGATCCTATAGAACTCGGCAGTATGTTTTTCAAAAACCTGGATGAACCTTCCCCGATTTGACAAAACTAAGATTACATATTATTTAGGCCACCAAATGAATTGTCCGGGCGATATCTTATAGATATTTGAAACGCGGTGAGTGTAGGGTAGTCAGAGCATTTAGATATATATTTTTCGTTTCGGAAATTCTGCTTGCAGGCCAATTGACGGGTTTGCACCGGATTTAAAAAAAAAGCACATGAAAGGTTACTGCACCGTAGCTTTTAAGAAAACTGGCCATTTTTAAAACATGGAAAAAATTGAGAACGTAGAAACGGAAAGGCTTTATTTCCTAGCTGTGTCAAGGCATCCCGAATTTCCAAATTCCAAGGTAACATGCTCCGCCCAATTTCCAGGTTTTAACAATCATCAATACCTTTGATCTTAGCTTTTTCCCCTCTACTATCCAGAGGCGGCGGATAAATTCCAGCCTCCCCTGGTCCACTGATATCATCGTTTTGCTAAACCTTGTTCCTTAATTCTACAAGACTTGCCTCTGTGCAATAATAATGAAAAAATGCCTGGAGCTGCACCTCTTTTCCCAAGAATCATAATGTGTAGGTCTTCCGGGTTAATGAATGAACTAAATCATAACCTACCAATAATATTAATACACGTCAGCACGCACATGGTCTTCTTTCAACTGTTACACGTCACCATAAAAGCCTAGCATTCTGTATCAGTGGTCAATGTTGTCATTGCATTTACCATTACTATACTTACTGAATACACGATAGTCTTCAGTTATTCCACGTCAACGTGTGCATGCAGCACTACTCATTCATAAAATAATTTTTAGTTCCGGGTTGATAGGTACCTAATTCTGTATAAATCTCTGTAGGAGCGTTGGGATTTTATTTTATTCAGGGTATTATAGAAAACTCGAACCAAAAATAAATAAATATTAATTCTATTATACATTAAACAGCAACTAATAACATCTTATCGATAGTTGTTAGTACTGAGAAGAATTGGGTAACAAAGGCTAGAGCTAGAAACACTTTTTTCGGGCTGGTTAATATTATATAATAATTAATGCGGCAACTCTTAGCACTAAAATGCGAACATTTTATTTGAAATGCTACAGACAGTGACGATGTATCTGATTAATGGTAAATATTGTAACAGTTCTGACTTAATTCATCTAGTATGCTATGTGGAGAATATGATCAATTGTTCTTCGTAGGTACAAAACTGGAGAAAATACATTTCATGGTTTTTCTTTTGTTTTTGTTTCAATTTTTTATTATTTTTTATTTCAATCAACATACCTACTATAAGTACAGTAAGTATGTTTGATTTAGCTACCATTTTACTACCGGAATAAAGGGAAAGAAACAGTGGATAAAATGTGGCAATTAAAAACATCAGTGTTTTTTGTTCAATGCCATGTCTGGAATGACAACTTTTCACTTATCACATTCGAATTTTCTCCAACCCATTAGATGGCTGTGCATTCATGAGCGAACTTCATTTACCGGAGAGTTAGGAAGATATCACACAATGTAATAATATTATAATTGTTTGTACTAATCCTGAAATTGTCAATAACTTTAATCTAAGTGTAGTATTCAGAACTCTCATCGAACTGTACAACAGTTTTCCTGTTAGGATGTTGGTCTTCGTAGGTGTAAAGTGTAATGACGATTGTGAATCAAAAAGTGCAATGCGTAGCATGAGAGAAAGTTTACCCAAAATGGATGAATTCTTGTCTTGAAAGTGTCCGGAAGATATGTTTCAATATGTTGCTGATTGACATCTGGAAGAGGTTCAAACTTGAAGACAATGGTTAATAAGATGTATTTTTAAGCAGGGGCCTTGAAGAGGAATTTTACCGAGAGTTAAGAGCAGGATAGTTAAGAAGCCTCACCAGGCCTTCTAAGAGGTGTGGTTAGATTTTTCAGCTTGTGCATCGCCATTCAAACAGAGTATGGCTTCAACAGAATGTCCACCGAGGCAATTATTCATTGCTTTTAGTGGGTTTGGATTTTGGTCATTCTGTCCGAATTACTAGTATCATTCCTTGCTAGAAACACAAAGGTTGAAGAGAAAACGGGGGAGCGAGAAAAGGATATTAATTTTTAAGAAAAGCTTCGTCCATTGCGATAGTCTCCTCGGTAAATGATATGGGCTGAAGTAATGGTGTAAAGGTTACAGGTAATGAATTGTTTGGAGTACAGGTACTTCTCCTAATCCCCAAAACAGATCATTCTCTGAACATCTGTAAAAGCATTATGCATAAGATTTGAAAAATTAATTGTTATCTACCCGATTGGAGAGCCGCTTCTCCAAGGGGTATGGTCTCATCGTCAATAATGTGGTAACCAAAAATCTAAATCGTGTACTGTACTTGTACTGTAAATTCTGAAAACATTTCTAACCGTTATTTCCATAAGTAGCAATAAGCACATGGATTAAAGTAATTTCTTCCATAAATACTTTTTTCTGTTGAAGATTAAAAAAGTGGTTTTAACGCAACTTACAAGTCACCCTAGCAGCATTCGATTGTGCTCACGGAGAGTAAATACATTTTAGGGCAAAAAATGCATATCAACATCTATATCTAAATATTTGCATGATATCTTTTGAAAGACGTCGATGAACAGAGACATCCGACTCAGGAAAGATGAAGGGTTAAAAATAAATACTTAAGGTTCTATTTGATTATTTTCTTTCCCATTTTTCTCATTCAGGAATGATACTAATAATTACAACTATACTATTATATCGAATTTGTGCAATGCACTGGGATTTTCGTTGAAGTTGCAAAACTTTCATGAAAGGGGATACAGCAACCAAAAAATCTAACCACATTTCAGAAGTCTGGTTTGAAAATCTGAGTTATTTTCTAAATCAGCATAGTTAGGTCATTCAGTGTCTATTAAAATGGAATCACACCCGTCTTCAAGTAGATAATTGTTCCATCTGAGTTCAAGTAGCATCAAAATCACAAACCCCTCGAAACATATCTCCCAAACATACAGATTTTGATTTGCTCATGACAAGAAACTCATTTACGTACAGCCTTTCTACGGCCACAGTTTCCATATCTTCATAATTCCCCTTCTCTTCTCCACGTTCAACATTGAATCAACACTCTAAAAACTAATCCGTTTCAGGTCCAACTGCGTGAGTATTAAAAATCAGTAAAAGTTATAGTTACAGATAGCTAAGGAGTACTGCAGAGTATAGTCTTTCTACCTCCCTAATAAATGAAATTCGCAAAGAAAGGGCACAGCCATTTGATGAATCAAAGAAAATTCTAAAGAACTGAAATTGAATATCCGCCATTCTCACCATAACCACAGTTAATTGCATACATAATAAACTTAATATATCAAAAGAAATGATAGATGTGGACATCCTTTCTTCAAATTCCGAGGTCTCTGCTGCTCCGTATGGACGGGAAAACATTATCCTCCCTCTTCATAACGCTTTTCAGGTTGATTGCTTCCTTGCTCATCTAACGGGAAAAAAGATATTATTGTAAAATTTTGAAAAGATTAGAGACTATACATCTGAAAACCATGCTATGAAAATTATGCTTTTGTCATAATCTAATTTACATTCCAGAAATTTTATTGAATAAGTCACTTCTTATGATTTTCACTGAGTTATGCTTAAAAGACTTATAAATGTCCATTGCATTTAGATTTTATTTATAATAAAACTGCTATTTTAGCATTTTGGAAGTGTAAATTCAATAAAATTAAGAAAAATGGGAGTGTTTTCAAACAGCACTTACCAATCATGTACATGTTGATTGCAATTGCGTTCTTCAAAAGAGCACCTTCACACTTTCGTCGCATCAAAATGGATCAAATCCCAATTCTAAATAACAAACACCACAGTTAGATTTTCGTTTTATTATATTTTCTGTCGGGTAAATTATGCGTGACTTTCTAATGCTCACCTTTTTGGAAAATTATCGAAGGTATTCAAATATCTTGCTTGCCAGCGGCGGAGGCTGGTGATTTTCCTCCGCCGCCGGATAATTATTTTGATTCTTTGATGTGGAAAACTCGCTGTATATTATACCCAGTAAAACAGAAATGATTTTCAAAGCGCTTCGGACAAAATTTCTCAGCTCATATAAGGTGCAAAACTCATTAAAAAGTAATTGCATTTACTTCCGCATACATGTGCAAATAACTGCCACGTCTATTATGTCAACCAGCCAATGAGATTAAGACATGTAGACAACCACGTTGTCCAAGAGAAAGGAATGCTACTTTATGCTACGTGTCAATTCTTGAATAGCAGACAAGAAAATTCATCATGCGACGTAAAACGAAAATTCCTCTAATGGAAATGTAATATTATCTAAACAACGACACTGTTTTTTCTTCCGGGTACCCAAAATGCATTTCTATTTTTAGCAGTCCTTGACTTGTTTTTCTGCAAGCATTTGAATATACACTTAATATACAGCCTACCACACCTAACACTAAAGTGAAGTCGTCATTGAAGTTTGAACTAGTGCGATTCGGAACCGATTTATGAACCGACTCTGTGAGTGATAACGAAGCAAACTCTAGCAGTGTTCACACCTGCCTTTCATTTAAACAGTTTCTAGTTTCTACTACCAATATTATGTACCTGCTTTGATTTTTTCCACGCTGGCCACTCAATATGGATATGCAACTACAATCTAAGATTTTTATCCGAGAAATTCTATTTTATTCGTGAATGGATGAAAATGTAGCCACTAAATCTGGTTTACAAGGTTAGCTTAATTAAATTAACGATGACAGTTTAACTTGTACATATTTACTGTTGTAGTAGTATATACTACTTGAGAAATTAATAAATTAGAGCCCAATATTGAAAGTAATACAAGAAGTAATATGAACAGTATAAATATAAAGTAAATATCTTACTAGCAGAAATTTCAATTACATTCAAACCGCTTTTATTGGTTCATCTTTATTTATTCTCATCATTAATGCACAAACATTTCCGGTAAAACAAAGATTAAGGTGTTTACTTGTTCGTAAACCATTCCATATCAGTTGATATATATAAAGATTATTTCTTTGCATCTAAAGGACATAGTTGGAATTTCTATTAAATATTTACTGACTTGTAGCTATAAGCTTGATTCATTTATTAGGGAGGTATTATTGGTTGGCAGTCAATATATTTACAGCGTCCTTAGGTGGGAAGACATCAATTTTTCAAAGGACCTTAGCAGAAACAACTTAAAGCACTTCATACTTTTGCTTTTATTGAGAAGTTGGGACACGTAGTTAAAAAAAGTGAAGATGTAGGACTCGCAAGAGATCGAATGGGGGAATACACTCATGGGAACAATTCGTACGACTTTCTGACTGCTTTCTAAAATTTTAATGGGGAAAGTATAGATTCTAAGAGAGCTGTCTTACACCTGACACGGAGCCAGAACTGATGACAAGTGAATGCATCTGACGTCTATCTTGAGAAGAGAGTCTTGGCTCTGAAGCGACCACTTTAAAAAATCAAGCTGGAAGCTCAGACGAATCTTCAAATGAAGTATCTGCAACGTGGCATTTGGAAAGCATTGCAGAGCTATTCTTCGAAACTTCGTGACTTCAACGAAAATCCCACCGACCCATTCCTGCCTTCATATTGGTAACGTCCCTGATGTTACGTCTTTTGTAGTCAAAGGGAGTCCAACTCTGTTGTGTAGAAAACGTACATACATTAGTGAGTCTTGGTCTATGCTGTCTGTACATTTTCATCCTCCTGTTCGAAGAAAATGCTTGAAAGAGTCATAGTGGGACTTTCAGTTTGCGTTTTACAATAGTTTTCTGAAAAAGTCTCTCGCGATAAATGCTGAATACATTCGAAGTCCAGTTCCGATTCTACAATATTGTAGGGTCTTTGGGGTGGTGTGGTCGACGTCGGCTGGGGAGATGGAGCTCGAGTTGTCTATAGATAGGGGAATTAAAAGCCAGCAGTGATAATTTACATTTAATTAAAGCCATCAAATCATCTATTTGTATTTTTTAGAGTCTTACGTTTCTTTAGGTTATGGGGGAGAGCCTCTCCCGGAGAGGTTGAAGTTTGTAGTACCCGACACTGTTTCCATTGGAGTAGGGCGTTTTAAGTAGAGCGAAACCATTCCTTCTGTTGAAGGCAGGTGTTAAATTGGTAACTTACGATGAAACGGCTGTAAAATGGACAAAATGGTGGGTAAGTGGGCGGTTAAAAAAGTATCTTCGTTAATGGAGTAATGATGTTATATAATTGGAACCAAGGTAAATCAGGTAGGACAACGTTTTATCGAATGATGTTTTACTAGTATTGGTTCAAACCTGATTTGTTTTCTGAAAGGATTGTTTTCAGTAGCATCACATTTTCTGGGACCGCTTCATCCGTTAAACCTATAATTAATATATAATAGCTTACAAACAGGAACTGTAGCTTTTTATTGATACATTTTTAAAGTGGATCTCCTCACCATTTTATTTCCACAAGCTGCAAAATGTCATCTAATACGAAGTCCTTTCAGGTCGACTCCTTCCAAGATTGTCCTATTTATACATAATTAAATGATTCATTTACCTTAGAATATATAGTATTTGTAATTGATGACTGAAAACCATGGATTTGATTATGCCATATTGAAAATTTGAGCAATTTAAAAAATTATCTTCATACATGTGAAATCTTCGTACTGACATCCCATTAGTAGCTTCATCCAATTAGAAATAATAGTAATGTATGAATAGCTCCACCCACAACGGAAAATAGATCATGTTACGTACCCACAAACATAGCACGAAGCTGCTGCAGCTGAAAAGTATAAAATACATAATATCAGGGTTATAGAAGAAATAGAAGGATTGGATGAATTGGTTCCAGTAAACAACTATTTATTTATTAAGATGTTTACTTACCTTAATGTTCACAACTTCCGGGAATGCCGACAAGTCTTTGTCTCCTAATTGGCCTCTCCAATTGGTCCAATTCGTCGTAATAACAGGAGCGTTACCAATATAAAGTCAAAGATGAGTCGGTAATGATTTTTGCTGAAGTTAAGAAATTTTGACAATGAGATATGAAATGCCTAAAAATGTCATTTTAACAGTAAATTTAATTTGAAGATCCGTATTTGCTTTCTTCTCGTCATTCGGTTGTAAATGAAGTCCTTTGATGTCCTAGTATCGACTTCGAAAAAGACACAGCTCACTCATTTGACATCTGGTCTAACACCGTGTTAGGTGTCCGACATACAATCTTCGAAGGGCATATATTGGTACATAATAATTTTAGAAAGCCTAGTTCAACGAAAGTAAAGTACCAAGAGTTGCAATGAGTGAGATTTCGGCAATGCAATCTCTTGCAACTCACTACACGTTCACTTCTTTTACACAGACGTGTCCCAAACATCCCAGTAAAATCAAGTGAACTAAGAAGATCAATAAGCGTCCCTAAGCAGAATAGTATTTATAAAATTGTTTAACATTGAAGATCCTGAGAATACAATCGACGACCAACTATATGCCTCCGCAAAAATTCTTCCTTCTTTCTCATTTACTTAAAATTTGTGTGGACATTTCATCCAATTTTTAACGATGCATGTAAGTTGATGTTGGTACCCATCTGGAAAAACAAAATTATTCAAATAATTACAAATTAAAATCATTTGAATCATGGATGGAATTGAAATCCATTAAAGATAAAGGAATATCCGAGATTGAGTTGCGACCTGGAGGTAATAGAAGAGAAACAATTGCACATTTTAGAAAAAATAGTACACATAAGTTTTCGAGTTCAAAATCAAGAAAGATTTAAATAAATAAATTTTCTGTACATTAGTAGAGTAGGCAGATATTGTCCACGAAGCGAAGGAACCAAATGGTTTTCTTCAGACATTTCTGTTTACCCTACTAATGTAAAATTTATCTCCATTTTTAATTCGAAAACGACTTTGATGCTTCGACCAATGTACAATTTTTCCCTAAAATGTGAAATTGTTCCTCTTCTGTCACCTCCCGGTCGTAACTCAATAACAGCCCTTTATGCTTTAAATTACTGGTATTAACTTACATGCTCTCGATTTCACTGCTCTGAACTGTGAAATTAGTTTTCGAATATTTCCAATGGTCTAGGTTTATGTTTTCTTCACTCGTCACTCAATGCCTATATGTAACTACCGGCGGCGGCGGGCGAATGGCGGGCGCCGCCGCCGGGTTCTAGCGGTTGTGTCTTCAAGTACTTCCTTTGGTTTGGAGAACTTATTTACTTGCAATGGAGATTAAGTCTTAATGAAGCAGAGAGAAGAAATGTCCCTGCTTTTATAGTGTAAGTAGTGTATAGTCCGGGAAAAACTGTTAAAGAAAAGCAGAGTAACTGTAGGAGTCCAATAAGTTCACACCGGCAGACGAGTCCTAAAACCCAACTTTAGTGTTACTGTTGTCTGCTAATGGAGGAGCAAACCAAAGACCGCAGCAGGAGTGAGACTTCACCTTTGAAGCCTTATCCTCTAAAATCAAAGGAAAGAGAAAAGTTGTTGTCTAAAAAGCAAAACTAACTCTTTATTTTCATGATATTGGGGTGGCGAGCCTTCTTTTGGAATGCATTTTAACTGCGAAAGAATGCTGAAAATTTAGGATATCTCAATCTGAAATAAGAGAACAGACTAAGCGAAACCAGTACCTAATGCCCGTCCAATTTTCTACTAAAGTTACTATTTTCTTAACTATTATTTAAGCTTTATTACGGGTTTCCGACAAATTCTCATCAATCCCTCTGCAAAGCACTGACTAAGCTAACCAGTAACTTAAAAACAGTTTAAATTTTACAAACGACAATCTACTAGATATTTATATCCAATTCAGACCACGCGTAAATAATTGTTTTATTAGGGCATTTCATAGTTCACTCCCAGATGACTCACTCCCTTGATTCTCCCAATTTTGTAGACAAAACTAATAGATCAAACATAAAAAAACAAATATGAAATAATGATTTTCTGGACATGTCATTTCGTTTTACCCTCGAGCTCTAATTCCAAAATTGAAATATATAAGATCTTCAAACATATGGTGTTCAGTTTTCATTGGTTTAAATTTTGAAGATAAGAAACCCACCAATTTAAGAATCCTTGTACATGGTTGTAAGACCAGGCCCAGTCGACTACAAAAGCAGTTTTGGCCCAATACTATCTTAAAATCTTAATCACATTAAGGGTGTGCAGTTTGGGCATGAAATTCATCCCTCAATAGCTAAAGAAAACTAAATTAAGACGCTGAATATTTTCAGCACTTTCTATGTCTCCGGTATTTTATTTTTTCTCTATTTACCTGTTAACCAATTCGACTTCTACAGTTACTTTGATAACCTTTTGACTTGACCATTTTCTGTAACAGTTTGTAGGTGGATGGACTTCCGCATTGCTGGAACTTGTTTTGTTTCAATAATATTTGTCACCTCGCCCAAAAAACATCACGCCATACAGTATTCTGCATATTGACCAATTAGCAACGAGCACGTTCAAATCAACAAGTATAGTCTTCCGGGTTAAACTTTCCACTGTTTATTACTTACATAGGCGTTGGCATTCCGATTTTATCACGTTTTTGAGACATGTGTAGCATTACGGGAAACAAAAGGTACTACGTGGCACCGCACCGAAAGAATGAAGATATGTGCATGTGCTATAATAGGTACCTATCAGTGATACTAATCAGTGAACAATAATAACCCCTAGAAATCCTAAATTAGATCTTTGGGTTCTTGGCTTTCCATGATTATAGAAAATTCGGTATATTATATCGATGCATAAAAGATTGAGTTGTCTTATTAACAATAAACCTTTTCTTTATTACCAAGCAAACATGTACAATGGAATTAGTCTCTCAAATTGAATGAATTTTGAATGGTCAACTTTATGCTGCTTAAAAAAAATCAAACAAATACTTAGCACTAATGGATACCCAATTAACCACTTCTATAAAATGTACAGATGTGTGTCTACTACACATTTACAAAGTAAAATTCGAAAGGAGTCTGTCCACAGACTTTATGATCACATAATTTAATCATAATTTACAAAGTAAAATGTACCATAATTACAACAGAACTAATCCACAACAATTCTGTGATCTTCCAACATTTTAAACAGTAGCTTGAGAGTCAGGAATCAAGAAGCTATATTTTATACCAAATGTTTTGTTTTTCATTATAGTCGACTACGATCAACAATAGGCAAAAACGACTAAAATGAGCTACAAATAACAGATTAGCATCACAATGTAAAAACAGTAGCGATACAAAGTTTCATGTTGTTAGGTAGGAAACAAATTGTTATTATGCATAGCTTTTTTTGGAAAAGAACAAGTTTCCAAGAAATAGAAACAAACATTTGTCCATAGTGATACAGATTAGTGGATTTGTCTATGAAGGTATCAATAATCAATATGGATTACAATATTCATACATCAATCACCTGAAATGACTAACTCCAAAATAATCAGCAAAGAAATCCCCAAAGTAGCAACTGGAAGCAAAACATTAATCTGAGAAATGTTCATATTCGTAAAAATGGTTTATAAATAAAGAAAATATTCAATACTTTACGACAATGTTATCAATAGGAATACATTTAGAGCAATAATACTTCCTATGCATATAATTTAGCTTCTATACATAAAAATGACAATTTTTCTTAGCCAAATTAAGAAAATGTATTTACAATTAGCAACAAAGCAGTACATACAAGTAGATGCCGTTACATGATTTGTATAAGCTTATAACTAAGAAATTATTTTATTTATACATTATTATATTTAAAATTTTCGTACTTTTAATAATATACTAATAGCGCTGTTTTCTTAGTTGTATATTTTTAAGTTTAAAGGTTAGTAAATTGACCTTAACATCAGGGGCTCTTAATACCTTACGAACTTCTAGCCTTTCTTCTGTGATTTCATTTTTAAAAGGTTTTCAATCAAACTACTGTATTTGCGTACTAAAATTATTTTTGATCGAAAAGCTGCTAAGAATTATTTTACTGATGGAAATCAGCATTAAAATTACTTGCCCATTCATCTAAGAATCATTGCATGGGAATATACTAATTGGGATGAGTATGCTATTACCCGGTTTACAGAGGTAATAATAATTCCTTGCAATGAGCAACCATTATAAACTTCTTGGCCTTATTATTACCAACCGAATTGCTCCTAGGAATTGGAGATTGCAATTTTGAATAGTTGAGAAGAAAGTGGAAGTTGTAACATATTTTAGTAATAAAAAATACGAGTGATTTCTGTAGAAAAAAACTATACGAAATAAATACTGTTATAAATTCGGTGAAATTTGAAAAGCCTTATAACATTCCACTTTTTGAAAAGAAAGCTTAGATGAAGGAATCCTACATTTTTATAGATAGAGCAAGATTTATGCAATACTTACTAATATTCTTAAGATTTTCAATAGAAGCATTTTCTAATATATGATATACTGAATTTTAAACTATTCGTTATAAATAGCAAAAACTTTCAATATATTTACAGTTCGTTGATATTACACATTTAAGTAGTACATTTTAAGTAACATTTTGCAATTATGAATATTGCATAGTTGTAACAGCGCAATGGTAACCTTGCACTTTATATACATACATATATTATGTAAATGTAATTTCTCTCCCTAATCTTTATTATCATAGTGACAGAGATTATTGCACAAAATGTAATTCTAAAAGACCGTAGCCTAATACTACGTTATTACAAGAAATAAATGTTAGATTAGCTTACAATTTCGTGATTTTACTAAATAGTGATACTATCAGTAGGATATTGATTACACAATGTAGCATCTTTCCCAATCGATACATATAATGGAAATTGGCTGCTTTTTCCATTACATGTTTCGAATATAGACTTAAATATTATTTCTTGATTTGATTACGTAAGCTTACTACTATAGTGTTTGGTCAACATCACATTGCATTATTAGTGACAATAAAATGAAGCAAAGCAAGGGACAAGCATTTGGAAGAGTTTATAATTATAACTGGGAACTTTGACAATTGATTTCCTTAGAATTCTACCACAATACAGATACAATTTAGTGACACGCTTCACACTGCCTATATGCGTGATATTTTCCACAGAATTTAGTATTCTTTATAATGTCTACTACGTTTTGCGACTACTGTTCCTATTAACTCCTGTTGAGTGCATCCCCTACTACATCGTCTTCTTCTTACATGCAAACTATGCACGTGTAGTTGTGGAGAAAAATTATTATTCATCCACATCCGAAACTCTACAGATAAGACTACATTTCATTTAGCGTTTTCCTCATGGAAAAGCATTTTCAATATTATATTATTTACATTATTTATTAGATTGTTCAATAAGTTTCTTAACACGAAACGATCAATCCAAATTTTCCTGAAAAATTAAGATTTGGTAAAATAGCCAATATTTATTTCGTTTTTAGCCAAAGCAAAGAACAAATATAAACTGAACAATGACTTAACACTCAAAACCCTGTTTTCTGACGTTGGTGATAATCAATCGTATACATTTCCACGTATTTATAAATACCATTCGTATACTGTTCTTAAACTCCTTTACCCAAATTGGCAATAGTACATGTACAGTTTATGTGACATGTTTTATTCAGTAACGCGACACTTTTCACGTATTGGAAATTCTCAACGCGTTACTTTCCACCTTCTATTCTTGTGTCTCGTAATAATTTATATGAATAGTCCAATGCAGTACGAGTACGAATGATTTGCCTACCGTTCAAGAGATGTACTTATAAAGAAGAATGTTAATGACCGTTACTTATCGGTATTTAAGACAACGTCCCTGTGTGATTAAGGGGATAAAAACAACAACAAAACGTTACAAAGATGAAAAGATAAGTGGATCGACTAAATACATGCAAGAAATTGATTATGACCAGTTGATGTGTTTCCATACATAGAGTTGGCATTTTTGTGTGCCTTATTGGTCCCTCTCTTTGATCGACTGAATGTTTTTAGTAGCTTGAGATTTTGGTACTTTTTTGCTTGACTCGGTTTAATTATATACATCCCCTAGTAGTTCCTTAATTCAACTGTACTATACTCATTCTTTGTTAAATGCCTTTGATCTAAAAAGTTGTAATTTAAGACAAAGTGCACACTAAACGCTGTAAAAGTCAGAATTACTTTCTAGGAATGGAAAATAATTTATTAGAAAGTTTTGTGGCAAATGTTGACCTACAATTAAAAGCTGTAACGGATAATTGTTTGAAGTTTAACCGTTTAGAAGGCCAAAAGTAAACCACCGTCACATCATTATACGATCTGTATCCAGTACGGTTTTATCTAAACTATTTAATGCAATATATTTTGATTCGAGTGTACGTCACATAAACAAGATAATTAATTTCCCAAAAACTGAGGCAATCAAATGAACTAAACTAAAAGAATCATCCTCCAACCAAGACAATTAATTGTCCTTTGATTTTGTCACAACACTCATTTGCGCAAAAACGAAGATTTTGAATTGTGCTATTCTACAACTGGAAAAGTGATCTTAAGTAATCTTTAATTTCCTTAAAGATACTTGGAAGTTGAGGGTAAAATTTTTTCTTGAATCTGCAATCAATGAGATTCTGTACACAATTTCATTTAAGAGGATATTGATTACAATTTTATGTTGAAACGCTACTACAAATACTTTCTGGAATTTTATCAGGCAATGTTGCTACTGGCTACATTCCGATACATCCCGTAGATATTAAACTGCTTCTCCGATGATGTTGCTTTTCACTTGCGTAGCTTCAGCTTGAATGCCGTTCAGATTTGCTGCCTGTTGCACAGTGTCTCTCCAAGGTGTAGTCAATACTTTCAATCGCTAACAAAAATAATACATTTAGAAAAATTTAATCTGGATTCTAAATTTAGAAAGGTATTAAAAAATTGGATTTTTCTTACGTGCCAAAATGTTCCTTTGGTTACAGCCATTTTATAGATAGCCATACCAGGAATACAAGCAACGCTTGAAGATGCAATGCACCAACCCAGAATATTTGCCCAAGGAGGATAAACGTAGTTTTCGTAAACTAACGGTTCATAACCGTACAATCCATAAATAATGATGAACTGCAAAGACAGAATAGTTATTAATTTTTTATGATAATTTACTGTCGTCTAAAATTTTAAAACTGGATATTTTATTAGATTGACTACACCTTTTACTAATATTTTGTACAATAAATAATATCTGTAAATATGACAAACATTTTCTGCAATGATGAAAATACACTGCAAAAAATATTGCAAAATAACTAAATGAATAATATAAATAAATAATACCAAAATGAATATCGGGGCCACAAATCGCCAGCAGACACGCCAATAAGTTCCAGGATAGAAACCCATCATTTCCCGAATGTCGGCGCTGAAACGGTCGATTCCTAATGAAATATAAATAAACAATGGCAACATCCGTAAGAGTTTAGGGTATTCACAGAGCTCCCTTAAATCCATCCATATTAATAAACTTAGAAAATAGCAGTCGCTCATGTATCATTTTCTCCTGTTCAATTTAATCAAAGACAAAACACCGAATGTTTATTTATTTGTAAACCTGATTGCCAACTAGCACAAAAATACGTACGTGATTTCTACAACTACAGGTTGCACTGTTATATGGAAAACTGTTCATTATGTTGAAGTAGATAAAATTTTATTTCCTAATTAACTATTACACTGGGAATAAACTAAAAGTTATGGCGTTGATTTAGCTGTGAAAATGAAATTAATAAACAAACCATAAATCCAGGAAACGGCGATAGCTTCAAAAAAGACAGCAATGAGAATGGAATAGCCAGCTGCATATCTTTCCAAAAGGTTGAAGAAGTAGAATCCGCCTTGAGAGCAAGAGGCTAGTCCGACGATGAAGTAAAGAGAAAACAGACACAGCACAAAAATCTCACGATGAGCACCGATTATCGGAAACTCGTCACTCAGAGCAGTAATTATAGCTTCGGAACCTCCAAACTGAAAATTCATATAAATAAATACTGAAATGTGCATACAGAGTTACAGTAGTTTGTTTATTTTGACCAGACATCGAAAGTTCCTTTGAGACTATATATCTTCCATAGGTATATTAAGAAACCTAATATCTTACAGAAACGTGAGCTAGTGGAAAGCGATTCATTAACATTTTATCGCGAGGGTAATAGAAGAAGTGTAGGATATTTTACTGACTATTCCTTATTTTTCTTTTTGCAAAAGTTACTATTCTGCTCAAGACATTTAAATTATTTACAGGTAGCATCATATTAATAAACATAATTGCAGGGGAATCAATAGCACTAATTCCTGTTCGATAATTCACTCTCTTTCATAACAAGATTATTACTAATATCTATCGCACAATCTCTTCATAAAATAATGCTATTATAATTTCAAAAATTAAATATTGTAAAAATGTGACATATAAGTTACATTGTTAGTCATAAGTTACAATGACATTGTAAAATAAAGGAAAAGTGGAATTAAACTAGGAATAAAAAAACTTACGGAACTATCCAATCCAAGAGTCAGAAGCATCATGAAGAAAATTAAAGCCCAGAAAGTAGAGCCCCGCATAGTCGCAATTGCTTCAGGGTAGACGACAAACACTAGTCCAGGGCCCTCAGTAGCAACTTCCTGTGAATAACAAGAAATTCTTTGCCACTTATTGAGGAAATTCTGGAGAATTAATTTCTCAAAGGTAAATATTTGATCAAAAAAGTAAATATCTAGTACTACTATAAGTACTATTATGAATTGTTATAGTAGTAGTGACTGTATTCAGAAAACTATTTTTCTTAGAGCATTTTTGGTAATATCTCAGAAGGTATTACCTGAATAGGTCGTTTAGTTTTCCATGACATGTAGCCTAGTACAGAGAAAATGACAAATCCGGCGATAAAACTTGTTGCGGAATTGATGCAACTCGTCAAAAGGGCATCCCTGTAAATGATTGGTTTCATTTCAATTAGTTATTACTGAGGACAGATTGACTAGACTCCAAATAAAGCGAGAATTAAAGCTCGAGTTTACTTGTAAACATTGTTGTGGAACTTGTTATAGGATGCAAATGCAAGGAGTACTCCGAATCCCGGTCCCAACGAAAAAAACACTTGAGTAGCTGCATCAACCCACACCTGAGAACAAAATAAACATTCAACGAAAGTACTTTCTAACTTTTTGAACAGATTAGCACATCCACACGCAAAGATGACGTCATTTCGCTAAAATTGCCTTATCCATCTACTTAATATTATCACTTGGTAAGTCATATTCATACTATATTCTCAAATTCTCATCTTAAAGCAAGAAAACTAGAACGAGTATTTATGTTTGTAGTCTTTTTTAATAGCCTCTAATTGAATGCATCAAATAGGTTAACGTTAGTAAATTAGTTACAAAGAGTAGACTTAAACATCGTCCCCTTCAACTCCGAAATAAGGAAAGATGACATCTATAATAAAACTATGATTTGGGGGCAGGATGATACTTTTGTTTATACGGTCGTTGATCTTCTTGCAATAAAAGCTTTAGTGCCAATTTATGTGTGGAACGAAAGTGATAAATAGGACAGTTTTGAATGGAGTGAGAGATACTAGGTATAAATCGGGAAGATTATCCTGAAACTAATCTTTGATTAACCTGAATAGATGATCGAAATAGGACAATAGCCATAAAATATTTATTATTACTATCCAATTACGCGTAAGAATTAGGAAAAAACCATATAGAAATGGCAATTATTAGAGACTTGGACATAACATGATAAATAAGTGTGGGAGAAAAAGTAGGAATGTTGAGGGTGAGGGCCGAAACGGTGGTCAGTGATGCCTTGCAGTTTTTTAGGAGAGTGCAAGGAAACGTCTGGGTGAAGATTGATTTGGGTAGGAGCGACATTGGTATTTGCTAATGATAAAATATAATAGAGACATGGTTGAGCGTCCAGCACGAAATAAGAAACATGTGCGAAGAAAAGAAAGGCGGATATGAGAAAATATTAAATCATAGGATTGAGGGTTTTGTAGGTCGTATCACGGACACACACAGGGGGCATATCCAGTTCTGCAAAGAATGTTTAAACATGAAAGTGTCCACGTAGAAGGGCTTATACGGCAATTTACAGCTCACTCAGCTCCACTTTCTCCACGACTACTTAGTATTTCACTGGATTGAATTATTTGCACACATCGGATTCGAGGAATCAGTTGGCTGAAGGATTTTGTGTTGAATGTGGCTACTACTACGTGCAGGTGCCAAGACCGTTGTCTCCTCTCCTTAAGCCGCACAAGGAAAGGAGCAAGTGGCCAAAGCCACGCACTAAGCACACGTTGATTTGCCCTGTTAATGGAATTTGTGTCGTCAGGAGTGGAGAATGTTTCTTTGGCCCGGCAAAAGCCTTTTGGTTTTTTAGCTCGGCTTAAAGCTAGTTAGTTAGTTCAGGTTGGTCTGTTTAGTTGCCTGCCTCGTCGTTCGGTCATCTGTCATTCCACACTACACTCACATCAGACACGAATATTCCATTAGAGAGCATAAAATGGAAAAAGTTTTTCTCGGTTGTCGACTGACAGATTTACATCCCATTCCCTTGCAACAAACTCACATCCGTCCTCCACTCACGTTCTCACAATCAGTCCAAATACACTCCTAGCTCTACTCACACACTTTCTTGTCTCTTCATCATTTGTTACATGATGAGCTCTCTCCGACATTTACTTGCAATAATTATGAAAGCTATTGAGAACAATCTATTAAGTAGGCCAAGTACTAACTAGAGTCTAATACCAATTTTCAAAAGTAATTCCCCGTAACATTAGTATTTATTTATACTTGTTGTTTGACTGTATTCATGAATAACTACTTTTTAGTTGTTCATGTTTTTGTTTACGAATACAGCAGGAAGTTGAATGAAAAATATTTTCGAAACTAGAAACCTTCAGCTATAAATAGCTTAAGGTAAATAAAAAGTATGTGGGAGTTTTCACGATGCTCAGGTATTGTTACTTTATTAAAAATTGTGCAGCATTGCATGAAATGATCATGTACTGTTTTTTAATCATGCCATTTTTATACAAGAGCATCACAATGTCAGATCTATTTACTCCATCCCACGTTCTTTCATATGAAATGCAATGCCACTTACCGATGCCTTAGTAATTGCTTCGAAGTTTGGCTTCAAGTAGTATTTTATTCCATCAATTGCTCCTGGTAGACGCACTCCGTGTATCAGGAGGATAAGGAGAACAGCATAAGGAAATAGAGCGGTGAACCATACCACCTGTTCAGTTTCATTAGTTAAATATTAAAAAACAATCGGTATCTAACTGTTTACAAGTCTATCGGTTGACTTAGAAGGGTATAATAATTAATAGCAAATAAATAGAAATTCTATTTTTAAAGTCAGTAAAAGTATTCTTCTATTATTAAAATGTCAACCTTCCAGCTAGACTTAATCAATTACCTTTCCAGATGTAGAAATCCCCTTCCATAAGCTAAAGTAGCAAATAATATAGACAGCCAGGAGACATAGAGCCATATCTGGTTTGATTCGTCCCAGATCATCAAGCCCACTGCTTTCTTGCAGCTCTAATATCTCTCTCCTATTGTAATTAGTTTATTTATTAAATACAGTCGTTTTTAATTATTTGTAGGTTCACTGATAGGCTTAAGCTCTTTGTAATCCATTTATTCATTTTTTGCCTAAGTAGAAAAGTAGGTTTGGAAAAATGATGCAGTAAAACTACCCTCAAGTTTCGAGCTTAGCATTATAAATATGTAGAGTGAGTTGGCTGGACATACATGAAATATTCAGATGCAGGTGATTTACTTGCCCTTGTTTGATTATTGGGTGCAATTGTTTGATTTCTTTCATTTCTTTCCCAATCGTTACCGTCCATTGAGGTATCGTCACTGGTGTAATTGTCTATTGAAGGTATATAGTTGTCTTCAGTCCCTATCTGCTCATAAATGGTAAAAACAAATTCACAAATTCGTAGAAAAATACAAGGAAATAGATTATTTTTATGGATAGCATACGGCACGACAAAGGTCGGTGTTCCAAGTGTTGTTACAGTTTGTCCACGGCAATTGTGAAGTAAACGAAGCAATGAAGAATCGAAGAGCCCATGCAATTATAACATTGTAGTAGAAGTCCACATAGAACGCAATCAGTGCCACCGCGTATCCGATTCCTGTATAGACCAAAGACAGATTTAATCGCCGAATGCAAAAACACCCAGATATACAGAATATACACTCTACTCCGCATGCATTGTGAATTATCCACCTTGTCGTTCCAAATTATGATAATCGATAATATCACAATAGCCATGTAATTCATTATGCAAATTTCCAATTATTAACCTTTTAAATTATTCAATTTTCGTTTAAAAGGTTTCTCAAAACTTTCTTGCATAGAATTTTTAAAGTTTTTAAATATTGTAAAGTCTCCAAAGAAAACTAAGGAATTCAGTAATTGGCCATGGTAATAAATTATGTCTATGCAGTTAAATAATGAAAATAATTTCAAGAGTTTTAAGGGAGATTTATTCTTGGACTGTTGATTTGAATAAGAACTTTTATTAGGTACAAGGGAAATGCAACAGGCACGAATACTGCACACTTCACAACCCTCCAACTGACCTAATATAAATTGCTTGACTAAATAAATACTTAAAAGGAACGTTATACTAAACTTTTGTCCATAGAATCCTTTCTGATCTTTTTCTTATATCTTTATTCTAGCAAGTATTTTTTCTGAAACTACTCATAGCTTAATAATAGCAGTTATAAAGTAGCTTCCATTTAAATCCAGACTCAGAAACCAAACTGCCACTCTTTTCCACTATATGAGTATTTTATTAGATACACAACTTTTGATATATTTTTGAATTCATGCATACCAATTTTCTTGAGGAGTTTTTTTCAAAATTTAAAATTCAAAGTGATGACTCATAGCTTTGACATCTGAGTTTATCTTCTGTCGAAGTGAATGAGGACGCGAATAAGTAATGGGTAATTTAAACAAGATTTAGCAATGAAAATTCATGAGAACATGCACAGGCAGTTCATAGTGATTTAATAGTTGGATGATAGTGGTATGTGAGTGAGCTAATCGATTGCAGCTTAATGAGATTCTTAAGTGAATTCTAAATGGTTTCTATAGACAGTATCATATTAAGGGGTACATAAACCGTTAGTTCGCAGCAAATTACAACTTACGCATAAAAACATGAACACCTAGCGGAGGATTATTTTTAGAATTCGCAGGGCAGATTACCTGTGATGCCTTTTAAAGGAAGCAGTCACAATTTTGTTCTTCTTTCAATGCATAATTTGCATTAATAAAGAAAAAGCTATCTCAAAGATTATCTCAGAATAACAGTCACTTATAAATAGCTTTTCACATTTCTATTTCTTGCGTTTATGCGAAGCTGGGAAAATTCTCAGGGGCGTATATATTTATGTCACGGGAATTAGTTTAACCCCCAGATACAAATCATAGAAATAAAAATGAGATCAAAATATACTAGAAGAGTATTTGATTACATATTTTGTTACACAAGCATAAAATTCGAAGATTTTAATTTATTTACAAAATGAAAAAAGGAAAGGTATATTGAAATGAATTTTGAAAAATGCCACAAAGTATTTTTAGAAGTTATTACATACTGTTTCTAATATTCGAACAGGAATTCTTGAAACTGGAAAAAATTATATTTAACAAGTCCAAAGAAATCTAGAGCTACCATCCCTCCCAAACAAAAGAGTTACTATAGGTATACGCCACTGCACATGGTTTTTCCTTTGCTGGAGAATTACTGTATTTAGATTGGCTGGTGATTGGATTAAAAAGGTTGTATTTCCTTTGAGTCATAATATAGTTGATGATTGTGGCTCAGTTCATGCTCAGTGTATTCAAATTCTGTGGATTAGTCAAATTCATTTCTTCCCTTTCCTCCAATCTAAGATTATAGTATTGTAGCAATGAAAAGAAATGAAAGCTTGTCTTTAAATGCAACCCTTTAATAACTTGCTTATTTTCGACTAATGAAAATACGTTTGAATTAATTAAGATTTTGTGCTTGGTTTAGTTTCGAATCGAAAAACGAAAATAAAATACATTTTTTGGCGAACTTAATTGAGTTTTTTGCAAAAACGAATATTTATAAGTTCACAATTCATGCCTTATGGATTTATGTACAAATCGCTCAAACTTTGATTATAGAAGCATAATACAAAGTCAGAGTTCAAAGTAAAAATAGGTCTGAAATGGAAATTTGTATGATTTTAAAATTTTGAGGCTGTTGAAGGTTTATGAGTGAGGCGGGAGTGTAAAGTGGAGGTTGATTGGAAGGTAATCCATTAAGATAGTAAATCCAAGTTGTAAAAATGATAAGAATGGAGCGGATAAAGAGTAGACTGGCCGAGAGCAAGTAAGTTTCAATATGATAGAAAACATTGGGAAGGTAAAGGTAAACTGTAGACGTTGGTTGGTATCCGTGCCTACTTAAGTTAACAGAGCCTGCGGTATTACTTATAGTGGCATTATGTAATAGGGAGAGGAAGGAGAAGCAGAAGTGAAGCAAAGAGGATTGACTGGCTGGAGAAAGTGAACACAGAAAGGAACTAAAGGGGAAAGAAAATTTGTGTCAAATGGAGAAAGAATTTTCCTTTTCACGGTACATTAGTAGACCATTATGGGAACAGTATTTGATAGCAGTTTAATAGCCGTGATGTGCATATAATGAAGGTAGAGAGTGGAGAGAGCCATCAGAGAGAGAACTACCGTTTCCTGTTTCCGCCTAGATGAATGTCTTTTCACTTCTTTATACTCCGCTACTACTTATATGGCCCATTACTGATCACTCACCACACACACACTGCCACTACTACCTATAATAATAATAATATCATTCACTATACATACTTACTATACTTGCACACAACAACAGAATATATTTCGCCAGAAAGCAGCAACTCTCTGCCCAATCCTCTCCCGAACAGACCCTCAATACTTATGTAATGCAATATGCAACTCTTCCCAACTCTCAATGCAATCTGAATCCCGTCATCGCACTCTAACTAACTATATACTTATGTTCTCTACAATGTGTCAACTTTTCAGGGCTTATTATAACTTTTACAAAACTGCAACATGGATAGTTACATCACGATAATGAGATTGTTATTTAACAGAAATAAATATTAGTATTCAACAATAACAATGTTATGTCAAAAGTTCCCGACTACTGATATGCAATCAAATGAATATTTCCATGAAACTGTGCATGACAAAAAACATAATTGGTTCAAGTTAGTGAAGTCGGCAAAGCATATAACTGACGATAATTAATACACTGAAGTACATATTAAATGAATAAAGTACCTAGAATATTGCTAACCAATTATCAACAGATGTAAGTTAGGGAAAATGTGTAAAAAAGGATAGTAAATTTTAATCATACACCTGAGAAAAATTTATGTACCTCAAATAAATTGCAATTTATACTGTACTAGTATATGTTTGCCAATTATCAAAGTGTAGAGCATTTAGTTAATAAAAAATAAGAGCTTTTTTAATAAAGAGTAATACAAGTAATTTATATGGATTAACCCAGAGATTTGGTATTTAAATCTGTCTGTATAAATTGACCATATAAAACGCTAATAACGTATAACTATTCCGAATAAATCTTTCTGAGTATTTTTGAGTTACACAAACAATCAAACGTATTCGCTTTGAGGATTAATACTAGTCCTACTTACATGTGGGACGAAATCTGTAATCGTGATTAAAGTTTTGTATTAACGAAAAGCTTTCTTCATTACGGGACTTAGGGACTAATATCCACAGATTTCGGAAATATTAAATGGCTGAATCAGAGATGAAATGAGCTAAAATTTAATTTTCCGTGTACTGTAAGCAGAATACCAAATAAAGGATTAGCTCTTGTGTCGATATTTGAATTAGAGCTGTACAACTGTAGAGCTAACAAATTCGGATGAAATGGGTATAGGAAGTGGTGTGAGGTGAGACTGAACTTTTAATAGCCAGGCTGAGTCTATGGTAGGAAGACATTTAATTTCCGAAGAGTTTCAATATTTTGAGCTGACCTGTAAGTAGTAAATTCAGTGGGGGCAGAGAAAGGAGGAGAAATGTCATTGTCTGTAACAATTGCTCCTTTTTATTTCATACCGGCTTTCCGCCTCCTAGACTCCTAGTCAATAAACTAAATTCCAAACTAAATTCACTTTCGAACGGCTTCTTAGATCTCTGAGTGCTCAGGTACTCGCATCTGACGATGAGCTCCTTTCCTTTTCACGACTCTCTATCGGTTACATTTACAGTTGAATGACTAGAATCAAATTCAACCAATTCCAATTTTTGAACATATCGAATTTTTACAGGGTACTGAAATACTCGTAACGTTTATTGACTGTTGCATCTCAATTAATATTTAAGGGTCGTTAACTTCTTTCTCCCCACGCAAAATTAGCCATCTATGAATTTCCATCAATCCAGTTCATTTTTACAGAGGAGCAATGATTTATACAACAACTTTAGCCAAGCTGGAGAATGTATTACCATTCCACTACCCTTGTCAATCTAACTAAACCTTTCTTTTCAATACAAACCTTTTTTATCTTATTCTTTCTTTTCGTTTCCTTATTCACATTTTCTACCCCTGACTTTAATCTTGAGTTATTGTACTTATGCTTCTTTCTTATTGTTAGAAAAGATGAAGAACATGCTATACGTCGTTTTACGACAGTGCAAGGCCGACTATTATAGATTTATGTCTATAGGTACTTTTACTACGCTTGCACTTTACTATAACAAGTCGATAATAAATTCACTCGGCAGACAATTGATTACTATGTACAAAAAAGTAAGTCTTTTTAAATGACATTCAGACATCTTAGGGCAATGCTTCATCATTTATTCTACTATCTTGATCAGTAGTAGCAGACATGCGTTTCCTTACCAGAATACCATGAATGTTGTTTCATTCATACATAGTAGATGAATCACCACAAAACTTGGGTTACACTATTAACAGGGTTTATAACAGTTTAACCTGTTGTCAATTCTCAACTCCTTGTTCTATATTGATGTAGTTATACAAATCATTTAGCGTTTCATGTCTTTGTTGCCTTACTCTGTGTTTAAAAAATTCTATAATACAATTATTAAGAGAAACATTTTTTTCTCTCACAATATTACTTGCTTCAAATCAATACACTTTAATACACATGAAATTATTACAAATTATTAATTATGTCAGTGGGTGTTAATATATCTGAATAAATTAAATACACTTGCCTTTTAGGAGCGGGACTATTCTTCCCCAGCAAGTGATGGCACCTTTTCGATTGTATTGTCCTAACGCCAGCTCCATGTAGAAAAGCGGAATTCCACCTACTATCAGCATAATCCCATAAGGGATTAAAAACGCTCCTGCGAAAATAATCATCATAATAATATTAAAATTCAAGTAAATCAATCAATAACTGTATCATTCAATACCCGATCAAATTTTTCATGCAGAAAAAATAAAATTGCTACTCAAGTTATCCTATATTACCATTGATGTAAATATTATATATTTATAATGACTGTGTTGTTTTAAATTACTGCATTTTATTTATTCAGATCTCAAATTTCAGTTAATAGTTTATAACTACTAAAACATGCCATTTTATTCAAATTGCAAACAAATGCTCTGATGAGGAAAGTTAAAATTGAAGTAGTGAAGGCGCTAACACTTATTTCATTAAAAGGGAGTGAGTTGTTGAGACTTAAATTTAGATACTTATACTAAAACATTCACAACCACCCCTCCCTGGTCAAAACGCAAAAAAGTCAATTTTCCAACATTTATTTTACGGATTAGGACAACAAAATACGATTGTTATAGTTATATAAGCGGCATTGCATTTTATATTTCTATATCACTATATCAATTAATCGAATAAATGTTAGTGTAGCATTAAACTAATTTAAACCTGCACAATATTACAGTACGAACAAATATTAGCATCCCATGTTTCTGAACCTAGCAATTAGGACGCTAAGCTACACAATAATTTTTCCAACTAATTATTCTGAATGGCTACCAATATTATATTTAAAGCTGAGTACACGACATTACTAAAAGGCGAGCTTCTGTTACGGCTGCTTGCCGTAAGACTTTATAGAACGTTGCAATACACTTTAAAGTTATATAAGTAGTTTATAAAAGCTTTGTTGCGTGATTTACGACCTGTAGCAAAGCGAAATGATAAAAATGGGGCTTATTAAGTCTTAAAGGAACGTGGTGTATCCATGCATAAAAGTATTGATTGTGTCTGTCAGTCTCTGTTTTATTACCTACTTTTTTGTTTTTATTCTTGCAGAGCGATGAGACTTGTGGAAAATTAAATGTCATAAGCACTTACGGCATACAACCGGCAGTATATTAATCTTTTTGCCAGGGACAGATATAGGCTATGCTTAAAATCAAGACTTACTAGAAAACATTTCAAAAGATTCATACTTAGTAGTGTGTAAATAGAATGAAATACATATACTACGTAGAATTTGAAAAGCTGTGGAATGATTCCAAAATATATTTGTACATTGGATACAATAAAAAGATAACTAGAAAAACCCAAGCATGAGTGAGCAGTTTGACAGGACTTGAGTTGTTATCAAAACACTGGTACCGGAAATAAAATGCCTTCTCCCCTCTCTTTTCAAATATTGTGCAAACATAAAGTACGAGTATGCTTTGATTCTGAAACTGTTGCTTTATGTATATACCATTTGGCGAACCTGGGAGATATGTTTACTTGGTATAGAGCAATTTAATATTATTATTTTGTATAGGTATAGTTCATTAGAGATTGAGTCGTGAAAATATGTTTATTGTCCCATTAAAACTGTTTTATAAAAGTCTTGCTTTGAACAGAAAATTATGGGAAGGTAGTTACATGGTGAGATTGCCAACGTGTTTTATTTTAATATGGGAGATGTGAAGAAGTACTAATTATGTAGAGCCCCCTTAAGAATGTGTGACATTATGTAGAAGATGTTTAGCGTAGATGCACTAGGACTGTAATTACTACTTTATACTGCAAGTTTATTATTGTTTCGTTAATGGAGTTGCATTAGGTAAATCGAAGTAGAGAGCAAAACTCTTAAAGAAAGGGTTGCTGATGCTAAGTTGTTGCGTAGATAGCTATTAAACTCACTTATTTGCATAGCAATTAGCCAATAGGGCAACTACTGCAGACAAAGCAAAATTAAGCAATTTTCAAACCAATAAATTTAAGGCAATAAAAAGAGAAGTGCCATTAAGAAAATTTATCTCCTCTCCCAGGTCCCTACTCTTTGCCAGTCACAAACAGAAAATAAAATCTTTAACAGCCTCTAAACAATTTGATAGGGTACCTGTTATGCTATCAAATCAAGAAGAATATCTCACCACTTGAACTGCTTCATTAGCTTTTAGCTCCAAAGTTAGCAGTTGACAGCCATAGAGTCGAGAACTAATTTCTCTAGTGTAAACTCAATAAACAGGCAATTGCAGACGGTCATTGTGTAATATACTTACAAAGTCAAGAAAAGACTCACTAACTACGTAAGTAATATTATAATGCAAAGAAATCTCAACTTGTCTCTCTAAGGAATTAAAACTAAAGGGATTCTTATTAAGTTGAGACTCTATAGCAATCATATTGGACAGACATAATATTGTCAATAGACACAAATTTATACCAGTGCCATTATATATAACAACAATACATTTTCTCCATTCACTTTCGCCAAATACATTCCCAAAGTTACTTCAATTCATCCGTCAAAGTTGTGTTGTGACTTACTCTTATGTTACCAAATACCAACTAGTCTAAAATAGATAATGGAGACTCTTAAAGCAAAGTTTACTTTCGGGGTAACCTGAACTTCCCTTTTCTTCACAGTAAATAAAATTATTTACACATCCACACTGGAATTGGACACATTCATTTGTCAATGGTTTCCATATTTCCCACTTTCCACTTCAAAACTCACAACACATGGGAAATCGGGGAAAGTTTCTTCCTCCGAGATCCTATATGAGATACAGTACCAAAATAAAATGACATAAGTGAACTGTTGTGGAGACACTATTAAGTAACTTGCAAATCATAAACATGTTTTTCCTACTTCTAATAAAAAATACTATTTCCATTTTCACCATTAATTTATATTATTAGTGGACAAGTTGACTGTCACATTGGCCCTAAGACATTTACCATTGGGTAGCTGGAAATTGGAGCACGTCTAGGATGATTGAAGGTAAATAGTGGAGAATTAGATCATTATGGCCAATTATCACATAATCAAAACGGAAACAAAATATCACAAATAGTTCATCTAGCGTCTATACCTCTGTAGCTAATACCAATAAATATTCTTAGTTAAATTCTTCAATAAGTCTAGTGCAAGTCCATACTGATAAAATAATACTTTGCACATGCCATGAAAGTACAATAACATATCGAGCCACCTTTTTCATTAGACATTTGATTGGAAATTAAGCATAAAAATCACAGGTCTTATAATCTATAAGCAAACAATTCGTTATGTTCCAGGGATTTTGATTATTTGCAATAACAACGTGAAAGTTTTCGACATAGGAAATACAATAAAACTTGTTGATCTCTCAGGATGAAGAAATGATATTAAATTCTGGCTGCTTTCCCATTCTTTATTCACCAAAAAACCTCCATTCGTAAGAATTTTGTAAGAAAAGAACATACTTTCCCCTTTACTTAAGTAATACAAATCTGACAAAAGCAACTCGAAGAGTAGTATTAAACTTGTCTCTCAATGAAACACAAAAGTCAGTGTGTTATTTGGATTCCCATTTTTGTGTGGAGTAATATTGGTTAATTGATGTAATTTTCGATTTTTAAGAAAAGCTGACTTCAATGCTTGCTTAGCATTATTATTGAAGTGGCTTAAGGAAATAGAACAAAAGCGTACAGATAAAAACGGTTTTTGTTAGTGAAGAAAGGTCGGTTGATAGGGAATCTCTCATCATGAAGACAGATGAGAGATGCTTTCGTTTAAAAGTTGGTGAAAATAGCGAATGGATGGATGAACTGCACAGAGTGGGAGAAAATATCGTTCAGGGAGACTTGAGACAACAACCCAACTGCAGCTACTCTTCATATTTTACACACTATAGGCCTAGGACACATTATACTAACCTCTTAACAATATTATTAGTACTATATAGTCTATCCTATTCTACTATGTTACTGAATGCATGGAAAATGAATACTGGGTGAGTTGGTGTGGGTAGAGCAGAATATTCCTTGCCATGTTGTGCTTTAATAAACACTTTAAGAGCAGAAACTCTGAGTAAAAGCCAAATGCCTGGGTTGAGTTTACATGTACGTGTGAGCGAGATGAATGGCTTTTTTCCCTGTTTTATTTGAGAAAAGCTATTACCGTAGCTACTCTACCTACCTACATCTTACCTTCTTCAGTATTTCTTTGTATACAGTTTACCTGCATAATGTATAAATATCTATGCCTATGTTACAGTCCACTAAATGTACAGGCCAAAATGATTTAGCCTACGCCTAGACAAGGCCGGTGAGATTTTTGTAATGCTCGAACAAAACTCTAAATTGATTAAAAAATCTCATTATTTTCTAAATCATTAGAAGTCAGGAAAATCAGATATAATTTTTAAAAAATTCACTGTCGTTAATATTAATTCAAGCGAAATCAGACCAAGTTGGGTGAAATATGGCCAGTTCGGGTCGACTTGGTTCGGCTTCAAAAAGATGTCAAAGTAATATTTGTTAGATTTACCTGCTAAATCTCGAAATAAAAATTTCGAATCTAATGTCGTAGGTACATTTTGTATAAAGTAATAAAATATAATTTGTCTCATATCCTTAAGTAGTGGAATGATTATCCGAACACTTTCATTATTATTATTAGAGCTGCAAAATATTTAAAATTAATAATGAAACGGGCAATTATTAACATAAAAATTTAGAATTATCGTCAAATACTACAGAGGTGTACTGTAATTTTGGGCATCGTTTTTTTGAGATTATTTCCAATTAGATTTAACATTCTTCTTTTTGCGACTGTATTTGCAAGAAATGCACAACGGCATCTGAAATATCCTTGACCATTGCCAATATAAGATAGCATTGAGTGTTGAAGGAATTCGTAAAGTAATTACATCATGAGGAATGTTTTTTGTCTTCAATGTCACAAGCCACCAGTTCCATCTTATATACTAAAAGATTTAGTTTACCATGCTTGGCTCCATAAAAATCATGCTCTTCATGCTATGAAAATTTCTAATTACGACTATTTTACGACAGAAATGAACCCACCCCAATCCCTAATGTTTTTTATCGTATTTTTTTTTGTTTTTTTAACTTATTTATTTCTTGGAACAAAGTCCTATATGATTAATTGATAGTTTGTGAACGTAATTTACTCCATTTGTAGACGAATTACACAATGATTTTGGTTCAATTGAACAGACACTGTATTATCTAAAAGATTATATTTCGAACATGCAACATGTGAGAGTCAACATTTAAACTAACTGCATTTACAAGTGTGTGCTTTTTGCCTGTAAGACTCCCAAAGGCGGAGAATATTATAGCACAGAAGCAGGCATACAGAAAATGTTTTTCTGCCCGGTAACCAAAATATTTTGGGCTTCCCTTTTCGGGCAGCCAAAAAGCTGCCTGCCCGGTAACCAGGTTAGGGCAGCCAAAAATCGTTGCCTGCCCGGTAACTACGTTAGGTCTTGGGTTCGAAAGTCCACATTTGTTATTATAAAATCTGTTTAGTCGGGCAGCGCTTCGCGCTGCCTGTCCGTTTTTATCAAATTACGAGGGCTGCCTGCCCGATTTTACAAAATTACTGCCCGCCGGGCGGGCAGCGCTTCGTGCTGCCTGCCCGGTAACCAAATATTTTTTTTGCCTGCCCGGTAACGAGGTTACCGAAAAATTACATTTTCTGTATGCCTGCACAGAAGTACCAATTTTATCAATCCAAAATAAATCTACACCTGTTTAAATCGGAATATATTTAACGGGTAAATGAAATATTTTAAATAGTCAATGAATAGTTATTTAATTGGTAAATGTTGAAGATTTAAATGGTGATAATTTGAAAAAGCCAATAGATAATAATTTAAAAAGTTAATACAAACGCTGAATGGGTAAATGGAACTGAAATTGTGATAGTCATTAATTAGCAGTCATATGCATGATTGCTAATCTTTTCAGCAGCAGCTTTTCAGCAGCAGGTCTTTGAATTTTTTTGGGGGGGATTGTTATCGGTCTCCGAATCAGAACTATAATTCAATTGTGAAGCCATTGGAAGACAGTAACCGGCCCAAGAAGTGGAGAACTGTGTAGTTTATTTCCCATCGCTTTGATAACTTGTCTCAACCTTGGTCTTATCGGTCAACAAATTAACATAATCATGCTATCTTAAACTTTCAGCCGGCGGTCGCTTACTGTTTTCCGGGTACCTTTTAAGGTTTCAATGTAAAAGCAACTGCCATTTACCCATTCAGCGTTTGTATTGATTTTTTCAAATTATCCCCACTTAAATCTTCAGCATTTACCGATTAAATCATTATTCATTGACTATTTAAATTATTTCATTGACACATTAAATAGCATCCGTTTAAATCTATCTAACCTGGTCTAAGGAAAGCTAAGTTGTTACTGACCATTGCTAAATCGATTTTGCCGATGTATCTATCTTGACTGCAACACATGCATTACAGATTATGTTGTCAGTTGCTTAAACCGTAAGTAGAGAGTTAGCTTAAAAGAGCCGAAACATATCGCCCTAGTTTTAATTTATCTTTTGCAGCTATAGTTAAGTTTGGCTTACTAATAGTCTGAAAGATCTATTGCGCACGGGGGTATTGTAATAATAGCAATTATAAGAGTAGATTCATATAATATTCTCAAAGCAATACTACTTCAAGTAAAACTAGAGCTTAGAACCAGTCTAAGTATTAGTATTAATACATATTGGTATTACATAAGAAAGAAGCAAGTTATTCGAAAAGAAAATGAGGACATGGATAAGTTACTCCTAGAAACAGAAGGGTCTGACTGTCTGACAAGGATACATAGGAAAATTGTATCACATAGCACACTTTTCTATCAAGTCAAATAAATTAAATATGCGAACAACATAATATATCCATCATACACTTCCTATTATATGCCTTGGAAGCCTTTTAAAATACAATAGCAGGGAATAATAGCAGCATATACTCTTTTCAGTTCCCATTGCTCTAACACATAATGTTTGCCACACTGTAATATTATGTATATGTATCCTGCCTGCAAAAAGGTAGATCCACAGAAATGGACTAACCAAATCATACGAGGCAAAATTAAGTATAGGAAAAGGAGGAAAAGATTGTCAACGGAAACTCAGAGAAATATAGAATAGGAACCCACCAACTTTTATTTGATTTGGTTCGAGAAAAGCCATTTCATTCTAACCTAATGATTAAATTCCATTTCCCATTTCTGTTAAGTAATGCAATCATTGGCTTTTAAGATAAGCCAAAATTAAGGCATGAAATAGATCTAAGATCACAGCACAAACATACAGCCAAAGAGAACATGCTACTAAATTGAATTTCACAAATACCTGCCAATACTACTTATGTATAATATATTCAATCATATTGTTTTTAGGACATGCTAATCTGATATCTACTGGCAAGTTGGTTCGCAGAAATTTTCGTACCTTGTGAATCCATACATAGTGTTCAGCCATGTACAAGTGAACAGTGCCCGTTATCGAAACAATAAAGGAAATATTATCTAATCAAAAGTTTGCAGAGCTCTAAAAACTCCTAGATTGACGATCGAGTCTAATAAGATGCTTGTTGAAACCAATGCCGATGAATATCCCAATCTTATATTAATTAATTAGAAATTTTTATAAATTTGTTAAATATTTTACAACTAAATCGTTTTATGTTTTATTCATTATGCTTGCACAACATTAAAAGTAAAAAATGTTCAATATTATGTATCTGGAGGAGTAATGGTATACCGCATGAGCCTGCAAGGATGAATAAAGCAAAAATTTTGCTGCAATATAGAAATATTTAGAGTGAAATGTAGCAGGAGGTGGGAATGGTTAGTTGCAAAGCCGAGACTGCGGCTTTCATCAATAGCCATATTATACAACAGATCAATAGTCAATGTGGATTTAAAACATTATTCTGAATTTTATCTACTTTGTCCTATATAGAATGTCTTAGAGCGAAAGATAAGCGAGAAATAATTTACCTCCGCCGTTCTTGTAGCAGAGATATGGAAATCTCCAGACGTTGGCCAAATCCACAGCAAAGCCAATCACGGATAACAAAAAATCAACTTTCTTGGCCCATGTCTCCCGATCTTCTTCGACAATGACGAGGGGCAATATGTGAGTCTCGACTTGCAGTTGTTCGTCTTGGCTTTCGCTGTTGCTAGTTTGGCATTTTCCAGCCAGTGGCTCATCCGGCGATTTACTGCTGTCCAGTTCTGCCGGGTCTGAGGGCGAGTCTTCTTCCACCGCCGCACTCGACCCTTGAGACGCCGCACTTTTTCTTCTGCCCATACTTGGCATTTGCCACCCCCACTCCTTAAAACTTGTCAAATACTACCTTAATGCTTGTGATAGAAGGGGATGATTTGATTAGCTAATTTAATCCATTGAGTAGATTTAAAACTGGAGCAGCGGTTTTTTGTAGACTTTCTTCGATTGTAGTAAAGTCCCTACATTAATTTACTATAGTAGTACCGATGGGGTAAGGGTTTTTAAAACTTGGTTCTAGCACACAATTTAGTATCTTCGTCCATATCTTTAATATATCAGTAACTGCTAAGCTGGCTTTGATAGCTGAACACTTTTTACTAGATTAATAGGGATTATTTGTCCCACCCTTCCTCGGAAGTTGGAATAGTTATCAAAATGTTGCCACATCTTCACTTCAGTTTATAATTTGCACGATTGTCTGTTTGTAAAGAATTTTCGGAGATATAGATCTCAGGCTAATATTACCTCTCATTCTTTATACAGGAGTTAATGGCGACACGGAGAACGTTTTATAATGTGCCATTTAACTACGAGTGTGAACAAGTTATGAGGTAGTTTGGAAATGCACGTATATTATTTTTGGCGACAGTGAAGATAGAGATAAGTGAATAAAAAAGGAAATTGAATTTATAAACAAGGAGGTTGACAAAGTGCTTTCTAATTTACGTGTTATTGTGCTATAGGGCGGACTAAATAGAAGCATGTGGTGGGTTTGTAATGAAAAAAGTGCACGGGCACTAGTAGCTACTTAAATTAATGATAAATGGAAGAAATAGAATGGTTGTATCTCACACACCAACAATCCCGAGAGAAAAGAAGTTACTTTTACGTTGCCCCAGAAAGTAGTGAGTGTAGTAATGCGATACGAGGGAGGCTGGCTACAAAAGGAGAGTCCAGACAGCAGACCTGACTGATTTCCGTGAGTATTGTTTTCTTTATTTTAGTTTGATCTCATGTTATCGGATATGTTAGCAGCCTTTCGTTTTCTCTTCAACTCCATACTCTTTGATCTCTACATGATTACTGAATCAGGTAGGGTTTTTTGCACAGTTCTCACGACACGGGCACCGAGCAGTTGAGCACCCGTTGCAGAACTGCCTCAATATAACAGTGTTCGGACCTTCCACTACTGCTAACTGTAGCCCGGGTATCTGAAGAAGAAGCCACTCGACTCAACAACTCCTGATTTCGTCTTGTCTGCTCTTCTCCTGCTTTGCTCTGATTCTGATCTGGCGGAGACTGACTGGCTCAAGACTTGTACACTCCGTTCCCTCCTGCTGCATTGTTCCTTGAACTTCCTGGCCTGACTTACCTACTCCGTCTTCCCATTGTACACACACAGACCATGGACTCTCTCTTCAAGCCTTATCTCAATTCCTCTCACTCACGCTCAAAAAGACTAACCCGCTAAGTTCCGGAAAATCTTGCAGCGAAATCTTCACTGAAAAGCCCATGACTCCTCTCAGCCCTGCATGAAAATAAATTCTCATTATTCACTTAAGTCAACAATAAAATAGATCCACTACTCAATCCAAAACCCACCAACCACAATGTGTACTGAAATTAGGCTCTTTTATTTTTAATTTAATATTCCAGCAGTGGAGTAAGAGGTTAAGATGTGTGTGCAGATCCCGTATTATTATCCATCGTGATGAGAGGATGAGACTACTTAATACTGCATGCATAATACCTTTTCCTTCCCTAATCGTATAACGACAATATCCTGAGTCTATAAGAATAGTCACTTCATTATTCATATTATCATAGACCTCCTCATTGTTACATTCAGATACTTTTAGCTACCACAACCACTTTGGGCATTGTCGTTCATCAATTTCCCAATTCAAGTCATGCATGAATACCAGATTAATATTATCTCTAACTCTGCTAAGTGTTGTGCAAATGCTAAATGCCATTACAATACTACTTAGTATCATAAATCAATGATCGTCCTTAAATATAGTATTAAAGCCAATTTTGGGTCACACAGCATAATGCATGGTGCAAAGTTTAGAAGGGAATTCCAAGCATAGTGCCTCACAAGACTTATTTCTAGATTTATCTTGAGCCATGATCCTACTCTAATATTTTAACAGTCTGTGCATCATCATTCATACCAACCCTACTATGAATCAGTGAAACACTATTTCTGCTCTATTTTTAAAAATTGTATTAAATGGCAATGGGAATTTCAATCCGTTTCAAATCAAAATGAGCTAGTGGATAAGACACCTGTATAGGTAGTTTAAAATGAGGTGAGGTCATTATGCATAAAATAACATTGTTGGAAGTACCCATGTGAATAGTAATGTCAGAGCAGTAACCAATCATCCGAATCTATCTGTGATTACAATACTATTAAAGTCACTCTGCAAGAAGACCATGTTGAAAGCTCTCGTTCCCTCGTAACTTCATCTATTAGAGTTTTACTCTGATTTACAGGCAGTATAATAAGACTATTCTATACAAAGCCTTGAAGCAGTCAGTCAGATTTTGGATGTCATTCTACTCTACTCTCTCCAGCAATGGCATAAAATAATGCGATGCTTTTTGTTACTATTCTATCTTATTGCTACAACTAGTACTTATAGGTACGTCGGTAAATGCAATACGCTAGTGTAATCACGCGCTCTTCCCCCACCAAGAACACAATCCACCTTTCTTTAGCTTTCACTCCATTTCATCTTTCGTCTTATTATTACGGAAAAAGAGAAAACTTGAATTTCCATGCTCTAATAGTTATAGCAATAAATATATTCTAATGTACGTACCTTTGGAATTCAACTCTGCATAATTTATTTAAGACTCATCGCCATAGGAATGCAGGATTTCAGTTTCTACAGATCCACATTCCTTAGTTCTTCACTTTCATACTATGCCTACCTTATCATAATAATACGTCTTAAACTCACATCTCCGTACCAATAACTCTGTAAGTATATTATAATAAACTTGATAATAGGAACAGCAGTCTTCGAGACCTTTGTTATAGTACTTATAGAAAGGAAGACGATCATGTTCTTCAATTGAAAGTAAACCGATTTTCCGACATGGAGGGAGGGAGGGAAATTCCTCATCCCCACAAAAAGAAAGTCTAGTGTGGCCCTTATAGACTTGGGTAAATCTGTCCCTACTGTAACCTTCTGTCTAGATTTATTTCGAAAAATTGCTTCCAATGATGACAAAGTTAGAGAGACAAGTAAACTTTTAAATCCTTTCATTAGCGCACTAATTTTAAACTTGAAGACAATTGGATTTACCAAAATTGTCAAAATGTTGGAAGGAATGGTGAAAATTTTAAATACAAAATCATATAAATAGTTGATAGTTTCATATTAATTTTTCAATATTTTTAAGTCAAATTATCAGAGGGTATTCTCAAGTATTTTCTTAAAATATAATAAGTTATCCTAACAGTTATGTCATTCCTATAAAATCCTATGTCGACACAATGTATTAAGTAAAGCTATATAATAGGTGCACAAATCAGTGCATATGCAGCAATTGCATTAATTATAGTGTATGATATGATGATGCGAATCTTTCTTTTGTTATCAATATATATATATCAATATCTGTCATTATTATGCTTTATCTTTGGAATAGAAGCATAAGAGTCAACTGTAATTGTAGAATTGCATAATACACATTTACCTATGCTACAGTAATTGCAAGAATGTGTTAGAGAAATAAGCAAGGAGCAGCTATTGTGTTCCTTACCGCCGATACAATAGAGTCGCTCAAGAAATGGAGTAGAAAATTAAAGCTAATCAGTGCTGACTGAACGAACTCCCAGCTGAAAGGAAGGAATGCATTATAAAATACTGCGTTTTCTGTCGAATGTAGTCTGAAGTGTAGATATACCTACAAGAACTATAGTTCCAAATAATGTAATAATATGTATCTGCTGAAAGGGGTTTGTTAATTTATCATCTAGTACTATGTAGGCATTAAAGTAGAGTAGAAGCAGTTGCCTAGATATACTACAATATTAGATTTACATAACAGAGAGTTCATACCGATTAATATTCTGGCATCTCTGCTCTTCTCTGTACCTTTGACTTTCATTTTTCAATAAGTCTATATAGGCAATGTAGATCTAAAGCAGTATTCATTAGTAGAATTAATACCAACTATGTCTGGCTTTTCTATGAGCCTATATCCAACATTATTGCAAACTGATTTAGACAGTGCACATACCACTTAATTATTTTGCAATAATATGTATTGTACATTCAGCTTATATCATCCCTAAACTAATAATGCATACCTAGAATTGTTATTATTTTTAGTGTACTATTATGTCTGCACTGCATGTGTCGCAATTCCACAAGGAATGCTTGAATGCGGAAGGAAATCAACGTTCACGTATCTACGTTCATTGCATTCATGGTTGAACTTATATTAATATTATTTTACTTATCTGTCAGTAATACGTAGTTATCAAAGTAATAATATCCCTAACCATAGCTAGATAGAATTTAATCATCTGCCAAAAGAGTAATACATGCACAAACCATTTCTAACACGAATAAACTTGTTTTTTTCAAAGTTTTCTTATAATTATATATTAATACCCAATTAGTTTTTGTTAAAGGACATTACAAAATAATTAAAATTTAATACAATACTTCAAAGAATAGCAGCACTTCATTATTACAAAGTGAATGCAATAGAAATTTACAGAATATGCACATCTATTTATATTTATGCAACTTTTACTTTGATAAAAGGGCCCAAAAATTAAGTCGTTCATGTGCAGAAAGTAAACTAATAATAATTGGAGAATCAAATCATAATTATTTTGTTATTTCATCAGCAGCAAATGCTAGGTAAAATTTTACAATTTACTTGGAAGAAAATAATGTTGAATATGCTCTATTTAGTTCACTTGAAGCGATGAGTTGATTGATGTTTTGTTGTAAAAGATATAGTTGGTTAGTTAGGACACAAAGGAAACAGGAATATCAGTTAACTTTGGCAGTGCGACGCAGGAATGACAAAACAGTATCAACTATCATGAGACATGCTTGAAATTGAAATTGAAAGTTGAATCATGACCATACAATCTGTCACAAAAACATAGGGATCATTCATAAACATATGAAGAAATCTGGCACTTATTTACATCCATCCAATTTCAACCTTTATAGAATTAGATAAATCTTAATTATAGCTATCATGTACGAAAAATAGTTCATATGTACAATCTCTATACTATAAAAGTATGCAAACGTTGCGTAAATTTATCATTTTCCCCTACATACGCAAATTGAAGAGTGGGGAATTGATTTTTATGGCAGAGACCAATCTTGTACAGTCTGTGTGTGCAAGGATAGGTCAAAGTCTACATTAGCATTGTCAATGGCATGTTTTTCCCACATATACAGGGTGACAGAATTATATTATAGATTTTGTATAAAATGTTAACCGTAATATTTGGTGTTGATAGGCAAAATAGTAATTTAAATACATAAACAAAGACACCAGTTGAGAGCAAAGAAATTATTATGAACGTGAATGTCATTGCAACAGTTACTCTGCTGTTACTATAACTCGGAAAATTTTATACCATCGTTATCAATGTAGTCTGTTCTTTCAGTCACGTTTGCCTTGTATCTTTTTAGTATGGAAAGTAGTATTAGCATCTATCAGTTATTATGTAGTAGAAATTCACTCACTTCAAAACAGACTGGCGCTTCCCTTTAGTCCGATTGAGTATAAATCCAATTTGGCTGCACTTTACTTTCCCTATGAACAATTATGAGCTTTGCTTTATATTCGCTAAATCAATTTCAGAAGCGTAAAAACGGTTGATAGCATCGCAGTGTCTAATTGTGAGAATATAACAAATGGTATCAAATGACAATTTATATTCACTTTACATATACCTGGGTGTCTCCATACTTAAAGCTTACCCATATGTATGTAACAGTAGAGTTATGCAACAATAACCGTTCACGCACAAATTGTAAAACAAGAATTACATCAACAAAGAAAAGCATGGCCAATCGAGACATTTATTGAGATAAATGTTAAGCAGAGACAACCATTGGATACCACTTATATGTAGAATATCCTTTGCACACTCCAAATTAGGTTGCTTAAAATGTTTTGCTATTTATGACTTACAATTATGCAATTTTTTTAAATTATTGCTATTCTAAAGTTATTACACTGCTTGTTAGCGAGTACGAAAAATTTGGTAGTGCATTGATTTAGGTATTCTTATTGTCTTTTAATAAACATAAGACGACCAGTATGGAAAAATGACGCATATTATATTGAAAAATTCCATTAATATGTTTCTACTTACAATATTATACGATTACAGATTCTGCAATAATGATATCACAATTATGTTAAAAAATTAAGACTTCCTCTATATTAAGCGTCTCATAAATGCAAAAGCCTAATACAATAATCAATTCAGGAAATGCAACGAAAAGGTGATTTTATATCTTCAAATTGATAATTAGGGAAAAACAGTCTCCTTAAAAAGATCCTGTGAACTCGGTGCTGTTTCAATCATAGACCAATTACCACCTTCACAAAATGGTCCCTACTGCTTATTAATGTAAAATATTTTGTTTTCGGCGTACAGTATACAAAAAAATTAGTTGAGTGTTTGCCGCCCAAAAAAAGTTTTATCTAAAATTATTCTGTAGTTTTACCCCTAATTTAGCTAATAATAAGGAAAGTCTTTACTTACTTGATTCAATTGGGAGCGTAAGAAGAAAATAATAATAAATTGTTAATCAGGAACTACTTAGCACTTGAACTGAATGAAAACTCGGATCCTCAGGGATGAATTATCGCCCATAATTGAATTAGCTTTCAAAGCTATAACACGAAGTCTGGGAACTACTAGACTGGGGAAAATGTTGCTATTAGAGATGCCGAGGAGTAATCTCAGAGTTCAGATGCTTCCTCTCCAACAACAGTCTCCATGCAAATGTAAAGCAGACCAAGCCAGGTTCCCTCTTTTCAACTCCACCGAAAGTGAGCTATTGAACTAGCTGGACTGACAATGAATTTAAGGAAAATTATAAATTGCATCACGGACTGAAAACTCAAACTGGAACTGGTCTTGTTGATGAGTGGAAGGCAATGCAGCATAACGGGGCAAGTCTGTACATATTCTAAGCGTAGCTAATTCTGTAATAATATTTAGTAACTACAACTACAAATCTGCTACTTTGTTCACTTATGAAGTTACTTGTATTAAGTGGTATGGGTTGAGACTAAATCTTAACAAGCATAAACATAACAAATCTTATATGCGGCATAAGTCTCTTAAGTAATGAAAAATTCATCCTTTTAAATTACTTAAGTACTACAATAGAAATAGAGATGACACTAAACTTGCACTATTATCACTACTATAGTATAATCGTGCTGTTCGAATTGCGCGGTGAAATTCGGTATGTCGGTATGTATATCGGTGTATGTACCATCTTGTGTTAATTTGCCGCTCTGATAACGAATCTAAACATAACCTGAAACTTTACCTAAATGTGGTAAATCTCAACAAGTCCGTATATGTCATAACAAAGTAGTTCTGTATGCAAATATTTCCAGCTTTCTGTGTGCTTAAGGTTCCTATTATTTCATGTGCGGGAAAATTTAAAATTTAGCCATTTACATTGAAATTTGCCCCAGAATACTCACTAGCTTTATTATAACAGGACCTAGGTCCTGTGACTACTAGTATTAAGAAAATAATATTATGTTTAATGTCGAATTGTCAGCATCAGTACTAAATTGTTACTATTATCATGTCAATGATTATATTAATATGCCCAAGTTATTCAAAACGTCATAAAAATGTGAATTCAAAATTCAAACTGCATCTTACTAACCTGTATAAAGGCTTAACGTACAAAATGTGTATTAAATAACAACTGATGTGAGCAAGACGGAGTGAATTTTGTTATTCTTATCTTGACCTCACACGAGACGGCTGAAGAGATTTTAAGATTACTTAAATGAATATTGTTTAATGTGCTTTGTTAGGGTTTAAATGTTTGTAATTTAATTTCTCAGAACCAATTGACCGAAATCTCGAATACATGTAATTACTTGTATATTTATTCCACATGATAGTAGCGGCTTTATATTGTGTGTAGCACAAAAGATTGCTTATTAAAGATAGGAATATCTATTTCATGAAGGATGAAAAAGACAATAGTATATAATATTACTATTATTAGCTTTCATAGCTTAAAAGAGCGTATATAATTCCATCCATTTAAAAATAAAATAGAACCAGATATTTTTAATTTTAAAAAGTTTTTTGAGTGGATTTTATAAATGGATGGAGTATAATAGTATAAGGAGTGGGTGGAAAAGATTTTTGCAGTAGGCATAGAAGAGGAAGAGGGAGTTATATATAGAGTGAATGGAATGCCCAGAGATAAATCAAATAATGTAGTGCATAGTATATGGAGACAACAAAGGTTTGACAAGCATGTAAGTAACCTTTATCTACCTGGCTAACGAGTATGTATGATGAATGTGGAGGAAGTTGCAAAATAAAAATACCTATAAGGAGGAGTTCTTTGAGTTATCTTCGGTTGGCTTGGCTTATCTGACTGTACTTTTAGATGAAGCTTGCTTGGCTTCTCTTGGCTTACCGTCGTTTGGTTTGACTTGAGTTCCAAGCTGGAAGGAACCCGAAAGAATCAAGTTGGACTGGACTAACTGGTTCGGTTAGTTTGCTCTCTTGCTCTTCTCTGGAGTGCATCGGATCGGTTTAGTGGCTGACTCTATAAAATGTGAGCAGAGGAAGGACTGGTCCTTCTCCAAGTAGCCGAGTATTAAGCACAATATTAAATAGACTTAAGCACTATATACGCCTAATACTATTAAATCTACCATCTGATTTCATTTTCATTGTTCGTCGGATTCGGCCGGACATACTTTACTACTTGAATTGCTATGTAATGGCAGGACGTGATTCCGTTGAGGTGATGCTCGTGTGGCCCACGTTCTACTATACATGAATTTATTTGTACGAGTCGGAATCAGGCTAGTAGAAATAAATAGGTGACACAATCTGTAAAAAACAATTTTTCACCTACATTTCGTCGAATTTGAAATGCCCGAACTACCAAATAATAGTGTATCACCCAGTATCATAACAATTCCCCATATGGGGAAGTATAATAATAATTTTGGCGAAAAAAAGCTCTCTAAATGGTAAATCCCCTCGGGAACTAAATCGATTAATACGGTATTTCAGTTTGTAAAATTTTAATTAATTCAAGCACTAATTGGAGATTGAAAAGTCTCGTTTTGTAGCCAAAAAACTTCCAAAAAGTTAAAAAATTTTAAATGCAAAAAAACTTCGAACACCGATTTTGATGAAAATAGACGCTTTCGATTATTTCTTTAAATGGATTTTATAAGCTTTCTTTTATTCTTTTAGTATTTTTAGTATACGAATGATAAACTATACTTATATGTATAGTTATATGCAGAAACTATATTTTAAATGAAATTCTTCGCAGGTGGCAAATAATTTGATCTTGTGTTCAATGCACATGAAACGAGCAATTTTTGAAGTTGTCATTTAACTTTTTATTGTTAGTTAATATTACATTCAACAGAATAACAGTTGCAGTAGTTTAATTAAAGCATTTATTTACACTAACTAACTTAAAATCATTCTTACAACTATTTTCACATTTACATGGCGATGAAGTAATGATAAATGATTACTACAATGAACTTATAATTGCAATAATTAACATTTTTAGTTTTAGTTTAATTACATTTAATTAATAATATAAATAACAATATACCTACCCCTCAGTCAGTCCATGTCATGTCTCTACACTAACAATTATCTCAAGTTTCATTAGTATAAATAATTGTACTGTCAAGTGTCAACTATACACAAACTATAGTGGAACCTGATTCTTAAGGGACAATTTCATTATTGAATCTTTGGTTACTCATATTATGAATTCCTATTAACTATGCATAGGAAAAAGCATTCAATAATAATGTTGTCTTTTAAGTACTGGGTTACACCGTATCTTATTTATTTATTACCATGGCCTTAATAATACTATGCAATAAATTTTCTTGCAATAAATACATATTAACTGATATAATAACATTAACGAGTCAATTAATTAGTATTTGTGGCCTATTTCTAAAATTCTCAATGTATTTGCAACGCATAGAAATAAATTCAACAGATGCATTTTATAAAGAAATAATTTTTTATGAATTTTCCCTCTTCACATTGCCTGTGAGGGTGTTTAATTGTGGGCTAGGATACTATAATAATAATATCGCATCATAATATGAAACCTGACTTTCAATATCTTTCGTAGAAAAAGTCGAGCAATATTTAAGTAGATTTACGACCTTTGTCACAGATTACTGTAGAATGAATGGAAAAAGTACTTTTGGCAGTCACTGTATATTTTACTTTAGTGTGATACGTGACAACTGATAAGCAATGTAAAAGCAAGAAAATCCGAAGAAAATGTATTTCCCTATAGGTATCCTTTCTCCTACTGGACGCAATGTGAATATATGTAGTAATAAATTAAAGCGGCGAGACACACTATAATGACATGTGTGAGATAAAGAATTCCATTTCCCACCGAATTACCCAAAAAACCACCTTTCCCGTCCGTATCATAAAAATCCCATTATAAAATACAAGTAGAGTACATAATAGTAAAACAAGAGATCATTTTCAAATGGACATTTGGAAGTTATCGTTGTGAATAACAATAACCGAGAGATATTGGTAGTTATGCCTCTCATGCATGTAGGTACTACTATAATATAAAGCTACTTAACATAACACAAGTGACAGGGGTATGACAATTGCAAAAGTTTTTACGATATGGAAAATCGTTGGTAAATGACCACACTAATAAGTTGGGAGTTGCATGGAATTGAGGAGAAGGCTTTTAGCAAGGCAACTCGGAGCACTGGACACCCACATCCGTGCAGCGACACTGAACACACGGACTGGACAATTCGTTGATAATACTACCCACGCGGTACATTTTCCCGTAGATATTGCATCCACTCAATTTGAGTCCGAGATGGAATGAGCTGTCTGTGGGTTTCTTCTGTATGGTAAATGGGAAGGCGACCACAGGCTTGAATCCGGCAACACCTGAAGGATTTTCAAATTCCTCAGCAGCAACAGTAGGTCTCTTGCTGTGGGTTTTATTACTGCTCGGATTCCCACCAGGAGCCGGTAATTTAGAGCTGGAGCTGCCACTAGCTGGAATCATGGCACTGGGACTTGCATTTATATTGACAGTGCCCACTCCGAGTCGATTCCTAGTATTTTTCGGTTGATACGTCTCATAGCTATCTTCCTCACCGATCCCCTCTTTATCTACGTCGTCATAAGACTCAAAATCAGCAAAGGGATTATGTGGCTTGTTGAAAGTATTGGCGCTGTTCCGATGTGCATAGAGATTGGGAGATGGTTTCCTCACTGGCTGCATCACTTCCGGTTGATTATAATATCTATGATGGTCAGGTTGACCAGGAACAACTTTTTGAGCATTATTATTGCCATAGTTGTAGCGGTAGTACGTTGAGTCTTGCATTCCAAATTTAGAATATGTCCTTGCTGGGTTTTCTTTCCCCTGAGTTGCATTGTTTCTTTGTGGATGTTGATTTTGATGTTGGTGTGAGGGCATGGAGCCAAAGGACGGAACGAAATTCTGAGCAACTTGAACAGTGTGAGATTTTTCGGGAGTTTTAGTAACGTGAGACTCTTCGTACAAAGACGTGGGCTCTGCTATCGCCTCTCCAATGCCAAAGTTAACAGAATCTGACTCTTCGAACACATGGCCGTGGAATCCGTTTGCAGACGTTTGAGCAATCTTGTTACTGTCCTTGGAGTTGTTATCTTTCAGAGTGGCCAGCTGCAAGTCAAGTGGCGAGTGGCCAATTGTCAGGTCCGTTGTATTTTCGTCTGCAATTGAACCTTGTCTGTAGTAGCCGTTGTTGTACAAACTAGTTGAAATAGGCACGTCCATTATCGCATTTCTAAAATCGTCTTTAGCTACAGGAACGAGAACATCTCGACCTGGTGCTTCTTCAACCCCACTACCTCCCGGGTAAACAGTAGAATTTTGATCAGCCACTTTAGTACGCGTTTTGGATTTTTGATAGCCTTTCGGAGGAGTCGGCGGGATCAAACTACTCTTTATTACTGCGTGACTGTCATATGATGGAATTGTTAAAAGAACTGGCTCCAGAGTTCCCGTGGAGTCATTCACTGGATTCCGTACCGCATCTTCTACTCCGAATGGAATAAACATCACGTTACTCACCGTTGTATCCTCACCAGTCCCCTTCGAAGATATAGACGTCACTGACGTAGTACTTGTAATCAAATGTGGTTTCTCTGTTTCCACTGTAGTAGGACTTGTTTCACTGGGAATCTTTGCTGTTGTTGTTGTTGTTGTGGATAGGCTGATAGATTCCGCTTGACTTAGAGATCCTAGATTTGACGCTGCGATTTCTGGGTCTGCAGCTACGAGGATTTCTTTGATTTTTTCAAGAGTTGATGAAATTGTTTGAGGCTGTCGAGGTGAATTCATTGTTTGACTCGCAGCAGTCGATCTTTCATTTTCATCCTCTTCCCGGGACGATGCCGCAGGTCCTTCAGTCATTCCTATCAACATATCACTGCCCTTTTCTGCAGAATCTGAACTTTTTATTGGCAAGGATGTGACGGAATCCGCAAGAGATGTGCTGGGGAGAATCTCAGACTCCGGATCCGTTACGTATCCCCCAGCCCCAATTGTTTCTTCTGTAGGAGAAGATTCTGTATCTGCCTCTCCAAGTTCTGGCTCCATTTCTGAGTTAGACTCAGACTGATCTGTTGTCTCTACGAATTTTAAAGGAATGACATTATAACACATTCTAGACTATTTATCCATGTCCAATACACATTGCATTGATCATTGTATAGTGATTGAAATTTTTTATTACTATTCAATTTTTATTTAAAAGATTTACCTTCGAACGAAAGACTAGAATGCTTGTAGCTTGTTCCATGTTCGAAACTAAGGGATGACATGTCTTCATCTTTTTCATCGTCATCATAGAAGGTCCTCGATGAGTAGTCATCTCGATCTTTATTTCGTCTTTCCTCTCGACTTCCGGCATCAGAACGGTTTCTGATGTGGCTCATCCCTGCAGCAGTCCCGTGATTCTTTTTTTTGTAGTCCATATTCGATTTACTTCTGCTTTTGGCCTTTCCACTTTTTGTTGGTGATGCCTGAACAGACAATAACAATACTTTAATAAATTATGCCTTTCAATATTCATCGTGCAACTTGAAGCAGATTGAAAATAAAATTTTGCATCATACCTATATAATTGTCAAAGGCTAATTGGCAATTAAAAGCGAAGAGTCTGATTCCTATTCATGGAAACGATGAAACGACGAACGTTTCAAAATTCTGTGCTACCTTACCTTACGTTTAAAATATGCAGGATTTTTCCCTTTGTGCTCATTATTCTACAAGCCCCAAATCCTCATTTGACATTACAAGAGTGGGTTGAATTTATTTCTTTGAAACGATTTAATTATAAGAATGCTTCTAAAAGTGCATTTAATACAAATACAATAGCTAATATCATATTTGAAGTTCATCTCGACCGTATTTAGCTGCAAAGGACTAATAAGTCGATTTTACACAAGTGTTATAAGAAATACATAGTTAACCTGTTCTAGTGTATTACGTACTATAGCTTAGCGTTCTTTACCCATTAGCATTCTATGACATATGCAGATACAGAGGGCACTTGTCTATATACACTTGTTCAAATCTATTAATGTAACAAATATAATCCAATTATATATTCTGTGCACAACAGCAGGGCGAATGCCACAACAGATGAATTAATTAGCAAGAATTTGCGAATTCTGGCAATGACGAATGAATGTGAGTACAAATGTTAGTTCTACTATCATGCAGTTAATACTTTGGTCCTTATTGTGAGCTGAGCATTTGCCTATGGCATTTAGCTACACGTCAATATATCTGTAATAACAAATGCTTACTAATTGATAATGTTAAAACGCCTATGCATAATTCTTACTTGAAGCGGAGGGAGAGTAGTTACAGGTTCATTTTCAGTAGTGGTCTGAGTGACTGCGACGGTTGTGGTTTTCTGAGACTCGAAATTGTCAACAGGAAGGATGCTGCGGGTAGTGGAGAAGGGGATGTCGTCTGGAGAAGATGGGAGATGCGTCTCGCCGCACTCGTAGCGGTCAGGACAACAATGTCCATCTTCAGTGACAGCTTTACACCCGGCGATGGGTCTGTCACACTCCAGAGGTCGACAACGAACGACTCCACCCATGCAGAAGCAGGTCTGGCAGGCGTTGGTCGAGTTCAGGTCGGGACCGGCTGCGACGGCTAATTGCATCGGGGCCACGGGTTCCCCTTCCGCCACGAAACGACCGTTTACTTGACATCCTTTCAGAAACTGAGGAATTGGTGTGGAACTTGGAATGTTTTTGAGAATGGCCGTCCCGTTAGACTCGTCTTTAAATTTGCATAGAAAATAAATTAATTGTGTACTTTGTCAAGTTGTCTTTCTTTCCGCAGAATGCGTGTGATTCAGATTGCGTTGTTGATAATAATTCTTTTGTAGTTGATTGCCAAAGAAAATGTGCAAATTGTGAGTAAAGAAGCATCTGGGTTTGTTTACTTACTACAGTCATAATTCGTTGGGCAACAGGCATAGGACCTAAACCTGGGCTTGCACCCATTCAGCGGAATGACACATTGTGGACTAGAACACTTCATCTCTCCACGGATACAGAAACAGTATTGACAAAGAGTCGACGACCGCATGGCAGAGCCTTCAGCATAAACCGTCCCGTCAAGAAGACAATATCCTGCAGGGAGATAAAACATAATACATCTTTACTCTGCCTTCCCAATATAAAAGAACAAATGATGTTCCTTTGCATTCCTTTTTGTACTCAGCATATATACATCTTTATGTTCTACAATATTAGGTACGAGTAAGTACAATGCGTGCACGTCTCAAGACTTAAAAATCTCTTTATTGGACACTGTAATCATTTCATCAAAGAAGAAAATCACGTTCTATACAATAAAATACAAACACAGCATGTCAGTCATAAAATAAGATTAACGCATACATGGTGCATAATACATAACACAAATAATCTAGATGTAAAGGCGAGCATTACAATTTACAACAAATACTCCATCAGTCTCCTTATATATCTCAATATGTGTGTCGTATATTCCCGCTTAGGTCTCCGGGACATATGTCTTTGGAATACAATATAAATGATGTCAACTAGATAAGTAATGAATGTGATATATTTGCTATAGTGCCTATTGCTTATCGTTAATTAATATACGCTTCGAAAACCGTTGTTGTTGTTTGTTGCATTATAAAATTGTATAATAAATTTAATGTATTCCCACTTAGATACTTGCATATGCTTAAAAATGGGTTAACGAAATTAGGAAATACGGTTTCAATGCATAAATATTTAGGAGACCTGTGAGACTTCTTATACAATTGTTATACAAATTAACACTTGTCTCTTTGTCTCATTGTGAGAATAGACATTTTATTTTTCATTCAGACAGTGCTACACATTAAATGTATTTTCTGTACAGTTATGTTTATGCAGGCTGTGATTTTGTTTGCTTATCATTAGGCCATGACATTTCTTATGTTTAATTCATTCAGTTCACTTGATGTTAGTTTGTTCAAATAGAATGACAGGATGGTCTCTAGCGTGCAAGCCAAGGGAACAATTCTTGCTTTTAATATTCAAGCATCCTACATGATACAATTATAAGAGAGGTGTAAGATTCAATTTTTTCCCTTGCATTTTAGTTTGTTAAGAAAAAGCTCGGGAAAATTGCAATGTTGATAACGATGGGTTCTTTTCCGAATAGTTTCAATTTTTAGCAGAATTACCATTCGTTTACATTTAGCAAGTAATCAAAGGAAAATATACTTTAGACGAAATCAGAGTTCATTCTTATTGCATAAACCCAGAAAAGATTCAGCGACATTGCATTTTTTGTTGAAAAAAATATATTCACGATTGGTTTATAATTTAGCCAAGCTTAAAGCTGTATCGAGTACTGGATCACGACTCGAACTGCCTTCTCCATGAACATGAAAAGTAAATCTCAATCAATTAGCCAATTTAACAATATAGGAATTTATGCGAAGCAAGCGAATGAGTTGAAATTGGGTTTCTTATTGTAGTTTTGAAATATTTCGTTTGGTAAATTATTTAGCAAGCCAAGTAGATAGGTAAACAAGTATAATATTCTACCAGAAAATTACAATTTGCTCATCCCTAGTATTAATACGCTTTAGGTTCATTTGTTTGCATTAGCAGAGCACGAATGAAATTACTCATGCTAAAAGAACTTAGTAATCGGTTGTGCATGTTCAAAATGAGCTAAATTCAACAAAAAATTTTCGTAATGCATTCACAATTGTGAGAGAGAACGATCAAAAATAAAATTATCTACACTGGCATGGAATGTATTAAATTACTATAACCATCGCATTACAATAGTGAACCTTTTTAGATTGAACACTAATTTCAAACGACATTTTTACGCTACACCTTATCTTATGTATCATCAAGTATGAATATTACACAACAAAGTCCTCAAAGAAATATTCACTTGAAATTTGTCGTTAATTGGATTTTATCTCAAGAACTGCACATCTTATTAATTATAAATCAACAATACAATGCAGGTAGCGACTTTTCCTTATAATATCGATAGCTATAATAAATATTTCTATATACTGCAGTAAATAAATGTATTTTTCCTAAATATGGTAGTGTATCTTATCAAGCGTTTTTAATTGTCTCTGTAGACTCAATCCATAATTTAGTGCTCTGTAATGTGATTCGGATCAACTTTAATTTATTCATATATAATGCACTTTTATGCCATAGCTGTGGAATAAATACATTTTATTATACTTTACTGCATTCATTTTCATGTTCTGTTATTCACTCATCCACAATGCACTCGGTATTTCATCCTGATTCGTTGAACGTGAGAAAGCTTGAAGAGTTACAGATAAATAGATATATTATAACAATTAATTCTTCTTCTTGAACCTCTGGGAAAGACCAGATTTAGGTTTGTATCTTACATATTATAGGATAGGTATATGCATATCATTATTGCAATCGACTCATTGTTAGTACACAGCTGAGAGTCTTATCTTCCATGCAAGGTCTCAGGGCATCATAAATAATTCAAAAACTTTAAATGCAAACGCTGCATGCATTGGCATTGGATAGATAAGCTAGCATTGCGAAAGACACATTGCAAATACAAAAGTCAGCTCAATATTTCCTCACAACCCAGAGATACCCAAAACATGTAAAGAAATGCAAAAAAATTTTATACTTGTATCAGAAAGTTACATCATGGAGATCATTCTCACATTATTGCCATTAACCTTCAATTTCTTAGGTTAGAAATAAATGAATTAGCCTAACATTCAAAGCTAGGTGAAATAGAATAAATGGGAGTAAACTAAATTATAACCAATAATTAGATTTTCTCCATTTTTCACAATTATCTCCTGCTTAAACTTGCAATAGTAATAGAATTGTAGATACGTATCACAATTTTGCTCTTTCTTCATTAAATTTAATGATAATTAAATTGCTTAATTTTTTTAACAGGTGCAAAGATCAAAACTGTTAATGTGTTTTTGAGATCATAGTTTATTTTTATCACATTTCAAATTAGTTTTCATGCATAGACACTCTTGGCTAGTGAATTTGTGTATCCTATGAATTCACAATTCCCAAGCTAGGCATAAATGTTTTGTGTCATCACAGGATACCAAATTAAAATTCCTGATTTAAATCAAATCTTGTGATTGTTGTGAAATGTTTTTGACAACAGGATTTCTAAAACTATTCTGAAGTTCTTGGAGTTGGTACAATTTTTTATTGAGTGGATTGCCCTGTAGCAGATTGTCTTGGCTAACAAGTTTATCTCTATTGTTTTGAGAATTTAAAAACATTATGCAGATGACACACCTATAGAGCTAGTCTAATACCATTATAATGTAGGTACATAATATTATACTGAATGAAATCGAACACTGCAGGTATCATAAATGTGTGTAGATCTGTCAGAGAAAACACAGATAACATTGTCTGTGCACGCACTAACATTAACTTATAAGCAATTACACGAAAAATTTGCATTATTACTGTCTAAAAGTCAATCTGTATTTCCCAGTATAGTTATGCTTGTGAGTGGGATCGTCTGACAAGTTTCATTTTATCGTTTAGAAACTAGCAATGTGAGAATACTTTCATGCGATGAATGCATGTAATGAGAATTCGTTATTGCAGAGACATCATAGGGTAAATTACAAATTACAACGATCATTTACCCGAGATAACGGAAGGTAGAATATTATTGTATCAATACTTATTTGTTTTTACTAAAAATTTTAAATTTTTGCACTTTGATGATCACAAATTTATCTTGGTAGGTAATTAAGACTAGAATTGATGCAATTACAATATCAAAATGTTTGTAAATTTTGTTCTTTATATAAATTTTACTTCTGTGATTACAAAATTTTTAATCAGATATTTAAAATCTGCTTCCTGTACTTCTGATGCTTTTAAAAATTCTACTTTAGAATTCTATTAGCGGGGAAATGTCTCCAATTTAATTTTAATAGTCATTGCTTCCCAAATCATGAAGACAAAATTAGGATCATTTTGACGGGAAGACATAATGGACATTTTTGTTGTACTTACATTTAAATATAACGCCTTTCTACTACTACGTCGTAATTTGTAATGGTCTTAACAGTTAAGTAGTGTAGGAATGGAGTATTTTTTAGATTCTATGTTCAAAGTACTACGGATTGTTAAACAAGTTATTACGCGGAAATAACATTAGTATTAAAAATACGTGGAAGAGAAACGAGTTTACAAATAAATAGCATTTGCAGATAGATTTTTATGTTAATATCCATGGAACTGATAATTAGTGCTTAAGAAGTTGATAGGCTTTTATATGTCAAAATAAAGCTATCCAGAATTTCTCATTTCCACATTTGTAATAGAAACTTCAGACTGAGTCTTGACATTTAACTTTGAAAAAGCATTAGTAGGAGAATCTCTGTGTACAATATAGAATCTACAGGCAGTCTTAAGCTGCCTGCAGTAGTCAAAGTTTCCCATGCACTTCTCACGTAGAGATTTGTTGTAAAAATTCATAGGAGAATAATGCTTTTTCTTTATGTCCTCATGAGAAAGATTTACAGCATTACATAATACTAATATGATCTTGTTTAGCACACCAGGAATCGCTGAAACCCACCCAGGAGAGTCCTTTAGCATAGCACTGTCAAAGTGTCAAGAACTTGTTTACCATCCTGCTGAGATACCCATATAAACCGCATTATTTCCCTACGACTAAGTCAAGTGCAATAAAGACACATAATAAACTTGTAGGTACGTTGCATTGTGGTCCACCACTTAAATTAATAATACCGGTGCATGTTTATAAATACTACTTATTATGCATAATAATAGTATGCTTGTGAATCCTTCACGTTTTCTAAACGACTATTGATCTTTACATCCGCAGAGATTTCTCAAATTCAGGGCTTGTATAATATGACTTATCACAATAATTCCAGCAGTGCACACAAAAAAATTAAATGTCGTAAATATTAGCATTCAGAATAAATGTCGGCATAATTTGGTAAATAGGTCAGAATAAAGCAATTGACAAAAGATAGAATATATATGATCTGTGAGAATAAATATGAAAAAGAGCCAACTAATTTTCCATTTAAATAAAGTGTGTGATTGCTCATCTCCATTTATCTGTAGTTTTCGGTAGATCGCATACCAAAATCTCCTTTGTTCCTTAGGAGAAATATTCGTTAGCATCTAAAGTAGAACAAGACGACAAATACTCTTTTTCCGATTGAAATTTTTATAGCTCACTCTTAAAGCTTAATACTTCTATATCCATTCCCTGCCCTATTATATACATTTCGAAAGTTTAGGTTAAACTTAACCTAAAACTTTTTACGTAAGTTATTTTCTATTTTACGGCAGTATAAAATTGCACAGTTCTTGTGTCATAACCTTATTCACGTTTACGCAAAAAATCCGTCTCGCCTAAACGGAGCTATCTATTAGGCACATGTGAATTCTAAATTGATATCACAATATTTGTATTAATATAAAAAAGTCTAAATTTTGTTTGCAATTATTTTATGTAGGTAGGTATTAGTTGGTGATAAATGAGATAGGTACAAGTACGACTCTTCCTTTCCATTTATACTCATTGCATTGTTTTGTGTACAGTAGTGTAAATCAAGTGAATTTTATTGGATTTCTCCTAATCAGTATAATCTCGTCTAAAAATGCCAATCGCTATCAGACTACTAAGTTCAAGTCAAAAGATAATGTTATTACGTGTAACCGCAATCGTAATGAAACCAAAACCACAAAGATGAACAGTAATGTAAAATTCAGTGTTGTAAAATATAAATGTGTGATTTTGAGCAGAAACTGTGTCTGCACATATTGGCCAACAAGAGAAGAAAGAGGGATGCTGACAATTTGAATGTAAGTATTTGCCTAAACTACAGTAGAAGTACCTAAGTGAGTATTCCCTTTCCTTTTGTTATCTTGTCCTCTCCACTCTGCATATGAATACTAGCAAGTACTTTTGATCACACGATACAGGGTTTTACAACGACAAAAAACTGTGAGTAAAACCGTTTTAAGTTAGCTTATCGTTAGCCACACTAAAGGAATATAATATTATTGTGCAGATTGCGATACCAAAATGTTGCTTAACTATCAGACGAGATTGCAACTAGCAGCTTCAAATAGAAGACAGGAAAACTGTATTTGCTCGAAGAGGAAAAGGAGAAAAAGGTGACTACTATTCGAATCAACGGTGTTTTTTATCTTTCAAGATTCTATTGTGTTCATCTAGGTAGTGTGCAGTAATTTGATGTGAACGTGAGATGAACTATGTGACATGCCAAAATGAACAGCCCTATTAACAAGTCACTTTACCAAATGCATTCTGAATAGACGCCACTATTTTACATGGATTCCAGTTCTCAGATGTCACACGCTCTCTGCTAAAACTTGGACCTCGTGTGGTTAACGATTCCTATTATGCCATCCTTATACTCCTCTCATTATTCTATTTGTCATGATGCATTTTAGATAGCGAAATAAACTACTACATACCTATATCCAATTACATTACACTTTAACACACGTAAAAATCACTTCGCGATAAATACTATTATGTCATTGCATCTTCAATTGAAATTCCTAGAAAATTAAACGTATCTTTGGGAATGCAATAAAATTGTAGATTGGAAAATGGTAATCACATGTATTTAAATTTAGAAGAAAAAATTATATTGTTGGCTTAAACATAAATGGTAGTCATTGCTTAGTATTCTTTTCTGAATATATTATGCTATATACTAAACCTAGTATAGCAAATTGAAAAATTTTTTTATGCCTGCAACATTTATCATGTATACATACAACTGACACAACGTTTAATAACTGCAAATCTTAACCGTGGGAAAAAATTTTAGTATTTAAAAACTTTGCCAATAATTTTACTTCCAAAAAGTACAAAACAGTTCCTGAAAATAAGTTTTCCTTTCAGCATGGTAGTTGAATAATCTAGAGCAGATTCTATTGCATTTTTTATTGTACAATAAAGCTATCTGACAGTTACACATCCTTCACTAAGCAGTGAAACTGTTTACCAATTGACTATCTAAATTTACAGTGAAGATATTCAATAAGATACCACTAATTAACAAAATATTTCAACCGGTAGATTACCTTTCCCTGGGGATGCAGCGTCTGCAGCGGATATCAGAGTTGAATTCGACACGGGAAGTCTCTGCTCCCGAGAATATTTACGGTTGTTCTCTGTTAAAAAAGAAAAAAAATATAGCATTTAAGATATAATCTGCATGTCTACATAAATGTGGGCGTTTATAATCTGAAGAGGAAAACACTTTCGCATCATTTACAGGTCATGCATTAAAAGCGTTGGGAGTTTTGGTCAAATCTGTGTTGAGAATACGTAGAATGCATACACATAGGATAAATAAAAGGAAAACAAGGATGCGTATTCTTTACGTAACAGACTACAAAAAATTCCCATTGTAATAACAGATCTGAAGCTTTGTGTATAGCGCTAAATAGTTGAAGTGATTTATAATGATAACAGTAACTCTTACTGTCTCTTAAAAATATCTAAATAATATCTCCATCAGTCCGTAGAAAGATAAATAGGATTAATAATATAAAGTCCTGTGGGATATCATACTTAATGGTTGAATATTCTCGTAGAATAACGACATGAACATATTTAATGAATAGAATTTACTTTCTTGCAATTAGTTTGTACACATTTTAATGTCCGTTTTCCTTAGATACACCATTTCAGGTGCAATACAGGTATATCCTGCTGTGGAGATAAGCTTGTCTAGTCTGTTTACTTAAGCAGATGCTGATACGATTAGGAGCATGTAGTCAAATACTTTGTAAAACGAAAGTAAATAATGGAAAGTGATATGGGATAATGAAGAACAAGTATTTAAAGCTAATAATACTTGAGTATACACGATGCTTTAGATACAGGTGCATACAGGTAAATAGGATTTGCATAAGTCATTACCAGAAGATTTGACGAAAGACATTTGAGGAAAGGTGTATACGGATGAAGTTGGGTTTGTATTATGGTGGAAGCTAATAGTATTGCCTTTGTTCATTTTCTGTGCTTTTTTGATACATGGTTTGGTTAGTGTGGAAATGAATGGCGATGGCATTGACATTGTATTGTGTTCGATGTCTCCTATGTACCTACGTGTATAGGTAGTACTTACTATCTTCCTGCCAGTTACTAGCCACTTAAAGTGGATTTACATTACTTGACTTTAACACGTCGCTAAGTAAGTTTAAATGAGGACTCGAGTTAAGCGATGCGTACCTGAAGTAAAACTTGCCCACATGTGTAACATAAAACTAAATAACTACACTTTTGGAAGATTACTTAGGTAGCTTAAGACACAAATTACCTTGTAAATAAGTACCTACTCTATTTTATAATGGACAAGAGGAAGAAACTATCTATTTATGCGTCAGTGTCAGTAAAGTGGAAAGTATACGTCCAATCGAAAGTGGTTTACTATAATCAAACTCTTATCGGTATAACGGATATTGGGATGCTATTGTTAATGATATTGTGTTATATGCCTCCCCAAATGCTAAACGGTGTCCGCATCCTATTTACTTATATACCTTGCTACACAATACACACTATTACATTAAGCATCGAAAGAAGTCTTTAACCTCGGAACAAAATGTTTTTTTATTTGAGATCGCTATTGAGAAAAGTTTCCTTGTAAAGCAACAAAATTACATATACCAGCTAGGAGGAAAGAAAAGTTGGTTTGGCTGTGTGGCTGGTTGGGTGTACACGAATTAGCTATACACATTACTTCTAACTAACAATAAATGAACAAAGATGCTTTCAGCCTCTTCCCAATGTTCCCTTTAATATATTTCTACCGTAGAATTTTGATCTCTCAACTACGACTGGGTTCAAATCATATGCATATACGGACGACCTGCAGTGGACCTCTTGGCCATTACGCATACAAAATAGGAAAAGACAACGACGGATATTCATGAAATGAACTCCCATAGTCAATAGTGTCTAGTGACCAACTCATACAGACTGACACGCCTCCTCATGAACTCTTATTGTTACGCTAATGATACATCCCTACCTTTTATATCAACCTTTCCATCTAATCACCAATTCGATGATATCCGATCATCCAACTCGTCTTCTTGATACAAATGTCAAGATAGCACTCGACCAAAGCATTTGAATTATTCACTAAAATTTAATGAGCTTTATGCTAATTCAATCTATCTACCAAATAAAAGATGTAGATCTATCTATCCCACCAAAATGGCAACTGAGATGATTTACATCTAATATAATAACGCAATATATAAAATAAAATATCATAAAAGTGTTATGAAGGAATAGACTGACATTATCGTATCTATGCTTAGGTTTACTATTATACAGCTTAAAGTGTATGATTATAATAATTCGTTCTATTCAGAGTTGCGGTTTTCAATGAACTACCAGAGAACACTTTGAGTATTTCCATTTAAAGAAATTGATCTTTATTCCTACTGAAATGGTCAATTTTAATATGATTTGTAAAGTAGTATAAATTGGATGAATTTTCCTTATTACAATTGCAATAATGTTCAAGTAATCTTAGCCTGGCAAGTAAAGAGATCAATGTGCACTATCGAACACTTTCGTTTATTTTACATGGCTTCGAATAGCTTTCTCACAATTGCTAAATAAACACAAGATTTATGGAGCACTCATCTTATAGTGTTTGCATTAATTTTTTAGTGTAGAAACAAGTGCACTTTTGGTGAAAAATTCAAATTTACGTAAATAAAACCTATTGTGAATGTTCTCATTGTATTATGTAATGATTTCATACATAAATACCTACGTATTACTTTTTGCGATAATTACTGTATAAATGAGATTAATTATAATAGACGATTTCAGTAAGAAACTATACCCTCAATTAAAAGAATCCCCCACTAATTATATACACCTGTCCTACAAGGATTTATATTACGCAGGGATACAGTATATTTAGAAATAGTAATTGCTCAATTTACATAGATAATATCATTGGGGGCAATTTTTGACGGGAAGAGACAAATTAGCTGACAAATAATAACTATCAAGTTATACCTATGAGAATTTTTGAACAATTAATCTGAGTTTTATGTATCCAAGCAAGCATATCTGTATAAGTAGTTAAAGTAGGGTAAATGGTATATAGTAGCTGGATAGCATTGCAATTTTATTCTAATACCCTACCATTTATATATTTTGCATATCCGGAATAAATTTGTTATGGAATGTTTGATGGGCTTATTGGATAAGTTTAATTATTCTTTTACCGAGTACAATTTGTAGTAGAGCAGTTTTTGCTATCGGGTCATCATTTGGTTTAGTCTTATCAACATTACTTTAGTATAACTCAAAACTTTGAATAGGTACTTGTATATTTGTTTAACATTCTATTTACAAGGTTAAGAATGGTTTAATGTCTCGTGTAAACAAGTCAACATAACATGCACATAAATATTATAGTATATAACAACCGGAAATAACACTGTTGGATTGTAAAACGTAAGCATACCGTATGGAATAATGTCTACGCATTAGGCCTTTCAGTTATACTGGTACAGTCATCATTATACTAGAAATGTGTAGGCAGCCACTTTCGTGTAGGGCTGTATGAATACTTCTACCGTGTAAGTATCTTTAGTTAAATTCAACAATCGAAGTTCAAAATAACTGTCTATTCAAGCCATTACCATCATGTTGATCTACGACTCTTTATAACATCATTTTAAATTGACTGTTTAACAAGTTCTCCGGAAAACTAACGTCTTTTCTCATTCAGTGTGTCAGTATAATTCACAGCAAATCATTACTAGAGTGTTTGTACTCTGCCGTGCCACAGCATGCTTCTCTGTCTCCTTGCATTGTCTATAAAATTATTATGGCATCTGTACAGCTAGTTACCCACAATAAAAATATACGATAGATTTACTTACTATTAACTAAGTCACTACCACGCTTTGCACAATCTAAAATGTAGTATTAACGCAGCTACGGAAATTATACGCGCTGCGTTGTTGGCTGGGTGGTACGACCAGTTTTGTCCTTTTCCTACTTCCACAATAAAACTACTTCACTAAACTGCACAAAATATTTCTCAGAAGCATATGTGTAGGTGACAATTTCTTTTTGTAGGTAGATAAATCTCATTTGGAGTCAACCAATGCTAAATCAACTTTATCCCCCACTTTGCAGACAATCGTCGACTTAACTGGGTTATGTCATAATTGTCCATAACGATGTCACAGTCACATTATTAACAAATAGTTCTACTAACGGTAGAAACGTTTCACGTGTCTGAACCCCCTTTTTGACATTTTAAGGTATCCGGGTCCACCAGGGAATATAATTTTTATGTGCGTTGAAATGGATTGTTAAGACGGGATTTTATGTAGAGCTTTAATTCATTGACAAGCATCAGGCCCTATCTAAATTACAACTGAATCAGACAAATTTGTTAGCTTAAGTAGCAATCCGACAGTGTCAAGACGCGTATGGTGTGTAAATCAAAGGGCTTCTGGAATTTTTTGCAAGAGAACTAAATGCCTCATCAGAATAAACGGATGGCTAGACATTTTAGCAGTCTCTGTCGGTATTATACAATGTGTTTAAAAGATTATGGTATGGCAGTAGAGGACTTGACTTGCTTATTTACGCACACCTTTAGATAGCGTCACTAAGAAGCCAATAAATAAGTAGTAGTAATATTTATATGGGTAAAGATTGTATCGTCGTTTGTATCTGATAAAGGATGAAAGAAGGGAGGAACGCAATAAAAGTAAATAATGCATGAGACAGACGTCGTGATTATTAACTACACATAATAGAAGGTATGTGGGGATAATGTATGCATCTACTGCTATAATAATAGACATTGTATGAGGCAAGATATTTAATTATGTAAACAATTGCATTATGTTTTACTGTACAGCCTAGTCAGACCATTTGTTGCAGCTCAAGCTCAATCGAGTGAAATACTGTATATGCTACGGCAACTGTTGTTAGCAAAAAATGTTTGATTTCCTGCATAATATATTCCTTCATTTGATAGTATACATATGCGTAATGGAATACGTAAGATGGGTGTGTGTGTGTGTGCGAGTGACTCTTAGTTGACTGTTGGATTGGACTTGGTGTGAATTATGAGTGACTGACTCACTGAAAAAGTCATAACAATAACAAGAAGCTCCGTTAGGTCAGTATACTTTTCAGGGGAGTCAAGCCCAGTGAACTTGCTTACATTTATTTACATTAGGAAAGGAATCCATTGTCAACATTTTTTCCCTTCTCGGCCTCTCAAGTTTCTCAACACTCTTATAATGTTGCTTATTGTTACGGCATAAGTAGGCACGTCCAAAACTTTATTTCAAATTCAAATCCGAGTCGACAGTCGACACTGAGAAATCACTCACACCTCACCACCCCTACTTGTCACAAGAAAACATTCTCAATGCACATTTTACACCGTTAAGACAGCAAAACTTGTCCAAACGTTGATACAACTATAATGACTAGTCCAACTATGAAATAATATTTGCATTGCATTTATATATTGTACACTACAGTGATAAATGTTTACTTTAGGTTTTCCTAAAGAGCATTCTGGCGAAAACTGACAATAAAGATTAAAACTTGTTTATAAGGAGAGCAATGTATATTATCATTGTGCGAAAATGTGAAATTTTTACTTAGCTAAACGCGTTTGTAAATTGTTTAATGCAGCCCTCCTCAACGGATGGTTAAAGTTTAAATTAAATGGAGGTGACATGATATTCTATAACGTAGACAGTCTTTACATGTCCAAAATAGATAACATCTATCGTTGAAACAATCGCAGAGAAATACATTTGTTCATTGCCTATCATCTATTAGTAATTCTTATTTTGTTAAAATGTTAACAGATAGACGTTAAGTGTAAGGTGTGCAAGCATATTATCGGAGAAATTGTGATAGCTAAAGCAAATCAGAAATTCCTTTCCATAAGAAAATGACTTTGAATGGCTTTCGTCAACATTTGTAAGCAGAGTATTGGGATAAATGCAAAAAATGGTTATTTTTACAAACCTGGACAAATGAGTTGCGAACAGCATTTTTTAGCTTTGTGAACAACAATGCATCCTGGCGGTGGAGGAATAGGAATATCAGGACATATTCGAAGTTTACACACAGTTGCTGTGTTTTTGCATTGACACAAGAGACAAGGCTCGTCCGTTGGCACATCTTCTCCTGCAGCGTACAGTGTAGCTTTGTAGCGACATCCTGGATAATAATAAAATTATTAATTACCAATTAATTTGAAGTATTTTTGAAATAAAGCCTTTACTATATCAGGCAAATGTACAACTTATCTAAGGTGTAAGTATAATTTTTTTATCCGCAAATTATAAGTAGTAGTTGGTATTCATCAAAATGTGCAAATACACCTCCAGAGTAGTGATTATGTAATGCATGACTTATGATACTTTTTCTGCAGACGCATCCTTCCTGTTGACAACTTGACTTTCTTTTGTTTTCAGATACAGACTGTAAATTGCTCACGCAACTTTTGACCTCGACTTTACAAAACGAATCTCAACGGACTACTGCTCAATTTGGCCGTGTGCATAATTTTCTTTGGAATTAAATACGACCACGCACTTGACTTCTGCATGTTTGACTCTTAGCTGATAAATATTCTCAACTACATGAGCAAAAATTGAAAAAAAGACTAATCGCTTAGAAAAAATTTTGGTGAAACCTCTCTGTCTGAACATAGTCAATTGCATGTGAATAAATTTCATATCTACGAGGGTAACAACTAGGAGGAACTATTTTCATACTACATTATGCAATATGAAGAAGGTATAAAACAAGAATTTTGTTATACAGCATCATCTTCTTAATAACTTGCAATGAAATTTATCTCTTTTAAATAAAATGGACTGGTAGAAATAGTTTTATGCCTACTCAAAAGCTTAGAATCTGCAAATTTTTTTGAATTTGTTTTTTTGTACATTGTACTTTGAGGTAAATTTCACCTAAATCTGAAAGACGATTAATTCATTCCGCTGCACATCTGGGATATTTGTGTAACGCGTTGTTCAATTTGAGTTGGTTAGATAACAAAATATTTGTATAGCCCTGACAATGAATTAGTAAGCATTAAGTAGGGGTTGAGGTACATCTTTGGACTGCTCAAACATAATGCAACCCAATCAAATCAAGACCTTAACCATGAAATCTGCAAACAGACACTCATCTCTGACTTTTCAGCGGATAGTGCATAGTAATAATAATTTTGGGATGATATGCAATGTTCTGCTCAATTACCTGCGTGATTGTTAGACTGAGAATTAGAATACCTATTGAGGTAACTTTATCAAATGCCCGAATGTGGTCACATAATTTACATTGTATGAAACTGCATATCCATATCATTACGATTCTCCCATTTATAAAAGAGTCCCGTACAATAGATTCCTATCAATAGCAGTAATAACACTAACTTACTTCACTGCAAGGTTACCAACTCAATTTCTAGGTTGGTTTGTCTCGCTAATTCTATAAATCGAACTTTGGTGTATCATAATACCTTTACGATTGGTTCTGTATTAACGGAAAAATATATTTTCAGTAGCACTTCGCTACACTTCAACTTAACAAAAAAATTCCAAGTACTAAAATTAATGGGTATTGTAAATCTGTACCAAATATACCTCCGCTCACCTTATTTTTACGGTACAGAATTTATTTACATGGGCATAGCACACCAATATCAATGTCCTTGATAATTGTAAATTGTAGGGGTATAATTTTATAAACTATAATTTAGCTCAAGTCATTACAAAGTCCTCCGGTTTGAGAATCGTCTTACATGCTCACAATCAATAAACGAGATGAGTTTTTATTAGACTTCTTTCTATATTCACAAGTATGCAAATGCACGAAGGAACAAAAACAGTTTCATTTGATAATAGAACGGTGAACTTAAGAAGGCATTATAAAACTCGTAAAAAAGGATGTGAGAGAACCGAAAGGCTCATTATGCAATATTTGATACCTTAAAAGGTAACTTACTCTTAGTACATTTCTAATTTAATTTAGCCGAATTGCATTCAGCTACATCATCTGAAAAGGAACTATCTATCTATCCGTTCGGTTGTAATTGTATTGTAATACAATGATACAATCAAGACAGTCAGAGGAACGGTAGCTGTTTTAGTGCATTGCTAAATGCTTTATGCAAGATTTGCATAAGTAACTATCTACACGATATGCATGAAGGAAATACTACGGTAAGTCAAAGTCAAATAGTACAATCAAACAACGTATTATATAACTGAGATCTTTGAATTGTCGAGAATTATCTCGAACTTTAAACAAAGCAACCATCGAATTGAGACGCATAATGACAGTCGGCATTCTACATAATACTTCACTCATCATGATTTTCAGTTTTGCTTCTATAGAAGATCATGATTAGTTTACTTTTAATTTCTGGACCAACAAACTAAGACTTTTCTATTGTTCTTCAACGTCTAAATATCCTTCTTGTCACCATACTGAAAATTTTATTGTGTGCCATTTCTACACAATATCCCAGTTATTAATAATCAAATTTTGCATTAGTGTCTAAGGATTCCTTCGATAGCTCCAAAATAAAACATACATTGGTAGTAAATACAGTTTTGGAATAATGATTGCAATAGGCATACATACACGTGTGGAAAAGTCAAATAAAGAAAAAGTACCTGATGGTCGAATGGGATCCGCTAGAGCTAAAGAATTATTTCCGATATCCACAGCAGGCGCTTCTATAGCCAAAGGAACTGAAAATAGAATACCGAGGATTAGTATGGCAAATATTCATGCATAAAAACAATTTCAATGTTATTAACACAATGACTGTAACTTTCAGAATGCCATTAAAAACTAAATCAAAAGAAATTTGATGGCTTCATACGATGAGTTAAAATTTAGTTTTAAAGCTGTAGGCTTGATTTTAATGATTCTATAATTACAAATAATGATCAACATTCGGTTTACTGTGATAGTAACTCCGTGAAGGTTTTGAGAGTACATTCAACTTTTCAAATTTAATTATGACCAGAAGCCAATGGTCAAATGCATTTTTAATTAGCTGAAAACTCAGCTATTTCATTTCCTCACAGAAAGAAGACAATCAGTCTTCTTTTGTTTCTATTTTCACAGCCAGAGAACTACTGTTCTTTGTACCTATGCAGAAAATACGTTTGAAAATTATTTTGAAGCTCAGAGTATAATATTAAAGCATGTCTACATGTGAATAAATGCTTAGGCCTGAGTATTACTTCATTCTTCTAAGTGTTATAGTTGTAAGCTAGCTATATGTACGTCGTTTGGATGTTATTTCTATGTTTGTGAGCTGTGTGTACTAATAAAGGAAAATACACCAGCAGCAGGCCAGACCACTATGTTAATAAAGTTGTAAAATGTAATTACCTTCGACATAAAAATCAATAACTCATCTTCAGGAGGATGAAGCAAGCCTTATATTCCTACTATAGCTAGTTTATTGAGTAACAATGCTAACAATCTGAATTCTTTTGTTGAAAACAACATACTGATACAATAGAATATAAATTATGGATTTACTTATTATGTGCATATTCAGGTAGGTAGGTAATTCAAAATTATGATGCAGTTAGATTCCAACCTGGCTTAGGCTAGTTTGTGCTTAGATTTTATATTTGTATTTTCCAGTATCTTATTTACCAATTACGCGGCCATGAATTTAAAAAATTGTAAAATGCATAAAAATAGTAATAACGAGAAAATCATAAATTGTTCTGCAAATATTTTAAGTTGATAACTCTCATCATACGTGTTCTAGGGATTTTGCAGATTCATTTCAATCAAAAGTGATTGAACTCGTTATTGAATTGCGATTGACCATTATAATCTTTACCATCGTCATTCTGAAGTAATCGTTCCAATTACCATGTAGAATTTCAGTAGTTACATGGGTTAAGATCTATAGTAGTACATATTTATCGAATTGATAACATCTCATTCTTCCATTTGGGCATTTTGCTGCTATTTGCATTCAAACATCGAAATCTAGTTGTTTTCTAAAACTATGTTGAATGCAAACTATAATAAATAGCCCTTTATGGAAAACAGCTTAAATTTACTTTTGAGTTGAAAAGTCTGACAATAAACCCAAGCTGCAAGATTTTGTGCTGGCCCTTTACCGTGTTTGTCCGCTGGGGCTGCAATGGTCCATTGTCGGGAAATTGGCCCCATACGGGGCCAATGAGTTACCGCACAGTGGCCCAGGAATGGCGTGGCGGGCAAAAGGTCTTACAGCCAAAGCTGGCCCACGGACGGCATATAGTCGGCAAAGAGTTGGCAACAATTTTAAAGGCACTTCCTAAGATTTTTAGAAAGCGCCACTGACAAGTTCGAATTCCTCATGGTCGATTTAGTGGGAACCAATAATAATATTTTTGGCCGATACAGGGCCGATATAGGGCCAATTTTATTTTGCAGCTTGGGAAGCAATTACTTACTTACTTACTTAATAGCCAATTTAAGGTGAAAAAATCAAAATATGTATTTCTTGGTTTTGTTTCAATTATACACAGCACAAAGGCAAATTGAGTAGGAAAATTATGTTTATACAAATTTATTTGCCTGTAATGAATTGGCTGGTAAGCATGCTTGCGTTGAGGAGGTTAAAAAATGATTCTGGTAGTTTTTTTTTACTTTTAACGAAAATTGAACTACAATGCAAGTCATCTTCCCGCGAGTTCTGTTGTTGTCATGCAAATGTAAAAACGTCTTCTTATAGAATTCTCGCGTAATGATGAAAATAATTTAGAGATAAGTACTATAATGGAAGCACTAGTACTTGACATTACATCGTTAGGGCCTCAGGAGTAAACTATTTTACCTCTAATGTTAAATACAGTCTACTGATTTATTTCAAATATTGAAGTCATTCATTTGAATTGACATTGTCTAAAAGACGTTCCCGTGTAGCAGCAGCCGTCAAAAAAGTACATTATACTTGCAATTTACAAACAACGCTGTGTACATCGTAATGCTATAGTTTCCTTGTTTTAATAGGCATGAATAGTATATTAAGTAAGTGTTTTACATGCTTCAATAGAGAAATACCTATAAGAATAATTACAGGGTGATGTAGTCAAGTAGAAATTTATTCCCAAAGACAATGCAACCCCGAAAAACAAGGAAAAATAAATGAGAATTGTTAATGCCATTTTAATGGATTGATATTGAGAACATTCCACGAGAACGGTTGATTTTTGCTGGAAATTTTTCATTAAAAGTGAGTAATTTGAAAAATCAAGAGCGTCAGTGTATAATAGTAATTTGATTTGAACGAAGTAATCACACATTATCTAGCCTCAAAGCAAATACTCACAGTGTCAGAGACATGACAGAAGAGCCGGTGAGACTAAGTATAAGGAAGACGGTATGTATTCTCAAGTTGTAGTTGAGGTCGTTATTGTTTTTCTTCTACACTCGTTTGTAAAATGTAATTGTATTTGTACCTACATTGCATACCGCCGAGTGAGTGTTCAGGGAGAAAACTTTGAAACAGCGAAATTATTGTACCTACGTACTTTATAATAGTGTATTAGTGTAGGTAAGCAAATGTAACATGAGTGCATTACCACGAGATAGATAATTGCTGGTAGTCGGGCCTGTAGTTTCTACTCTATAGTGTATAATAATGAGTATGTATTTTAAAATTTATTTACTTTGTTAAAGGTAAAGGTACCTGATAGATAATGTTGTCTCGCTTGAATGTTATTGTGCCGATAATGATAATGGCCATGCAAGTAACAATGGACTACAATTGCCGCAAACAATGTCAGTGTCAATGACTATTCCTCAAGCCAAGTCAAGAATGAATCGTCGACTGAATAAATCTTAAACCTCGTTTTGGGTTGGACTGAACTGGATTTAAATCCTTAATGCCTACCTAACAGATTTGCTATTAGCTTGCAATTAGCACTCGTCTCTCCCTCGCCTCTCTTTTCATCTCTAATTTTGCTAAATGTTTTAAATACCGGAGGCTTTATATCCGGTAAATCACCTTAGCACAATATCCCCTCATAGACTACAATGTATAGGTACGCTATGTTATTCTTTCGTCATCTATCTGCATTTAAATAAGCCTATTTCATTGTTAGCTGAAGGCATTATCAGATTGCCACGTTAGTTCGCATGGGCACATTAATTAATTCTAGAGGTACGGTTAGAAAATTTTGAATATTATTTTGCGATAGTTCAAAAAGCCACTTTACTGATACCCATTTGCATCCTGGTATTACTTGTTTTTATGAAATAATAGCAAGGGAAGATTTTCTATAATTATCGATGTCAGTGTCTACTTAATCAAGTGTATTATCGCTTTCTATCTTCGGGCATTGTATCTTCCCTTTTTTATATTATCCAAGTTTTTGACACTAAAAACGGTATTTTTACGTCCCTATTACATTGGGATACTCAACATGCATTATTATAGTATCTGTAAAGTGTACTACATGCATTTATGTATGCTGCAGACGAATATGCATTTTGGTTGTTCTTTAGTATCTGTACTAGAAATCAATAAAATTGAAAGGATAAGCAATAAACGCTTAATAAGTCAATTACTAAAGAATGCCTGGCTAAATGCACAGTATACTATCTGTGCAAAGATCTTGTTGTATACTAAACGCGTACCCTTACAAAAATCCGTATTAAGATGGCAAGTTAATAGAATTCCAGCTACTATGTAAAAAGCTATAAGCCAAAGAGATAAAAGAGAATAAAAATAATTGGATCAGATCAGGTTGGTTGAAAGAAGATTTAATCGACTGCAGTAAACTGACAGCGTGACAGATGCATTGCCTGTCAGTACCATTCATATTATTATGCGCATGCATGTAGGTAGATATACTTTGCATGCATTTAATAGGAAAATGGCTTTGTTTTAAGTATTTGGTGTACAGAGATAGATGCTTCGAAGGTAAATAAATAAGCAAACTCTGCAACAGTAGATGTTCTATGCTAATCTAAAGTAAATCTGGTTTGACTTGATTCTGTCGAGATGTCGAAATTCCGTGATGGAAAGTAATGTGGGTGATGTTATACTGTAAATTAACGATTTACATTTTCCTTCTTAATTACATATTCTTGTAAACGTCTGCCTAATGCTTTTTTATGTAGAAATTGTTTACATGCAATGCATGTACTGCACCGACATACAACAGTAGACCTTGACACTGAAATTTAAAAAGGCGTTAGTCAAAATGCTAATTAAATGGGTAGAAAAAAAATGTCCATTAAGACAAGTTTTACTTTGCAATTATAGCATTAGTAACACTATCACTTTCATATTAAAGTCTGATATTGAAAATTCCACTTAAGATGAAAAGGATAATGCACCACTCAAGGGTTCTTATTATTGGAAACAAACTTACAGGATAAACTTTGAAAACAGAACGTAGAAGAGATGAGACGTTTAAATTAGTAATTTACGTGAAAGTAATTAGGAGTATAATTACCTGAGTGAACAAATTCAGTTTTGAAACAGACGATAGCTATGCATAATAACAAGCTAGAGAGTTTCAGTTGATCTCCGAGTTTAAGGCTGAGTAGTTGATTATGGCTGGGATAATTGACCATATTGTTTTCTTAATTATGCAACTTCACTGTTATTTTATATTTTCTTAAGGAATTGCTATGCAATTAAATAAACACTTTGACTGGTTAAAAATATGGGCAGCACTTGTGGGGATTGTGTCGTTTATAGTTTCTTCAGCACGAGGTCCCGTGTGAGGCACGGACATTGATGGATGCTTCTGTGAGTTTAGGCATTGGCACTCCTGAAAATGAAAATTACTGGTTACTTAAAACAGGACGTGTCATGTTACAAATGTAGTAGCCTCCATACAATCTACTTTTACAAATGACCTGCACTGAGTTGAGATAAATTCTAATGAAGAGATCAACCCTATAGAATTTGCATAGACAAAATACCTAAATGTGAAGGCATAATTTATTTACATGTTGAGATACAGGAATACTCCTAGCAACTATATGGCTGTGATAAAACAATAAAACCTGAGATATTATTTTTAATTCCTTCGTCATTTGCTCGGATACTTCATATACGCTACAATAAAATACCTGAAGTAGATACTATTATTTATTCAATTGACTTTCCTATCAAGTCCTCTCCCACATTTTCCTATCTAGTGCAATAATAAACAAGTGTGAAGGACCAACAGGCTGCCATAAATTAATTTGATAAACAAAACGACCACATACACAGTCCAATTATGTAGTAGACTTGCACAATTAAATACAATTTGAAATCTTAATGCTCCATAAGAGAAATTTATTACACAATATGCAAATAAATAGTATAATAACTGAATTTAAGTTGTCCAGTACAAGTAATGCAAACATTTTCCAGGGAACATGTCCATAGCGACATAATAACCTCAACCTGCCAGCTATAAATAATATGAAAATTCTCACCGTCAATTCACACGATGATTTCGAGTTTACGTAATAAAAAGAAATGATGCTACTATATATGCACACTTCTAGCTAATAACGCCTTAAGAAGTTATAGAGTTGGCAAATGTTGTTGATAAGACAGCTCCTGGTTTTTTATCTTGCTGCCGTGATATCAACTGGAAACTTTTCAAACAGAAAAACAACTATTACAACTGATGATGCAATGTTGAAACACTAAAAATTATAAACCTATATAGGTAATTAAATCTTTAGGTTGATTCCAGGTCAATGTGGTTTCAGTCTAAACTGGAATACATTAAGATGCTCACTTTTTAATCCATTGGTTTATATTCGTCGACCTTCTAATCCTTCTTGTTTTAACTTTTGGCTATAATATTATTTGCAGTAGGACTTAAACACAGCTCCGATCTAGTCTAAGGCCAAAAACCAACTAAACTGACAAAGTAACTTACAAAACGTATGTGTGGTTTCTTTTTCACTGCTTTGTTATGTTGGGTAATACCTGGCTAGCATAATATGTAAGAGCAACCGACCAGGTAATGAAATCACATTAACAGGACAACATACAAGATCTTAAACTTGAAACGTGAGAGTAGGTAGGGATGCGCCAAGCTTATTGTCTATCTAATGCATGTACTTACCTACTTACGTATTCCTAGATATCGTTCAATACGAGTAGCTACTATATGCTAAAACACTACGGTTTTATTCAGTTGTGAGAATCTCACATTGCATTTATTCATTGCGCTATATAAAATAAACAGTTCAACTCAAACGTCTATCTGAATCGTAATAAAGGCAATAGTGCACCTTACGTAACACAACCTAATGTAAATGGCACACAACAATACGCCTCTGCTTCTACTTAACTATTTTTATAATACACTTATTTACGTAGGAATTCTCAATTGGTTTATGCAACAGACATTCATCGTCCCTTGTCCACTCTACTTATTCTTTTTTATAGAGAAAGGTATTTCATAAATGCGCCTTTTCTGTAACAATAACTGCGTAATTATATATCCATACTTAATAGCTACATATTAATTACTATTAAATAAGTACATAGTATCCGTCCTATTAGTATTGTCATGTAGAATAGAAAGATCTCTTCCACCACAATATTATTACGTCCAATTGTTTCTGTTGTCTGATGCGTAAGTAATGATCCTGTAATGTAAGACAGTGTGAGTGAACTGTATGGAAGAACTATACTACAAAGCTATAATATACTAGCTTGTCTATGCAACCAAGAAATGTAAACAAATTAAAAAATGGTTATCCTTTTCCTTATTTGGTCCTTACGTGTTGTGGTATGGTGTCTCTCGAACAAATGCACTTTATTGTCCTCCACTCTTTTCACTCGGATTTTTAATAAAATAGTAAATTGAGTTTATACAGGAGAAATGGGATGTGTACCTACGCTCAATGCTGTGGTTATGTAATATATTTACAAAGAAAAAATAATTAATCAGCACAAATCAAGTGTACGCTAACGTGTCTAGCAAGGTACACAGAGAATGGACATTGTTATATAAATCGAGCAGCACTATTACTTATTATGCATACGTATAATTATGTAACGTATTTCTCTGTGCGTTTAGCAAAGTTAACGTAATGTCTTCCTTCCTTTGACTTGACTCACTTGCTCAAGTTTCCTTTCTTAGATAATGTATAGTTTTTCTTGGAGTGGAAGAGTTGGGTTAACTTGACATTGCCTCAGCTCTGCCTCGACAACGACTGCACTGAAATCTACTCAAGTTAAACTGTACAAACACTTACGTAATGTAAGAATGAGTTACTGAGCCTTTCCAGCCTGCCTGACTTACCTTAGACAGTCTTACTTACCTGTCCTGTTCACTATATATCTCCGGGGATACACATTATACTTATTAGTAGGGATGTCCATGTAAGCCTGCATAAGTAGGCACTTCTATAGCTCAGCATGCATTTCGGATTCACTCCTCGGCTAAAAAAGCATCTTGGGCATAGGTAATCCTCTTCATGGGCTATGCTGTTTAGTACCATCTCAAACTAAAAGTCACAGCCACCTGTCTGCTGTGTACTTTGTATTTTGTACCCTGCATTTGGTTGTAGAGTTTAAACTTATTTGTAACATATAGCTAAGTCAAACCAAATTTCTAATGGTAAAGTTCTAATTCAAAAAGAAAGATAAACCTGTCTCATGAACACAATTGAATGTATACACCTTTTTGATTTAACGAAAGAGTAACAACGAATGATACGAAATTGTTAACTAACTACACGAAATTATATTTTACATCCGTTCAATATTTAGTAGGTACATATAAATAAGTACGGTAATGTACCATTCTTACTATTAAGTGTATTCACACAGAAGAATGTATATAGGTTGTAGGTGAGTATATATAGGTATACTCCTTTCTGTTGCTGTAATGAGTAATGCCAATACCGACTGAATACCTCAGTATTCTTTTCTGCTTGTTTTGTTGTTGTCTACCTGCCCAAACGTCTCGTCCCTTCTTCCTGTCTCACATCAGCTATTTGTATTTGTAAGGAGAGGAGAGGTAAACTGGGAGAGAAACCAACCCGACAGAAGTTTCATGCTTTGCACCTGTTGTCCTATCAGTAGTGTCAACTCCGTCTCTCAGGCTTCCTCAACTCTCTACTCATCCTCTCGCGATAATATTTTTCAGCTGCATATCACTGCTAATGCTATAAAGATCAGACGATTAGACTTAGACACGGCCCTTAGATATGCCCATTAAACTATGTTCAAATGAAAAGGAAAGGATCCGCTCTCCCTCCCCCGTTACTTAAAATAAATCTTCCTCTTTCATAATATCAACAATGACTTTTATTGCATGCGGTTCGTTTCTATCTATTTTAACCTTAATCCTTTACGTTTACTACAAGTAAATGTACCACAGCAAAATACATAAATATCAAGATGACTGACTTTTAGGGAATTTGAACTAAACATTCTACAAATAATTTGCTTATTTTAAAAATGACACAAATTCAACCGTATGCTGCTTTTAATTCCGCTGCTATTGTGGTTAAAATTTGTTACGTGGTCTTTTTTCCAAATGAAAGTTTTGTAAATGTACCAATTGGTTGGTGTTGCATTCCGAATTACATACGCAGGATTTTTTGCTGTCTAGATTAAGGGTTTTGGCGAACACAATCTAATGGAGTCTGAATCTGATTGCCTTTTGTTGTGGCCTTTACCCTCGAATACTTTGATTGCCTACTCCCTACACAAACCACGCTCTACTATCTCTCTAGGATCTCACAGGTAAATACTCAGTATTCATTTCCCTTTGTTTGGGATATGAAATCATCTAACCACACACTTATTATTTCTATTTGATCCTTATTCACCCGTTTCATAAATCAACTGCATTTTTGCAAAAATCTGCCGTATGCAAGACGTCCCTAAGGTATATGTTTGAAATTAAATTTTATAATGAGGATGGGCCAGTGTGTTCTCTCCCCATGTTTTGAGGGGCTGGTAACTATAACTTCGCTTATAATACCTTACATTTTAATTATTGCACCAACATTTGCTGTATAGTATAAAACGGGTAACCAAAGTCATAAAGGTACAATTAATACGTAGTCGGAATTCTTCCTGATAACATACCTGCCTATACATAGCTATATATATGTCTTGAAGTGTATGACAATGTATGTTCTCTTCCACCGGGGCTTGAGTGTCTCTATTTTAAGTTTCTACTAGTGACTAAAATGCCTTAGCTACATGCACTATTGTAGAAATCTACTGAAATAAAGAATTACAAGTCAAAAATATAAAAATGATCCACCCAAATCCCAATGGGGCAGCTGCAGTGCATCCAAACGAACAATGCACCCAATCCTAACTACTTGTACTAATTGGAAAAGCACTCAAGTGCAATATTAAGAATAACATTTTTGATTTACGTAAATAGTTTACATTTTGACTGCACTTCCGGTCAAAGTTGTCAAAATACGCGTCATCAACGTCCATGGATTTATTATACATTTTTACGCAATATAATTATGCTTATTTAAAATCCCAATTTTAAACTTACTGTATGTATACTTATTAAGAGGAAAATTAAAATCTGCCTTTTTATTTAGTAGTATAAAATCATTTATAAAATACACACTCTTCCTTCTCAAACCCCCTAATAAACATGATTTAAATCGTCCTTAATTGTTGCGAGTATGCCTGATTTATACCGTTTCGGTCAGAATCGGAGGTTGTATACGTGTCATTAGTTGGAATAGCGATCACTCAGAAATTACATAATAATGAGTATGCTAGTTTTTATAGTTGAGGTTTTGTTTCCGTAGAGTGTAGTAGGATATGAAGTACTATATTCAGTGTCATAGTCCGTACCTGTGTAATATGGAGCATTTTACTCAAATTTCTTTATTTTTGATTACCATTTAATGTGTGTCTAATTGAGGTGAGTGAAAGTGTACTGAGCCAAGAAATTGCTTTCGCTCTTTTTTGTTTGTGTTAGAAACTGCGTGGTTCGCATTCTTTGTGGCAATACAATATAGTGACGAACGCTTCAACAGACCTTAAACAATGATCATCATATAATGCGTTTAATGTGCGAAGCAAAACATGGACATTGTTGAGTAATTTTCCTTGGCAATTTAGTTTAAAGCTAACTCTTTATAACTTTTTTATTAGTTTATACCGTCGAGACTGGACGTAAGTATTTTCGCTGCATTTAATTCCAATTGACAATTTTTATGATTTATTAACTGCAGCTGCATTAAAATGTTTGAATGTTTTTTAAAACAACGTTATCTTCGTAGAAATTGTTATTCGATTAGGTAATAATGACTTGATATAAGATATATAACAAATAAAGTTTCTGGCGTTAAGGTATGTTACTAAATATTGGATAAGTATTTCAATTTCCACGATTCCCAACGGTTCTAGGGGCTACGCGCTTGGCCGGAATTTTAAATTTTAATAACCCTGCAAAGCATACAGTAAATTATTGGAATCCATTGGAATTTATTAGAATTATTTCGAATTTATGGAAATTATTTTGAATTGAATTTCCTTCCAATTCCGTAATAAAGTTCCGCGACGTTGTGCTACAATTAAATTAAATTCTTAAATTTTCAAAAAAGTGTATTTTATTACATTCAATAGAGTACTTTTCTATGTGTATTGTCGGTATAAATTGTTTTAACATAATTTGCTGATTATAATCTCTGCCATAATCTCACCCTTAATGTGAATGAACTAATAATTCTACATAATATGCATCTGTGCCTTAATAATAATGAAAACATGAAAAACATAAACAGTATTGATGTCAACAATTAAGTATCTTATTCGTATAAAAAATAGAAATTGAAAACACTGTTGAACAAAATTGCGCAATAATTATATAAGTACGCGCAATAACTCTACGCAGGGGAATAAATATTGACACACTTGATCTACAATAAAGTTAGCACTGAATCATTGGATAATCATGGTTTGTCCGTAGGATATTATGTATCTTCTCTCTCATTAGTATTTCCTATAGTTGCCGATCGAATCTACTTGAGACTCTAAGCTGGCGACAACATCTGAAGGAAGAGCTCCGGCGAAAGCGTGATGAAGATCCGCACGATCGTAAGGTCCAAGCTTGTAGTAGGCCACCTGAATAAATGATTATTAGATTTTGAATTGTTTGAAGGCTTGGGTGTTTTCTAATCTTTTATGTCGCATTTACTATTTTTACAAATAAAAACAGTAAAAACACAATATTGATTTTGTAGCTATAAGCTATGGAATTTTTCGCAGAGTTCAAAGAGATTTCAATTGGGTACCCAATGGATTTTTGCTCTTTGAGAAAAATCCATTGGGTACTAAATTGAACCATATAAATACTTTTCGTAGAGGAATTCTGTTAAATCTAAAATGTCTTTGAGGCTATATTATTTTAAATTCCAACCAGAAAAAAGAAAACCTAATACTGGTGGTAGTTACTTAAAAATTTGAGAATGTTAAATGATCTCTTTAAGCAAAATGAGTAAAACAACACAGACTGGTATTCCTGGTCCCTTGATATAAGTGACATTGTCTATGTTGGTAATACTTAGAAATAACAAATAAATCAACAAAAAATCAAGCAAAGCCTTTTTTCTCAAATTCACAAGGTAAGTTGAGACTATTTGTATTTACTCAAGTGTCCAAAGTGTCAATGCAGTATTGCACTTCTTCATTATGAAAACTGAAACAAGAATTGATGTTCTTCTCTCCTTTTTCCTACTATACAGACCGCAGACATTATTATTATGTGTTCAGTTGTCTTGTCCTGAGTTTAATGACAGCTTTGCATATAGTATGAGTACCTCGGAATTTAGAAATGCTTTTGCAGCAATATTTATTATTTATGGATAGTTTTCTCTAGTTTATATTGCCATTTTCATTTAAATTTATTTGCATATAATTTGTATCATACGTGTATCATATTACCTGTATTCCTGGAGCAGTTTTGTCAACAATAGAATAAGGAGGAAGTAACTGCATGGCCTGAGCTTGTCTCACTGCTTCATCCAAGTACTGCGGTAGTGGAGTGGCCAATGATCCCACCATTAGTAAAGCCAAAATAGTGTACACAATGACTTTATCCATCTATGAAGAACAAAAAGAATTTTTTTGCTATCGACGATAAATTCCTCTTCACCCTTCTTCCTCACTCAGTCAAAAAAGACGTATACAAAGAAATGCTAACGATAATTATTAGCACAGAAAGTTTGTATGATGTAACATGACAGGTTTTTGAAACTCAAAGGTGTTACCTAAAAAAAGCTAAGCTAATTATCTTTCAAATCAAATGACAATGCAATCTGTTGATAACAAACCCAAACCACACAATACAGGTATGTATGAATCTGCATGCTATCCATCATGTTACGGGTAATACATACCATAAACCACTATAATATACAGATACTACTCAGGTAAGATCATGTTAAATGAATCAAAAATGGTAAAATCCATATTAATTTTAGTAATTTTGTTTTAAAGTTTAGAGAATTTCCCGTCACAAACTCACCTTTTTAGCACTCAAAATGAAAACGACGATGACTTCAAACTTTTGAAACTACAGCAAATTTATCTTAGAGTTGAGTAAGAAGTTAATGTGGTCTTGACAGTCAACGAGTTGAGTAGGTTGGTTGTAAACTACAATGAAATTTAATGAAGCAGTTTCTCTTGGTTGCTTAGCTTATATACTCGGCAACCTGAGCAGATGACGAGCATTGTTTCTGTCAGTCACTCACTTTTTAAACTTATGACTTACTTATGGTACTTCAGCATGGTGCTTTATTAGTGGCATAGTTTCCCTTTCTTGAAAAAAATATAATTTCTAGCTCTGACAATAATAATGGGACTCGCTAGTACAGTAGCCTATATTAAATGTCTTTGAAATACTTCAATGCTCTCCAATCTCGACATTTCCTTATTATTCACGAAATATGGAAATTGCACAGTACATACTAAATGAACAACAACTTTCTTAAGGTACAATATTTAAGGTGCATAACGGTTTCTAATAATTAACTTCCACTTTAATTTAGTTTGAATCGTCGAATTTAATCCTGAAACACTTCACGAATGGCACATAGTTTTGCAAATCTCTTGAGAATCAAAATTTTTCATGTAGCGTTCGGAGATTTAACCATTTTCGTAGGTGGATCATTTGCATTTTCTTAAACAATCTATAATACGTAGTTTTATTCTGTCTGTGATAATAAGAACCTATGTGCTCTAGTTTCACACTTTACATTAAAATAGTTATACCTTCAACACTTGTTGAACATTTCTGTTAAAGCCGTTATTCAGATGAAACCTAAGAAATGGCTCAATTAAAATCTTCCAACGAGTTTAAATATAAAATTAATATTATAAAATTAGTAAAAAATAAGAGATTTTGCATAAAACCCAAAATTGGCAAAAAAGGATTTTATGAAAAACTTTTGAACTATGTCTGAATAGTGATATATGTGCTATGCAGACAAAACAGGAACAAAATCTTCAAATGATTTTCAGGTTCATCATATAATATTATTAGGAATAACATTCAATTTTCCGCAGACGTCTTCCAACTAGCCTAAATCTATTCGTAGAAAGAAAAGCCAAGTAGAAGTGGAAAGATTGCGTGTACTGTATGGAGATTTTGGAGATATATACTACTAAATACACTATATCGCATTGAGTTTTTGACACACGATTTATAGCAACAACACTAACCTCCTGTAGACTGTAGAACACGATTATTTATTGCTGATGACTAGACTACCAGTACTGATTTTGCTTTAATACATTTCAACATGCTTAGGCATCAAAAATTGGCTTACTAAATAAATGCACAATTGCTAGAAATGTACTTATTTCAACATTTTTCTACTACGCATTGTGCTAGGTCTGCAGCTGGTTAAAAATAAATTATTACTGCAAATTTGTACGACATTCAAGTGAATATACCATAATTAAAACATGCAATATGAATTTTGGATTGTACAGGTGTACAGATTTCTGTTTCATTAAATGCTGATCCTCAAAATCTTATCATAAATAAGTCATTCGAATTTAGAATGTTAAAACAATTGTATGACATTGTAAACTTAGCTTTTATTTTGCCAGATTTATTTTCTGAAAACATCATTTAACCAAGTATTAGCCACCAAGATAGGCATTTTTTTACAGTATTCAATTTTTGCCATCAGTCAAAATTATCTGCGAGGTCTGGTGTTAAATACGGGGGAATTTCCGCACTGATGAGTCTATCCCGGCCTCTTCCATATTTCAAATTGGGGCGTAAAAACTTTGGTCTAGAAAGTTTACCCCAACATGGAATGTTTGTTAACTTGTCATCATAACATTCCACATCTCCTAGAGGCTTTCGTTTATATACACATATTGATTTCGTTTCGACCTCACATATGCTGGTGAAATTATTTCTCTGGAAAAAGACAAATTGTACCTATTATACACTTTTATTTGCAACGTTACAATGACGTGTGAAAACTTACATAATATTTCTTTGTTCTCTCTTCGTAAATCTTCCATTTTGCGTGGGTCCTTCTTTGCAGACGAAGATTACTTGCATGGCTTGAATAAACTAAAATGTCCCTTAATGCATTTCCTACTTTGTAAAAGGCGTCTAAGGCACTGATAAATACTCCCGTCCCCATATAAGTAATCACCAGACTGAACAAATCTATATATTGATGATCACTGTTTTGCATACATATGCGTTCATCGGTCAGGTTTCTCTGTTTTTCTGTTACAAGACAGTGATAATATATGTCCTTCTGCATGTCCCGTTCGCATCTTCTTATACGGGTGAAAGAGCATTCTCTTCTGTTACCATACTGAAAATGATTATTATCATTTTTAAATTATTATTATTAGTTGTTATATTTTTGCTATTCTGGATTACAAATTATATTTATTTTGACTAATTAACTCGTTTCTAAATAATGATTACACCTAACCCAATATTTATCAGTGATAAATTGAATTCATATCACTATCGTTTCAATTTTAAATACCAATTAATTATATAATTAGTTGAAAATAGTGATACTTACTAAATGATACGAAATGTTATAAATTTGAAATACAGTAGCTTTTGCAAAGCCTTCCATTGCCTTCTTGTATATCTCAGCCCGTTTGGCCTGAGCGGCCCTGGAATTATGATAAGGAATATAAAAAGGTTCTATATCCCAGGTTGCCACTGCAAATAGAGTATACTTCCACCTGTAGTACATGCACACCGCCATTAAACTGCAGGGCCTTAAGAAAGCCCTAAAGTCCAACATGTACCAATCATAATCGTCGTCATCAGCATCAGAATATGCTGGAGGTAGAAGCAGTAAGACAATCAGTACAGAGGCCATGCAAATAAACGTGATACTTCTCATCTTTGAAAAAATTCTTGAAACACAAAGATATAATATAAATTGTATGTAGATGTTAAAATATCTAGGTATAACTACGTTAGTTAAATTAAGCTAAATAGACTCCGTTAACACAAGGCAGACTCGGAGATATAGAACATATCAGATTAGTTTCTTACCTCGAAAACGAAAAAGAGGAAAATATTATTCTCTTAAAGAAGCAAAAGATGGAGAAATGAAATTCGTGTATATGTACACTGCACTTCATGTACTATCTCCCCCTTAAAGTTTTTATTCTATTCCAATACAACTTAGATCTTCGACCTTGGACAACACAACATCAAATTTTTAATAACTTATTTCCGCATATTAGCAGCCAAGTTTAATACCATTGCCAGTTGCCCAGGGAACGAAAAAGTACATTTTTGTCTTTTAACTTTTTTACCTCTTTTATAAAAAAGCTAGGAGTAATATTTTTTTAAAGCAGTCCTTTTTTGCCTTTTTGATGTAGCAACGTGCCTCATTTAATTCCACTTTACATGCAAATAAGGTAAAAAAAAGTACAAAGATACAAAAACTGCTTTTTTAAAACAAGTAATACTTTTTTGTTATAAAGGAGTACCTTTTTATAAAAAGGAGTACATTTTTGTAAAAAAAGAGTACATTTTTGTAAAAAAAGTAGCACATTTTTGTAAAAAAGGTGTACATTTTTGTAAACAAGGCGTACAATTTTGTAAAAACGGAGTATATTTTTGTAACAACGGAGTATATTTTTGTAAAACATGAGTACTTTTTTGCAACAAAGGAGTGCTCTTTTACTTCTTGTAAAAAAGGATGCTTTTTTATTTCCTGCCTGTTTTGTTCCAGTTGCCAGCGTGTTAATAATTAACTGTACTTCGGTAAAATGCATTAGTTGGTCACCAGAGAACTACGTATGAAGGTCATAATTTAATTGCGTTTGAAATGTTGCTTTCAAGGACGACGTCGCGTATGTGTGATAGAAATCTATTGCCTACACGGCTGTCCCCAAGCCAAATGCCGGCCTTGGAAATTAGAAAATGCAACCCTTTCAAGCTTCACGCTTATTAAGTGTACATCCAGAAATTAAATATAACCATCATTCCCGCATTCAGAATTAATTTTTGGGGTTAGGCTGAAACTGAAATGTAATATATAAATTTAATTAATGAATTTTGGCCGAAATCAAGAAGGGTCTACTACATTTTGGGGTCAAAATTGTAACGCAGTCGAGCGAAGCAAGATAGGTGTAGGTCTGTGACAATTTTGATTTCAAGTCTACTGTCATAGCTGCTTCAGGAAGAGCTCGACAAGCGATAAGGAGCGAGCCGATAAGGAGTCGAGCAAACGCGAAGAGGCACTGTAGAGTTGCTTGTTAAAAGCTCTCTGAAAACAAAAGTAGAACAGTGTGGCCAATAAGTAAAACATATGACACAACAAAAGTTATCATGGGTAGACTTGACATGAACGAAGTTCACAACGGTAAAATTGGGATACTAAAATCACACAATTGCAAAATTGGGAATGTGCACAATGGTAAAATTGGGATGGTAAAAGTGCACAATGGTATAATTGGGATGCTAAAATCACACAATTGCATAATTGGGAATGTGCACAATAGTAAAATTGGGATGGTAAAAGGGCAAAATGGTATAATTGTGATGGTAAAAATGCACATTGGTAAAATTGGGATGGTAAAAGTGCACAATAGTAAAATTAGGATGGTTAATGTGCACAATGGTAAAATTGGGATAGTAAAATCACACAATTGCAAAATTGGGAATGTGCACAATGGTAAAATTGGGACGGTAAAAGTGCACAATGGTATAATTGGGATGCTAAAATCACACAATTGCATAATTAGGAATGTGCACAATAGTAAAATTGGGATGGTAAAAGGGCAAAATGGTATAATTGGGATGGTAAAAATGCACATTGGTAAAATTGGGATGGTAAAAGTGCACAATAGTAAAATTAGGATGGTTAATGTGCATAATGGTAAAATTGGGATAGTAAAAGTGCACAATGGTAAAATTGTGATGTAATAATGCACAAATGTAAAATTGGGATGTAATAATGTATAATTATAAAATTGAGATGTAATAATACATAATGGTAAAATTGAGATGTAATAATGCACAATGGTAAAATTGAGATGTAATAATGCACAATGGTAAAATTGAGATGTAATAATACGCAATGGTAACATTGGGATAAAATAATGCACAATGGTAAAATTGGGATGTAATAATGCACAATGGTAAAATGGTGATGTAATAATACACAAATGTAAAATTGGGATGTAATAATGCATAATGGTAAAATTGAGATGTAATAATGCATAATGGTAAAATTGAGATGTTATAATGCCCATTGGTAAAATTAGGATGTAATAATACACAATGGTAACATTGGGATAAAATAATGAACAATGGTAAAATGGGGGTGTAATAATGTACCATGGTAATATGGAGGTGTAATAATGCACCATGGTAAAATTGGGATGTAATAATGCACAATGGTAAAATGGGATGTAGTAATGCACTATTGTAAAATTGGGATGTAATAATGCATAATGGTACAATTGGAATGTAATAATGTACAATGGTAAAATTGGGATGTAATAATGTACAATGGTAAAAATGGGAAGTAATAATACGAAATGGTAAAATTGGAAAGTTAATGCAAAATGGTAAATTGGGGTGTAGTAATGGACAACGGTAAAATTGGGATGTAATAATGCATAATTTTACCATTGAGTATTTTTACATCCTAATTTTACCATTGTGCATTATTACATCCCAATTTTACCATGGTGCATTATTTTATCCCAATTTTACCATTGTGCGTTATTACATCCCAGTTTTACCATTGTGTATTATTATATCCCAGTTTTACCATTGTGTATTATTATATCCCAATTTTACCATTGCGAACTTTAATTATCTTAATTTTACCATTGTGCACTTTTACCATTCCAATTTTACCATTGTGCCCTTTAATTACCCCAATTTTTTCATTGTACACTTTTATATCCCAAGTTTACCATTGTGCACTTTTATCATCCCAATTTTACCATTGTGCACATTTACCATCCCAATCAGTACCGTATTTAGAAGTCGATTTCGGAGGGGGCAATGATATCATAGGACAATATATATTAGGCGAAAAATTTTGGCTTATTTTGTTTAAAATGATTCAAAAATAGCCTAAGCGAAATTTTTTGATATATTGAGAAAAAATTTCCCTTTTTCTTGGATTTCGGGGGGGGGCATTTGCCCCCAATGCCCCCCCCTCAATACAGCCTTGATCCCAATTTTACAATTGTGTGGTTTAACCATCCATCCCAATTTTACCGTTGTGAACTACGTTCATGTCAAGCTATCCATGATAACCTTTGTCATTGTGTCATCTGTTTTACTTATTTGCCACACTGTTCTACTTTTGTTTTTAGAGAGCTTTTAGCGAGCAACCCTATCTGCTCGTTATGACTCGGCTATCGGCTCGCTCCTTATCGCTTGTCGAGCTCTTCCTTAAGCAGCCCTGACTGTCATTGATAAATATATTATGAAATTCGTTTAACCATTTTAAAATATGTTCTACCCATGGATTTCAGGTGAAATGGTGGACACAGTGTACAAGCTTTTTTACCATCACAGTGGTAAAAATGCACGTAATGGTAAAATTGCATTTAATGGTAAAAATGGTAAATTTTATCGATTGATTAGGCAGATTATTACAGATACACAAGATTTACTGAAATATAAGTTTTAAAACTTTATTTTCTATGAAACATTTCCAATTATCCCCGTAATTAATCATCAAATTAATCCAATTTACTTGATTATTCACCGAAAGTTATAAAAAAATGTACTAAAACCAAGATTGCATTTGGCATCGCCAAATTAAAATTGATATGAAGACAATTTAATTGCAATTAATTTCTCAATCGGCAAGTAAATGCTATTAATGCCCACATTGATTGAATCCAACTCTGATTGATGAACACTTAGGTATCTTATTTATTTGTAACAACAATTATCAGCTGCTAAGAAATTTCATACTCTGGCACCGCATTTTATTCAAAATTTAAACAAGAAATTTAAACGAAACTATTTTTACCATTATTACCACTTACCACTACTTTTTAGGTGGTGGTATTTAACGTTAAATACCATTAAACACCACTTACCACTGGTAAGTGGTAAATGGTATTTTGTACACCGTGGACAACTTTTTTGAAGTATAAATTTATGATCAATTAACTGCTGCTATTTTTCACCAAAAATGTAACGAATTGGAATTGGAACGAATTGGAATTAATTGGAATTGGAACGAATTGGAATTGGAATTAATTGGAATTGGAATTAATTGGAATTGGAATTAATTGGAATTAATTGGAATTAATTGGAATTGGAACGAATTGGAATTAATTGGAATTGGAACGAATTGGAATTAATTGGAATTGGAACGAATTGGAATTAATTGGAATTGGAACGAATTGGAATTAATTGGAATTGGAACGAATTGGAATTAATTGGAATTGGAACGAATTGGAATTGGAACGAACTAGAATTGTTTGGAATGTATTGGAATTTATTATTTGGATATATTTGGAATTGGAACGAATTGGAATTAATTGGAATTGGAATGAAATAGAATAGTTTGGAACACATTGGAATTTATTATTTGGAAATATTTGGAATGTATTGGAATTATTCGGAATGTATTGTTTTGCTTTTTTGTCCTTTGAGATTTGAGATTATTCGCTGTAAAATACATTAGAAAAATATCTTTCTTGGTCATATTAAATAATTTTTTACAATTTTAATTACGATTCAAAATTTTGGATGTCACGGTTGAGTAATGCTTCAATGCTAAATATGACAATAGGCGTCACCATTCACCATAGTCGCCAAGAATAATTTTCACAATAAACGTAACAGAGGTAAATCAATTTTAGCTTAATACTGTATTTAATTAAAAACCGTTCACTGTGCGACTCATTTTTTACAAACATTCATAATTGATTTCATATAACATGCCAGTAGGGAACAACAGTATGGAGTTCAGTATAAACATTGTAGTAAAGCAACAAACAACACCTTATTGAAGAAACGTACCATTTTATATAATACCACAGGACAATCACCAGGAATATTAAATTCATCACCACATAATAACACCACATCCAAATCCATATTCTTCACCAAGTATAGATGAGTACAAAATTGAGAAAATATTTCACAGTATTTACACAATAATTTTGATATCTAAATATTGACCTTATTAAATACAATGGAAAAAACAATTAACTAAGACAAACTATTTTTGTATCATGTAAAAAGCATATTTCTAACACCGGCCTTATTTACATAAGAGTATAATAGATAATGAGATTTGGCATATTTTTATTTGTAAATATTATAACGTGGAATGTAATTGCAACTTGTAACCTACACGTTGTGCAAATTAAGTAACCTCTCTCGTGCATTTTATTGCTCAGCTTGATTTAGTAATTTGGCTGCGTTTAATGCTTCACCCGTTTAAACTGTTGCATCAAAGTGACAGGATGATTACATTACTAAGAATTCTATCTGTATTACCTAACCACTAATTTCTATTAGTAGTAAGTAGTATATCCACAAAATTTCAAAAACTTGTAATTTTCAGTACTAATTAGCCTTAGGTAAATTTCACTTCTATATTCAATAAATATTCTAGCAACAGTTACGGCTCATATAGTAATCACATTTTCTAGATCACGAATTTTAGTAATAATTTAGTCCTTACAAAGTTGAAATAATTGCAAATAATTTGTCCTTACAAATAATTGAACATTTCAGGGGTCGTATTTGTAATTACTAATAAGGGGCAATGCTAATTAACTAAAAAGTAATTGCAAACCCCACATAAAATGGAAAACTTAAACGAAAAAAGGATTTTGTTGACTGAAAATTGTGACCTAGAAATTTCACGTCGAATTCAGTAGCACATACTACAGACCACACAAAAATGTAATTTCAACTATTATCTACTTTAGCTACCAAAGAAGGAAGCTTCGGCTGGGAAGTTTAACTTGCTTTTTAATTTCTTTAGGGAGCTCCTGAGTAGCTTTCTTGGTTTTGGTGTAAGTTGATTTTGACGTTTCCTTTTTGGGCTCCTCACCTGCCTCCCTAGGCTGTCTGGTCAATTTTGGAAAGAAATCTAAATTTCTAATCCTGTTGTAAGTCCTCCATAGCCAAGGTTCTTCTACTTGGGCAACTTCATGGGTCATTCTGCTTTTTAAACTCAACTCGGCCACCAAAGATCCAATATCCGATCTCATATCTTCAGAAATTCTCGGAATCGCTACATTCTCACCAATAGTTTGATGGACATTGCTACTGGCAGTCTTTACCACGCTCTCATTCTTAACACTAGCCATAGTTGTGACAATTTCCTCAGAAGTTTGGATCTCTTGAGGTTCGTCGTGATTGACGGAAGCAACAGGATCTACTGTGGTGTCTACTGAGTCATCCGACAAAATTTGGTTGGAATTATCAGTGGAAGGTGATTCGTCGGCGGGAACTATTTCTTCTCGTTTTCCTTCTGCTGGTGCCAAAGTTGTTTCAACGGGTGTTTGAAATGCAGTCTCATCATTCATTTCTGGTGTCACACTTTCAACATTTGACCTTTCTGCTGTGAAACCCTTTCGGACATTTGCAATAGGAAGATCAGTGGTTTGTACTGCGTCGTCATGATACTCCGCAGCAAATCGACTATATTTTGTTGTAGTAACATCTACGAAATCATTCAGATTTTGTTGATGTTCTTCAGCGACAATCTTTTCCGTGGGAGTAGCTACATCATCAAAATGTACTTCTTCATCAGCTTCTTGATTACGGACATTTGCTGCAGTAGTCTGGATAGATTCCTCTTTGACTTCATCTTGCAAAATATTTCCAATAGTAGTTTCATCCCCCTCAATTTGATGTCTTAACAAGCTTGAAGTTGTCGTTCTTCCTGGTTCATCATTCAATGTTTCTACTGTAACAGATTCAGCTTTAGCAATTTCATTCTCCTTTTCTGAGACTACTGAAGCTTCAACTTCGTTTACAATTGAATCTCTTAGTTCCGAACTTTGTCTAATTGTTGTAACATCTGATACTTCATTATTTGATTCATCAGCTAAAGGAACAATTATTTCTTCTATTTTATCAGTCTTAGTTACAGAATTTGATGGGATTAAATTTTTCTCTGCATTTTTAGTAGCTTTTGAGGCTTCCGCTGCCACTGTCGTCACTTCCGCCACTTCGTCACTGAAGTCAATGTCATCTCGGCTAAGTTTCTGATAAGCTTCTGTGGTAGGAATATGTTCAGGCTCATCGGCAACTTCATTATTTACTTTCTTCTCTTCTGCCAAAACATTTTGAGCTGATTCCTGTACTTCCACATTGTGAGCCTGTACTTCCGCTACTGGAGATTGCTTTTCAAGATGCAGAGATTGAATCGGAGGGATTTGAGTCGCTGTTACCTGCCCTTCGTCAAAAATTAAAATTTCGTCATTATTGGAGACACCATCAACTGTTTGAAGAACAGGTCTGTTAGTAGTCTCTACAACGGCTGGTACATCCTGAGTTTTTATTTCTTCAACCACAGGTACATCATGAGATTTTACTTCTTCAGCTACAGGCACATCCTGAGGTTTTATTATTTCAACTACAGGAACATTATGAGATTTAATTTTTTCAGCTACAGGCATATCTGGAGATTTTATTCCGTCAACTGCAAGTACATTTATTTCAGAATTATCAATCTTTTTAGTGTCATCTACATTCTTCTTGATTTCGTTTTCTTTGATTGGAGTTTTAGCTTTCAAAACTGGCTTCTCATCTTTCTTTACAACTTCTTCTTCAACAGAATCGTCAAAAATGGACATGTCCAGCCGGAACTTGGATTCTGAAGAATCTCCAGCAATTTCATTCAATTTCGTTCTAACTGTAGCACTTTCACTTTCGATAGGTTGATCACCCATCATTTCCGGTTCCTTGGAAACTTCGGGTTCGGGAATCTTGGATGAAGAGGCTAATACTGCTGCAACTTTCTGTACTTTGTTCATTACTGGCTCATCTCTGATCTGGTTTAACTCTGGTTGCACAGTGGTGACCGTTTCATCAAAAACATTTTTCTCTTCCTCGGTGTGAACATTATGAATTTCTACTGCTTGGTCCGAGAGGATTTCTTTTGGCTCTTCTACAAGAAGAGGATTATGAATTTCAATAGCTTGATCTGAAACTGTTTCTTTTAACTTATCTACAATTTGAGGACTGTCAATCTCAACTGCCTGGTCGGACAGTAATTCTTCCTCAACAACAGGACTGTTTGGATTTGTAATTTCAACAGCTTGGTCTGAAACAATATCATTCAATGGTTCAACAATGGCAGGAATAGTATTGGGTATGACTGTTGTAACAACTTCGTCAAAATGAACGTGGCTGTCGTCATCTTGCACAATTTTAGAAGGCATACTGTCTCGTGGGTCAACAGTAGTTGGCACGACATTTTCATCCGCTAAAATATCTCCATTTTCGGAAATTTTATCCACCATAATATTTTGATTTTGAATATTCTCTACAACTTTTTCATCGTTGGTTTTGATTTCAGTAGCAACAGTTGTCTGTGGTTCGTCAAATGAGTGTGCCTCATCATTTTGAAATTGTTGCTCATCTTCCAGTGATTCTTGGGGAGAATGAGTAGTCACCACATCGTCGGAAAGCTGTTGATGATTATTTTCAGAAATGAGAGAAACGGTAGGATTTTCTGTATTCCTGACAATGTCACTGTCGCTCAATTTATCTTCTGCATTTACTTCTACGGCCTGATCCGCAAGAGAATGGGTTTCATCAGCGTGTCTTGTATGTTCTTCCTGAATGATATTGGCATCCGTGCTGGCTTCGGTCACACCTGACAAAACTTCTACAACTCCGTCACTTAATTGTTCTTCTTGTAATTCTTCAATTGGTTTTTTCTCCATTTCCACAACTTGTTCCTGGTTTTGCGATTTTACAATCTCAGTTGGAAGAGTAGTAGCTGCAAAAGTTTCGTCAGCTAGAATTGGTGCACTGTTATTATCAAGACTGGCCACTTCAATTGTATCTTCATCCCCATCTTTCCCTCCAGTCTCTTCCTCTTTCTCTCCTTTCACTTCAGTCCTAATTGTTGTTACTACAGGTTCATCTTGGACAATTTGAACGGGAACATTTTCTTTAATTTCTTCGACAACTTGGCTCTTTTGATCTTCCTTAATCTGACTTTGTATCACTGGCACTGATGGTTGGGGTCTGTCGTTCTCAGGAACAATTTCAAAAGTATCGTCATCCACAAGATTTGCCGCAGAGTCGGATTGTGGCACGGTTTCTAGGGTTTGTGTCGTCTGTTCTGTTTCAGGCACCAAAGCATCTTCAAGTTTTACAGGCTCAGAATTGTGTGGTACGGAAACGTAAAATTCGTCTTGTCCAGGGGCGACAACAAAAATAATCGGAGAATTTGTAGCACCAGCCATGGTAGCCACACTAGCTGCAGTTGCAGGAGACTCATCTGCCAAAATTTCGTGTTTCTCTTCCGACTCAATATTCGGTTGTTCTGTTGTTACTGGCATATCTGCAGCTTCTTTTTCTTCGGTCAACGAAGATACAGAAATATCTTGAGAACTTGGTGAGTCAGTAGCCCTCACAGTTTCTTCTTGTACAACTGGGGAATCTTGAACTTGAACATCAGTGTCTACTACAGATTGGTCTTGTGCAACTGTGACAGCCGGTTCGTCATTTACAGCTGCTTCGGTGGTTGGAATAGCAACTTCGTCATTTTGTTCATCATCTTGGATTTTTTCAACTGGGAGTTCTGTGGTTGGTACTGGACTATCATCATGAGAAATAATCTCTGATTCTAATTTTGGTGGTTGTAGATTTTGACTAGGTACTTCATGTTGTGCAAAAGCATGAATTTCAATTTTATCATTAGCTGGAGAATCATTGACTTGGATTTCCTGTTCATTAATCACATCTTCGGGTCTTGAAGGAGGTAAAATGACAGACGCTGGAATTTCTACTTTGGATTCATCTTGAGATGCACTAACATCCTCTGTAGTTGCTGGAATTGATTGCTCGGAGACTGAATCTATAGGTCTAACTTCCTCGTCCTGGACAATTCCGTCTACTGAGACAGAGGGAGATGCGGTGGTTACTTCGGGTTCGACATGCAGAGCTTCGGCTTCTTCTTTCGGAGGAATTGTAGTTTGCACCGAGTCTTGTTGTACATATTCTTCTGTTACAGGATCTGACTGAATAGTTTCCGTAGACGCAGCAGCGCTTGGTTCCACACTGATCCCCGGCTGAGAGGAAGAAGTAGAAATGATTTCATTGTCATTGACAGCAGTTGGTTCAATATCAGGAATAACTGTGGACGCAGAAATTGTTTCAGTAACCAAAGCTGTGATCACATTGCTCAATGCTTCAGTCGGTGTAACATTATCAGAGACTACATTATTCTCGGGTTCAGGTTCCGCCGCCGGTTCAGAAGTGGATTCCTCTAATCCTTGAGTTGCACTTGCTGTTGTTGTCGACATTGCAGGAGTTTCTGTCGGAGAAACGATGGCTACTTGACCTACTGACGTTGGGTCTATTGTTAGTAGAATCGGTTTCACGTTGATTAGAGTTGTGGATTCGATAACTGTAACAGATTCAGAAGGTTGAATACTTGAAGCTGTATCTACTCCGGCGGGAGGTGAAAGCTCCGTTTCATTTTTTTCCTGTGAGGGAGGTTGCTGATCAATATTATTGTCAGAAATCGATGTCACTTGACTTGGAACTGTTTCATCTGCAATCGCTGACACTGGTTCTGATAGTTTAGAGGACTCTTCTAAAATGACAGGAGCAGCTGACGAGGCAACTGTGGTAGGCTCTGTAGCTTTTACTGTAGTTGTTGGTGCTGCAGTTGTTGTTGCTGCAGTTGTTGTTGCTGCAGTTGTTGTCGTGGAAGTTGTAGTAGTGGAAGTTGTAGTAGTGGTGGCTGGGGAAGTGACTTCGGATACTGTGGAACTTAAATTGAACCAGGATAAAGATGTCCCTTCTACTGGAGTAGTTGTTGGCATTGTTGGCCTCGTTGGTCGAGTTGGTCCTACATCTGCAATGCAAACCAATATTAATTACAAATTCCCCAAATTCATTCAGTAATAAAATCAGTATAATTCAGTATATCAGATTCTTCTATGCCTATTTGGCTAAATACAGCACACTCCTATTGTTATCATTGTGGGATTTCCATGAAAATCTTGAATGAGATGAATAAAAACAGAATACACTATTATAAAGCTGGCTTCGCAGTAATGTACCTGCTGGTGGTGGACAATGATCGTACAAAGGACAACATCTATTTTCAATATAACGGGGCTGACAGTCACTTCGCCAGAAGCAGTCAATTACAGCACAGATGACATCTCCGCCTTGACAATAGCAGACTTCACAAGGGTTGTTGTTGTCGAGAATTTTCTCACCGTTCTGATAAATTTTCCCATCCTTTTCACACTCTAAAATACATACAAGATCAATGTTTTAACAGTAAAACCTTTACAATACCCTTTTCAAACTTTTTAGAAAACAAAACTTTTTATGAAGGGACAGGATGTTCTTTAATTCACATTTTTACTGGTTGACCTATACTTTTTGAGGTTTGTAAAGATACAAGTTATAATTTTGACCGTTTTTTTCTTCAACTCTTAAACATATAAACTGGAAACCTATTTTAGATATACCATGCACATATAAGTTCAATGTCAACATCCAGCGTTACTTTTCGTTGTATATTTAAACCGTATATTAATTTATGACTATTTAATCCTGAGAATTTGTAACACCCTGTACCCTTCGCGATTAGTACACTATTTAATATTTCAATTTGATTATTAATAATTACAATTATGGTCTCTCAAATACAAAGTTTTTATTTTTGGTTATATTTTTTGATAACTCGTCCATGAGAATGTGGAGAGAATGATATTAAAATTGTCGCACAACTGTGCAGTGTCGATTCGGTTGGTTCTAAGCCCTACTTTGTTCTCTCCTCCATTCTAAATATTTCTATTCATGCTGCCATCTCACACACATTTTATTATGAATTTTCCACCATCTCTTTCTTGAAAAAGCATTATCCATCCACTACTGTTTGATTTGTATGCAAACCACTTTGGCATCGTTTTGCTGTAGGCAATAGTGTTAGTATTTGTAGAATCTTTTACGTTTTACTTTTTCGGCTTAAGAATTTAAAAATAGAGAGTTTAATTTTGGTATCCAAAGGTTTTGGCATATTAAAAACATCCATTTAACAATTTATTTAAAAATGGGTCAAATCCTTTGATAATTATTGCTGGCAGTCTATTTTGGCCAAGAGGCAATTATTGGCAGAGTCATTTAATCAGTAGCTTATTAAAAAGGACTTTGAGTTATACAGATAGGGATAATACTAGGAGGAGGGAGGTGGTGGCACTACTAATAACTGGTGTTGGCCGGAAGAGATTTGGTGAAAGATTCGAAGCCGAAACAAAATCCACAGGGAGAGAAGTGCTGGAGAAAATAGGATTGAGAGCGTGACGCTTCTCGGGTTTGTTCTGCGTAGAGAGTAAGCTGATTTATTTATTATGGGAAAATGAGTGGTCTTACCGCATTTGTATTCCGGACAGCATTGGTTTGATCTCTTCAGTGCCTTGCATCCAGGGCGATATTCACAGCTAATTATAGTGCAGGCAAATCCAGGTGGACGACAAATGCAGTGCTCGCAAGGCGATGACGTTGGAATTGAGTCTCCGTCCACGTAGGTCACAGCGTCAATCGAACACACTGCAAGTAATTAGGTCACCTTTTAATTGCGTAAACGCAGCACAATCTAACTAATTGCTTCACTAAACTCTCCGCCCAGCCCAATTTCCTTCCTCCCTCTCCTATATTTATTTCTGCAGCTAATCTCTTAATTTATATTTCCCCACTCTTAGCAAACTTCGATACTCTAGTAGACAATAATTACTTGCCATCTTTAAGTATAGGTATCTAAGTCTACCAAACTCCCTTCACACCTTCCGAATCCCAATCTCCATTAAATTCTCTCTCCAATCTACATTCACTTGCGCTTTTATTGACGTAAAAGAAAACAAAACTTAATCCTACCAAAACTAGTTATTAAGTTTCCTTCGGTGAATGCCAATTGCCTATTTGCGTAGGTGGCAGAGAAATTCGGTACGTTTTTCTTATGTACAAGCATTTGTTTAGCGTGGATGCTACAATACATGAAGGAACTATTTTCTACTACTTTTCTATTCCTATCATCTAATCTGCTACTATAAGTGCTACTATAGTACTGTATATACTTATTATATAATATGTAGGCAAATAAGGAGCTTGTGAAAATGCTTAAGTATTTTCTGCCAGCTACTCTTACTAATCATCAATGAATGAGTTCGACCACCCATTTCATTCATCTTCATTTGAGTATAATCAACGCACTTTTTGCATGATTATTGTACCTATACATATTATACAGTTTTGTACATCTTGATGTAGGTACATCTAAAGCAAGTCATGCAAATAATGCTACACAATCAGAATAAATTTCAATGTAGATCCCTACCTGCTGCCAGCCATAAGTATATATTTAAGTAAAACATAAAACAGATCTTGTATCAAATTCTGGGTTCCCATTTACCTAAATATTTTATGCATAAGATCAATTATTAGAACACGCTTCACTGATTACCATTCAAAGTAAATGAGATGTAAACGGGAATAGGATATCCTGTTCTTTTTATTCTTAATAATCATATTAGCTTAACTGAGTCTATATCTGTATTACTTACTATTATTCCTCTTTAATCATTAGTTGAAGAGGAGTTTTAGCCTTATAAGATAAGGTACTTAGTAGAATCTCCATTATCTTAAAATATATGATGAAAACCAAGGCTAAAATTTAAATGGGTGCGTTTTAAGTCGTATGGCACACACCTTAATTCTGTATGGCGGAATTATTGACATTTAGTCTTACCTGGTATGGTGTTCAAAAGAGCTGAATGTTTGGATGTGTATGGAAGTATGTATATGTATGGGAGACATACATAAATAAAATGTATAAGCCCCAAGTAGAAACTTTAATAGCAAGGAGGAATGCATAGTTATGCAGAGAAGTGAAGGGAAGTCATTGCTCTAGGTTCTGACGTTATCTCGTAATTATCATGTTGTCTGTGATTCTTGTCTGCTGTATTTGTGTTTCATGTATTTCGTTACAAGTTAATCTCAATTAATCTAATTATATAATATAACTAATTAATCTGCATTGCAAACAACAAATAACTATACCATACCTATTCACTTTTGCCATACTAATTCATAAATTCCATACAAAGTTAGATAAACTTTTTTTCAAAATCTCATACAAAATTAAGGTGTGTGCCATACGAATTCCATTTTTCCCAAATTTAAATTACCTTAGTAGTTCTTAGTTACAATAACCATAAGTATTGAGTGGGTAGTATTGTTCGAGTCAGATATCTATATTATGTACCTAATGGTTATTTATTTCATCATGGATATTAAATTTCTGATGATGTTTTAATTTTTGCTGCTGTTTGAGTTTTAATATCTTTGGAAAAGAGTTAGTACTGAATAATAAATAGTCAAGGCCTGAGGTTGAGGTACTAAAATACTAAACAGATAATTATATTATTTTGTTTTTGACTATGAGGCAATTTTATAGCAGACTTACCACGTTGTTCATTTCCGTATGTATCATTTTGGACGGTAATAAATACATTCTCACTTATCCCCACTTGTCTGTTTATTGGAGCTGAAAGAAAAGAATACATAATTAAGTAATAATGCAATTTTTACCGTTTCGTGTTTCATTGTGTAATTATAATGGCATAAAATAATAAATTAATGTGGTTGAATTAAAGTACAGATTCCGCCTTTGTCTTTAGCATTGCGGTTGACATTGTGCATCTCTTGCTATGAGAAAAACCTGTAGGAACGTGTTGCATAGGAATTTATGTGCACTAAAACTACGAATGTTGCAATCAACACAATATTAATTGCTTTTATCAAAATGCGGAAGATGCACTATAAAATATCCGACCGAAATGGGCAAAGCATTCTAAGCACTCACTTGTCGACATTTTCTGTTCAAGTCATATGGAAATAAAACGAGATTTGAGTCTTTTTAGTACCCATGGAAATGTAGTTGGTCAAGTTGAATTGGAAAGTAAGCATAAAAACATGCGAAACAAAAAAATGTGTCCAAGTAAAGGTTGTTTGTGATACTGGCTATACGTAACTCGATTGATACAACAAAACTACAAGTGTCATTGTTGCCCTGTCCGTGTACATCATTCTTACCAGATTTATAAATGTATGCATGGCAATCGCAAATTGCAAGTGGACAAACGTATCATTTACTACCTCTGTCTGAATTGCAGAATACGTTTGCATTTCTCGGTATGTCTATTGTCATGTGTATGTTTAATGTAAATGGTTCTGGGTTTCTTTTATTCAAAATTGATAGTGTTTGAACTATTATGTAGGAAGATGCAGCAAAGTGCATATATCTGTGTATAGTAATCCTATAGTGCATTACTACAAAGAGCTGAGGAAAAGCGTACAAGAACACAAACAAGCAACATAGTTGTAATACACGATGACAAATAGTGTACACATGAAAATAAATCAACTGAATGAGAATTTGCGTCAAGCAGTAAAACATGAAGTTCACAGGTCAACAGCTTTTTGCTATTCATCTTCTGCATTTCAGGGCTACTAATGGACAGGTACAATAAAACAGTAAAAATGAAAATCATTGATGTGGAATTTGCCTTTGGCTTTCAATGGCACGAAAAATGCTACATTTCGTGAACTTGTGTACAGTGCATATAAATGCACTCTAATTACTATTTTCTCCTAACAGATACCTATCAACAACATTTCCTGTGCTCAAGGCTCTGTACGCGTACCGTTATAAACACACATTCAATTATTTAGCAAGAGAAGAAGATTCTTACTCTGTGCTCATTTGCACGTACAATGTGTACAGGGATGAGAATTGTAATAATCAGTAGCAAATTTTGCAGACAAGATTTCAGTGCTACTTTATTAGTTTTTTAGTTTCTATATTATTATTTTTAACCTATATTTTATTTAATACATTATTGTAAAATATTTACTAGAGAAAAGTAAACCTTGAATAATATTTTGCAACCCTGACTGCTTATTATGTGTATAGAGAACATAGAAAAATGATTGTGAAGAGCCGGAGTGAAATGGCACCTGCAACGGAACCAGAACTTGTCATTTCTCACATTTTGTTTGACTGGCTACTGATCTCTGGACTTAAGAGCCTTAGTCCTCTATTAGATTCAGAGCATGGTTTAGAGTTTCTAGAGATACAGTGGGGCAGTGTCGGGATTTATGAATGCAATAAGAGGACAATCTTTTTATAAGCGCTCTTTCCTGGTAATGCTGGAGAGCAAGGAACAGGAGGAACGAAAGATGATCCAGATCCCGAGTAACACGAAATGGCAATCCGTCAGAATGAAGACGTGCCAACGTATAACGTAGAGAATAGAGTAAGGAAAGATTTCAAGTTATTGCTGCTGAACTGCGTGGAAGTGAGATGTTGACTCTTGTCGTGTCTTGTCAACGATCACGACTTGTCGCCCTTATGAATATAAATATTATGCTTATTCATCCGTGGAAGTCGCCGACGACAAGAACAAAGTTAGCAATGGGGAATTCAACCCACCCCCAAGAAACCGCCCTGAACAAGGAAAAAATCAAATGCGACACTCCTACGATAACTTTCGTAAGCAATAAAAATAAAATTATCAATTCTTAAAAATGTAGAACACGCTAACAGTAAAATACAACAACACAAGATGTTGAAATCCGAGATGTTAATGTGACGTTCATGTCAGCGTCGCATCTCAACGCTCTGTCATTTAATATGCACGCTTTATAATACCTATATACAACGCAGTGTAGCTCAAGTCTCACTCACGCCAGCTCTGCTTAATTCATTTACAAGCACTGCACAGAAAACTGCAATTTTCTTATGAGGTAGTATAATACCCAAATCATAAATTGCATTTCCACCGCTATTTTAATCTTGTGTCAGTCCTGCTATTTTTAGAGAATTCGGTTATTTTCAGACATCTTTCGTCATCCAATTACTTGTACGTGAACTAAAAATAACCCAAGTCAATCACAGGAAAGACGCAAAACATTCAGGAAAAACTCAGAATTTTCAGAAGTCAGTACTCAGATCATTTTGATTTATTTCAATGACAGAGTAATCTAATTTTGCCTTTAAATGGAGCACTAATATCAAAAATTTCTTTGTTTAACCTCTCGCCATTTATTATTCAATTCGTTAAGTAGTTTTCGAAAAAGGCAAAAGATTTTAAAGGTTTGTTACGTAAGTCGTGGAACTATTAATAACTATAAGACATTTCTGTGTAAAATTATTAAATATGGTAGATCTACATTTTATAATACTGCTGAAGATGCTTTGTCATTTGCTTAAATTAAAGCGGAGTATCATTTGAATAATTTTATTGTTATGACAATAATAGGCATGAAGTAGTGTACGCAATGGAAACTGATACGCATAAAATACGGGATATTCTGAGTAGGATCTTGTGTGAGATGTATAGGAAACCTGAAAAGACAATGTCATTGTTATTATCGTGGTCATTGCATTGTCTAGTCTAGCAAGTTGGGCTATCAGGGTAAATTATGTAAGAGAAGAGGACAATAGCTAAAAGATAACCCTACGCCGCAGGATTCTACGTCGTCTTCCGCTGAATAGTCTGTCTTGTTCTAGTCTTTAGTCTCGTCTCGAAAATCCACCTTGAATTTCAATCGAGTTGATTCTCTTTACTCACAAATCCCACTTCATACGCATATCTACAACAAAACGTCATATCTGTTCACAGAGCAACAGTCACAGTGGGACAAGATCAACTCTTCGCACTACAAACATTATTCTCTTCATAATATCACACACACATACTTTAACTAAACTACATAACGTTACTCAACATTACTATGTAATGGAGTATAACTGAATAATATACTACACTTAGTTAAGATTGTTGATTTACAAGAAAAAATGCAAATGTAGTGCACGTAGAAGTAGTTGAGATCTGTCTGTTGCATTCTACACACGCTAAGGCCAACTATTGACTTTACTTTTGTCGACATTAGCCAAACTTGTGGTATAGAGACCTGTATTATAATATTATATCGTGACAAAACCTCGTTACTGGTTAAGGTTGAATTTGACTTTTATTGGCTCAAAGCAAAAGTATGCAATAAATTTCTGTTTCTTTCTATAATATAATATCATACAGACAAGATACAAACTGTGAAAAGCTCAAAGGTAGATGAGCTATTAAATGTAAAGCAAGTAAGTGACTTGGTAAAAGTACATAAAACTCTTAAAATGAGAAATACAGATGTAGTAAGTATATTAGTAGCCATATAGACCTACCCAATAGAGACAGTGCCACTAATAAAGGAGTTAGACCAGTCCAGTCGGGTCAGTTATGTCTGCACCAGAAATTAAGCACCAAAATTCTAAAACCGAGTTCGAATCCTTTCAATTAAGAGCTGGTACCTAACTAATAAGAGTGTAGTAATAAGTACATAAACCTACAACTTGCTCTCTCACGTTTGCAAATACATTTATAAGCTGTCCGGTAAACAACTCGTTTAATTTTCGGGGGTTAGTTTACGGTTTTATAACTTCTGGTACAAGTAGGTATTGGTATATTTTCCGAGTCATTGTTTAAATTCAATAGGTATATTTGCGCATAAAGGAGATTTGATAGGTTGAAAGGAATTTCATGCTCATTAGTGCACTGTATTGTATGAACATTTAAAACTTTGTTTAAATATTTAATATTCGTAGACACAAGTCTGGGTGCTCATAACAGTACTTCTTTCATCCGAAAAAAGTTGGAGATGTAGATAGGTAATTTAATCTTATCCACAATACGTATTAAAGGTATTTAGCATAATAAATTTGCATACTACAATTCTGTTCATTTGTAGTAGTAACCTTACTTTATATGAGCATTCATTAGATTTTTTGTAGTTATGCTGCAGTGTTATTATTATAGATATGCATAAATGAGAATAAATATGTAGGTACTTACTTGCATGAGAAACGAGGGGAAGGAGGAATAGAAGAAGCACAAACGGGACTGACAGCCATTGGTCAGCCGTCATTTTCAACTGTTTACTGGTCATCAATCGATCAATTAATCACTGGGTGTCTCGTCAGCAAATCAATCTCCCTCTCTCGAAAAATACTAACTTCACATGCAAACAAACAAAAAAGACAACAATTTTACTAACTGTATGCCATTTAAATGCAAATACTCATTACTCTTTCTTTTCAATTGTAGTAATCACTGCAATTCATACACATTCATAAGGGATACCTTTTATTAAGCACAAGCATTCACCATCCATAACTGGTTGCTAATAACTTTTCTTAATGTAGAGCAAACACATGGATAAGCTGCAGAATACATGATTATTATTGTAAAACATTTATTCATAATCTAACCAAATCTTGTTTAAATGCTAATCTTTACTACACATGTAATCTTATCGTAATATTTTGACAACTGTAATTTTCTCGACCTATTGAGGGATGGCATGTTGGAAACACTTTGCAAAATCTGTTAGTTTATATTATATAATCTATCGAGCTATCATCATAGAACAATATGATGCCAATAGCCCTTTTAAAATTAAATTCGCAAATCATCCATCAATTGTGCATCACAGTAATCATATACTGACAAACTGATTGAAGGAATTCATGCTTATGCTATTAAGGTACCAAGAAATTCACCATTTCAACTCTTTTACATTGCATGACATTTTGAATCTCAATAACTCAGAAGGAAACATGGAAAATACCGATATAATGATAAAGACAACTTAAACTAAATTACTCCTTGTTTTTATTTTGCTACTGTTTAAACTCAAACGAGTATTTTTTGTAAGGCGATAAAACACTAATCTTTCTTCACGTTTTTAATGGATACTAATGGCCAAGAATTACACTTGTGGAAGCGTGTAGAATACATCAGATTGCTTGATTTATATCTAATTTATTTCATCATTTAGCATTGGAGACTCGGAATATTCTTTTGAGTTGAGATTTCTACTTGTGAAACCAAAAACATGAATAAAGATTTATATCAAATACTAATAACTAGTTTCATGTAATACGAGAGTGTCCGATTTACCATATAAACAGAATTATGTTATGTAACCAAGGATGGAGTTGTTTGGTTGCCATTTTATGTGCTATTCAAATATCTTAAATAAAATACCCATGTGCATGTGGCTGTGAGCTTCTCTTGTACAATACGTTGCCCTTTCAGTCTTATCATTGTTGCTCTTACATTGTATTTTGTACTCCTGTATCCAACGAAAATTTATCAATAGGAAAGTAGAAATACTGCTCTTATCCAGAGGCGGCTTTCCCAATGGGCAGACTGGGCAGTTGCCCAGGGCCTCGCGCTTTTGGGGCCTCGCGCAGAGCTTTGACAAAGAAAGAATTTCAACTTGTTTGTGTTGATTTCATTTCAGAAATACTGGTTTTGCATTTTGGTTTAAGTTATACGTTTTGTTACAGCTTTCTTACAGAACAATTTTTAGAATTCAAGGAAGAAAAGTATACCAAAAGTAGACATCGCGCAATCTAGTAAAAACATACTGGTGACACGAAAGCAGCATCTCTCAGAATTATTATAGAATTACTAAATACATTTCAATCCACAAATTTCTAGCATTTTGCGATACCAAAACTGCGTAATTGCAGTTTATGCAGACAACTATGTTTCCACTAATAGTTTTTTTTTAATTTTAAAAGAAATAACGAAATTGTTTTAAAAAAATGAATAAAATATTCAAATTCTAAAATGCCGCATAGCGCACACACAATCTTTAACAGAGTTTTAGGGTCTTATTTTGAATAAAGGACGTATTGAGGTGGAAACCCTTATAGGCTGAAGCCCCCTAGCAGAAGGTGTTGGTTGAAATAACGTTATGTGTTCGTTATTTAGTTGTAGAATCGTTTTGATCAAAAAATGACCGTCAAGCCACCAATATATATTTGTGAGACTTTGACGTCGAATTCTGACATTACGATAACCTATCTACAACGTAATATTCATAACGGAAATTTTTGGTCGATTCTTAACGTTCTGAGGACGTCTAAATGGTGACGTTAGCTGACCGTCCCAATTTGACGTCAACTTTACGTTAAATAATAACGTCCAGCCGACCCTAACTTGGAAGTAACTAGGAACTATTTGTAGGGGAATTACAATCCCTTAATTTAACTCTGGCTGATTAGCCGAGTTGAATTGATGGGAGGTGGACTGGTCAAGGCTTCAAACCCTGGCCCGAGGCTAACTTTTTGATCTTTTTCTGGAATTTCTTAACTTGCCATCAGACATAGACTAAAACATGTCCCTGTACAATAAGACTGCTAATGCTATTGAGATATAGCTGCAACTTCCTTATTGGTTCCTACCCTTGGCTATTGTTTGTTACCCTTGGTTATTGGTTGCTACCCTAACACGTGGGTATATAAACTGCACCATGGGGATAATACGTCAATAGCAGTCTTATTGTACAGGTTTATTTAGTGGTCGGTGGCCATCAGATAGCTACGTTAATTATATAATTTTAGGTGCCATTGGTTTTGTAGTACAAAAGCTGGATTCGGAGTTATTTACGTTTACTTTTAGTCGCATGGTGGTTAAAATTTGACGATGTCTCCACAACGGCAAGTGAGACATTTTTACGTGGCAGTTCCGTTAGTAAAAACGTTGTAACAACCTTCCACACGTCAAATTCGGACGTTAGTACAACTGTATTACAACCAAAATTTCTGCTCCCACCCCAAAATCCAAGAAAAAAGATATTTTTCTCAAAATAGTAAAAAAAATTGATTATTTTTGCCATTTTTAGACCAGTTTTGACTAATTTTTGTCAAAAATTTACAAAGTTTTTCGCGCTGCGCGCGAATATATGTAATTGAGTTGTAAATATCACATACTATATAGTCCCTCCGGAAACTCACTTCTGTACACATACTTGTTTTGTTTTCAATAACATTCAAAAAACCATAAAAAATTTTCACGCTAATTATTCATAATATGCCAAATTCATTTAAAAACGGAAAAAAACCATAGATTTGAATTATAATAATTTGCATATTTGTGAATTATTATTATGGGGCCTCGCGCGAACATTTTGCCCAGGGCCTCGCAAATCCTAGAGCCGCCACTGCTCTTATCATTTCTTTGCATCTTTTTTATCAGTAGCAATTCAATAGGGGAATTTATTCATTGATATCTCGCATCTCCAGGGAATTCATAATTTGATGTATGTTCTATTATTTATCTATTCGGGGATATTTGTGAAACGTTTTCATTTTTAGTATATGCGTTATGCTACCAAAAATATCGTGAATATAATATAACAAAACTTCCTTAGTCCATTCTAATTCAGTTTAGATTCATTCTGCCTTCATTTTTGCCATCTATCTCAGTCCTGACGGTTGTTAACTCTTCCAGAAAGTTTTAAAAATGAGCGGAAATCAAGACGACAATTACTGTTACAATCCCTTTGGTGCAAATTTTACCTTCAATGGTAATACCACCAATTATTACTTCGTTCGGCCAGGTGATTATAACCTTCAGATGTCTGTTCACCAGCGAGGAAATCCGAATCCATCGAATTCATTTCGATCTTCCACTGAGACAACTACAAACATCATGTTTCCTAAATCAAAGGTCACCAATATTCCTGCCAGGTAAGAGTATACTAATCTTGATTACCATTATAATACTTAATATCTTTTCCTATGCAAAATATTTTTATTTGGGTAATTGCTGCGTACCCATTTTAAATTGTATTTATATATACTACTATTAGTGTTCATAATAGTATAATAGTATATCAGTGTATATATGTAAATAATGGTGTAAATATATATTATAATAGATAGTATATTAATATAATAATAATGGTAGTAGTAATAGTAATATATAATAGTGATTCATGTTTTTAATATTTTGCAGTCCATTTAATTCTACGCCTTCATCACCGGCATCTGTAAGTGGATCATCTTCTTCGTCTGTTATTTTTGAAGGGTGCGTTTTTCTTTATTATGATTCTACAATTTACAATCCAAGTACAATTTATAATTACAAAATATCATACAATGGTATGATTTTGATGAATGCAATCTAAGGTTCTAATGTTCTAAATTACAGGACTGTGTCATCAGGGACCAATCAATCAAGAAGTTCTCAAAGCTCAATAACAAGCTGTACAAGTGGTGCTTCGATGTCACCAATGGCAGGATCATTTTTAACTTATGAGAAAAAGTGACAACCTCAAATACATAAGTTTTTCTGGTGGAGCCAGGGCATCTACTCTAAAATAATAACTACCTGTCGCTTCGCCTTTCTATTCTGGATTCTCACTTCTAATTCAAGGTTTCACAATTTATTTGAAATTCCTCTTTGTCCTAAATTTATATGTACATCCTTACACACCTATGACACAAACAATACTTATAATGTAAAATATTGGAAGATAAGTTCCCTAAAATTCTATAATTATATGTACATGTTATTTATAATATATTCTTAATTAGGTGGAAAATGTATTTTATCAGAAAAGTGGCAATATATAGATAATAGAGTTTATAATTAATTCGACTGGTGTCAATTGTTACAAAAATAATAAATCATTCGGTAGTCTCAAAAGCTAGATAGATAAAGTATATGGCGTAATTATTTTACAATTAAATCTAAAGAGGAGTTATTGTCAGCTTAAGTAACTTTCTCAATGTCAAACTTATAAGTTGATTGCATATATTTTTGTTTTTACTAAAATGTCCATAATACAAAGTCATACAACTAAAGAAAATTGTGAAAGGTCAGCGTCCTTGAAATTTCACTTCGTTATTTGATTTAAGACCATAAGTAAGTAAATGCTGTTTGCAAATCTATATTATCTGATTGCAACAAATATTAAATGTATCCATTATAGATACTTCGTCAAGAACTTGTGCCGCCGTAATATTGTTATAATCAGGTAATATCAGTTGTTCAGTATACTGGTGACGAAATAATGATTACCTGTGTTGCAAATAGTGAGGAATACCCATTACAACTTAATAAAATTTTATGCCTAGAGCACTTTTGCTAGCTATTTGCACATAAAGAAACGGTACATCTTGGACGCTGCATGTAAAGATGTAATCCAAACTAGCATGCTATTCAACTATTATTTTCATATTACGGATAATGCAACACAAAGGCAAACTGATCATCTAAGCTGCAACTTTTTTTGCAAGCAATGTTCGAATAATCAGTTAATAAAAACAAAACAAGACAAAAAACTGGTGCAAGAAAACCTAACCCAAACAACGCAGAGACAAGTTCAGCAGATATACTCTTACAACTAAACTATTTATTGAGGTGTGCACGGAAAATACTTAACTACAGAGTAAAATATGCTATTCAGGATACATTGTTGCATTGAGTTGCAGATTACATATTATTTCTTCAGGTAACTATCTTTTAGTGGCTGACAAACATAAAATAAAAATGATAGCCGCAAACCTCAAATCCACATTTTACAAAAATTGGAAGATCGTTGAAAAAATTATATTTTGTATTACGTCACTATAGTTATACTAAAAGGTTGTAATTTAATGTTATTTCTCCGATTTCGGAGAAGTGCGTGGGGCACGTGCTCCCCGAGTCCCCTATTTTTGAAGAGCCTCAATTGCAGGAAGCTTTTATTTTATAGAGATGTACCTTTTATTTCAAAAAACCTGTATACAACAGTTTTTAATAGAAAGGGTTGGGTAGTTAGGATTGTGTAACCCCCTGTAGCATTATTCTGATGAGCTTGTAATAGTTTTTGCTAAGAGATAAGCTGTCGCCTATTCAGTCGTAAGCAAGTAATCTTCGTCACATAACTGTCACTGACTCGAATACGTTCTATCAGCTATCTTTCATCGATTGATCTCATTGAATAATAATTTACTATATTTAATTTCCTTAGACAGTTAGCTTTAGTCACCTACCTACTTCTTTTGCACTATGTAAATCACTCGAACTTCTTTACTGTTTATTTTTATTGTGCAATGTGAAAGGACGCTTAGTGAATTTCAATTGGTCGTGAGCGAAGTGAGTGAGTGGCCGGTTTAATTATTATGCACACACTATTGACCATCACATTCTCGCACAATCAGTTTCCATTCCCACCTTTATCGACTAAGCATTTATTTTTTCATTGATAGATGTATGTATAATATCTTCGTCTCTCACATGTTAATGAACTTCAACTTGAAACATTCGCGTTCGTATCCTTACCAAATAATACAGAGATATAGGTAACATTTGCACATACATAGCACAGCCGAGAAATTATTTCCTATTCTCCGTATCTTACACATCGCGAAAAACAATCTGTGTTTACTACATGCCCCACTAGATATGAATCTATGCACCCTCCTCAGATGCTTAAATAAGTCAGTGAGCTTCAGGCTTATGCTATAACTCTAGTGGGATAGGATATTATGCGTCTTAAATAAGAAATTGTGGACTGCTCTGCTGTAAGTAGGCTCTCAAATTGCAAGGATAACTGCTAAATATAATGCTCTTGTATTGCCACAGATACAAACAATACAAAAGTAATGAACTAGAACGGATCAAACTCCTTTTAGTGGTAAGCACAACTAATAACTCTTAACATTAAGGATCCTGTAGCTATAAAATATTTCTACGTTGCATAAATTATAGCATTTTGGTACAGATAACAGCTAGCTACTTAAAATGGTATACTATTCTTACATAATGAAGGTGAATTAATAAAACGATAGCAGTCAGGAGAGTAGGGACTTGTTTGTTTATAGCCGAAGCAAGAGAGGCTACTTAATTCAGGAGATGAAATTATCAGCATTAGGAGTCCATGTACTCTTATCTGCACATCCCATACGAGAATGTAGAGAATAAGCAAGGTTAGAGATTATTAAGTAGTACTAGTAGTAACCGATAGCTGCCTAATTAATGGGAAGACTCTTTCCTGATAAAGATTTGTAGTACTTAGGTACAAGTAAGTATGCTGATGTGTAGTAGCTGTGTGATGTACTGTGCAGATCACGAAGAGATTAAATCGTAGAAACAATCTCACTCTGAAGCCTAATTTGCGAATCTTGACCCCTTGTAGTATTATTTGTATTTGTAATGCATTACATCAGACAGATCGCATGACATGACAATAGGCAGATGCTAGTTCAACCCTTTCCATTGGGTACCTAGTCCTTCCACCACAGATTTGCTCAGGTATCATGCATTTATCTAGGAATGTGCTTTTTATGACAGGACAATGTTTGGATTCAGTTTATACCTACAAGTAATTTATTGTGTCCAGTCACAGTCGTTAGGAAGAAGCGCCACAAAATTTTACTATCATAAAAATTTAAACTACATCATCACTCATCACTATAATAAATACGTAACTACAGATGGCGATTTCATCCGTTAAATAAATGCTATAAAATTACAGTAACGACGTAGTTGCAATGGCAAAAGTTAAGTTCGCGATGTTGTACACAAAAAAGTTGCATTGAATAAATACTACTAGATGATTTACTTATATAGGAGTGAGTGATGCTAAGGAATTCTTCTTCTCATCTGTGGAAATGGACATTACATAATAATATGTAGATACACAATACGATATAATGCATTTAATGACGGCAAATACCCTGTAATTATTCCAGTGCATTTTTTACAACTTGCGTTTCTAGTGTATAAGATTACTAACCTGCTACTGCCAGCTCTGTTCATCCAAATCATCACAAGAGTATATTCCCGAATCAACGAATACAGTGTGAATGTAACTACAACAACTGCGCGCACATGCAGTGCAGAATTTACAGTTCGCATTGTATCCTGCTTCTATGTATGTATTTAAGTGCATTGCAATTTAACAACCAATCTATTGCAATCCAAACGACGCAAAAATCCCGAGTTTGCAAGAGTCGTACCAAGCCTCAACAACATTATGTACAATGATACACTTATAATACTACAGATATAGTGCATATACACATCCTTTGGAATGATTACCTAAAGGCAGTTTGTTCTGACTATTAGGCCCTTCTGTTCTATTCGCTCGGGAATTTGCAAAGCTTATGCCGTCTATTATCTAAGTATAAGGTAGGTAGTCAAAGACTCACACAAAAAGTAGCAAGGATTCAAAGATGAGTACCTATGTACATAATGTGCATTTCTGGATTTGCTATTCATCTCACAGTCTCCATGCCTATTGCCGTTAAACCCCTAACTTGAAAGTGCATTTGATTTTCTTTGACCACAACCTTTCTCTTGAGGTCAACCTTATACAAAGGTTGTTCGTATGTAGGTAACAGAATCATTTCCACTCTTATCTCATTTTATAAGGAATGTTCCTAAAGTGCTATTACAAGAATTACTGGATCGATAAGTTACTTAGAAAGTACTGCCTAACAAGATTAGCACATCAGTTAACAGATACAAAAAATATCTACTTGTTTGACGGCAATAGACAACATCTTTACATCTTCCTTCGTTAAAGCCCTACAATGATTATAATTAGTGAAAACCAACAAAGTAGGTTTATTATAATAACAGGAAGACTCCATAAGGGATATTTCACATATATTCACATTTTGGAGAAAGCTATCCGATTTGCCTTATTGACATATTATTACCAACTAAAGACGTTAACAGTCTTACTATTCAAGTTTACATTTGCTCAATTAATAGCAAGTTAAACAAGAAATCCTCAAACCAGAGCAGGTTTATATCTCAGAGTTACTAACTAGAAACTGCTGGGTATTTGAAATGTCATGATTTACAAACTACTATATAACTTCACTCTCCAATCCTAGCTCAAGAAAAAATGTAATCCCCCACGCCAACTTTGACACAACAAAATAATATTGCAATACCTCCTGGTCTTAGTAAGACTGTCATACCAATGAATGACATAAAACGAGCAAATTATCCTATTATGAAAATATTGCAAGCTGTTGGACATTTTTGCACATCTACTAAGTTTGTTATAACACCTGAGAGTTCAAGAAATTACAAACCACCCAACCAACCATACATCAGCTTATCATAATTCTAAAGCCAATTCTATGTGTTTCTCTCAAAAATAGTTTCAATAAAATTTGTTAACAAAGGACTGCATAGTTTACAAAATGTGCAAAGTTTTATGGATAAAAACTTTGATACAATCACTATTGGCTACACAAATAGTTTATAGTATAACAAAAAGGCTAAATTTTTTGTGTCAATGTAGCTTTCGAATTGCAATCGCAGACTGATATTTTTTAGGGTTTTAAATGGGATATAATAAAGGCGACCAACTATTACGTACAGCAAAAGCACATTGTACTGTATACAAACGGAGTTTACTTGATTCAATAAACTTTTAGAAGAACATTCACTTTTTGTACACTATTCAACGAAGCAAGGAATTTTTGGTGACTGCTGCCTACTTCTGGCATGAATTATTCTTAAACAGTAAATGAAATACGCATTACGTTATTACATAGGACCTTATGAGTATAGTATAAAAGTAATTTTCATCTAATTTGCAACGTTAGTTTATATGTATGCTATTATACTTCATCGTTTGTTGTTTTGCTCAGCATCTCTTACATAATAGCAGGTATGTATTATGTATGTTAGGTAGTTGAGTTGAGCTGTTAAAAACCTGTGCTTGTACTAGTCTTCCTTTATATTTTTCTACTTTCAATTTGACTTGCATGTTTTCTTGTTTGAATAATTAGTGGAGGTTGCATTACATGAATTCTTGCTCTTTGCCTTGTCTACCTTCAATGGCCTTAACACTGAAACTTTTATTTGTTTGTTTTTCAAGTTTCTATAGGAAATTACTTGGAAAAGCACTTAAACAAAATAAATACTTTACTACAGTTTTATCTCTTACTAAATATTTAAATATATGTTATTTTAGTTGTTGGATAGTATCTAGAACAGATTAAATAGCCTGAACGTCAAATGAGGCAATCCTCCAATTGACAGATTGTGTCATGTCAGAGAAACTTTTTATTCGATCAAGTTTAACTGGTGTTTAGTAACATAATAGAAATTTGGACAGAGATAAAATCGAGTGTGGAATAACTTTTACATTAATTGAAGACCATTAATTTCCTGATGATCAAAACAACTTTAATTGCTCAAGTACTACACGAGAATTTAGTACTGACAAATTATAGCTTTAGTTGTTTACGAAATGGTTTGTGTCCACTTTCAAAAACATGCAAAAACATTGTAAAGTTTTTTGGAGACTGGTTTTTTTCCCTGCAGCATTTCTCCGAAATACATTTAGACACACATAAAACAGTTGCAATGGGAAATAAAGAAGCACATTATTTAAAACGTATTCTTTCATTTCTGTATAAAAGTGAAGTGAACATTGAAGGGAAGAGCAAAAGAGTCTGGTTAATTACACATACAAATAATTACAATGGATACTCAAACTGAAAATATAATCTTCTGTACTTGGGAGGAAAATCTCATTTTAAGTCTCACGATTTACAATTTTCAGGTATAGACGATGGGTTAGGCCAGCCAGACAAGATTGAGATTGCACACAACATAATGTAAATGGTAATACATTACAGAGCGATGACTCAAGTTCGTAGTTTCAGTTTCAATTGACTGGACTGACTGAAATTACTATGCACGTGCATTCTGAGTGATCCTACCTATAGTGTCTGAGGAGGGTGTGAGGAAATGAGCACTTGTAATGAGTCCGAATTGTAACCCATGGGGTATACAATATATAGAAAGTCAAATCGCAGGATTTAGACATATGTAAAATACAATAGTAATTATGTAGAAGCATTTAGGGCTGAATTAAGGATAAATTACTAGTGGCATATATATTGTTATCCCCTAGGGATTGGAAATATTATATGGAAATCATGCGAAGCCTGGCAGAGTAGTAAAGCCTATTGTAAAATTCGTATGTCATGTTAGCTTAGTGAAGAGAATGAGAGTATAGGAAACATATTCGATAATTATGATAATGTCTGAGAGAGGAACTAGGTGGATAATCCTGTTAAATAAGGTGTAGTAGATTACTTCTTCCGTGGCTGAGTAGTGGTAAGATTGAAATGAAATACATCTGTCATCTGTAGTGTGGTCTGCCTGGTTTGCCCTTTTCTTACCTGCTGAGAAGATGTGCATTTATGACATGTTCTGCCGAGGAGGGTTATGCAATCTTTTCCTATTTGCCCGTAGTTATTAGCCTTCCACATTTTGAGTTGCAACCATTTAGTTCCTAGATAGCACACTTTTACAGAAAGTATAGCAGAGTGGACCTGTCTGTCTGCCCACGTGACTTTATAAAAATACACAACGTTTGTTAGCCTAGAAAGCAATTTAAGTATAGATACATAAGTGGATTTCAGTACAAGTCAAGTACAAACGAACTAACAAGTAAGCTACCTACTTATATATATATACATGTCATAAGTATAAATACGAGTTCTGTATAGGTAATTGCCTCCATATGAATCTTGTCTATCTTTGAGTTCGTGCAGCTTTGGCGAATTGCTATTCTATTCCGTTCTTTAGTGATGCAGGAGTTGGTAGTCTTCGCTTGACTTCACCGCTTCCCCTGCGCTTCCTCATTATTATCTCAAGAAGATTCTCTTTCATTGTGTTTATGTATGCATATTAGCTCGCTAGTTCCTACCTCACATTAGCCTGCCATACTAAACTATGCTAAAAACTTTTAACAACAACCTGCCTCTTTCTGTCTCCTTTTTCAATGATGTTTGATCAGGAGTTGGCACTGCATAATAATATCATTTCCTTCCTTTCCTTATATTTAATATTAAATTCCTGGCCATAAGAATCTATCTACATACATACAGATATTATAATATTAAACTGTGCTAATACGCTAAGGTGCGTGCTCACATAGAGTTGTTAAGGTTTTCGGTCTACGGAGCCTTGTCTACATTGTGCATGTATTACATAATGTTCCTTTCAGGATTATTTGCATGCAATGCAACTGTGGAGCTACATCCATGCAATTTATGTACTTTACCTATCAGCAAATACTTTTATTTTCCTTCAGCTTGGTCGTCTCATTCCAGTTAGTTTCACTCTTCATGATTCAATAAGCCAGTAAAACGTCTACTACTTAGAATAAGGTATTACTAGTGCAAAAAGTGTTTTGAAACGGAATTAGAGCCACAGTGTACATTTATTTTGACAGTTGCGTAAAGTACAGTGACTTGAGCGAGAAATAGCACTACCAGTAAAATGTAAAAGTACCGTCGACGTGATGGAATAATAGTCTCCTTGGTTGCATGGTCACTGTTTGCTCTCTTGTCTCTACTTATATCTAGGTATAATATCATGCTTCCCTGACTAAATGTACGTGTGTCTGCTAAGCTCATCTTGTTTTCTCATCTTGTGACATGAGAATGCTCACTCTTCCGTTTCCATCCTATACAAACCACATTTATTGTGAAACAGAGAAATAGTCCGGAAACTTTGCACATTGTCAGTCGATACTGCATCATGCACTAATAGAATCACTATTTCCATCCCACATTTTCCCTCTTCATTATCCCATATTTACTACGTGAGCTTGAACTTCAATTTTATATACCTATTCATAGACTTATCTCACACCAAGGGAAATCCCGAATCTAAGTTTTCTTTTCCGCCTTTACAAAACCCAAATCACAATAAATACGCATTAAGGAGCATTGGAAAATAATTAGCAAACTGGCAATATAACTCTCTTACTAATTCTTTGCAGCTATAGTATGAGAAAATAGTTAGTAGTTACTATCTAACGGATTAAATTTCAAATTCATTATGTAACAGGAACAATTGGGCATTCAAACTGCGTCTAAACGATAATAGAATGGCTGAAGAAGAAAACATATTTGGTAATAAAACCTGAGCCTTTTGTCAATATTTCTTAAAAAGGAACATGATGCGTTGAATTTACTAAATTGTAAAAAGAAAATATAATACCCATATAAAAGATTTTCAAGACTATTATTATAAAGACCCATTTCTACCAAATCTTTTTATGCTCTTGTAACATAAGTTGCGAACTAATGGCCAATTCTTTTCTTTAAGGCTACGAGTCCAAGAAATGACAAACAATTACTCAGCTTAGTCTATGCAACATTTAAAAGAAGTATTAATATTTCGAAGAACTAGTGTCCAACTGCTTTATATAATAACTTATTTTGTGTCTCACCTAACCCACAATACAATCCACTTATTGCATAATTCTATACTAAAGTAGTTCAACGACAAGGCAAGGAAGATTCGCAGTCACACACGAGTATCCAATAAACTTAGCGAGACAAAACAAATCTTGTAAACTTCACATGTACATACTTATGCAACAAAGTATATTATTCCAACGTGCTATATTTAGACTTCTGAGTAGGTAAGTCGGAATGTACGTGTCTTGTAGATTTGACTTTGAATACACAAAATGAAATCTTGTGTAAACAAACACTCTCATTGACAATTTAAATTTTGACTAATCCTCTCCATGTTCACTCACCAAACAAACTTACAGTTCACACCAACCTAAACACCTAATGAATAATAAATCAGCACCTAATAAGTCCATCTTTAATGTAATACTTGTACAAGTACGTCTTTCCTCCTATACCAGTTACACTTAACAAATCTCCTACATGTGGATAACTCATCAATAGTAAAATGGAACTTCCTGCATGCAACGGGATGCCAACCTAACAATAAGCAGTCTCTGTGGTTTTGCCATGTAATCCTTCTTCTTATAACACTAGAGGAATCTTCAGCTTCCTTTACAAGTGTCACAATTATAATTATCGCAGTGGAATTTAAATATAGATGTCTGAACAATAATAAATTATTAGTATAATCTTATTTACTTTTCTCTATCTCACATTATACCTACGGTACATTTTTGTTAGGCCTGTTTTTGTGTTGCTTAGCTGTTTTATAGCCTATGAATTTGACAGGTAACCCACTTTTGTATTAGCTATGTTAAAAGACTATGGAAATTAATGGCGAAAAAGAACTATGCATTAAATATAATTTCGTGCAAGTGATACCAACAAAGATTTGTGATTAATCAACGATCTTCAAAAAAAACATTTACATGCCTAATTATATATTGCATTTAAAATTGCATTATAATAATTTCCTTCTATTAGTGACCTATGTAACAATTATCTTCGACTCTATTTAAATTTCTTGATGATACTGATGAAAAAACCAGGAAAATAAATATTTCGACTATGATGTACTAACTCTATTTGCTCCTAAAATGGTGATCTTAATTCACGCGTACTTTACTTATTTTTACCCTTACTGTTAGTAGTTTTATAAGCTCATTCCTATTAATTAGACCATGGAAGTTAATTGCGAATAAAACTTTTAAGACTTTGTGAAGTTGATTATAAGTAGTAGAACTATATGCGACCGAGTCCAGGATATATTTTCTATGGTATTAAATCTTTGACAAGGAGAAAGAAGTTATACATAGGGAATGAGTAAACCCATATCCGGATTATGCAGAGAATAATACATATGAAATAAAGAAAAAGACGAGGAATATATTTGAGGAGCGGAAATCTGGAGACAGAGATGAGGAGAAGGTAAATAAATAGAAGGGAGAAAGCACGGACCCGGGTGCGCAGAGTAGTGAAAGTGCGGAAATCCCTAGCCATAAAACCTGAGAAAGTTTCCGCTTTCTTCGTAGTAGAGGTTTTAATTTAATGATTAGACTAACCACCTCATTTCCTTGTTTAACTCAATTATGCGAGTTGAAGGATTGGCGTGCATATGTGAAGTAGTAGGATGAATAATTTGGACGATAAAAAGAAAAGAGAGAGAAAAATGATAAAATTTAGATTTACCGGTGAAAATGGCTGGTAAACAAAAGGTTTTTAGTGGTGTAGGCGGCTATGGTTTTTGGCGGAAGATGATGTCAGTGAGATGGAGTGGAGCGAACTGTTTTGAGAAAAGTTGTGTTGTCCTTAAAGTCGGTGCAGAGAGGAGCAGAGGGAAAAGAATTGGCGAGGAGATTGAGACGAGAGTGTCAGCCTAATGAGAATAAGTCCAAGTTCGAAGAGCAAGTGGGAGAGTGGCTGGCTGAGACTGTTGTGGGATTGCAAGTGTGGTCTGCCGATGGAGACTCACTCACTCAGTTACTTAACTCGAGGATCTTCCTTGGACGACTTGACTTGCTGGGCTTGCTTCGTTTCTTGGCTCCTGGATGAGACAACAACAAGAAGCCTCGATCTGCACAGAGCAGCACAGAACTGAACTTGCAGTACGGGTACGGAAATGCAAATGAAAAATTTCTAGATTACCCAACAACGTCTCAAGGAATAAGGTGAACGTACTTGAGTGGAATGTACTTTTTGTATCAAAAAGTTTTCAACTCTTCACTGTAATGTAGTAAGTCGTCTTATGATGTGATATAATGTAATGAACATCTACCGACTTGAGTCTCGACTCAGTTCAGTCAGGCTCTCCCTCCTCATCTCTCCGACACACCGTCCGAGTAGTAGAGTAGCCTCATCAACATGTACCTCACTTCCCTAACTAACACTATCTGCAAAATATAGCACAGCCATCCACTTTATCCACCTATTATTATTATTCTATTACCCTCACAACTCTTTCCTCCAAGGCTATTTTATTCTCATTGTCATACAAACCAGCTAATAACAAATGATAACAATCACACATAATTTCTCTCTACCTACACCAATCTCTACATCTATTAATCTATAGATTATGTCATAAAACTTTCTTTCGTCCTTCTCCACCATTCAAACTCTCATCATTGCTAAATTGCATTGATTGTCCAAACACAGTTATTTACAGCTAACTGGATATTACATCATTTACATCCCACCGTACATGCATCTATCTCTTAGTAAAAAAATCTCATTATACCTCAAATTTAACAACTCGTCACAATTTCATTTCAAACCAATAGGGAATTTACATATTCCAAAGTTACTGGATTATTTCCTCTGCGATCATTGCCTACCTACTAGTTTATGACTAGTTTATATCAACATGATATTCAATACTATTTGAATAGGTATTGTCTTCTTTGATTGTGGTTGGTACCTTTACTTATTTTTATTCGTAATAAATTGGGGTAGCGGTAATAATTACTGAATGTGCATGATAAACTTTAATCACTGCATGTTGGCAGTAGCGCTTGGGGTACCTACATTCAATCATTTGTGGAAAACGTTATCAAAGCCAGTTCAATCGTGCCGGGGCGAAAGAAAGAATAATTCTCAATTGCACACTTAATAACATGCTGGTAACACTGTATAGAAGAGATTTTGTGAATGTTTTATACATATTATAAGTAGAAGTATTTGTAACTCTATTATCTTGAAATGTTAATATTCTTTACTGCTACCCAATTTTGTTCTATATTTTCTACCGTATTTCAAAGTCGTAGTCTCTGTGGTTTGAAACCGAGCAATTTCTCTGCATTCATGATTTTCCGTTTTTAATCTACTTTGTATTAACCGTATTCTCCACTGGACTATTTGATATATCCTCTTGTTATTTGTATTGTAGCCCAACGAACTGAGAATCAGAGTGGTAGTCAAATTAGAATTCAGAATTGATATTTTCCCAGACGACTATGAATTTTTACAGATCTGTGATGTTCTTGCGACAAATAGATTGCATTACAGTGTAGATGGTATGGTAATTATGGCAATATAATATAATTGCCTTAATTTGGCTTACCTGTTGTCTGTTGAATAGCATGCCATGCAGAGAATGAGATTAAAGATTAGGGGAATGGATATGCAGGAAAGAGTACAGAAAGTACTCGGAATGGGATTATAAAATATTTGAGAATGATATGAATGACTGTGACTAGACCTGTTGTCCGCACCTTGTAGTATATTATGATTATGAATATGTAATAAATTCTGTATGCGTTTCTTTGAAATGTAATACGTTCGTTATCTATCGGTAAGTTCAGTCAGGAATATTGGAGTCGCCGAGTTCTGTATAACATACCTATCATTGGTTTATATTATTATGCATGTCTTCAGCGCGTTTTCATGTTGAGCACATCTGCTATATAGTCAAAGCTATTGAAGAATGGTTGGCCCAACCGTAAGCCAACTTTGCAAATCGAAACTTACTGACTCAGTCAGGAAAGTCAAGTCAACAATAAATGAAGATTTTTGGATTCACAGAAACAAGCTATGCTACGCTATAAAGTAAAAGATAGGATATAAGTCGGGCAATAGAGCCAAGAGCCTCGAGAACCCAACTGCTATTCACCTTCATGCAATCACTATACTATAATATATCTCACTCATTTATGCACTACAGCCTGCAAGACAGTTAATCAAATCAGTTGCTTACAATTAATGGCAGATTTGATCTTGATGATAATCTGATGCTAAGTAAATTGACTGCATATAGTGCTTTGGTTCCTCCTCCCTGTAATTCTCGTACCTCCGATTAATGTTAACACATCTTAGAGGAATCAAATGAACTTCTATCGACAATAATCCACATTATTCCACATCTAGTCCAAATATATATTTTTCCGTCTCACCAGCGGAATAATACAAATAAAATCAAGGCATACCTAGTTGGAAAACGTTAATGTTATTAGATTCTAAATTAAATTTTAATATTAAAGTTGAAAGCATCAAAATTCTAATACGATTCTCAATATTTTGCAAATTTTATTAAAACGTCGTGAGATACAAATATTATACCAGATAATATAATATAAATGGCGAAAGTCCTACCGCGGAAACGTTCTCTATGATTTGCAGGAAATAAAACAAATTTCGGAGCCGTGATAATGACTAGTATTTCTTGTGTGTTAGAAAACTCAACACTGCATATCCATTTCAACGTTAACTTTTTTTCGGGAACTGCACCTAAGGGCTGGAATACACTACTGAAATGCTTGCAATTGCAATCCACTGCAGTATAGTAAGCAGATGGTTCTCATAACTTCTTGATCCAATACGACTCACGAATTACAACTGCGAAGATGAAGCACACAAATATTACAATACAAATTTGGTTTAGCATAGACAGGAATAAGAGAGGTATAATGTAATGGAGGTGTGTTTGGAAGTTAGCATTTGACGAGTTGATTTCTGCATACATATTACTTCGTTATACATTGTTCTTATACCGTGCATCAACAACAATGCAGCTCTGTAGGTAAATATCATCAAGTTCATAGTAACCGCAGGGTGTTGGAATTAGGTTCAGTGTTCCCTATGGTTTTTAATTTTACAATTAAAAGCGACCCATTGACTCTTTTCAGAAAACTCTTATACATTTATATACCACAATTTATAGTTATGGCAAGTAGTAACTATTTTTGACCATTATTCCAGTTTAAGGGAATAATTAAAGGAAGAATTAATTCATTTTAAAAATAATGGGCTTATGGTAGAATTGCAAAATCCTAGAATTTTCACAATTAATTTTCTGTTTAGCTAAACACCTTTTTGAATTAGTTATTATTACCTTTTATAATGTGAACAGAGAGATTTCTATGGGAGTGAAGTAATTCAAAGCAGAATTGAGGAAGCCGATGCACTGAGATTCTTGATTCATATGCTACAATTGTTCCACACGTCAACTAAGATATAAGATACGGCAATATCATAAGCATCAGGTAGTAGCAGAAGAAGGCTGATGAAAAGGAAGCGTTGAAGTTGGTAGTTAATCTACATGTGTAGCTGATCACAATAATGCGATTGGGTTGTTAACTAGTTGGTTTCAAACTGACTATAGTAGTAGAGTAGTTGGATGAGTAACACATATTCGTTCGTACTGCTTGGGTATTTATTTTGCTAATAAGGCCCTGCTAAGTAATGTTATCGTAGAAATATGCGAGTTTTAAAAACAGAGGATGTTTGTTTAATCTTAATCTGAGTTGGTATGTAGAGTTAGTCCAGCTGGAAATACACGTTCACAGTGAAAGGAAAGAATGCATAAACTTGATTGAGGTGATTATGCAATCTATTCGCCAACTTTAATCGACGTTATCACGTACACCCTTTTCTACAGCAGATGAATTGCACAGCAAATCTTTCTTTATAGAATTTAAATGTATTCCAACGAAGACTTCACAGTATGCGCCCATTGTTGTCACACCGCATCAGCTACATAGTTGTGAGTCTGTAGATAGCCTACCCATTTACATTCTAGCTTTGCAAGGGATTGCTCTGCAGATAAATGCACATTAACCCTAGTTAATCCCAACGATGTGTTTACTTAGAGAAAGAATACGACCAACTCTGTTGTAAAAATCTTAAGTAACTGATTTACTTACCTTGCCTAATGAATTTGATATTGTTTAAGTAATTATCTGTGTATTCTGTTGGAAACTAACCTCGACAAGTAGCTTTGTAGATTTTAAAGGCAAACAATAAGGCTGGCTTAAATTATTACCCAGCATAAACATATTAGGTATTTATTGTATGAGAAAACGTATCTGCTGGTTAAGTTGGATTACTAATCATGGCTATAATAGGTACACAGGGTACACAATGTCATGTTGAGCATTAAGTTATTTTCACAGAGTAGACATGTATTTAAATATTCTTTCTAGCAGCAGTTGTATTGGAAATGTATTATTTTGTTACTGTTTTGTTGTAGCATGAATGACCTAAAGCCAAGAAGTACATGAGTATATTATGACCATAGCCAATAACAACAAAGCACATCAGGGTCTGAGTTGGGACATGACACAATGCATAGATAAACGGGAACGAGACTATCAACGATAAGTAAAAAATATGTAAGTTGCCAAAAAAGATCTGCAGGTTTCCAGCGATTTGCATTGTAAACCTCCAGGAGCGTCTCTTCAGCTTTAGAGACTTAGCGTCAGTGATAGCAACAAGAACCGACTCTTCCCCATTCATTGTCCTCTATGACAGAAATATATCATATATATCCACTGCATAATCGTTATTAGGACCCTTAATATTTGTAGCCAAGTGCTGTACATATGTCTATAGTTATACTATTAGCTACTACATGCACACTATAATGTATCTTTCCATTAAACTAACCTGTACCCGACCACTAACAAGACCTATTATTTGACATGCACTACTACCTAGTACTCTTCTGGTCAAAAACGTCTGCTCTGATCCAGAAGCTGCAGTAAAGAATGAGCTCTCTGTCTGTATGTATACATATTATGTGATCCTAGCTATAGTATAGTCGTCGCTGTCTCATGTCTCTTCGCATTTCTACGAGGCCTACGAGACACAATGTAATTCCAGTGTTTGGATGCCTACTAGTTTCTTACGAGAGCTTAGGCATCATATGGAGAATTGAGAAAGACAGTGACACGACAGTCGGTGGAATATTTGAAATCGATACATTTCAGCTTAGGTACTTATGCAATCCAGAATACAATAAGTAAAGAGAGAAAGCCAGTGTAACTCAAAGCATAGGGCTCTTAAGGACCCTGGTAAAATGATGATTTCCCTATCATTCCTACCTCTATGACTATTACACACCTACTTACTGTTCCTTGACTAATACCGACACATTCTATTACAAGTATTAAATACCCGAGCACATTTTTATCATTTCGATCTTACGTACTTGTAGACTAACCTTCCTGTTCACAATAGAATGCAACTCTGTCCTGTTCGGTAGGTGCACTCTTTTTAAATGTAAAATGCCTATAACCAGTCTATCACAAAGCCAATAACATTTCCGATGAAAAGAAAGTACCTTTCACGAGCCTAAATCCTATCTGGGTCAAGTAGCCAACCAGGAGAACAAAACTGCTGGCAATAGATATAAACACATATTATGCAAGTACGTAGATCTTATTATATCTTCCCATCGTGTATTTAGTGTACACGTACACAGTAAATCCTCCATTTGATACCAGTACTACAGTAAATAAAGTCACACTCTTATTTTTTATTTGTTAAACCTCGATCATACTCGTTTATGCTAACTTTGATGATTAGAGGGAATTGTATTTATTAAGATTTGGCAAGGATTTATTTTCTGAAAGTAATTATTTAAGAATATTGGATGACAAACATGAAATTTAAAATATTGAAAAACTGAGAAAGTGTGAGGGGCTGGTTGTGGAGGATTTACGGTATGCTATTTTCTAATACAGTAGATAAGTGGGTAAGACAAGAAGAGGAATAAGAGTGAGTGAGTGGGAGAGTGGCGAAGAGTTTATTATAGCAGTGAGTTCGCATGGCACAGGAGGACTTGATGTAGTAGTGCGAAACACTTGCTATTAATAGAGAACATTCCATCGCATCCCACCCACACCAAATAGACCAAATTGTATGAAAGTAGACAACAGGCGTGGAACGTTCTGAGCTGTACAGTATTCCACGTTAAGAAGTACACTCGAGATAGTTATTTCTTTTGTCTTCACCCTCTCTTTACACGTCATTTACATAACATTATTGGCCCTCATTTTGCCAAAGAGCAGGAACATCGGCTTGTTTGAAATGATCTGGTCGCTTCTATGTAAAACAGATAGTTAGAGCGTTACAGCTATTTAATATGATGTACACCTTGGTATGTTGTCGCTTCTACTACAACCCAACATCACCAACGTTATTTCCGAGAATACAGTTCATAAAAATTACAATAGTTTTAGCAGTGTAGCATAATGTAGGGGATATTATGACAGATACGTATTAGTTTTAAGTTGCCTTGAGTGTAACTCTAGCTTGGGCATAGCAGCTACTTACTTACTGGGCTAATAGTGTAATATCCACTCCTATTAGGTAAGTAGCTGCTATATATAGACTGGCTAGTAATGATGTAGGCTGTAGTACTAGTACTATAAGTAAAGGGCAGTGAGTGTTATAAAATTAGATGCAAACAGAGAATCAAGTAGTAAAGCCAAGGAAGACACGGAATGATAAAATGCCCAAGTAACCTATAGGGAACGAACTGGAAATCAGGAAAAACGGGAGATATAGAACGTAACTGGAAGCAACTTGACTTTAGCTGGATGGGAAAAGGCGTGAGGGTGGATTTACGTCGTAGTCGCGATCAGTCAAGTCCGTGCCAAATCCGAGTGGTAAAGCCAAAGCGAGTGTCATACGTACATCCAGGGAGACATTATCGCAGAACTAATATACATCCCACGCGGAATTATCGGAACAATCGATTTCCTTCAGTTTTAAGCAGACTGTGCAGATAACATGCCGTCCGTCCTTGCCAATTTAGGCGACGCTCAACAAAAACACTTTCCCTCAATGCAAACATATGTAGTCAACAATATGAACTCATACACATTATCCATCTACCATGCATTTAGCCACTCTCGTCTTACATGCTTTCTAATATTCTAATCCAATATCCTCCAGTTCTCGTTTAAAATAAACCCACATCAACATTGACCTTCACCATCCAATCAAATTACATGCTATATGCATAACTCGTACAGTTTTTATTATTTTTAGTGTTCAGTCATTTCATTTTTCAGAAAAGAGCTCGTTTTAAATCAATTGAATTTACTACGAACTACTATTCATACGTTTGTAATTACTACCTATGCCTTTCTACGTAATTTACGGATGTACCTTCCTTGTATTAGATCATAAAGATATATAAATATAGATTTCAATGTCAGGAAGGTGCAATTTTTAAGTCCCTGCTTTACGAACAAGAAACAACATTTTGAAAGCATTAGTCACTCTATAATCTCAAGTATGACCTACAATTCCAATTATCATGGTCATCCTCCTTAAGACAAGAAACAGTCGCACTGGGCTGGGAAAACTGCCTGGAAAGATTCTCATCTTTGCTTAGGTATTAAGTAGCATTTTCTGAAAATATCTGTCGTTAGTTGTTTAAAGCATTGTTCAACCGATCAGTCATAGGAATCTAACGAGTATTGCATAACTTGAAAATCTACCTAACGACCTTGTGGGACCTTGCTGAGGTCAGGATCCACAAAGATTAGTCATACTACTAGGAATATGATTTGCTTGGGAATAAACAATTCCAGAAAAGCTTTAGTCATCAAGTGGCAGTGCATGTTTTCTATCTGTGCCTCTTGCGAACAAAAGACTTGCATAATGAAATAGAAACAACATCTCGAGAGCACGTACATTGTAAACAAGAACATCGGTAATTGGTATTTAAGAGGAAATCCTATCATAGCACTTACAAAGGAATTAACTTTGCTGATAATGTCCATATTTTTACTACACTCACGACGTACCAGCCAATTTGAAGTAACTTGCCCATACAAAATCTAGTTAAATGTTTAACAGCCCCAGAAATTCCACAGCTGATCTCACAATGCTCCAGGTAAAGGTAGTATAACTTAGATATTGACACTTTGAAACTAAACTAAATGCGATCGTATATCATTTTTGTAAACGCCCGTTCTTCAACATGATGATATTGCCCTATTGCATTGCACTGATTCTATTTATACTTTTGTTTAACAATAACGATATTCACACTATAATTATAATCAAGTTTATATTTTAACCTTTAAGGAAATTAAAAAATATTTTTGGGAACTTTGTAATCTTCGGCAGTTGTTATTTGTTCATTTACTCAAATGAGAAATACAATTCACATCAATTAAACCAAAAAAAGACGAAGAGGGTCTAAATTTTCAATGCTGAAATCAAAGCAACTTAGTAAACAAAAGCGTATGAAAATCTGGTACTCTTCATGTATTTACTACTGCCGATTTAAAGAGCAAAAAATACAATTAAGTATAATTTGCATACAATTTTCAGTCTTTGACTTTGGAATGTTAGAGTTATTCGTTGAAACATATGTACGTATATTATCATATCAAAAATAATAACTTATGTTGGAATAATTGGATAGATATGTTGAAAATATATGCAGGAGAACTGAAAATCTGAATAGAGAATAATAATTAGTGAAGTAGTTAACAGAAAGCATATGGTAGTAGTCCGTGATTCGCTGACCAGGTTACAACTAAACAAACTGAGAGAGAAGTATATATCGGCGTCACTTTAGAGGAAATACGTGACATTCACATCTCTAATTCCCATCCAAATCATGTTCCTCGTGATAGTAAACTTATACAATGCAAAAAATTAGATATAGGATGAGCTAGGAGCATAGCATAAAATGCTTGAATTCTTTCTTGAGATTGAGATAGTCATATAAATTTGCTACAAACGCCTATATTGACAACACTTGAATACAATATTCACAAAAAAGAGCAACCAAACCTTGAAATGCCTCACAATGCATAGGTAGATCCATTCAAACGCAAGAGTACAAGACAATTCGTTGTTTGTAAGTAACTAGTAGCAAGAAACTAAATATTACATCAAGATATCCTGTAATGTTATGCATTGCATATGCAAAGACTTATTTTTTACTTATTGTTGCATATCTTGACAACCTTTCCCAATTTTTTCGTCTGCTCCTCGTCTAGACAAATACTTGCCCTCCGACAACTTACTATAAGCCCATAATAGATAAACACAATTGAAGTTTATTTATTTTTAATGCCAAAAATACAGATAAATATTTCATCGATATACAGTTGCTTTTACGACACTTGAAATTAGCATTTCTCGTTTTCCTCTCTTGGCACCATTAGTGAGAGTGTCCATAAATTACACCAAGATCTCAAATAAGTAAGCTGAGCTTCCTTATAAGCTCAGTCAGCTTTTAAAAATCATATTCACTGAAACTGCCATGACATTGACAACGGAAAATGTATTTACACGATAAACATAAAAAAGTCAACCAATTTTTCCGAAGAAAACTGCTACGAGAAATCGTTAATTGTAATATATTATAGTGGTACAATTAGTAATTTATTTGAATGGGAGATACTAATAATTATTTCTGCTAATTTCATTGATGCATCTCCAGCACTGGATTTCAACTACTTCTATAAATCATACACATATTATGCATAATATATTAAAATATTCTTGGTAAGCTTATGAAGAGTTCGTATAGGTAATACTAATACGTAACTCGTAAAGGCCATTGTAAGCCCTGAAGCTATGTACGTGGACAATTGCATCAGAGAGTTGAAAAATCACAAAGGCACAAAAACGCACGACAAAGCTGGTTATTCTCGAAAGGTTGCCTTTAGTATAATTACCGGCTTATATTCGTTTCCATCTTCCGATATAGTGGATGAAAATTCTATGACGAAAATTACAAGTCACAGAATTGCAGAATATACTTAAGACAAATTGTCGCAATTCCAGCATGCTGTAATCAGGAATATGCAAAATTCACGATTTTAGTATATTTAAATATGGTATCGAAAGTATAATGCTCTCTCTACAAGAATTCATTCCTTTAGTATAACATCCATTGTGTATAGATATTTATTTTCATTTGACTTTTAATACACACAAGATATAATTTGTGGCTGCAATATTTAAACACGTAATTACTAACAATATAAAGCAATTTAAATTAGAAGTAAATAGAAATTAAATCAAATCACTAAAAATGAATACCCTACGTCCCAATCCTAAGCAGAATAGAAAATTGTCCATATAAATACCATTATTCTTAAAATAAATGTATTCAACCTACTTCCTAACATTATTCAATATAATAACAACTCTTACCAAAATTCTAAGCGGCATTGTAGTGTACCTTTAATAATTAATTTCTTTCTAACATTAAAGCTAATTTCTGGGTTTATAATATTGATCTGCTTTGTAGGATAACCGAAAATTACAGATACCACTTGCCGTTTGGACTGAATAAGCAAATATCATGAATATAGAGTGAATATTCTTTCCTGCCTTCTTGAATTCTGTCCAAAACTCGAAAATGTTTCTAGTATTTTTTATTTAAGCTATTTAGTAAAAGTCGTAGGTAAAGCTCTTTGATAATATAGAATATGTCGAGATGTGACGATAAATATCATCGATATTACCACAGCCTGGCAAAGTGATATTTAGAAGGCAAAGTTGAATGCTTAAACATTCAAATACTGTCCAGTTAACTTTCAAAGTTGCTGTTCTGCCATTTCCTCTCAATTCCCGTTATGTGAGAATAGATAATACACACGTAGGTACGGTAAAAGAGATATAGTGTAAAATTGATGAGCAATGGTCAAACTTTACATCTAAACCGCATGAAAATTATGAGAAGATTCCCATCTCATGAATAACAAGAAGTATCGCTGCATAGAGAATGCATAAATGCAGAAACATTGTAACAGGATTTTACTACAAAAATTCTATTGTGTATGCAAGCAGACTACATAGATGCGTATCAAAAATATTGCGACATATTTATCCACAAGTCAATAGGATTCAAAAAAAATCATAACATTGGAATTATATGCAAATACCTTAAAATGATAGCCTGATAAATCATGACCTACTATTTCCCATATTTTATATACATTACTATATTTAAATTTGAAACTTTTGGTGTTAAGTGTCTTTAGGAATAAAATACATTTTGCGTATTTTATTTACAATGCTAGAAACAATGTTTGAGATATAAAAGGTGTTTATGACAGTCACTGTGCATGAAAAAGTATTCTAAAATTGTGTCTATTTGGGACTGTGTAGCAAATACATTGTATTACGCACAAATGGCTAGTCAGGCAATTTGTATTTAAATGGTATAATAATGAAGAGTAGGGAATGGGTTGAGCGTAGTACTCGGCAAGTCTTCATGGTTTAAATGTTTTGCATGTGATTCGCCAAAATGCGTAATTCATTATGAGTGTCGACTACATAGTTCTACACAGGTACCTAAGCACTTTGCAATGCTAGTTCATGCAGATGTGATATTATGTGTTACTTGCATAGATAATTCTCATCCTTCTTCAATTACTTCAATACTAATGGTTTACTTCTACAAAGTGCAAGGTGATTGAACTTTTATTTTTTCCTTCCTTGGAAACTTTGATATAATGAAATGGTTCCTAGTACATATAATATCTGTTTATAACTATTCATCAATAAATTTTATCCGTTTCAATGAATAGTATTTTCTATTGATTAAATATTTAGCATTAGCCTTGCTGCATTATTGCCTGCGTGTATGTGATTTCTAAAAGCTTGCTTCAAGTGCTCTTCTCTATCTGATGCAATGGAATTAGCCTACGTGAGTATGCACAAAAGCAATGTTAAATACAAACAAACGGGGCTGGTTCCACAACGTGCTTAGAATATCTATTACAAATGTGCCAGTAGGTAAAATAATATTTATTTACTACCATTCTACAACCCCAAACAGGTATTCTCTCCACAAAAACCAGGTATACACAACAGTAATTAAATTAATACACAATTCAACTTTATCTCTCACGCTAATAAATATGTTAAAAATAAACTGATAAAAAACGAATACATCGGTAGCTATAAAACTATAAAATTAATTTATTGTTCCGTATTTCCGTTTAGCATTACTGATGCCATTACTGTTCTATGCACTTTACTAAATATTCCAATTGCCTTTCTCTGTAATCTATAAATATTAAATATTGTGCATAAAATCTATTTTATTCATGAAAAATGGCGAAAATCATCTATCCTTTGTCTCATTTACATACTAAAAGCTGCTGAAATTAGGCATAACCTGTCTTCTTAATTATGTAATTAGGCGTAACTTAATTTATTTAATTAAGCTCTATAATTAAGTAAGCGTCGGAAATAAAGTAAAAATATTTGTGGCTTAATTTAAACACAGTGGAGATTGGAACGATTTTATTAATAAAACAACAGTGTACTTCTTAGCAATTAGTAAGAGTAAATCCTCCACATAAATTTATACTTAGGATTTAAGCAATCTTAATGTATGTGAGGGATTGAACGTGGGAGTCAGTTTCCTACACTAGTATTTTGAAACATATATCGCAACACATTCAAAAACGCGTGCAGAAGAAAGTATAATGAATCCGAAGGAGAACTTTATCATTGGTGGTTTCACTTTTCAATTTGAGTCGCATTTTCTGACACTGCGACATCAAATATTCTCTTTCTGTTTATACGGATATACTTCGGTCGGTTTATAAGTATGGCATATACAATAGTAAGCGCTATTATATAGAGCCATGGTAATGTGTATTCGGAGTTGAAGTAGGTTCTATTGAAATTAGTATTTTTGCCAGTAGGCACAGAGAGAGAACGTACATGTAAGTAGAAGTCAAAAAGTCACATCAGTTGTCATCGTATTGTGAACAATAAGAAATATTTTTGACAAGCGATGGCATACTTGTAAGGAGAATGCCAAATTTAATTTATGAAGTACTAATCTGATTTACATTTGAACCTAGGAGATAGGAAATCGGATTCATTGCGATTCAACTGTACTACGTCAGCAACAATCATTTTCTGCTTCGATAAGGACAGTGACATGTGACATTTATATTATGTCTGCTAGAATATTCTAAATATAAAATACATTTATTGTATAGTATTGCAATATCTCTAATATTTGAACACGTAGCTAAAACGTCTTCTATTATTTATTACAGCTTCAATTGCTCCCATATTTTATTCCATATTCCCCTAAACTTCCACCATCTTCTAAGCAAAATCTGCGCATAATAATAAATAAGAATAAAATAACCCTTGGCCTTAGCAGTATTTTAAACTTGGACATTTAGATATTTTTGTCCAGGTGCCAATTATTTGCTTGTAAATGCTGGTTTAGACGTCCGTGAAAAGTTTGCATACAAAAATTAATTATATAAAATTATAATATCGTAACTATATTATAATTTTACATAATTAATTTTAGTTTAATCTAAATTTTCACTGATATTTATTGCTGTTTTATCTACCACCTTAAAAAATACAAAATGTATTAACATCTAATTTAACTATTGCATTGACAATTATGTTTCGGTTCACGTTATTGAATGGTTACGTTTCTACCGAAATGATGGAGCTCATTATCACTGCTTGTGTGTTGCTCAATCACGTCACGCACGACAGTAATGTATATCCACGGCTTGAATATACTAAAGTCTTAATTTAAGGTGTAGTAACTTATAGCATTGGTATAACTATAACTTGTAAGGAGTGTCTCATTCCAAGCATTAACTGACCAAGTGGGAGTAAATGCCTTTTGATTGATAAATAGATTTGTGGCTACTCCTTTAGGGAGATGAAAAGGCCAATAATCTTTAAATTCTACAATAAATCTCTTTTAGCCTTCAAAATGATCGATAGCTTTTATTTATCTTGTCCAGGAAGATATTCTTACTCGGCTACTCTTTGTAGTTTTCTCCTAATTCACGACAAATTCTAATATTATACTGTACCAAAATTATAATGATTATCCTACTAGTACATAAAGAATGCAGAGTACATCGTGTAAAATGTATTTGGCAGAAAGACATTTTTTGTTACATAATAAGTAGACACTCTGGGTTATTTTTATTCGTCTCCTGATCTAAAAGCAGTAATGGTGTAAAATGTAAATTATTGAGGGTATATTTTAGTCTTTTCAATGCACATCATCTGACATTACATCAAGCCAATTCAATTATTCAAAAATATTGGACTTGATTCGTTCATTCTTGTTCCTGTCTTCCTTAGCACATTTAAAAAATCTAGTCGAAGTAATTCTATTCTTTGTATAATAAAATGGATATATTAACATATTTTATTCGATTCGGTTCAGAGGAATGAAAAATGGGAAGACATGGCAGTCGTTTCCTTACAGGTGTAGACAACATTTTTCTGAATTAATGTAAATTACTCTTATTAGACTGCAGGGATAATTTAGTGGTATGAAAAAGCAGTTCTTCAAGCTTATATGCAATGACAAAAATAATGCTCTTATCGTTAGTTTTTTCCTCGGCTAAGTTGGAAGACTGATTGGACTTGACGATATTTCTTTCCGTGTAACAGAAAGTATTTTATGGAGGTGTAGACGGTTAGGATCATGAATACATTGAACAGAGAATAACTTGTTAGCCAAATCAAATCTGCAAATCTTACTGTAATTCTACGCTTGTCTGCTTTGCTCTGGCCACTGCGGCTTAGCATTCATTGAATTTCCTACACAGACTGCTAATTTCATTTTCCCCTTTTCGTTTCGCGTCCACAGCACCATGAATTCTCTGATAAAGGGGAATTGACTTAATTCCAATGACGATATAATTCTTTCTTGTGGAGTGTCACGTTTTGGACCATTGGGCATTGTACTTTGGACTTATTTATAAGTCTGCATCCACAAATTCTGTTTTTCTTACACATGTCGATAAGGGAGTGTTGCAGGGGCAATCCCCACAATGCGTTATTGTACTCGGAGAATTTTCTTCACCGTAATGTGATTGTATTGTAAGTGTGCTTACTATTAGCGAATACATTCCTATTTACTTATTTGTATGGAATGTTTTTGTAGAAAAGTGTTACTGTTATTGCTCAGGAACAGTGTTTGTGTATGTTGTTATCTGATGCTGATGTGATGCCCCAAGCTCTGTGTACGTTCAAATAAATGTACATTCTATTCAAGACATGTGTTCAATAGAGTTCTGTTGGGATGTTCCGCAGAGTAGTGCCCATAATGCTCCTAAGCAGACACGTAAGTAAGAATGCCTAGTCCCAATATTATAACCTTAAGTGCCTTATTCGTCTGGGCTGCAACAAACGCGGATCCCACTGGAGTACAAATAGCTGGAAACCGAAAACTTTGTCTTCGATCAACTTGTCACATCATACTTTTTCTGCCTGAGTTGATTGATCATTTTCGCCAACCGCCAAGCAAAGCGGCCAAACCAGAACAGAACAGACAAGGCCAAGCCAACAGATATGAGAAAAGATCTAACCTTAGCCAGAGACCAGATAAAAACCCAAAGGCACTTCTCTTTCTCTATCTCCCGTAAATACATACAGTAAAGTAGCCAAACAAGACTTACGTTTCAGCTAACTACCTACAAATAATATGCATTAACTCCATACAGGGCTCCTACAAACACTATCGCCCCGATACCAAAAAAACTGTACAAATAGACACTACGAGAAAGTCCCAGTGGAAGAAAACAGACAATCAGACAATGCAATCCAAAAAAAAGTCTAAATTGTCACTATCGATAATCAATGAATAATAAGGAAATTCCCCATTTGAATGTTCATCTATACAGAAGAAATTTATATTCCTTTGAAGCTCTTATAAGAATTGCGGAAATTTTTAATTTTAAGAAATAAGACCAATTTTACCAATTACTTAGACAACTGTATGTTGGGAATTGATAGACAATTATATTATTACCATTTCATTCTCGCCATTTGATTATCTGTTTTATAGGTTTTCTACTTTAAAGAAATTCATTAACTTTTTACCAAAAATAATATTTATTCGTCAAAAATAAGAATGTACCTGTACCTGTGTCCGATGCCAGAAGGGAACTTTAGCTTTTCCACTGTGTAATTGCTGAAGGTCATAATAAATTCAGGAGTCAATAGAGTCCGTGTATTTTATACTGATCCCCTACTAACTGTTCTTTTATTTTATACTAATTATCATCCTATTTCAAAGTTTAATTTTCACAGGAAAATATCTTCTTATACTAAATTAGTATGTGAAGATATTAGTATTAGTATTCCATATTATTATGATGTTACTATATATTATGTCAACTAAGATGTAGTGGCTCTTGGAAATTATTGTCAGTTAAAACGGTGTTAGAAATGCAGTGAACTGATTTTGAAAGATGCAGAAAGCATTGTCAAAGGCCCTAAAGTTGGCATAATCGTAATAATTAAGAAAGAAGTCTGAAATGCCGTAGGTCATTAATGATCAGAAAATTCACTGGCGTAGCCAGTACCAATGGACTAGGACGTGGTGTATTATTTAACAGTAAATATTATATATATTATAAGGTTGAGTAGTATAGAATCCATAGCCAATAAATACAAGTCCTGGTTGTGAACAATTTGTACTTCACCTTTAGATTTCCACTATTAGAGCTGTGGATTGTACTAGTTGGATTATTGTAGTTAGTAGAGGAGTTGATGGGAGAACGGAAAAGAGTGCATCAAACGAATTGTATAGAACGGCGCCTTGCCGTGTCGTGTCTGACCAAACTAAACTAACAATACACAAGCCGGAGGTATCTGTAAGATCTTCAGGTAAGTTTGTATGATGAATGGAACAAGTGGAGAGTGCCGTTAACTTGTACTGTTCACTGTTTGAGAAATACATGGTTACTACTTACTTACTACTACTATAGTACTATTATATAATAGTATACGAATCTTGGCTGTTTGTTTCATTACGGTCTGCTTTTTGTTGTTAGCATTGGACTCGTCCGACGATCAGATCTCACACTAAACTATCTGCTCTACACATTGTTGCATTGAATGCACTCTCTGCTGCGGCGAAATCCCATCTCCTTCCCTTGTTTCTCTGTCTGTAGCAAATGCTGAACTGGAAGAACTGCACTGATTGTCCTCTCACTACTAGAATTTAGAACTACCAGTTTCTACTTGGACTTGTCGCCCCGTGAACTGCACTCCTGCCTTCTAACACAATTCATAATTTATTTTCCTTCCCAATTCGCACTGCTACAAATTAAATAAATAATAAAAGGAAAGTCGTAAATGCGAGATTTTAAAATCCTCTTAAACCAGGCATTTTTTATTATGATTAACAAAAATTCCTGTACGCACAAAAGTTATAGCTTATTTGAGACGCATTTTAGGGCAATAAGTCATTTACTTACTATTTAATCATTTTTAGCCGTAGAATTATTATTATTTATTACCTGTATTGCAGAAGTATATCTGCGTATTTCACCTGTGGGTGCCTATGAACTCAAATAACAACTATTAAATGAATTTCATCATAGTATCTTGCACAACTTCCCTAGTTAGTACAGCAGTTTTGTGACAGTGATAAAAATGTGCACTGAATTAAATAAAAGAGAAATGAACTGAATTTTTTTTTAGCTTGAGTAGAAGCTGATAAGTTAGAAACTGGAAAAGGCAATGTACTAGGATGAAGCAATAGACTAGTTTATATGCTGCCTTTGTTTATAGGTTTATTATTTTGACAGAAAAGTACTTAAAAAACACATGGACTTATTTTTTACGATTTTGTTATGAGTAGGTATTAATAGTATGTAGGTAGGTTTTGTGAGCTCATTGAATGAAATATCCAATAAAAATGCTTTCAGAAGAAGACAGAAAGCTATAAAAAATTACATAAAAAATTTCATTTATCATACAAGAGCTTAGCATGATTTTCCTGTCATTAATCTTTATCCAAATGAAAAACTAAGAAAGAATAATGTCGTGAGAAAACTAATGAAATACATACATAAAGCATTCAAATGCATTTGAAGAAAGACTGTCACTTCACTTTCAAGCCGCAGTTTGCTGATTGCTATGAAATATTGCTTGCTACTTAAATCTGTCTCTTCATAGATACATCATTTTATTTAGATTACAAATGCTTCAGGTATCACAGGGTATTTTAATCCAAGTCAATTCCGCCGGCTGGTGTATCTTCCTATTTGCATAAATAAATTCGCAATATATCGTTGGTGATATCAAAAATAAGTAGAAACTTCTTACTTGAAAATGTTAAAATGCATTAAACTACTTAAATCTGTATTAATGAAGAAGTTGGTAGAAAAACAGTCGTGGGCGTGAGAACTGGCCTGAAGATGTATATTAGCATATTTTGATGCATTTGTGTATTTTGTAATGGATTTTGTGCGGCAGTTTATCTCGTTTAGGATTTCGGGAACGATATTTGAAGAAGAAAATATGTTTAAATAAATTTTTTAGGAAGACTGTTTTTCATTGAAGTGTTTGCATACTCAATCTAATAAAATATAATATCTATCCCCCTTGCAAATAACAGGATGAACGGAGGAGACGGGACAGAACAAAGTCTGCACTAGCTGAGGATGTAAACTAGAGCACAGGTAGCAGAGCCGTGCAGGTTGGAAGGGATGAATATGAGAGAAGATGAAATGTTGACTGTATATTCTGAATTATTAATTTGTCACAAGCAAACGAGTCTCATTCGTCTAAAAGCTTTCAACTATTCACATTCTAGAGTGACTCTCGCCTTAATGTCGTATGGTGGCTTACGTTATTTAAGCTTTATTGTGAATTTCGCTGTAGTTGTGTCTGTTCTCTGATCTGGGTCTGCATTTAATTCCAGCTGCCTTTACCATTTGCTCACCTTAGTCTCTTCAATAGAAATGTATAGGCATCCCAGATTACTTTATCGTAGTACCAGCATAGCCGTTCTACAAATGAATGACAAAATGAACCTGTACCAGTTCCCGTGATATGAACAGAGTAGTACTAATCGAGCTATCAACTAAAGATATCCCTATTTTCATTTAGATGAATTCTAGTAATAGGAATAGAAGTAAATAATATATGGGAAAGTGTAGTAGTAATTTGCCGAGTGGATGAATAAAGTCAAGTGAGTGTTTCTTGTATGTAGAGAACGCGAAAGAAAACACAAATGCAATTCGGGACAACAGGTTAATAAATAGCTAGGGTTAATTGCAAAGATGATACGGTTCATTATAAAAGGGGCCGAAAGCTATAAAACAAATAAATCCAACATATTTGACTTCGTATCGTTTATTTTCATAACATTTCAGTACTTTTGTGTAATATATACATTGCATGCATGGGAGGAAAGTATAGCGATAAGTACTAAGTATCTGCACGAGGCACTTTGATACAAACTGACACAGCTGTGTGTTTCCTATCTACAGACACTACTTATAACTGTACTTTGTCAAAAGAGACGACGACGAACGAACTTATGCACTTTGCTCTTATTCATCGTCTGAAGAACAGAAATAGTAATTCAGAGTCAAAGTTACTCAAACTTTCCATTTCAAACTTTTTGGCGAATTTCGGCGAAAGGAAGAATTAATTAGTACCCCAACTAAACAGAGACAAAATGCTTGACGGTTATGAAAAGATTCTTGGATACATTTTCTTCATGTGTCCTTCTGAAATGTAAATGTTAGTCTCTATACTATTCTAACCTGTTATTTTGAATCAAAGGAATCCAAAGGCGTGAATCATAACGCTCACGTTACATGCTACGTTGACTTCATAACTGACTACAAAGTCAACATAAATATGTGTTATTTAATATTTTAAGTGCCACACTCCCTTCTCTTGAGGTTAGAATTCAAGTACTGCGTAAGTAATAAGTTCTGCCCATGCAAGTAATAAGCAAAATTATCTATTGCATATCTACACCATACATCAAATAGCTGGGACCTTATAGATTTTTCATATAATTTTGTTATAAGAGGTAATATTTATGTACCAGCGAAATTTCACGCTCGTAATTCTATATTTGGAAGCCTACCTACATTAAATAAAAACCATAGAAAACTATATTTATTTAGGTAACCATAAGTGTGCAAATGACGTGTCTTTTCCTTAGAACTAATAGGTAACTATTTTACTTTGAGTTTACAACCAACTGCAGTAAAAAGTCAAAAAGTATAAATATTTATGGTAGACACTCCCAAATAAGTATCAGTGAGAAGAAATGTTGCCTTAATCTTGTTCTCTTGCTAAATTTACAAAGAAATAGGTTATAATTGAAGAGCCCTGTTATTCTACTCTGTCGATTTTCCATTACACGCATCCGTAAGCAAGAAATAGTAAACTAGTTAAATAAAATGTACCTAGCTAAGTCAACACAGAAGTGGAAATACGTGACAATAGAATGCGAGGGAGAAAGTCGGATACAAACTCTCTACGCAGTAGAATAAAAAAATGATATAAGCGTTTGACAGTCTCGCCGTTCAACAGACGAGGAATTAAAACCAAAAATCTTTAGTTCCACTTAGTAGAGAGAGAGAGTAGCTCGCTGCAAGTGAAAACAATTTACACGGGCAATTGTATTATAATGATTGTGAATTTCCGAACCATACAAATATAAACTACTATATAACTGCGTCTTTATTTTTTGCACGGTTGGAGGATTTTATATGATACAGGTACATGCATGTGCTTTTCTTCCAAGTGGATTTTTCGTGGATGATGAAATGAGTTTTGTGTTGATTAGTAATGTATTATTTTAGACGTAGTACTAGTATTTGTATCCCATTTCCTCTTGTATACGTAAGCCAAGTAAAATATGAGGATTTTAGTAGTTTCAGTGTGAAACGTTCTTTCCTCTCCGTTAATCTGATGCTATGAGAAGAAATAAAGTAAAGTAAGTAAACCGAAAAAAAGGAAACCGAGTGAAATAAAAGAGCAAAGTAATAAATGAAAAGCTATGGGAAGTAAAGTAAACGTCGACTAAAGTCTTGTCTCTCCCCCTCCTACCTTTTTCATTTATTTCCTTATATTACTCCATTCATACTCCGTCAACTTCTTTCAAAATGTGTGTCGGTAAAACGGTATGTGTTTTTATAATGAGCATGAAATATATATCTAACTCTCTCTGTGAGTGCCTAAACATTTATATACATCTTGCATTACGTTAAGTAACACTTTATATTATTCCATAGCAACAACTACTACTATATATAGTAAAAGACTGCATGTAAAGATACTTACACTTAGTTTGCATTGTTTTGTGAGTATATTAAATGAATATGCCTACTTATGCACACACTTAGCACAATGGCCTGTACGTTCACAAGGAAGAGTAAGTAGTGTACTGTGAAGAAATATTTGGCGAGGAGAAAGCAGAACTGTAAACGAGAGAAAGTGGAAGCAGTATTTAACATTTCCAGCATTGAATTAAAAAGCCTGTAGGTAAATGGCAGAACAAAGAACTTCAAAGAAAGCTCTCTCATTTCTCCCCAATCTAAACAAGGTAAATATAATCATGAGACGCATAATGAAATCGATTCTGATCTATCTTATGTAATGTAATGCTACCAAATTCATTTCAAAGACGCTCTTTACTGATGTGACAGCGACAGCAAAACAATACTTCCCAGATTACAAAAGTAACCTACACTTTTCTATAGTCTAAAAGACACTGATATACAAATGATGCAACTCATCGCCTTTTTTCTCTCTCCACATTTGTAAATTGTCTCTTTTATTCAGGGAACTTCTAGATTCCCTTTTCACCATTTTAACTTCTTTTAAACTTGCTTTTCTTTCAAATAACTTTATCCCCATTAAAAACTATTGATAGAAATGTGATGCACCTTTTTTCCTAATTACAGAAATTTCCGCTCTAATGTAATTGTGCATGAAAACTAATTTTTAAAATTGTAAAATACCAACTTAGAAATTTTAACCATTCGTATTGGTTTCTTGTTCCTCCCCAAAATAACGAAGAGCTTTTTTGTTCCTGATTCCACGTCGTTATCAACATTCCTCTCGAATTCATTAGTTCCCTTGATAAAGCTAACGAAAATCAACTCGAGCGATCCAATTTTCTCCTTGAGACAGAGAGAATTTATTTTAAATGCTTGTCTTTATTTCATCTCTTAGTTCTAGAGACTCCAACTTTTTAGATTTGCAAACTTATTATGCGATCCTAGTGAAGGTGTTTATAGTTTATTTACTTTATAGTTTATTTTCAAACACTCATTGTTCTACTCAGAAATTTGCATTTCCGCCGCTAGTAAATCCAATATTATTCATATACATATACCTATATACTGATACAAATCAAATTGCGTTTTGCAAACCCGTTTCTATAGCTCAGACAAAGGTTGCCGTAAAGTAAGACGCAGTAGTGATAATTTGGTTAGGTATACTGAATTATTAACTTATTTTTTTTAGAATTTCTTTGTGACTCTTTTGTACCATCGTAATTTAATAATTCCCTTTAAGTTACTTTTATATTAAATTCTGCATAAGTTAATAATTACTTCATCAGCACGGTTTTTGCAGAGTTGCAGAAAAGATTATCTAACATATAATGAACATGTACAGGATGTATTTATCATATAATGTGAGGATAGTGAATTTATAATTGTTTAAAATCCAACAAAGTTGACTCAAAGATTAAAAGACCATAAACTTAGCCCACCTACCTCCATAAAGAGTTTTTAATCATTTTTGATCTAGATTTTATAAATAGTGCAAATTGTTATTGTAACAACAATTTAGTTTTTAATATGGATCAATTTATGGCATTAAAGTTAGAGCCAATTTTTAGAACCGAAATAGTAAAATAAAATAGAGTTGTTAGGTCAAAAGCTGAATATTTTATATTTTCAGAGAGGTTACTTATCCAGGCATTGGAAATAAGTGAACAATAAAGAAGTAGTGGTGAGCAGAGTGAGCTGTGTAAATTGAGTTCACTTGTTCGTACCGATGAGATTTGTCAGAGTGAAACCATAACAAGTCCGATAGAATGTAAGCCGACAATATTACACACACAGGACTTTATCTGTATCGAATCAACGAGTCTGTCGAGTCCCAGTCACAACAAAACACACAAGACATGGTGGAACATCCCCGTATTTTCTCTTTCTTTTCTTCTATGAATACAGACTGAGAATGAACCTATTTGTACCGACATATAACATGTTTGATACTTGTGTAATGTGTGTTGGTATGCCGTAGTTTGACTCTGCTTTCTCCTAGTAGTAAAACATTGTGTTATCCTTGTAATAGAGTAAGAGCATAGAAGGCCGCATTCTCCCTACTCAGCTATCTCTATGCATTACTTGAAAGCATTTATAGGTAATGAAGAAAAGTCCCCAAAGATTTCTATCATTCTCTACAGCCCACATATGTACAAATTGCGAGGAACGACTGAATCCACTATATACGGTGTGCAGTAACTACATGACATACTTAGACTATTCTTCCGTATAGTAGTACATGTAGATAGTAGTAATGCACACAGATTTCTGCAAAAGAATGGCAGATTCTCTATTTTGCTTCGAAGATAGTGTGTTAACATTATTGAGTAATGTTATGAAGTAGAGACAATTCTATTAAGAAACGCCTTCCTTACTTCCTCAACGTAAGTAAACCATGTATCATCGTATTCCAACATTCAACCTTGGATATTATACGTCGTAGTAACCACAACATTCAAGACTCATTAATCCAAACGGTAAACAATGCCATTATTATTTTCTCATCACAAGAGATTGCTCACTAAATTAAAAATTAAATCCCAGGTAAATTAAAACCTGAATAAATTAATAATAAAATCCACATAAATTACAGTCGGAGGATTAAAAGCATAACATTAAAAACTGCTGCCACTATATTTATTGTGGCCACAATATATTAACTAAGGATTAAGGCAATAACTTGCAAAATTAATTTTTGCAATTTTGTTTCATCTTTTTGTCATTACAACTTTATCCTTTCAAAAGTAGTAGATAGCAGAATAATTTTCATAAAGTCTGTCAATATTGACAATGTACAAATTAATAAAGATGCTTTGAAGTTTAGCATTTCTCAGCTATTCATTTGTATCATTTATAAAAGAAAAAATCTCCCGAGTCTGTTATTAATTCCTGTCCTTTTTGAATTAATATTTTGTGTCAACAATGACTATGTTTGTTGTGGACATGCCGCATTGATGACTTTACTATGACATATGGTAGAAGTGTATGTGTTGTGAAGTTAGTGCAGCGTACTTAAGTTTTAAGTAGTAGAGTGAGGTAGTAGTAGTGCAGGATAGGTTAGTACTGAAAATAGAAGGATGCCGATGTACATAAGAATAGAATAGGAAAGTAAAAGAAAAGTAAATCTAAAGCAGGAGATGACTAGAACTGGAAGCTGCCAAGCCAGAAAAATCAGTCCGCATTTTGGAGTACGTACTTGCACCATAACATTACACTCCCTTTGGTGAGCAACCCCAAGGTAGATTTTGAAAGTTAATATAAAGCCATAGGTATGTTAAGAGATGTGTAGATATTTAGCGTATTTTGTCCTTTCATTTGATAGAGAAGGAAAGCAAATGCATAGATAAGAAGATAGTAAGAGTTGTAATGTGATGTAACACGGCCCACTTAGGTAAGTCGGTTAAGCGAGTAAGTAGATACAATGGGCAAAGTCTCTTTGAAACAGAGATAGCTACTAAATAGAACTTGCTCACACTTCTACTTGTTTGTATTATTGTACAATGCACATACAGAGATGCACATAGGGGTACTAAAAGGTATCTGTACCTGCGTCAGTTAGATATGCCAGCATGAACAAAGATACAAGAGAATCTCATGAGGATTCTTGTACAGCATTTTAATTATTTGCCACATCCTTTCTAATGTTTATTTGGTTCACGAAATTTACGAGCTTGGATGGATGTTGCCGTCACCATTTCCTTCTTCAGTGCTTGATATATATTTTTCCGCGAGCCAGGAGAAATGCACACATATGTAATGTACCATATGAGTACTCATTCCCTCTTCTACCTACAGTTTATTTTATAAGTAAATACCAACCTAGGTATGTAGATAATAAATATCATACATATGAAGACAAGACCAACATACATTACATACTTTACTTCAAATACAAAAACCAGACAAGGTACATAATAAGACAAGATGTTGGGCTTATTGTTAGTTAGTCATATATATACTTTAAATGAGTCAAGTAGAGTTATATAGTTAGGCCTATTATCACTTCTGTCTGATGTGAATTGTGAAATCCCCTTCTATGCCTTGAGACATGTACTTACAAATTCATGTTACAATGTATATTATATATACGTAATAAACCTTGTTTAGTATACCAACAGATACACACACACCTTGGAGAATGCAGAATTACTATGACTATTATAACAACGTAGAGGATAGAATATAGAAAATGTTAATGTGGACGTAAAGAGGATAGGAAGACTACTCGAGTTAAGTCAACTAAACTAACTCTGTGTGAGAAGGTAGCCAAAGGAGAGTGCCTGGTTTGAGTAGCCCAAAGAAGAGGAAACCAAAGTATACATTACTCTAAAACATAACAAGACGTTAGAAAGTAAGTAAAATAAAATTTCAACCATCTAGGCGTGGCGTGGCACGGGCTCTCCTCTCCGGGGTCCATTTGTATCTCTATTTATTTCCTTTTCCACTACAATGCCACTACTTCGGGGCTTCCTTCAAGTCAGGAGGTGAGCAGTAAGTACTCCGTTCTCGAGTGATGTCAGCCTGTACCTACGCACTTGATATACTTTTATTACGAATATACTACCTATATTGAAAAAATAAAGTGGATGGTCAACTTACTGTACTTATCGTAAGTTTAGCCACTGCACTGTCTTGCTCTATTTTGGCTTGGCCCGAGTGGAATTCTCCTGGAGAACATTCTAACATAATAAGGACTGAGGGTTCTCTGCACTTACACTCATACAGCAGTAAAACCATTAAAAAAATAAAATGGTAATGTTTTCTCCCAACTTTCACTTATTTTCTGCCAAAAGTCACTTTGAGTTACTAGCTCAGTGTCTCTGGAACAATTGTAACGTGATGTTATAATCGGCCTACGTCCCTAACAAATGCGTACTAATCCCATTCGTCTTGATGTAAAATATTGGTTTGTTATATAAATGTATCCACTTTCGCCTAAGATCTGTTGCCAAGTTTTAACCTTTGTTACGTGGCCACTTTGACTATTGCGTCCCTCTGTCCATCCACACAAAATAAGGCTACTTCTCTGCTCCCTATTCACCTTTTTCAAATAAAAACATGTATCTACTAAAAGTTCCTTCCACTCCTTGTAAACTTTCCCACGGATGCCCTCTGACACTCAGAATGTTTGCTTCATTCTCAAAATTCTTTCTTTCCCAATCAATGTAATATGATATTCATTACGAACTCATAATCAGTATTTTGTAGATTTTGAGAAGTTAAAGTATTCGCAATTTTGGACAAAATTGAGTAATTGAATTTTATATTTCTTATATTTTATAATATCTTAAGTATCTTGCATTCTTTTAGGTATCATACTCATTCATACGTTTAGGTAGATCTGCTGAGATATGCATTTATCCATGTTCCTATACTCCAGACTTATGCTTTGTGGTAAAATATAAGAATAACTATTAAGATTTTCCTTAAGAATAATGATAGAATAAAAATAAGTACTAAATGTCCTATAGTAGATTACGTAAGTAAATATGTATCCACCTTATTATTTTCTTCCTGTGTACGTGGAGATTGGAAGTTGCATTAGGCAAAGATACTTTAAGTACTTATTCCATGGTAAGTAAGCATGGCGTGCATGAAAATCCTTAGAGAGGAAATGGACAGGTTAGTTCTAAGCTCAGGGAAAGCGTATCAGTATCTTGTAATGCAATGTGAACTAATTTTGGTGTTGCTCATTAGCGAGAGTTGCTTTACAGTAGTTTGCTCATGCATTCTTCTAAGATTATTTCAGATAGGTAGGCTTATTAGTAAATAAAGAGAGATCGGTCCATCTCTAACACATAATACACTGCAATTTGAAGAAAGTTTTCTGAAAAAAGCCACGTGTCCAGTTTAGCATCTTTGTAAACTCGCAGAAACACAATTCTGCTACTTATATGCCTAATTTATACCTGTGGGCATTACAAACAATAGCATGGCGCTTAACTTCTACATTCCAGACAACTTAAGACCTCTTCTAGGTATATCTATTTTTATCTCTCTGCATTCCCATCTGAATACCCTGCTAGGCAAAAGAAAGTACTAATTATGATGAGTAGAGTTTTCAATGAGGCATGAGCAATTACATGCTTTCAATTCCTATCGTATACTGCCTGCAATAAATTATTTTTATGTAGTCGTTATCACATTGATCATAATGTAACTTAAAAGTAGTAAAAAATCAGTTGAAAATGGAAATAATTGTGTATTTATCCAAAAAATAATTTTGCATTGAAATCTCATAGTTTAAGGTACAAAGACAGCCAAAATAGTAAAATTCAGGAAATATTTGCGACGTAAAATGACGATGCAAAAATGAAAGCCGTTGGACAAAACTCGATTGTATACAAGATAGGATAATTATTGTTATTAGATCGTAAATAGCATTTCCATAAGAGTGAGTATTTATAATGATAGTGAAAGAAAGATATATTTATGGAGAAAATTGGAGTGGTAAATAAATATAGTGTGTGAGTGCAAAGTGTAAGCGGTGCGGGCGGTGTTTGTGGAGTGAAGAGTGTGAGTGGCAGGAGTCATAGGAATTTGAGAGTGTCCATCGATAATGTGGGTAAAAAATAAGTTCGGGTAGGTGTAGGAGTATCAGAAAAGTCGTACCCCCAACCATCGAAATAGGCGAAGGAAAGAAGAAAGTGAGTCTGCCTGTCGGTGTGAGTAGTATGTAGTTGTGTGTGTGGGTTTCGTTGCTTGTGATCGTCTCAGTGACTCGGCTGAATCTGACTTGCTTGGGTTCGAGAAAACAGCGAGGCAAAGAGCAAGAAAGTCTGAGTGATCTGTGTGGATGCCTTTGCATGGCAAGTACTCCTCTTTCTCCCACTGCTGACTCTATCTCTGTAGCTCACTCAGTTGGTCTGCAGCTCTTGGACCATCCGTCGTCTGCCCGTCTCTCCGAATTCACCGATCTTAGAATGAGGAGGCAACTCTTTCTCACTGTCGACAATGCTTCTCATTTAGTTTTGGTGGCTCTGTCGAAATGAAAGACAAACACAGTGGCTCTGCCAGTGGTAGTGCTAATGGTATTGGTGCCAGTAGTAGTGACAGTAGTAGCCCATCTCAACAGCCACCTCAGACCTTGTCGCAAGAGCCTCTAGTCAACACGGCAGCCAAACGACCCTCAATCACTGCCAACACGGCAACAACAATCGGAGACATTCCCATCTCCGCCAACAATAACGGAACGGATTCCTCCACTTCCAATAACGGTTCCTCCAAAATTGCGGACACTCTTCAAAATCACACCGACTGCCCTGGGAGCAGTGGGGAAATACCCGAATTTGTGAATTCCATTGACAACAACTTGACCCTGGGTCAAAATCAGGGTCAAATCTTACCTGGCCCTTCTCCCAACCCCAATCCCTCACCCTCCCGACAAAAACAACTTCCCGACCCTCAACAACCCCATGCTCAGACTCGCTCCCACTCTATCTCCTTGCCGCACTCCAGTTCCGCGGGAATTAACCCCAATCTATTTTGTTCCACGAATAGCAAACCTTCTGAGGCTAAGAATGACCTTAGTCAAGTTCAATTTAGAGGTCAACCCGCTCCCATCTCAGAGCATCGGGCATCCATCGGACCCATTCAAGTTCAACCTCAAATTGTTGTCAACCAGAGGCAACCGCCGCCGAGAAAACCATTGAAATTAAAAAATCATGCCGGCGGAGCTACCGACTACTATGATAATCTTCACATCAAGTCTTTTACGGCGCACAACCCCAATACACAGGTAAATACAAATTTTTAAATTGATTATTACTTTTATTTTATTTTTCTAGATATTATAATTAGTATTGATGGATAGTTTAGATTTGGTAGGTAAGTAATTACCAAGTTAAGAGTTTAAGTAGTTCATGTAATTAATATCAAGTTTATACTTCGATTTAGTTTTAAGAGCATTTGTAAAGTTACTGCAACTTTCAACTCACAGGTTAGATAGAAATATTGATTGAATTAAGAGATTGTGCACATGAGGTAAGTAGTATAGAATTCAGGTCAGTTTTTCTTTCAACTTCTGTGTATTGTGTGACCAACTTGGCTTTTAAAAAAGTACCTAACCCACTAATACTCCATCCTGGCCCTGGCTTCGCACAGAGATTCTCTATTCTGGCTCTTTTTAAACATTAACACCATTGAGAAGAGGAAGAGCCGAATACAGACTAGTCGTTTCTCAGTGTTTGTTTCTTTGAACTTGGCCTACAGTCCACTCAGCACTTCCATTTTCCTATTTTACCATCTTTCTACCGCTCAAATGGTAAAAATACGTTGCTGGACCTAATCCTCTCTACTGTTGGCTACATTCTGTCAATTCAAAGCTTTAAGAAAACCATAGAGTCATACATCTTACCAAATTAAGCATCATATTCATTTCTATATAGCTTCTTTTCATCATTTTTTATGTACAGAATCAATTTAATCAATTTTGAGTTTTCTATGTAGTCATAATGTTTGCCTATAGGTCTATGTACTAGGTTTTCATTGGATTTGCTTATTATATTTTCTGCCCTTGCGAAAAACTTGTTGTGATTACGGTGCTAGTCTGTGGGGCTACTGGTTGTTAGTTTGTAAGTTGTCCTGCCGAGGTTGGAAACTTTTATCCATTCAGCACGGACAAAATAAATTAGTCTTGTGGAGGGGAAGAGGAACCGTGTTGGTAGAGTGTGAATGGATCTGAGAGAAAGAGTGTGACCCAGTCAGCCACATCTCGCTAACTTACTTAACTATAGACTTAGGTCTTGATTTCTCTCCCTGGCTACTTTCATCCAATAAGCAGAAGAAACTGTAGCATTAGAGAAATCCAGGCAACATAACGAATGCCTCCTTTAAAAAAGGAGAAAAGATACCTTCATTCTTGGAATTCATTCACCCTTTAAGCTTTAATAAGTACCATCGCTTCTGCAATACAAATTTTTAGAGATGGAATCCATTATATCTGTAGTAAAAGCATATTATTATCTGATACATCGCTAATAATATGTCACTATTATTTCAAAGGTTATTTTAATGAAGAAAAGAAAAACCCTACTACAATCCTTTGCATCTTGTTAGGCTTTTCTTCCTCCAGTACAAAATACTTTGCGTTTAAATTACAAAAAATCAAAGAGGTAGATTTCTGTGAGTGTCTTAGAAAGGAGCAGAAAAAAACATCTTTCTTTTTTTAAGGATCTAGCGTAAAGGAAATTCTCTTGAAGGTTAGATATTTACGCATGCATTTTTGCTATATAAAAATGGATCTCTGATTAAGATGACTACACATTCTGGTCGAGAGGAGAGCTGAGTGGACTTATGATCTGCAGTCACAATATTATTAAGGGACTCGTCTTATATTGATAGTTATGCAAGAGGCGTCGTTGATATGAAAGAGTAAAATAATTTGCGCGCTAAAGATGTGTGTCAAAATAAGAATGAGAATTTGTGTAAGTAACAGAAATAATTGAGGAAAAGTTTGAGGTATGTTGGTGGCTGTCTCTGAATGACATTGGTTGGAGGAAAAGGGAAAAGTTGTTTGCAAATACTTTGTGTAAGGGAAGAGAAGAGGATTCCTTGTTTTCATAAATCAACGTGCAAAGTAATAAAGCAGATACAGTGCACTCAAAGATATCATTGTGCATACTTTTTGAATAACAAACATTCTATACGGTTGGAATTGGAAGTGAGGTGAGCATTTTCTGTTTCGGTCGATTACAACCTTATTCCGTACAAGTTGTTAGCCAGGTTAGCGATAGATACTGATATTATTATGGATTTCTATGGTGCCTACGTAATATTATTACTTCTTGCTACAGAACTTTAAAGTTTCTAGATAGAAAGCATTATACGGAGCAGACATGAATAGGAACAACTCTCTTTTCTTCGGCATATAATATCTTTATCTCTAATAATATGCTATAAGACACAAGGTCTGTCTAGTCTGCTGTGGCCACCTAATGCTGCTACCTATATACAAGATTAGCTGAGACACAGCACCGTGCTTGTCTTAGGTACCAGAAACAGACATAACTGAGACACTACTCAAAAACGGAGACAAAAAATGCAAAATCTGTTTGCAACTTTAGCCAAAATATTATATAGTTTGCACTCTTTCGTGTTGCTTCTTCTTCAACTGTAAAACACATACATAGGTGTGTTCTCATGTGGACTACCTGAATAAAGGTAAGAAAAGAAGTTCAGTGGAGTGAGTAACACAAACACAACACACGAAAGGCTCTTCCTACCTATACGGATAGTATCAGTTTGCCCAGTAAGTAGCTATACCAACTCTACCCCTACCTACATACAAATAGTACATCTCTCACTCCCTATTTACACGGAAAGCCAAAACAGTCTTTCTTTATTCTGCAATATCAACGTCGTATTTCCTGTTACCATTGTGCATTTCTGAAAAATGAAACGATCTAACAATCCAATGAAAAAATAATGTTATATCTTGTTATCTCATCAAATAGATTTCTTATGATATACCTGGCATGTGCATGATCCGACGTTTACATTACACACATAGTGATTTATTTATCAGTAGCTATAATTTCAGAAGTAACTTCCCCAATAGTTAACACTGGCTACTTACTGCAGCAAAAAAACGTGTCAATTTGTCCCACTCTTACCATTACTTATGGCTAAACGTACTACTTGTTGGAGAAGATTAAACGTGTTGGGGCAAATTGAACCAATACACGTAATAATGTGGTATGTCCATGTAGACGTGCTTGCATGGGTTTGCAGTTGTGACCTGTGATACAATAACATAAGTAATACGGGATTGAAAAAAATTAGTAAGTTTTCATTGCTGATAAAGTGATTGGACACTTTATTAATTTTTGAGAACAAAAGGTGGGATGCTACATGAAAAGGAATTTGCATTTATCAATTGCAACTGCGGATTGGATGCAAATGAACAAACTGTAATGAAATTGGAAATTAGGGTCCATTATGTTTATTTCAGTACCTTTTTTATATTGTAATGGAAAGGTTAAGTGAATATTGTGTTGAAATAAAAACAAAGCAATGAATGACCCTTCGAATAATTATCAACAAATTTGTTTCATTGAAATTCTTAAGTAAGGTTCCTATATCTTTAATACCTATAATGATCATGCAGTATATTAGTACCTACACTATGTCATGAAGGTGCGTAAGATGGATACAAAAGCTGGAATTGAATGAGAAACCTACTACGAGAAAAAAGTCAAATATATTATGGCGAATATAAAATATTTGTTGCAAGTCTATCTGAACTTGGAGGTAAAGTAACAAGACTGAATCAGCAAATGTAAGGAAAACAAAACAGAGTTGTGGTGAGAGTTAGTCTGAGTCAGGGAGTAGTAAACGGCACACAAACCAAAACCAGCATCCTGTATGTCAACTTATTCCTTGTGTCGATATCATATACAGCTCAACTTTTTCCCTTCACATCATTGTGTCTTATACTTTATTTTCAAGTTTACTCTATATTTTGTTTTCAGGTATTTGTTTTGCACGAATGACTTCTCTTTCTTTTCCTGCTTCCCTCTCTGCATTGCCCTCCTTCATACTCACTAGAGCTGGGACCGGAAACTTTCGCTTCATTCTCCAAAATCTTGGCAATTCTCTTTTTTACGCCTTCTACTTGACATTAGAAGCCTCCTCTTTAACTTGAACTTTTAAATTATATTATCACGAGAACCGAAACTGCTTCGGTATATTTTATTTTATTAACAACTTAGGGCAACACTTTTGAGAAATTTTCACTTGTAAAATTTCTGGCAGCAATTGTGTGAAGATGAAAATTTTCCCTATTATTTATGTCAATAATTTATAATTTTGATGAGCAAGCGAGAAAAAATTAAGCGATGTCGAAAATTTATGGCAATGGATATCAATTACATTTAGTGGACCGATTTAAAATATTTCCTCTTAAAATAACTAGGAATTGGACACAAAAAGTCGTCCCGATGCAATGGATGGCAGCTAGGCATGGATGATTTCAACTAAAAATACTTTTTTCGTTGGCATCGAAGCTGCCGAGTTACTTATTTAAGCATAACACGGCAGTGTATCCAAAAGTATATAAGGAAGCGTTTATTGAATTGACTTGTGACAAAACTCATGGGATGCCAAGAAATGGACATCCCTTGAGCATTAGTGCATTCATGGATAAACGTCAATTGGCTGTCGTTGTTTTCCGAGGTTCATCTGGATTCCTTCGATTTTCTTGGTCCATAGCCAACTTTTCAGTTAATAAAAGAATTTACTAACCAGTCAAATCAACATAAGTCGTAACTTGACACTAAAATGAAAAACACAATGTAATTTCGGTATCTAAGTAAGATATCAGGTAGGTAGTCCTTAGGTATTTGTGTTTGCTTATCTCTGTTACATACTGAGGATAGGAAGGGGCGCATTATGGCATATCGGTGGCAGTTGAACTACACTATCGTTATTAGCTAAAGTAATTTTGTGAGATTTTTGTGGTTTAGTTATGTTCCCTTTTGCCATTGAATACGTAAGAAGTTTTCAACAAAACACATCATGTACATGCAGACACTATTCAGTGAAAATAACTACAGCTAAGGAATGTTATTTGCATAAATAATAAAATACTATGACAAATGCACTTGTTTTCCATTACCAAAGGAGTCAATGCACTGCGCTATCTTTGAATTACATCATGAAAGTTGATCCAGTCCGTATGCATTTGCATTTTATTTACTTATTTTGCATTTCTGCGAGCCAAGTAGTTTTTCGCCTTATCGTTCCTGTTTCTACGTGGGACTAAAGCTAAGTTAAAAGATATTAAATGTAGAAAATAAATAAAAGACACCTTCCAACTTTCTCTATAAAGTTCACTTTTCCCCAGTTGAATTATCTTTATACTTTTTGCATCCGTAGAGTTAACCTCCATGATAAAATGGTAAAAGCAAAGAATATATTGTATCAACAAGAGTAAAGATTTATTTCAGGGACTATTTTATCTATTTTTATGAGATTAAAGTGTTTTTACTATGTTATTGTTATACCTATGAACTCGCATTAAAAAATCCCAAGGAATAGCTACTTATTAAGTGTAAGCCATAACTTTCTTTGAGAGAAAGATCATAGATAAGAAACATAACTGGACTGCCGCATAGAAACGTGTACGTGTAATTAATATGTTCAGAGTTTAGAATTTAGGGAAATGTCTACTGTGAGTTTAAAGGACGACTACTTTATTACAAGATACCGATTACCAATGTAAGTTGCCTTGTTCCGTAGTTCTAAAGTCTAATTATGAAAAATTATTTCGCCAGAACCTATAAAGAATACTTTTAATAACCCAATGGAAAAACGAGTCGTCGGAATAATAGCCAACGAAATTGCTACATTATTGTCTATGGTTCTATGTTCTTATGAGAATACCAAGTTAGATCTTATAATATGTGATTATATTCATTTAAGTAATTGGACCTAGTCCTTACTACAGTTTAGTCGGTAATGAGAACAAAGGCTAAGTCTTATCGTTAGTTATGGTGCTCAACTCCCCTGATTTGATTACACAGCGAAAATGTCAGTTAAATATTCGTAAAAAAGTTGAGCATTTAAAGCCCCTGAATGTGCAGGTATAATTCCACTGTAGATGTATAGCATTAGTACAATATGAGTTTCATGACATGGAAGTTAGGGTCATTACTGCTGAGAGTTTTTATAAGTCAGAAGAGTAAATGCATAGCTAAAGATTGCGGATGAGAAGAAAGTGAGATAGTTTGTATGAAATGTAATTTAATTTGTCTCGCTTATTACAGCATTAACTATTCCGTGTGATGATAAAGTGGAGTACAGATAATGTGAAAGTGACACGACAGAAACTGAAATCCTTTCTCTACTTCGCGATTTCAGTTTACATTCAGTACAGGCAGTAGTAGTGAGATGTAAAAGGAGCAGGCAGGAGTTGAACCTGGGAATGAGTGAACTAACTAATTGCTATCGGAATATTCCTTGAATGCTGTAGGAGGAGGGCAACGTAAGAAGAAAGTAGGGAAAGTAAAACCTGCATATGGTCAATTGAATAGAATAGATGTGTCAGTCTGTGTATTTATTGTGTTTACCGCATCGCATTGCAATGCAGTGACATTGGTTACTTATACATTTTGCCATGTAAAAACATTCCCCGCTCGCTCTTTCTCCTCACTAATAATATAATCTGAACCAGCACTATGTAAAGTAATGTATTTTCTATTGCTATCTGTAAGCAGTTGTAGTCAGAAAAGCTGTCCCTTGAGACTCCTCATCGGAGCTAGCTTGGATCACTTAAATACTACAGGACGAATGTAATTGCCATCCCATCCACTTTTCAGTCAAGTTCCTGTTGAATTACTTATACGCATTGGATTGGTCGGGTTTGGTTTGATGCTCACTTCGTTTTGTTACAATGCCTTTCTCCTACTGCCTCTACTATTAGACCTCATAGAATAAAAAATACACCAAGAATAAAGTCTCCTGCCACTTACACTACTATACTCCCACCGTTTAATCTTTATTGAAGACAGGGTCTCTATACTTCCTCTCTCTACTACTTTACAGGTTTTATATTCGCAAAACAATTTTGGTTTCTTGTACCAATCGCCTCTCCTCCTCCCAGATCCCGCTAAACTGATTACCGCAAGTTAAAGCAAGTAATAATAAATAATAATTAAATAAAATGATAGGGTTTTAACATCAAATCAACAAATTGCCAAATTATGTCGTAGCATGGATCATTATCTTACATTTTATGTATTAAATTTTCCTGTACGTAAATACGCTTATAATGCATAATTGTCATCTATTAAAAATATGCAAAATTTAATCTGTGTAATGAAATTATAAATACACATAATATGCATAAACTTTGCTAATTTTATTTTAATATTATAAATATTAGCATAAACCAATTTCAACAAGTATTTTTATCTGTTAAATTTATTTTTTAGTCATTTAGACCCCTTCGTTGTTATTTTCTGCTTTATGGTATGTTGTGGTATGTGAATTTGTGTCACACAAGTAGTACCATCTTATATTTTTGTATAGCAGAGCTACTAGAATATTATATACCAATTACAGTCTGGTTTGATTTGTCTCACTTTTTAGAGAATTAACTACCACAGCAGTGGGATATGTTGAGAATGTACAATACTAGCATAGCTAAATAAGGCAGTCTCATCACAGTGGGACTTGTACAGTGGAACTGTGATGAGACTGCCTTATTTAGACCATAGTAAGTTCATAGCATACATAATGTTTCAGGATCATTTGGTTCGACCCTTGTTTCATAGTTAGGTGCCATGGGAGAGTTAAGCTAACAATCAATGGCGTGCTCTGCACTACTGAAAATCTACAGTCGAACTAAATACAATTTTTACTGTTCAACTGAACGGAGTTGGAAAGCACTCGTTAATTACCCCGACCACAGCGGAGCGTATGCAACGCATGTACATGTGAAAATCCAGAAAAACAAGTCGATTATGTATACCATTGCTATTGGCTAATTGTTAATTGTTAGCTTCACTGACAGACATCACACTATTTACGCTCAAACAATAATAATTGTTATGGGTGAAGAATCTAGGTATCTATTGGTACTATGAAGTTATGCCCAGTGGGATAAAATACTAGTAAACGCGTCAAGAATACATTACTATGCTTTCTGCACGAGAAGGTTATACTATATGCTTGCCTGTTTTTAGCTAACTACCTATGGCCACTTAATCTACCTTTCCATTAACGAAGTACAATACATGGAGTACAAATTACAACAGTAAAGGCCTTGTTGTTACAAATGTAACAGGACATCTTGTACATTAAGTCAGATTTACATGTATTGGAAAAAGATATTTTTCAAAACTTAAAATATTTTTTATCAGTTTTTAGTATCTTAGAAATATTCATAGTAAAAATGCTGCCTTACTTATATAACCCAAGTTATAAGCAGCAATGAGTATCACAACTTGTATCTGCAACCGCATACCAATAATACAAAGAAAAATACAAGTGAAAGTAAACTAAGAGAAAAGTAATTGACCGCCATTGAAAAAAAAGATTTCCTGAGTTAGAGCTTGCACTGAAAATGATGACTCGTGAAGATTTCTATATTATGTTGACCTAAGTTTGGTAACAGTCAGGCAGAGCCTACATTAGTAGTCCCTATAAGTGGTTAAAGTGTAGACCAGTCTTTTGACAATTTTGAAGGACATTCCAAATTTGCGGTTGAGAGTCGAGACTAGTGCCATTCCAAGATGTTACTGATGTACTCGAGCAATACTAAACTCGACAAGTTAAAAATATTCAAGGTAATACTTCAATAACTCCAAAAATTCAAATGCAAAGTGGGAACTAGAAATTGTAGAGTAAATTCTACGCAGTCAAATGTACTTTTTGCTTTTACAAAATAAATTTCTTCCCATAGCTCAGAAATTAGTTAAGATGAGACTGTTGTATCTATGATGTGGCGAGCAACTGAAAGGGTCTACCTTGTAACTGTATGTACCTAAAACTGCCCAGTCAGCTTCTTGCTTGTGGTTGTACACTTACTTGTGTTCTACCATGTCCTGGTTAATTATTTCTCAACTCTTGTGTTCTGCTAATTTTTGGCTAAGGTTCGTTTGCTTATTCTCTTAAAAGCGACCAAGGTCCTGATAAAATGTTGAGACTTGAAGATGCTTGCAAGAATTTCTCATGAGTTTCCTTTTACGTTGTCTAATTTCTTTCATCTGGTGTCACAACAAGCATAGACCGCAATATTTACTAGAAAATGGTGAAATTAAGCGTAGGTGTTTATGAAAGCAGTTATTTTTTATTTAGTTGTCACTGCCGCCCACGAGCTCAATGAAAATGTTTAGAGGAATGAATTGATAGTTACTGGCTGAATTTTATTGCGGATGACGTCAGCAAGGGAGAAAGTGAATATTATATTGAAATGTCTTCTTCGTCTTACGAGGTACATAAATAGTTGACATCTTCCATGTCATTTATTTGTTACTTTAACACCCTACATGCAAATAAATATAGGTGCACGTGATCAGTGTAGGCAAGTGACTGCAGTTACTACATGAGTAGTATTTATTTTGGTTGGGTACACTTTCTATGCAGTACCCATCATCTATTTGTAGGTATAAGTTTGAAGGTGAACGGCGTTTCCATATTATTCAACATTAGTAGTCAATGGTATTTCATGTCAATTGAATGTTAACATCTCTATTTCACAGCAGTCAATTCTGCCATACTTAAGCTGAATTAAATCCCGTTCCGTCAATCGATCTTCCTATTCAATTCAACTACTATTCATAGCATTACGTAATAAAAGTGGGAAATGCTTAAAATCGGGACCAAATCCTCAAATATTTGCAGCCAAATCAATATTTTTGCATATAAAATCTGTACATGTGTGTTACGTAACCACATCAAGAAAAGCCTTAATCAGATTCTACACACACAGGTATATACTACATACCTAGATATAATGTCGACCTACTACATCCAAAAATGTATTACCATCGTGTTTGAATGAAAAATTATTGGAATAAGTTAGTTTCTTCTGGTTATAGAAAAGAAGAAATATGGGAAGAAGGGATTATTAATGATAGATATAGGATTATAAATTAAATTATATTTGACCATATAGATGCATAGATAGATCCCTAACTGTTGAAAAGCTACGTCTTATACATACTAATATGTTTGTGTATGGTCATGGTCTACTTTATTATGACACACGAGAAAGACTGCGTTTTTCAGTCAAATCTCAAGTGTTTTTAGGCTCATAGGAGGATTTGATATACTTACTAAGCAATCTGAGTTAGTATAATATTAAACTTGTAAGTCCACTTACTGCTGATTAAAGTACAATGACACCACAAAATACCTTTCCAACTACCACTTTACATATTTCACAAAAAAGTTTTAACAATATGAAATACATTAAAACTAAAATTTTAGAATTATATACAACTTTAAAAAAAGTTCGATAGCCTAAATTTAGTTTTTATAATTATTGATTTTGTAAAATATAATTTGCCAGGAAGGGTTTGCCTATCACCATCCACATTACCGATCATTATTATAAGTTGGCGAAGACCAAGTTAATGCCGAAAGAGTCTGTCTGTCACGTTTGTGTGCGATTTCTGATCTAGAATTTTCATGAATGAATTTTACACTTCAGTCAAGTTCCGTGTTCAGTCCGATCAAGTTAAGCGACGTAAGACGTAAAGTGTTGTGCATTGGTGGATGAGTGAATGCAATATTTTAGCAAATCGTCATGCTGTTATTCCACACATAAAGCCAGTAACCCATCCATCTATGCATGTGATAAATAGGTGTGTAATACATCTATGGGTACATAATACACCTCGCTGAGCCCACTTTTTTGCATTCGCATTTGCTTTGGCAAATTTACTTTGAAACCGAAGTTTTGTTAGTTTCAGACTTTAAATTAAGTTTGGCCACTGTTTTAGTCTGTTACTTTCCCTTTTTGATAAGATCTTTAATTTAATTGTCCGTGTTCATGAATATAAATATATACTTAAACATAAATTGAATATAGTCTTAAAACAATAAAAAAGCGTGCAAATTCTCATGCAAACATTTATGTAAGAAACAATTTGTATTTGACATCCTTTGTTCCCCGTAAATTTTTTCATGCGATTGTATAAAATATTTGCAGAAAGCAATACTCCTCGAGTTGCAAATAGTATACATGAGGATATTTTAGTACAAAAATAGGCTTTTAAGAACATGCTTAATTGACAACCCAAGGAAACGGGTTCGGTAAATTATGTTTTGTGGTCGCTATCTTGGTTTTAAATAAAAAATGAGTCTGTTGACATTTAGAAAGTAAATGTGATGTTGCTCATAAACTTATTAATGCCAGTTGCTTATTGCTTATGGACACCTCTTAGAAATCGGCTGATTGTATATATTTTGGTGCATGCATCTTCTTAAGTATATATAATAACGCAGATAGTTGGGTAACTACTGTGCCCGTAGTCGGTATATTCGTTATAATAATATATATAAACGTGGATTTCTGTTTATGGGCACTGCATTTGAACTGCTCTACACTTTACCCCACAGAGAAGAGTGTAGCTATATTAATAATACCATTTATGTTGTCCCTGTACAATATTCATTAAATATGCCAAACACCGTTTTGGTTCACGAGTTATTGGAATGAACTAAGTAGGCGTATCACTCACCGATACAAAAATATAACTTCAGTAAACACCGAACCATGCTCTACAAAGGAACCACTAACTAAATATGACTTATAATGACACTATACGATTTTAGACATTAAATATGCTTTTAGTTCTTATACTGAAAATATGTTGGTTGACAAGAATATGCAATTGCAGAGCAGAACATTATTTGACAACTGGGCTTGAATTGCAACTAAAAACTGTCGGTGTGTACAAAGTTGATATACTTTATTTGCATTTGGCATCAGCTTGGTGTCGTGCAAAGTGACTTTCAAAAAGATCATATTTCATGTGGAAAATTAGAGATAAAAATAGAAATGGCAAGCAGTAAGAACCAGTTAGGACACGTTTTGTACTGCACAATTTAAAGTACAAAAAAATTAAATACATTAAATTAAATACAGATGTTCAAAACTGCAAAAAATATCTGATTTCTATTTTTATTTTATTCACATTTATTTAATATTCACTCACCTACGTTTTTTACTTTTCTTCCTTTGCGATTTGCACAAGTCTACATAAATTCTCTATGTTTTGAATCATATGATTTACAGAATGTAACTAGGGATTTATCAAATTAAAGTAACTTCCCGAGTATTTTTTAATGAAAGGCGTCATTACAAGTAGACACCATTTCGATATCTCATTTGCTGCATTAGTTAAAGTTAAATTCTACAAATGTGTCTCCTAATATCAGTGTACACCTAAGCAAATTGACAAATCGCAAAAATGGGGAAATGGTCGGATCTTTTCCCCAGTTCTTAAATATCTCTAATTCCTATGGCTGAATTATGCATGCTATAATGTATGCAAAGGTGTGTAATTTGCAATGCCGAGTTTGCCCAATTTTTTCGACCAAATCTGAGGAAATATTGGACCATAATGAAGGTTTTTTTACATGTTTTACATGTATGTCAACTAACGACTTTCGTTTCATAATCATTATACCCATGATGTGTATGTTGGTAAGATTATAATATACTCCTCACAAATTGTGGATGAATAGGTAGCTAAATGTTTGATATTGGATATTAAATATAGCTGTAACTGGTATATCTGCTGGATAACAGAGTTTACATGAGTCTTGAAAGTACTGATAACAAGCCAGGACTATTCTTTATTTGTTTTTCACTTGGTCTTGTAGGCCATAGTCTTATATTTTAATAATGTTGACGTATTTTATAATCAATGTTCTAGAGTCATCTGTAATTTCACTCCCTTTCTTTTCTGGATATGGATAGCATACAGACCAGCAGATCACAATGACACTTGAAAATGAATTAAAACTTTTGCATGCTTCAGTAAGGAGTCAACAAATCATAGTCTATCTGTCATTTTGCTGGTAGCTTCTAATCGAATTTTCTCGGATGAAATAGAGGATCAAAGTTTTAAATAGATTTACTGACTATACTGAATAGTTCCTATGTCTACTTCCGATTGGTGGAAGATCAGGTTCTATTTTATCTAAAAGGCACTTACGCAAATTCTCTCATTAAAGTTTAAGTCCCATCCTCACTCAGACTTTAAATTTCGAGCAATGAGACTTCACTTCAATTAACCCAATTGCAGAAATCTCAATATTATTACAAGGAAACTACTACGTGGTGATTCTAATTGTTTGCATTAAAATGTTTATTTTTCACTTTAATCAATTATTAAGGCAAAGATGCTTTTCTGACGTATAAATCAGAAATGTAATTTTTGTTGAAACCTTATTCTTGATAATAGAGTTTTCCCACTATCTGAAACAAAAATATCCTCATAGTAAAAATAGATACAAAATAAACACAATCATTCATCATCCTGCCAAATAAGGGTAATGGTCAATTCTCACTCCACAGACATAGTATTTTTGGATTGCTTGAAATTTGCTCAAGTGGATATAAATGACAATACCATGCCACGAGTGACATCCCGTCTGTAAATAGATGACGTTGAAGGCTATGCGTCTATAAATAATATTGTATCATGAGTATTTACCTTAAGGTTGGGTGTTAGGTGTTGCATTAATTTTGCAACATCCATCCCACCGATCTCGGTAACATACTCCCACGCTTCAGCTCTACAGTTCTACGATGTACGTCATAAACAACCTTGTTTTGAAAAATCGCTGCCGGTGCTTTTTGATTTCGAAAACAAAAAGTAAACAGATAGTCATCAAAAATACTAAATAGCCCCCCAAGATCTCAATTTCAAAATAGTATGATATTTAATATGATTAAATGGGCATTTTCACTTTATTATCTTATTGTCAGAAATCGAACTGCTCTGTTTGCAGCATTCAATTATGTTCATCTAAATGAAAAGAGTCACATTAGGCAGAAAAACTTGAATTATCATGCACCGAGCCTTAATGTACTAATGTAGATTGTAACTACGTAGTAGTAGTTATATATAAATGTGGTACAAGACGCAAGGTGTAACTGAGACGGACGGACTCAATCCGAGATATCTTTTTGCTTCACCTTTGAGTCTGTTTCATACTTAATACTCGTAATGAATACGTCTATTAATAAATCCCAGACGCACATGAAGACGTCATATGCAGGTAAAAATAGATTTATTTGCGAAAGCTGTGCCGATTGTTATACAACAACAATCAATGTCACAATATATAAATATTTAATTTGTTTATACATACTTTGGCTTTTGTATACTTTGCCTCATAAAGCCCCTTTGGCGTATCCAAAATCAAACAAAGGTAAATTATTAATGCAAGTTGTATCGTAATTATTAGGAGAATTACTACCTAGAATGAAATGGTGACAGTGTCATCCTAGAGCTTTGTTTTCCAAGTTTTCTGGTCATCCTACAGTTTTATACTTAGTTACTTTGCCACGGCACATTATCAAATGAAAGTTTACTTCCCCATACCCTGGTAAAAGTTCACTTTTTAGAAGAAGACATTTCTTGAAACGGTTATTACTTTTAGCTTTGAGCCTCCTCAGGTATTTCTATTAAAGTTTTACAATTTTGTATCACGCCTCACAACTGCTAGAGCAGTTCATGTACGTACGAGCCACTCATATTCAGTCTCGCTAGTATAGCTAAAGTAATTCCTCCTAGTATAATATTATAGGCCATCTTAAGTTACTTTTATAAAAATGATAATGCGATCGTTGTATATGATAAAGAAAATGACTCATAATTACAGGGAGTTTAGTTTTTAGTCTGTTTCTATGAACATTTCAAAGACTCAGGCTACTACAGGTGTAAAAGCCAAACATTTGTAAAATCAGGTACATTTGATTGCCTAACTTCCTGGTGACCATTTGATACTTTCCAAATGACGCAAAATATTTTCACATTCTCTCTGTCTCTTTTCCACATATTAATGATTGATGTTACCAGTGTTCTTGGTGAACATACAATATATTGGCTTAAATGCCAAACAAATGTTATTTCCCGCATACCGTAAAGATGGCTAAGCTACGTAATATAACTTACTTATGAGCAGAGTTAAGTTTTAGCCGGCCATAGCTATATTTGCCCCATCCGGACTATAGGGGCAAAGTGGGCAGTGGATAATAGTATCAAAAATTCAAAACTGTTTACATCATTTAGTGTTTAGTCTATTAAAGGAAGTTCATTTTAATTCAAAAAATTTAGTAAAACTCAGAATGGGTTTTATCACGTATCGTTTTAGCTTTTTAAAACTATAAGCTCAAATATCCATTTACAAATACATCGTGACAGGTAAACACATAATTGGCAAGTTTACTATAGGAGGGTGGAGGGTATTGTCATTAGTTTGAATTAGTTGCAGTGCATACTCACTTATGTAATTTTAGTCTAGCCTGTTAAGATAGTATTATCTGTAAATCTGCATAAGCATGCAAAATTGCTATTAAATGACACATGATCTTAGTAAGAACTGAAGAAGTCGTTATCCCTACCTTTATCCTAAGAACGTTCATGACGTATCTAATTACTACATTATACTTTTACACAGAAACTACTATGCAGGAATGGAATGGGACTGCTTCCAAAATCTTAAGTAGTATTATGAGTGACGATATCTCTTCATGTAGGTATCATTCTACTGAACGAGTGCTAGGGGAACTAGTAAGTTAACATTTTATTGAGAATTAATGGTTAGGTAAGTAGTTATTATTCGTCTTACTTACCTTTTCCCTAGCACATACAATCTGAAGTATTCATCTATGTACTTTATCCCTTTCAAATTTGTCCAGCCGGTGGATCCTTCTATTCACCATATTGTTATGAATTAAACATTTAAAAAGTTATAAACTTTGTCTATGCACTGACTTAAAAACCACTTCGCGAAATCTGTCGAAGTAGGACGAAACCAAGATATTTTGTATAAATAACTCAGTCTGCTGGATGAAGTGACATCCATATGGAGAGTAAATAAGTGACTCATGTTGGGAAACGACAAAAACGAGAGGATCAGATTTAAAAGTAATTTTCAGACGATGAATGCAACAAAAATGTATTTCATTTCAAGACCCGGTCGCTTATCTGCATTTTTGAAAGGATGTCTGTGTCATCTTGTCATGAACATTTCATTTTATTTGCATGGATACAAAAAGCGTGTTTTTGCAATACTATGTAGTCAATTTTAAGTAATTCCTTAGGTACTAATTTTGCCTACTGTCTCAATGGTCAAGCCTTATATTTATGTATAGTTCCGAATGTATAAAAAAAGGATGATAACGAGTAAAGTTTTACCATTGTCCAAACACCCACATGCAGTTTTGTTCTGCATACCTCCAGTTACTACGATTTTACACGGACATCATGCTAATTTGACAACTCCTATATTTTTGCTTTGTCATTGAATTGCCCCTATTCATCAGGGCACTGATGTAACTTTTTCATAGTAACATTTCACTTCATCGTATTCATATTTCGTTGCGAATCCCTAGATGACATGCAGCTATAAAATATAAAGCCAAAAGACGTTTTAATACAGCAGTGGAACCAATCGATGCTCTATTGCGTTGTTTTTATTTTGAAGGAGGCCAGAAAAAATTGGCATGTAGTATTTTGTTAGTACAATATTAAATTTTCTTGGATATGTTAATAGTATTTTAGCTTCGATGATGAGATCAAGATTTAATCTCCCTGTTCCTGTGCTACATGGAACGAAGTATTAGATAACATTGGGAGGTGATATGATAGTTTTTCATGTACATGCGAATGGTAAACTCAAGTGGAGGTGATAATTATAGCATTTGAATGAGTGCGAGGAGAGAAACAGCCTGGAGATAAGTATTTAGTTGTGTTAGCCAAAGCAATTGAAATGGTGACAATGAAATGAGGCAAGTTAGCCAGTCCTGTTTCCTCTTGCCAATCACAGTCCCCCAATCTCAACAGTGTCCATGTCACAGCTAATAATATTAAAATTCAATATGAGATTCTATAATGTGATAGTCCTGTTTTGATTGCACCCTGGGTTTGCAACTATTTGTATAACCCTCCTACTCTACTCTCTAATCACTACATCTGGTACTGTAAATAAATTGGACACTGCGGTACTTACATTCGTCCTGCTATCCCATTAGTCATTACAGACTGGTGGAACACTGGTTTTCCAATTCCTGATCAATTATAACTAACTTTTAGTGTTTAATTACCATTTATTCAAGTCAGCGCCCGATTTTGTCATTTCATAGGAAATCTCATTTCCAGTTGTGTAGGGTTCATCCCTTGAGTGCCAAATCTATGCATGCAGAGTAGTACATAGATCACACATGTCTCTTTAATATTTGTTTATCTTCAAAATCCATCTACATGAGTGTAAAGTGTGTGGCTATCCATGAAAAGCAAACAAGTACCAGATAACTAATTTATTTGGATTTACAAGGTTTCTGGTAATGATATTCTAGATAACTATTACTACGAAATAACTTGAGCTACAGAATTTGGTTATTACATGCAAATTAAACTGCCATGTATGTGTTACACAATGTAGTTCAATCCGTGCTTTAAACTACAAAACCAGGGACCTATAGGCATCGTTTGTTGTCAGTCGTCAATTATTTCTCCTAGTTTGAATACGTGATAAAGCCTTAGGGGTTAGTGAAAAAGACAAAATGAATACCAATCAACAAAACGGAAGGCCACCTCGACTCAAACTATACAATTCTCAAACGAGGGATGAAATCATCGACCGATTACACCAATCATCTAAAATCGTACAGGTTGGTTTTCATTTTCCCTGCTCGGTTTGACCATAGTATAACTATATTGTAATAAATACTTTCCACAAAAACTGTCCTTAGGCCATTTGAAATTAAACGTTTTCTCTGAACGAGAAATTTATTTACGCAACTACCCGTGCATTTCGGGTTATAAGGATTGACAATTTTAAATTCTGGCCTATCAAAGCAATGCTATTACTTCATGTTAGACAACTTTCTCTGAAGTTGTGCTTTCATTTCAAAACTAGGTACATTTCGCGATTTAAAAATGGTAAAGTCTAAAGTAGTTTCTAGGCCCCATGAACCCCTAAACTGTCTGTGAAACCCTAAAACATGGATGGTAATGATATTGTGCTGAATTTTCTTTTGTAAAGGCTATCTTGACAATTTCCTGATATACCCCGTGGTGTTAGAATAATAGTTTTTATCGTCAGCTATTTTAAAATCTGAAGTTTTGTATGTGAGATATAAATTCTCAATTCTATACACTAGAAGCGTAAACTACGCCGTTCGTAATAAAACTCGATACTTAAAATCATAATTGGGCCCTTTTAAAGTGAATTTCAATTTTGATTTGCGCTCGAGCAGAGCCAGCCTTAACCACTGTATATATTTGGCAATTGGCTACTTGCATTCCATTCATTAATGCATTATTCTTTGATTTCAAATGACATTGCAAATGTTATGCCTTTTAAAAAACCTTACTTCCTTGTCAATGTCCTTGTAAATGTCATTCTAAACGCTACAAGTGTCTATGTATAATTCAATGAGTGACGTAATGTAAATTATTTCCGTATAGACATTACTGTTTGAGTTTGAAATGACGTTAGGGTTCTAATGGATTCTTCATGATAATAAAATATTGATGAACCAACCTATAATGAGTGGTTATACATTTAATATTAAATATGCTCAATGTATACCTACAGTTTCAGTTAATATAGTTTTATTGGCTTCAAACGGTGTTTTTGAATTACTCTCACACAACGCATTGTAAACTTGCATGTTTTTCTCCTTTTGAGTGCCAAGGAAATTCATACAGTGAATGAAACCACCGAGAGACATGAGACTCAATACAATTAGACATGAGCTAATCATAATAATACCTTTAACTTACCACTGCCAAGTTTAAATCGAATAATTACACTTGTTGGCTGTTTGGGAAAAAAGCGTTAGATATGGCATAATTGATATTGGAATGGAATTCATATGTAGCTTACTTTCATTCCGTGCATGATGCACAAAAAGGAATAAAAAAGCGGTGTCCCAACCCAAAAACCTACATACATTTTTTAGTATGGAGCTCGTACAATAATTGTTTAGCCTGGTACATATTAGGTATTTACATAAGTATAATAACATGGTTTGTAGGCAGCTCGTAAAACGTTTAAATATGTTTAAGCTCAAAGAGGAAGGCATTGCCACATATAACGTACCTACCTAGGTATCCCATAATCCATTATGTATGCCATTATTGTGCATCGAGTCATACATATCAAGAAGAAAGTAATATTTAATGTATTATCTGTTTTACCATTGTAACAAAGCATACAGGAAAGTAAAAAAAACTTTTAACATAAAACACCAACACGGGTCCAAACAATAAATGACCACACAATTGACAAATGGTAAGAAGTCGGCTTTCAAGTCAAAGCTATCAACTGAAAGGCCAACAAACAAAAAGGAACAAGACAATCCCATTTAGTATACTAGGCATTGTGTCGTTTTTACAAATTTTTATTTGCTTAATTTTGCTCCAGTTGGTTGCATATACATGCTGACCGACATAGAAAGGTAGTTTTGGGTGTTATAATAAGTAAATGAAGAACTGACAAATTAAACTCTGATAATATTGCCCTTTTTCGAAAGGATCCAACTTAAAATAATTATATGCATCAATACCTATTTAATATTTGCGGGATGGAATTTGTAATAGTAATATCATCAACCAATCGCGATATCTATTCTCGATACCATAACAGCTTTAAAAATACCTATTCACGAAGTACATTAAAAAACTAGATCAAACGTATTGGAATAATTCGCCAATTTTCCCGGAGGTTCTAGATTTTAACAGAACTTAAGACAAAAATAGGTTATAACTAAGTATTCCATCAAAAGTAACCTTTTCAAGGACTTAAAGAATTTTTTATAAGAAACATGTCCTAAATAATTTTAAATGTTATTTGTTTCTTTTCCAATGCCATTTTAATAAGCAAACATGAATGTTCTGTAGCCCGGAAAGTGATTTGCCAAAATCTAGTAATTTATTGTTGGTCTGCATGTATATGGGTAGATATTATGTGTTTATATGAAAGATGTGGCGAACGTGTGATATTCTTGAGTGCTTACTTGATGGTAGGGATGGCACCTTTTCGCAAAGATAAATGTGACCTGCAGCCAATTTAGAAACATTACTTTTCCATTGTGATATTGCGTCACAGTCACATCACACTTACAGTAAAATATTTACAATCGCCAGCAAAGCTTATCTGCATAAGGAAGTTTGCACATATCATTATAGTTATCAGTATAGCACTGGTTAGATAGCAGATAAGCATTAAGTGTGCTTGTGTATGTGTGCACATGCTGTATATGTATGTGTAATGTGTGCACATCTTTTTTGAACTCCGAATATCGTTTGCTCGAAAAATCAAAGATACAGATGCATATAAATAATATGATGGTCCATATACAATATAATATTGTCTCTGTGCAAAAAAGCTGCTAGAACAGAAGGGTAGATGTATTTATACTTTATGTCTGTTGACTTTGCGACTATCTTGCAGCCAACGTTTAATTGCCATTCAGAGCACGTCCTTCTGGTCACAGTTGAACCATTGCATTGGCATTGGCACTGTATTCTTCCATTACTACCTACTCACAATGGCATTCTCATGATTTTTTTGTGATGTTTAGTCTTGTTTCACAGAATATTATTATAACAAATTTTTTATCATCGGATTTCCAATGCCTTAAGGATGCAAATAAACAGAGATGCCTATTCATTTGTTTCTTCAAAATCCAATGCAATCATAATGCGTCACCCACACGTTAAAAACTGAAACTTTAATGGTTTATATTGTGGCAATAAATATTACATCTTAATCCAACGCAGAAAATTCAATGTTTCATCAATTATTCAGTTAAACTAATTTACTTTCGTGAAAAAATATTTAATGTGTCACAAAAAGGCATTTTTTTAATTTGTAACTATTATTGACGTCTTACGTGTAGAACAAAAATCAAAAAACAAGGATGGAGAATATCATATATTAAAAATTTTCTGGTTTTATAAATTGTTGTTGGTCATGATTGTTTGGATCTAATTCGTAAGTATTATCGCCCTGTATCATGTCATTTAGTAGTAAAATTGAGGATATCGTGGACATATAACATCTATAGTATCTGTATTTGAAATACCTAGGGATGAACTAATACAAGTATTATTTGCATACTCTTACACGATGGTTGCTATCGTAGGGAAATCTCTGGTTCCAGCAGTTAAGTAATTAATCAGTCGGTACCTATCTTGATTTCTCCTAAGGTAATGTAATGAGTTATAGGCCTCCTGTGAGTAACTTTATTGCAGCTGCAGTAGATTGAGTCACTTTACTTACGTATATACGTCACACCAATAACAAAGGAGTTTCATGAGTTGAACAGAGTAACTGTAAGTGTAGCACTTTTATCTGGCTGAGACCCAACATAGAATGATCAAAATATGCGTCATAACTAGACGACCGAAGGTCAATGTGTTACGATTCAGCAAAACATATTCTGGATTGTCTAGGAGGAATAATCGTTGAAAAACCTCTTTACCTATGAGAAATCAAATAAAGATAAAATGAACCAATTTAGGTCATTTCTCAGTCCAGATTCTGCTAGCAACAAACTATAACCTTGGAATTGTGTTATATTATGCTACGACACTCAAGACTTGAATTTGAAGATTTCTATCATTCACCCTGTAGTACCATTTAGTTAGACCATCTTCTAAAGTAACTTATGCTAAATCTAATGGGTCCTATATATAGGAGTTTAGGATCTCAAAAAAGTTCTTGAATATAGTAAGATAAAATTTTCCAGAGAATTTTTTAAAGGAAGGCTAATGCCTGGTAAAAATTAGTTTTTGCCTAACGGATAAAATAAACTCGGACATTAATGGTTACTTTATTTTGCTACTAACCATTTTAACGGGTAAAATTTGTGAAGGCGACGATAGGCTTCTCGTGGGTATTTATTATTACTAATACACTGTTGATTTCAATATCTAGGTAATATTATTCGTAATAAATAATTAGTACTTCGTCTGGAGTTAATGCACTACATTGTAATTGGCAACCAAAAATTTATGAGCATTGAAATTTAAGTATATATATCTACTTACACGTACAAATATATACTTATTAAATTGTATATATTGTTAAAGGTATGTAGAGACTAGTAGGGGGATTCTGTATCTTTCACCATTGTTCTTTATGCTATCGTATCATTTGGTACAGGATGAATAGTGAAACTGGTTCCATGAATGATCATTTGGCTTGAAAAAGGATATATTCCAAGAAGATAAGTTTAAATCGGTTTATTTATTGCTTCTGCAAATTATATAGAACAAAATACTCGTTACTCAGTTGTGCAAATCAGCAGCTTCAGAGTTTTTATAAGAAGGCATAAAAATTAACCTTATCAATCACTACAATTTCTTTCGCAGGTTAAAAGTTAACGATGTTCTGCCATTATCTCATTAATGATCATTTAAAATCTTTGCTATTTTTGAGGGTTGTGCCTAACTTTCATTAAAAGTAAATTAATGTTATACCTACATTTCTTTATAAAAAAGGGAACCAACCTGGAGGCAATATAAATAGCATCGTTAAACTACAGAAAGAATGTGCATATCTGTTCTTGAAAAGCTTCAGCGAATTTTGACTTGGCAATAAATACTTTTCAAGAATCAAGGGTAGAGAAATGTGCAGACTGACATGACAAGAAGAATGCATCTTTAAACCTTCAAGGTGCATCTGAACATCGTGATCTGCAATTAAAACTTACATCTATATTTTTATTTCACGATCTTTCCTCTCCAACAAGAGGCTCCTTCATACATCATTTCTCAGAGAACGGCATAATATTGTAAGTTTTAAGAAACTATAAGTATTAAAGAACAATCTGACGAACAATTACGAGTTGGGACTTAAGATGTCATTTTAAAATTTCATTAGAGGTATTTTTAGCTCAATTAAATTTATTCAATATCAATGCATAATGCTTATATGTGCATAATGCTGCTTAAAAGATTTTCTGTCCATACATGTATTTATATTCACCGAAGCACACCTGCTAGTCGTTTTGTTGAAGCGTAATAATATACAGGCAGTAATTTTATGCCTTTCTCAGTCGTCTGAGTCACACATGAGCATCTGGTGTCGACGAGAGCACGAAAACAAGTAAAATGCTCAGTAAAGTTGTCATTAGTGTTTTTGCAAGTGTTAAAAGAGGAATGCAGTCGTCGACACACGACACACGTAGACATAATGAAATTCCTCTCAATTTTAAGTGGATAAGGTGCCGTCAAACGCAAATCTGTGGTACTTGAAGAGATATGAATCCAGGATGATCTACAAGCATGTACTATGAACCCATGTAAAAACACCCGATATTAATTTTTGGAATTCCCCATGAGAAGAGAGAGTAAACAAATACTAATATCCAGAGTGACGGCTGACAGTAAAAAATACATTTCTCTGACATTCCGGAGGTTTTCATTATTTCTTAAAATGAGGATATGCAAAGGTGAGCTAAATAAAAAGGTGGACAGAAGTTCAATATTATCAAGAGGGATTATTAATAATAATGTGCTTCTTGGATTCCTCATTGGCAAGTTCATGTAAATTGATTTCCTAGTCATTCATAAAATGCAAACAACTCGTCAGCTCTGTGCTCAGTGAGAATCATAACAGAAGCACATGATTATTAGCAGTCAGTCACTATTCGTCTCGTCTCAATCAAATTCAAAGCTATAATTGCACGCTACGCATAACAACCATTATTAGTCATGCAATCCTTCCACTGCACTCTTGTCTACGGTATCCTGCTGATGGGAAACACAAAATCAAAGCAAAGATTGCTTTATATGCAAGACTGATGAGCCATGATCATCACGAAGGCGCCAGCCAAACCGCTGTAAAATTTGGTGTTACATCATTAGCATTAAGCATTTATTGGTAGCTGTAGAATTTGGAACAAGTCTGCCTCTAGTCTGTCTCCACGCCTCGACTAAACGTTCCTTAAGCTCCGTTTATCAGAGTTTAGGAATTAGCACAATTATTCACGTCTCTCCTATCAACAACCCGATTAACTTGATCATTTTTTCAAATCTAATCAATTTTATTCACACTCTAGTACATTTCCTGTTGGTCAGAGATATTCTTTAGAATCATCTTCACAAACGTCATCCATTTTATTATCAACTAATCCTTACAAAACAACTTCTAACTACTGATACATACAATATACAGAGCAGATGCAACTTTTGTCATCTTGTAATATTGATAATTGAAATTGCATCGTGGATTAGTATCTCTTATTCATTAGTTCAAGATTTCATCGCTGGATTCAAATAGTAAATACTAAAGCATAAGATTAAGTCACACTGTGTGCACAGTTCGATTTATCTTTATATATCCTTCCCGTTCTAAATAGTAAAAGAGAAAATCGAGATTACATTTTTTTGTATAAGAGAATTACAAATTGTAATAGCTTATTATAAGGAGGTAGGATATAAATTTATGTATATCTGTAGCTATCCTACTTCGATTTCTAATTTGGAATCGCTTAGAATCGATCTACTGGAAGTCAACTTAGGTAGTTTAGCCATTAAAACTTGTCTTGATAAAGCAGATGTAGCACTTCTCAAGGAAATTACCAAAAGTTATAGGTAACTAGTATTATTATTATCCTGTGATGACGTTGTCATATATTTCTGCACTGCGACTGCCCTGCAAAATCTCACGTTATACTAGTAAATACAACACAACTGTTAATAACGTGACCTAACTGAAGCTATTCTGCTCCTGTTTTCTGCATCTGACATGCAAATGCATTGGAAGTCAGACAAGACTAGACCAGTTTGTAAATACTAATGTTACAAATTGCTATGTGTGATCCATGGACTTTACTGACAACTATTACTTTGCTATTTATCAATCAATCACTATTTGCATACAAGAGCATAATGTACTGTTATGTGAACTATATGGCTTCTGTTTAATGGTGATGACCCTGTGAGCAAGGGTAAACATTGCACATTCATAACTTCTTACCTTTCCTAATGCCCCTTTACATATCAAAATGTGGCCAACTTTGATCTTTAAAAGAGATTATTATGCAGTTTTCACTTTTAGTTTCAAAAACTTGAATCTGCTAAGAGGATGAAAATTGTTTAGTGACACTGTGTACATTTGGCATGTTATAATAGATACTTATACATAAATATGTTAGGCTAGGCACGTATACGTTGTTGGCTAGCTATTTAAATGCGACTTTTATATACCTGCTTTTCAAGTTTAGTCGCCTCAAGAGCCAAACGGAATTTTATATCATTACGCACATAAAGGGATGCTCTGAATGCTACAAAAGAATTCTTTGTGGTCTCCATGGAATGGAGAAAATAATATGGAATTTAAAACAGTGCCTTAGCAATGCCCACCTTTCTCTGTTTTGTTTGGTTGATGTGAGGCACTGAGGTAGGACCTCCAGATCCGTTGGACTCTGTATCTTCGCAAAATAAGGTAATGTAATTCTTAACTGAATACAACTTTTGTAGGACTCTCGAAAGAGCCATCCTTTTAAAGGCACACATCTTTAAACAACCTTTACATTTATATATATTATGTATTTACTATTATCTGGAAATCCGTTCCATGAATAAGTACATGTGTGCGTGCATGGCATTCAGCACGTACTACTCCCACACGACACTTTTCCCTCATATCCCCATAATAAACTAAAGTAGTGTGTTTATTTATATAGGTACTGTTGCAGAGAATTTAGGAATGTTGTAGAGATATATTTTATGCTGTACTAATATGAACCATCATTTGCTTCAAAATTATTGAAAGCAAATATTTTTCTCCAAATAGGCACCTTATGAAATTTAACTATGATTTCCTTAATTCATTTTTCACAAAATTATCTAAAAACTTTACAATAATACTTCTTAAAGATTATTTTGGATCCCATAGTGAACAATTTCAAATTTTACACCAAACAATTAAAATTAATTTAACATAAAGTTTGAACACATATTGTTCAATTAAAATTAATATTTGCCGGTATTGACAATTTACAACATTAATATTTCCAACCTTCAGTTGATATTTATGTTTTACAAATCTAAATACATTTTGGCCATAATTGATGAATAAAATAACATTTTTTGCACCCACATTATGAGTAACATTTTAGGAAATATTTAAATTAATTCTTATCATTTTTTTAAAATCTTTTAATTTTAAGGAACACTTCATTTATTTTGAGGACACAATACTATATTATGTTCTGGATCATGCATAATTTGAAAATGCGCGTCCCTATGTTATTAACTGACTGGCTAACACTATGAATTTAACAGAGCGAAAATTGATTGAAAAGTATCAATAGGTATAAACAGAATTTTCCTAATCTCTGAGAAACAAGCGATATTTTGTGTTGAAAGTGGCAGAGATTTTTGGCAGGGATGTATATTAACACATACTAATACATCATATGAAGATAGCCCCTACAAATATATGTAGGATGTATTTGGAAAGGTATTTCTTTTTCTGTCGTGTATATTTGATAAATGTGTCTCTTTTGTTGGGTTTCGGTCTCCAATAGACAGTTGGATCGGGTTTTCTGGTGGGTGGGTGTAATATTGTGAATATATTATTTGTCTAATATTTACACTTTGGGAAAGGCTGCGTATCTTAGTCTGTGTTAGGTTGCGTACTAAATATGTTTTGAAGTGTAAGAAGTCCGAGGAGGGCATTGAAGCATGGAAAAGTGAATAGAATGAAGAGAAAGCAAACAGCTCGTTTAAAAGTCTAAACCGAATCGAAAGCCTTAACTTTTTGAGCTTTTGACCGCACTCACTCATGCAGCTCAAACCAAACCAAGCCCAACTGAGTGAGGAGAGCAATGTTACTGGTACATAAAATAGTCTGTTAGTTGTGGAAGAGTTTTATAGTGAGTTAGTGAAAGAGGCTCAAAGGCAAAGTAAAAGACCGGGAGCATAAAGGATATTATTTATCATTGAATCAACTCAAGTCAAGAAGCTAGTACAACTATGTACAGAACAGACAGGACTCTCCACTGCTCTAAGGAATGTAGGTACAACAGTTACATCACAAAATATTATGTCCGTATTGTAGTTAGGGAAGGTGTGTGAATTGGATTCACGAAAGTATTATTTCTCTAGGTAGAGTCAAAGGAAGGCAGAAAGAGCAACGTGGTCATACTTACGTTGATCTCTTCTATAATAATATATTCAGCAAAGTAACATAATAATATTCTCCAGCCTGAGTGGAGCAATGTCTTCTGTTTCCCCTCTTTATTTATATAAGTAGCAGCTATTTATACGGGATATTTTGGGAGTATACACAACATTATGATGATATTATGATGTATGCAGGCCATGAAGACATACGATATATTATGCATGTATGCGGCAACTCAATTTACTCTACTTTAGTACCTCGGAAAGAGAAAGCTCCGTATGAAATGAAAAAATGAACTCACATCAGCTCAAATAAACTTGAATAGAGTCGCACCTATCATTTATTTGATATATGTAGCCATGTCAAGTCAATACTACATTTTCCAACTTACCTACCTACCTACAACAAAGGAGTTAAACTATTGTTCAATTCATTGGGAGACAGGAGACTCCAAAAATAAGACACTACTCTACTCAACCAAAAAATATTCGTGAGCCCAACACTAACAAATATTTTGCAATGGTCTATAGACTAAATATTTAGCAGAGGTATCATTCATTCCGAATCAGAAATAATCTACAACGTATTAGTAGCTACCCAAATACTTGCAAAATTAAATATGAAACTTATATTTAGTCATAACTGTAAGTCAATATTATCCAAAATTGTTCTTCCAGTATGTACACGTGCAACCTTCTTGGTGCATTGCTCCAGACATTAGATATTATATAAGAAGTTCTCCGTGGCAATAGTTAGGCATTTATTAATCTTTTGCTCAATTTAGATCAATGCAAATACTATGAATGAATATAACCTATTGGATTGGTGTAAATGGTATAATAAGTATGCATATAATATGCTTCACCTTAAAATAGCAGCTGAATTGCATTGCATGTCTTTAGGAAAATGTTGGGCCCACTATATTTCACATCCTGCTGATCGAATCCAAGGTCAACTCTGAATACGGCTCAAAATAAAGTTATTATAACAGTAATCAAGAATGAAAAGGGTATAATACTACAGAAATAGTATTAAAGGTAAATACTTCTAGACGCTGTTTACACTATTTACACAATTTCTGCAATAGTGATTTACAGTTTGAATGGAAACTAAATAATTAGGTGTATTATGTACATAAGGAATAACAAGAGAGCAAAATTAAATTCATTTTTGCTCCACTGAGCTAGTAAATTTAGTTGGATGTGCATTATGAAAGGCAGAAAGTGAATAGACATGTAAACCGATGTTTACATTGAATGCTATATAATTTAGGTGCATGCACACTGAGATGAATACATAGCTACACATGCAAATATTTGTGCTCAAGACGTTTGCTGTTTGCTGTGCTTGTGGATATTATATTGATGCAGTGTATTCAACATTTGTGCGTCTTTGCCTTGAAAATGCTGTTATGTTATTGTCAGAGTGGAGAGTGGGAAGATAGAATGAACCGTGAACCCATAGCCAACCACTTATAAAGAAGTCAGTAAGCTATAGATAATATCTACATAAAAGGTGGCAATCGGATTTGCACCGAAAAGGCTCACGTCTCAATGACGGCAACTTGGCTGTGGCTTCTTTTCCTACACTCCCATAGCTAAACATATTTTTCCTCCTAAAATAAAACAGAATCGAATACGAATTCGACGGCGAGATAAATGGCTGAAAGCGCTCCATGAATCACCAGAATGCTAACTACATACTCCTAGATCCTACTATCCTTCCAAATCTCTTTTATTATAGCCGGCTCTTGTACTACTATGCATCTACTACCATAATAATATTATTTGTGCATACAAAATACACAAGGTGCTATATACTCTTTAAGTAAATTCTGGATTTTTATTTATTTTTAGTTTACCCACATACCTATTACAATATTCCAGATGACGTAAACTGTATATTATACCATCTTAACATTATATTTATTCGACTGACGACAGAAACCAATATTGTCTTCTCCAGATGAATATTTAATAAGTAAAAGCAGTAATAGTGTTTTAGAGTAAAATCTCATTACACTAATCAATTAATAATAAACATTGGAGCACTAATACGTCATCTAATTTACTATAAACTGCCCTATAAACTGCCCACAAAGGTTTTAAACCTTTTCTCATTTTTATCAAACTTTGTTGAAGCAGATACATTAGAAATGTCAACCCCGATACTCCATGATTGTGTAAATAATACAAACATTTTTGCCAAATTTGTATTTTGCCACAATCTTCCTGCCGAGGAACAAAGGGTTGAAATAGGGAACAATTTCAATTAAATGCCCTTCAGAAACTATTCCTTATTGGGCCTGAATTACTTAATGATTAAAATTACCAGTGATAGATGTATGTTTTTATTTCTAAACTTTTTTCATCAAATGCATTTTTGTTGTTGTTTTGGATGGGTTTATATATTTTTATTGTGTATTTGTTTGTTGTTGTTTTCAGTTACTTTGTGGTATTTGTATTTATCATTGGGTGATATTATGTATACATGTTGAAGGTTTGTTACACAAGATAAATGAGATGGAAGATGTGAAATGAGAAAGTTGGGATGAGGGGCTTTGCAGTATTCTGTAAATAAATTCAGTTTGACACAGTCCATTGATAAAGATATCTGGAATTCACAAACTTCAAAGTGCATCCGAATGATAATAAAAAATGGCTAGGCGTAATGTGAGGGAGAGGTAGAAGAGTGTTGTTGGTCGTATCTGTCTTTGAAGAAAATGGGATGGTAGCGGAGTAGTGAGTGAGTCAGTTCAGCCAGGACTAAAGTATACACATGAAATCAGAAAAACAAAGAAGTACTATAAAGCTGTCTATACGGGAAAGGGAAATAAAAAAAGACATTGGACATAAATGGGGAATTCGGGCTGTGAGTGTGATAGAGAAGTGAAATCACTTTTTAGCCACAAAACGACAAACGAGCGGAGGACTGAGTGAGTCGAGGCATGGCCACTATAACAGGTATAATATATATGCCTGTGTGACTGTGGTCACTGTGTGTGGCAGTGAAAGCCAAAGAAAAGTAGAATTCAGAATAGGAGAAGCAGGGAGGTCAGGAGATGGATGGATTGTGAGTGAGACTAGTGAGGAGGAGATGGATGAGATATAATATAAATATCCCTATTCCTGAGACATCTCACTCTCCTATACCAGGACAATAAGAACATTCTTAAAAATCAATAGGAATCGGAAACTGTCCCTCACCGTCTCCTTGTTCTCTCCACATCCCAAGAAAGGAAATATTTCTCAACACTTTCTCCCAACTTTCTCCGCATCTCTCAAGTTTCCCCTGGCCACTTGTTCCATTCACTCAACTTGGACCTGATCAAATCTCGAGAAACTAGCCAACATGTCATATTTACCGTCAATCGCCACTGCTGGAGGTGAATGCAATCTCTCGGATCGGACACTCCTCTCTTACCTACTAAACTACTTACGGATAAATATATATCCTCCCAAATCACCCGCCATTCTACCCGTATTACTCACACTGATTTCTCATCTCTATCTCTACTATCAACATCAAAATACCTGTTAAACTTTAACCTTCTTTTCCGTCCTACAAGCTTTTGCATGTCTGCACGCCAACAAAATCTTCTTTCTCATCTTCTTTATGGAAAAAATATTTCCTATTATATTCCATGCGCTACTCCCAGTAATGATGAAAACAAATAGATTGACGTAAAAAAGCGTTAAAATATTGTGTCCAGCTATAAAAGTTATGATGGATATAAAACATGATGGTAAACTCTTTGATCTCAAAGACCAAATATGTAAGCACTCACAAATGTTTCCAAATAATCAAAAATAAATTCCTTGTCTACCAAAACGTCTTAATTTAAGTTTTAAAATGTTTCCATAGTATTTAATAATGAAATTAATCACCTTAAGTACGTTAGAAAATTATTTAGGAAGCTAATCTAGGGAATTAGGTAAAACTGAATCAAGTTTTGATAAAAATTAATATATTTTAAAATAATTAAATTAAATAAGTTTAAATTTAAAGTAACACAGCAGTACTAAAAAATATTATGTGACAATAAATGAACAGACTGACTTTGCAGATTGAAATTGCAACTATTTGCTTTGCTAAAATTTTTAAATAAATGTGGCAATGGGGCATACATTTCCGACATTTGTTACAGCATTCAATCATAAACAGATGACATATAATCATATACTACTTTATAGGTAATGAAATATGGAAGTGATAACTCGCTATTTTACCGCACGTACATAAATAAGTTTGAGATAAGTGATAACAGAAAAAATGGGTTTTCGTATCAAGTAAAAAAAGTATTTTCATTGTTGTGAACTTTCAGAGCGTCCGATGTACGGAGCAAATGTGTTTGGGCAGCATAGTATCTTTTCCGAGCTCACGACCAAATACAGAAACCTGTCGTCCAGCTGAAGAAGTAAAGAAACTCGCCAAAGACTTTTTCGACCAATACTACACTTCTATAAAAAGGTAAAAGCTATATCCTACTTTGATTTATTTAGTCTTATCTTAATCAGTACAGACTTACTCTAAAGATCTGCCATAAAAGTCTGATTAACAGTTTTAGAATCTTTGAGATTGTTTCTATGCGTTACGGAAATGATATTTACCATTGATTTGAACACATAGATTTTGTTAATTTAAATGCCCATTCAGCTCAGTTATAGGCAATTGAGCAAATTTTAAAAAAATTATTGGAACCATAGAAGCATACTTTTAGTGTTATTTATGTCGAATAATCTCAAGAGAACATTAATTTAGTTTTTAATATAAACCTGTCACATCTAAATTGTCAAGTAGGTTTATATCAGCTTTATTGGTATCAAATACATCAATAGTCCAGAGAAAAGATAATATTTATATATATTAAATTACACTTATTTCGATCTAAACGTGCCCCTACTACTTTCAGTTGCACTATAAAACTACTCAAATAGAAATCTGTCAAAACAGGCTGGTGCCAAGTTCAATATTCTTTTTCCGTTTTACATGTCTTCTTTTTTTGTTGCAACGTAAAGTACCATTTCGTAGTTTCATAGACAAAGCCAAAAACGCGGCCATCTAACTTTGTACAAAATATATTGTCCTTTTGTGGAGAGGTTGTTTTGTTGTTTGTATCAAAGTATAAACTACAGGGTAGCGCAAAAGTAACTGTGGTATCTGAAGAGGCTTATGCTTTTCAGTGTCCAAAAATACGTTGAAACACATTTCAAATAATTTTAGCATTGGTTGCTGTTACCCCGAACCCAAGGTTTATTGCAAATTGCTAATTACCGACGATGTATAAGCTTATCCTAGTTACTTTAGCACATCCCTGTATATACAAGCTTGTACGAACTATAAATCACTCTATATTATTGTCTCAGTTTGAAAGAAATAAAACTTACCTGCTCACTATCAATGGGCCATTAGAGATATGAACATCAAATAAGAACAATATTCCCATTAGCTAGTTTTATTTTAAATTCTTTAACCAAGAGCATAATTTTAATGGCAAAATCGATTTCAATCGATATTTTAGTATTAGGAATGATTTATTAAGTACTAGTGAGCATTAAAAAGTTTATGTTGTTATCCATTTCCATATAAATTAATAAAAGTGAGTCTTTGTAACAAATAGAAGTAAAACTCGAAGAGGCTGAAACAATTTCAAACAAAACAAGAGTTTATTACGACTATTGCCATTAAAATAAAAAGGTTGAGGACTATGCACAGAGGGAATAAATGGTATGTATGTGTCGTATTTGCCATTCCTAAGGCACGAACTGCCTGGGATAAGTACATAAGAAGGAGTACAGTTTCCCACTTGAAATAAGACATTCAATGTAAGTTGAGTAGGAAATGGAATGAAAAAAGTCAGGACTTTTCTCAGTCATTCAAAAGTTAAGAGGATCGAAGATGCGTAGATAGAATAAAAGATAGCTATAGTTTTGTATGCAAACATTCTGCACATACCACGAGTGCGATATTTTGATGGAGAGAGACAAGTTGAAATATGTAGTCAAGAGGAAATCAGGGAGGGCTTTGATTTGTGCTTCAATAAAACCTGAATCTGAAAGTTCGACAAGTTTAAGAAAGAAATCGTAGTGTATATCCACTCTGTGTAAATACAAGAGTCTCAAGTGATTTCTCTGAATCTGGAGCAATTCGATATAATTAGGTATATTTCAACTATTATATTGCGATTCCATTAAATTAATTTTGATCCAGCTCCTTAAATAAATACGCCATGACTTTTCTAAAACATTGTCAACATGTGTTTAGTGGGCAAAAGATACACAATAGAAAGCCATGTTTATTTACACGTATACATGAGAGCATATAGATTCGAGGAAGTAAGAGTGGATTTGGAGATCAAGAAACATGATAATATAATCTATCTACTAGAAATACTTGAATTGAATTGCGAGGAAAAGTTTGCAGTGGAGGAAGACAGGTACTTGTGTTTTCCCCTCGTTTCGATTTAACGCTACGTCAAATTTTAAATAAATTACTCTTCGTCTCAATGTTTCTGGTGACAGTTAAGCAAATAAAATATATACAAGAGAGAGTGCTTAGGTATGGAATGCTTTCTTTTCGTCGCACCTTGTCTACATGCCTTACTTAAAGAGTGATAGGTCACATTAGTAGTCACAAGTGAGTTGAGCACAGAAGGGTGGTAACAACAATGACGTATGAGCCAAGAAAGAAAGTAAATGTATCATTCCTTGTCGTGTACTACAAGTTACTATCAACCTTGTATTAGTTACGACTTTCTCCTACTTTTCCCTTGACGACTTTCTCTCTTCTTTTAACATAATCTACAAAACTTGTGCAATTCAGCTATTCTCCTAGATACAGTATTATTTGTTAGGTAATTGTTTTATGCTGCTGTACATATATTCGCTGAACCATTTGTCACACAACAACACCTAATCTTTCATTCGTGGGCAAGTATGAGGTCGACCAAAGTTATCTTTTTCATCTCTTCATCTACCCTTCTACATTATTATAACCAATATATATCTAAGCATAGATAAATAACAGATTTGTTGCTGTTGGTGAAAATTCTAATAAATGAGTATTTGTCTAATGAATTTTTCATCTTTATGCAGATTTAATTCGACATCCCACAAACTACGTTGGGAACAAGTTCTTAAACTCATTGACGAATCAGGAACTTATGACTTGACCGAAACAGAGTTGGTGTATGGTGCTAAACTTGCTTGGAGAAACTCGGTCAGGTGCATCGGTCGAATTCAATGGGCCAAATTACAAGTAAGAAAATCACGCTTCAAGATTATTGAATTAAGAGTACATAAAATCCTTAAATTTGACACTAGTTTGATGTCATAAAAGTAGATTAGAAACTGTAGTCGGCTAAAAATATGTAGTGGAGTATGTTTGGAAGCATCAAGAAAATGAAATGCCTGTGACGTCAAAAAAGGTCGTATGCGAGCAAGGACAATAGAGTAATACAATAGAAAGAATAAAATGACAAATAGAGAGTAATACATTCTATGGATGAATGGTTGGGTGATTTTTCAGGTTTTTGATGCTCGAAGTGTTACAACTACAACTGGAATGTTCGAAGCCGTTTGCAAACACATTAAGTATTCCACCAACAAGGGAAATATTCGGTAAGTTGTTCATTACATTACATTATTTGTTTTCACCATTCCTCACTATTATTTATGAATAGCTTTCACATTCTAATATAGACTCACGGCACATGCACTCGATACATAATCTTTCAACACAACCACTTTGCATAACTTCATGTTTCTTTATCCGGATATAACGCCTTTGCCCTTAGTAATGTACAATACTACACACAATATGAAATTAGATATTACTAGGCCCCAAGTACTTCCGTTAGTGTAGAAAGATAGTAACGTTAACCCAGAGCCGAGTAAAGTTCTTTTTTTGTAGTATGCAAATTATCATGGCATATTATGGAAATATTAAACTTTTCGTCCCAGCTGAAAGAAAAATGGATTAACGCATGACATTAGGCCAGAGCCACAGCGAGGGAGGGCATGCCCCCAAAATCGAAGAAAAGAAAGGAATTTTTGGCTTAAAACCCAAAAATCTTTTTTGTATAGTGTATTTGTCACAGTGCAAAAACAGTGCATATTGTAACTTATAATTTGTCTGTCCCCTCCCGAAATTTTTTTCTGGTCCGGCATTAGGTACAGGCACGTGCCCACAAATTTTTTAATCTCGGAGTTAGGGGGAACGGTCCTAACTAGTGCCTGAATAGGCAATCCGTTATTGGAAAAAATTTTCTGACTTGAGGGGGGATGCTGCGTCCCTCCGCTCCTTCTAAATTAATACGTGCCTGATTCAACATATACTTATTTACATACACATAACAACAAAACATGTTTATATATAGCGATTAAAAATTGACTCCTAATTCAGATATAAAAGCACCCCGAAACCTGAAATATTAATTTGATTTGTGTGTGGAATATTCTGAGTTCTTTTATGTGAGCAATTGAAAAGAGTGACTCAGTTACACCAGCTTTCTCTTGAAATAACTGGGCTATAGCATTTGTTCCACCAAAGCAGTGAACTTTTAATACATTCAGTTGAAATCATAGTATCACAACTGTTCAGCCAGCCAAGGATCAAACAACAGGGATGTTGTAATACTCTGTAGATTTTGCCAGAATACTAGCTCCTATTGGGTTACCGTCCTACAGCCCAACTACTTTCAGTTAGCTGGCTATATAGACTCAGTGTACCTACAAAACAACAATTCCAAAGATTGAGAAAATACGATACCTACCTACATTATGCCTATGCTCCAGTTGCGGTTATTATATGACATTCCACACCGAACAGCAGAAAATACTATAACTTCATCGACGGCTCAAGGGACAACCTATACATACATATTTACTATTCCCAGGTCAATTTCTATTTAAATTGAACTTTGGTTTCGGGTTTCTATTCTACTAGTACAGGATATTGGTATAAGGCAACAATGCAAGGAACCTTATTGTCCCATTGGAGAAAGCAAATGACAACATTGACCATACAAGAAAATGTACAGTTTAGAAGAAAATGAAATAAATACCGCTCAAATTCCATAGTTTTAAATGCGTAAATTTAATCCCTTTTTCACTTGATACTTATTCAATAAAATGTATTTAGGAACACCAAAGTCAACTGACCGTACATTTTGAGGTTTGTTATAAGTACAGTAAGTACACATCCGAAATTATTACAGTTTTGTAGCTACTTTAACCTTCAGACCTGTTACAATATTACAAAATGCACCAGAAAGATATTTGCAATTTCATAAGCAGTTCTATTTTATGCCACTTCTTCAAAAAACCTGGCGACATTGTACTTTATAGAGAATCCGATCCGACTAGGAAGGATTTGATGTCAACAAACAATAATTGCCAGAGGAGAAAGGAATCATCATACAATTACAATTCCTAATGGAAAAGCAAACATGCTGTACTTGAATTAAGGACAATGCGATTAGGAATCTTGTAAGAAGTCTTTCAAAAGAAACTTTTAGATATGTTATATAACTTAGCAACTTGGTAGTAGCAGTCTTCATTTTAGTGACATGATTCTGGAAAAAGTAATTTAGGAAAAAATTCAGGTAAGATGTGAAGAACGAATTTTGCACAAATGGTTTCGAATTTTGAGTGAGAAATCAAAATGTGGAAAATCCCCAATTTCTCATGGGGGTAATGAGACCCAGTCGGACTAAAATAAAATCACTCAAAATGGGAAAAATCTTTGCAAATCAAATTAGTTAAACATCATAATATATTTTAATTTAGATGGCTATAGAAATACTAAAAAATGCACAGGCAATTTCAATTCATTTAAATTTTTTTTAAATTCTATAATTATTATATTATTTTGAATAGAGACTTACTAAACTCAAAATAGAATACTAACTCGATGCTATAAAATTTTTTGCAATTTTACTTAAAATGAGAGGAAATTTATTTTATCCGATTTTCATATCCCAGAACCTATTGCTGTTCTATTTTTCCCAGATGGGAAAATAAATTCGGTGGGAAAGAGAAACTCCAAAACCATGGTTATATTCTTGTTGTAGTACTATTCAGCTATATAGTATCATACTACTACTTTGTCGTCCACATCCCCAATTGCTCTTTTCCAAATCTCATTGACCTTTGAACAAAGAACTGAACAGAATGATCTCCAGAGAGTGGAATGAACTGTATTCATGAACATTATACTACTGGCCAGCGGTAGTTTGATTCAACTTGTTGTTACAGTTAATTATTTAGTTTTGCTTGTTGCCTACATGGAAAGCAAATGCATCGAAATTGGTATATGACAGGAATCAGTTTTAAAAAAGTTAAATGCATTGGGGCGTGATAGACTAATAGCGAAGATTCGATGGACAGCTTTAAAGCAATATGATATTTTAAATAGTACTTACATTTTTTATTCTTTATTTTTATTATTTTACAAACTATTGTACGAAAGTTGATTTCAAGTTTGAAATAAAAATCAAGACATCAATATATTATTGAGTTTAAAGAGAAAGTATTCAAAACCGTATTGCTGGAACCGTATTTTAAAGCCATGCATGGTGGCTTCGACCTGAATACGTTAGATAAAAGGAAAAGGAGGACCCCTATAGATAAGCAATTCGATTTGATGGCCCAGATTTAGGCTAGTAGTTTGCCAATGGTAATTTAATGGATGTTAGATGTTGTCTCGCATGGCAAAATTACATTTCCTGAACAATATTGTATGTATTTGTCTGTATAAACACACATAATGTACATTGAATTAAACAAAGAACATATTCCAATAACTTACGATGGTTTCTTTGACCTACTATTTACTTTTACATGATGCTTGCACATACTTACATTACCCAAACGACTTTTATAGCGTTAAAAGCATTATGTAAAAGAATTGCTAATGAGACTAAGATAAAACAAAGTATTCGTAAAAGCATTATTGTCTACACAAAACGAAACAGGATTTCAAAATCTAATCTAAATAATTTAAGTGTTCACCACTTTTCACGGTAGATCATTGTTTTATTGGTACATTGTATTGTTAGTACTAGGGTAATTGTGGAAAACCAATGTGGTACATTCATACTTCATTTTCAAACCGACATTTTGATTAATAACTTTAAAAATTTTGATTAGGCATGATTACTTGAATATTAATTATGCAGCGTTGCTATTATTCTTGTCCTGAGATTGTCAATAAATTTGTAAGGATAATATTAATGAGCTATATAGTGCTAGTTTCCTTAAATGGTTGCCACAATCACCCCAGTGGCACTAGTTACTATTGAGTATTGACATACTTGCAATATTTATTAACGTAGCTGGATAGTATGTAAGGTTGGGGTTAAAATATAATATGGGATTTTTAAAATTTGGAGTCTAGTAGCAGTTTCATAAATAAAAGCTACAAGTAGACATTTATTGTCAAAATGTAGTAGGAGTAGCAGTGAAGAAAAGAATTTCCTGCCTATGGCTGACAGCTTCTATTCAAAACAGTTTAAATAAGAATTTACCGTCAGAATTAGAGCAGGCAGACCATGAAATGATCCATCTTATCAAAACAGTTGCAGGTCCTCCTTAAAAATTGAGTGTTATAGTTTATCCATCCAATATGCTTATTACATGCATTGAAATTGAAAAGAATGAAGTCTTTTTTCCACTGTCAATAAAAAATGTTGGCGAAGGCCGAAAAGATATTTAAATATGCATACGACTATGCTTGCTATTGCCAATTGTATAAAGGTACATAATACGTTTTTACAATGGAAGCTAATTTTATACTAAATCCATTATTCTATTTCCACATTCGATCCTCGTTCAGTTTAAGGGCTTTTGTAAGAATTGAATCATAGCGAAAGAAAAGTGTAGCATAACTAAAAGTATTACCTACGTATTCCTTCATTTAAAGTTTTGTGAACTTTGGAGATAAATTGCAACAATGACAGGATTTTGTATAAAATCCTGCAAATTGTTGATTTTCATTTATCAATTAGTAAGACAGAATAAAATTGTTCCTCTACAGCCATTATTATACAAGTTAATTATTTATTGCTTTAAAATAGACAATGAGCTACAGCTTTATATTTTCTTGCTTTATAATACTTAATGCTTAATTACTTCTTATAACAGGTCTGCAATTACCATTTTTCCTCAAAGGACAGACGGCAGGCACGATTTTCGAATATGGAATCCTCAGATTCTAAGTTACGCAGGCTATCGTAACTCCGATGGCACAATACTTGGTGATCCTGGTAACGTCGAATTCACAGAAGTAAATATATTTTTTAATCAACAAATACGCTTGTGTTAATAATTTGTGGAAGAAAATTAAATCGACTTTTTCATTTTGACATTAAAATTAATTAGTTCTGATAAACTAAAATCGTTTGGCTACTAAATGTTTCCATTGAGTTTGCTATGTATATCTTAAAATTGTGTCTAAGTTAAATGTTGCTGTATGGAAATGAATAAATGTAAAGTCTATACAAATACATTTTAAAATTGAGAAAAATATTAAATTGAGCAACGGAGCGTTAAAAGTTACTGATAAATGATATAGTTGGTTATAAAATCTTTAGATTGCATATTTCTGATTTGGTTTAATTAATTTTTAGGTCTGCATAAAATTGGGATGGAAGGGAAAGGGTACTAAATGGGACATCCTACCTCTTGTTCTCTCTGCTGATGGACACGATCCAGAATACTTCGAGATTCCGTCAGAACTTATCTTGGAAGTTCCAATTATTCATCCCAAGTAAGCTCTTCTTCTGTTATCATTTTATTATTATTCCGAACATCTATTCACTTGGTATGTAAGGCAGCAGACTATATACATGATTTCAAACTGTAATATATATGTTAACCATGGTGGGGCCAGATAAATACTGACGGCGTGATTTCACAAACCTAAGGAAACACAGACAGTGTGGAATGACCGCCATTTAGTGATATTAAACTTGCATATAGCTTAATTAGTACTTACACATAGGCATCCAGTGTAATTTAAGCTAAGTTAGCTAGTACAAGATCTATTTATTTGCACGTTTTAAACCATTAAATCCAATTTTTTATGTTTATAACCTTGAAAATTAAAAGTTATCGCCATATTACGTCATTATTTCATTTAAATCTTGAATTACATGCATAGAATTAATGTTACAAACCATTTGACTAAATATGTTCTATTGCAACCACCTTAAACTCTTAATTCCATTAGTGTACAATTATCCTTTCATGAAAGCGTCGCCAATTATTCCTTACGGGCTGTAACCCACGTTTAGTCTTTTCTCAGACGGTTGTGCTTTTAATATTTACCATGGTTTTCGAACTTTTTGATTTTCTCCAAGCGAAAGGGATTTACTTCAAATTATTTTATCATGCAACATTTAACAAATAAAAGACTTATATTATATGGGGAAAGAAATTCCACTGCTTTTACGTAGCAATTACAAGAATAATCGAAATAACGTAAAATAATGTTCGCTGAAATGACTAGAGCTTTGCCTCATCTTGTAGTTAGCATACATCACAAACACAATTGATGGTATTGCATAAACCGAATACCTGCATCAGTATCCAAATAGATAACTTGAATTACTTGGATGCAAATTCTAGTCGCACTAGCAGATAAGTTTGTCTGTAGCTTATCCGTTCATCAGTGATATTGCAGTAAATGGTGGAGACTAGACTGAAGGTGTATGTATAGTTGCAGCAGATATTTATTCACACTATATACCTTTGTATGAATGGGTTTTTACAGTTTTGAGTGGTTTCCTGAGATGGATATACGATGGTATGCTCTGCCTGCCGTTTCTGGGATGCTTTTTGACTGCGGTGGACTGGAATTCACCGCCGCTCCATTCAACGGTTGGTACATGGGCACGGAGATTGGCTGTCGAGATCTTGGTGACGTTCATCGATACAACGTCCTTGAGGTAATGCCCCATTTCTACTTGAACTTTGTTCAGATCTATTTTTACTTTTAATTACACCCCTTGCCTTGTTAGCAATGTGATCTGTCAAGTGTTCTGTCATAATCAAATCCCTTCCATCCTTTTTCTATCACTTTCTGTTATTTTTCCCCCTACCCGGCTTAAATATATCATATCAATCAAATGTATCTTATATGTTTGAAAACTTATCTCTCCTTAACAAACTTTCTGACCAATTCCACCCACACAGATGTTTTCTCGTACTTGAAAAACATTAATTACAGTGTTCGAATTTCCACATGCTGATTGTTTTGTACTATTTATAGCTACCAGAAGTTATGTTTGCTAATTTTTTATGATCAAGGGGCTTTAAGTGTATATATAAATAATGCTTTGTTACAGTTTTGTCATATTGAACTTAATTCTATTTCTACTAATAGTTTTCTATGAAATGGATTCAAATAATGTTATGAATGAAATATTATTTATTCAGAAGCAAAACGTCATATCACTACGACGTCTCATATTATGCATAGCGTACTAATTACTAAATAGCATCATGATCACATATGTGATTAGCTGGACAAGTTGCATGCAATAATTCCGGTGGAAACATTTATCATTTCATCAGATGGTTTTCTTTCATTTTGTTAACTTCCTGCAATCAACTGTAAAGAGTGGATGCCAATTAAAAGTGATTAATGAGAGTGCCTGAAACGGGTCATTATTTACCTTTGCTATTGTAATTAGCACCACAAAGGTTACTTTATGAATCTCATGCCTTGTTGGGAAATGATAAAGTAGTATAACAGTCACAATTTTATTCCTATCATTTGTGCATAATGCACAAGTTACCTAGAAATATATTTTCATATCCAGCCTATTGTTTTTTGAATGTTATACTCCATTTTTAAAGAATTAAATTCAGTAAACAGAAATAATAAAAATGAAAGCTTTTAAGCTTTAAACATTTTAAAGTTAAAACAATTCGTTTGTAAAAGTATAAAATGCGGAAGGTATAAACTGTCAAAGTATTTCCAAGTTGAGAATATTTAACAGAATGTTTTCATGATTGTGTTCAGGAAGTGGCGATGAGAATGGGACTGGATACAAAGAACCCGACAACACTTTGGAAGGATCGTGCAATGGTCGAGCTTAACCTGGCTGTCTTATACAGCTATCAGGTGAGTCGTGATTCTACATGAAATCCTCCAAATCGTGTATTTGTGTAATATGGAGAAGGCATTGATAGATACTCTCCGAAAGAGATAAAATATCTTTCTCTCACTCTCTGACAGACTTTACGAGAACATGAACAATTCGCTTTTTACGACATGCAATGAACTTTATGATGTAGGAAGTGGAAGAGATATAACATTCAGCTGTGGAATTAAAAGATTGCCTACATTAGAAAATTGCATGTCTATGTACCTAACATCTCGGGTTCAATTCTCCTGAGCTGCATTACAGCAATTAAATTGCAGCGTTGCATTACAAGACTCTTGTCAATCAAGGGTGTAGTAAACTAGTAATATCATCAAAAAATATACGCTGTCTGTGTTTGAAAGTAGATATTTTTATTTATTGAATGTACAAAGGGATTACATGTACTCACTATGCCAAATTAAATTTTCATCAGTGCATCTAGAATTACATGTTCTGAATGTTGAGGTCAAATTGATTAGTATTACATTAGATATTTACTTTGATGTAAAACGTTTCTACATGTAGAGAAGAATGTTAGTAGTCTAAGTACAAAGGTATCCGAGAAGTCATTATACTCTATTCTCCAGGGCAGAAAGAAGAGAATCATTTCTATCTAGTGGAGGTGTTTTCGTATTCATGTAGGTGTGCTTTTAGGCTTTTTATGAAAGGTAATCATCATTATGGAGAGTTTAGTTGGGAGCCGTTTATTCCTAGAGAGTAGCAGTCTGTGGATAGGTTGTTAATTGGGTGGTGATGATGCAGAAAGCTGGAGTGACCGTGGTGGATCATCACAGCGCATCGGAGTCATTTATGAAGCATTATGAGAACGAGATGCGAGTCCGTGGCGGATGTCCTGCTGATTGGGTGTGGATAATTCCTCCGATGTCCGGCTCTGCCACTCCAGTATTCCATCAAGAAATGGCCCTATACCACTTGAAACCGAATTACGAGTACCAGGACGCTGCATGGAAAACTCACGTTTGGAAGAAGAGTTCGTCTAGTCAGCGGGATGGAGGCGGCGGGTCTGGCACCACCAAAAACCGTAAAACGGCTCGACGAAAATTTCACTTCAAAGAGATTGCCCGTGCCGTCAAATTTACGTCAAAGCTGTTCGGGAAAGCCCTTTCCAAGCGGGTGAAGGCGACTATTCTCTACGGGACGGAGACGGGGAAATCTGAAATGTATGCCAGGCGACTGGGAGAAATTTTCGGACATGCTTTCAACTCTCAGGTTCGTACTTTTCTTGACTTTGCTTGATAGTCTGATAGCCAAGCGACTATTCTCTCCAACCAAATCCTCTTTTCAAGGGATACGCCTGCTTTAGAATTTCAGAATGACGTTTTCACTATGATTTGCTTCTAAGTGAATCGGTTGTGTGGATAATGTGCAAGAAGGTCTTGGCTCTGCTACTCTCGATTTGATCTTCTCCTCCTCACTCCTCCTGTCCTTTATCACTTTTCAACTTGTCAAATTTTCTATACAATATAATATTTCATTCCCTCAACCATTCAACAATCTAATATTCAACTCCAGAGATACACAGTAACAACTATTCTTACCATCTATGCATATTTAAGCATACGCATAGTATAATAAATTTTTATATGGGATAGTAGTACACACAACTAAGGAATTTATAGCTATCTAAGCATCTCTACAAATTACATATTATTCAATATGGACAAGTATAAGTAATATCGGGTCAAGCATTTGCTCTATTTGTATAGACACAAATAAACACGAGATATAACAGCAAAAGTATATTCACTCTAATAATTTAAATGTCCAATTGTAATTAATCAGCTCCAAATTTATCATAAAATAGAAGTTAATTAAGCATCATGCCCGTTTCGAATAAATTTAGAATTTTACTAGCATATAGATAGCAAAAGTCATTCAACCTTGCTGCTCTATTGACTCAGCCAACCTGAACTAACAATTGAGGGGAATAACAGATTGGATCTGTTTCGTGTTTTATCATTGATGTAGTACAGTACGACAAGATGTATCCATATCCACTTGCATGCTGTTCGTCTAATAAGTTGTATTCCTATCATTAGAGTTAGGAAGTCATCTCTTTTAGATAGAATTTTCCTACAACTGGATATTGCTATAAAACTAAAAAAGCTTAATCGATTTTTAGTAGTATGAAAATGCGAGGCATGATGATACGTTTTCATTCATAATCTAACCTTCCCCTTCCAAAGATGTTAAAAGCAGAATCGTAAGTAAACCTTAGTGCACACAGCATACATTAAGCCACAGGATCAGGATTGTATTCCTTATTCTGTCCAAAGCAGCTAGTTGTCAACATTATATTACTGTACTGTAGTAGTGACTTATATCGTATTTTTAATATAATTATGATGAGGCTAATATAAATGTAATAGTATGAACCTCCAGATCTGACATCGTAGCGTTAGGGTTCTCGAAACGTTGAACTTTTTACAGATTCTCTGCGAAATGTGGATTCGCCAGAATTGTAAATAGTTTAGTAGGTACTACATATTAAGACTGCTGCATTGTAGGCATTGCACTTGTGTGTTGAGCTTGTTGACTGCGGTAATAACTCTTGTAGCAAACATTCAGAACTTGATATCCATTCATAATCCGCCACTTTTATTCATAGCAAAAAATGCATCTTAACGGAATAACAGGGAGAGTGGTGATATAATGCCCAAAATAGAAATTTTTAACCTTTGTCGCTATAATGTTGCTTAGGATGCAAATATATGTTATACGACACTCTTCCCCATTTGATAGAAGTTATTTCCAAGCTTCATCTTTCACATTTCATTTTGTATTTCATATGCATATACACTTGACACTACCTGTGTACTATTTGACTTACATTTTCTAGTGGTAGCAACTTGAGACTGATATACTCCATTGTGTGCATGTACAGCTGTATCTTTCATATATATGATGGCACCAACCAAAATCCCAACAAATGTATGATATAAAAGCGAATTGTGTATAGGAAAATTTATCACCTTTCAAGTTAGCTTACTACCCCTATGGATACCCTGTGCGCTTTACTTTTGAAAACATTTTGACACCCGAGGCTTATCTAAAAATCTCAATCTGGAAATTCAGCCAGTCGTGTGATTTTAATTGATGTATACAGAAACTGCAGTTACTACAGAATATTAAAGCCTTAAACATGTTGCTCTAAATGTGGCCAACTTAATTAAGTGGCAGCCCATTTTTAACTCGTAGTCAATTAAATAAGACAGAAATTTGCATAGCTATTAAGTAAAATGTATTATCTGATAATAGTTCTGAATTTTATGGTAATATACTGTGAATCCAGTTTACAAGTGCTTAAAGCAATGTAGTACTGAAAAATACTGAAGTACTTCAACATTCAAATATGTTGCAGTGTTATTAGATACGACTACTTAGTATGCATGACGTTATGTTAATATTTTTAAATTATTGCCCTAGTACATACAGTAAAGAACTTTTTCTTGCAATTCTAGATTTCCTCAGCGAGTGACTTATGATTAAAATTCATTTTCTGTATTTAATAGGTTTATTGCATGGATACCTATGACGTCATCAACATTGAACACGAAACTCTAATTCTCGTAGTAACATCTACTTTCGGAAATGGAGATCCACCTGAGAATGGAGAGGTATACAATTTTTGCCCTGCCTAAATGTTTATATTTTTTTTAAGTTATTTGAGAAAAAATCAGATTGGAATTTATTATAATATCGACATTTTATTTTAGACTTGTGTTTGTGAATATTTGTGAACATGAAATAAATTGCGATTATTTTAAAGAGCTGATATTAACAAATTTTTTTAGTCATTTGCCCACAGTTTATATGCCCTCAAGATGAACCAAGGAAATAATTCTGGAGATGAATATGGAATTAAGTAAGCTACTCTAATCAAAACTATCTTCATAAGCATAATTTAATCAATAACAGAATTATAGACTAATTTAAATATTTTAAAATGATTTTCAATGGTTTTTAGCATGGCGACATCAAAATCTTTTATCAAAATGAACAGCCAGACAGACTCGGTACATTCTTTGGATAGAAAATTCGATCGCACGGATTCTCTGAAAGGAAGCCAAATGTCTGACGTAATGTCAGACGACAATTCTGGACCATTAATAAACATCAAGTACACCACAAGTTTATATTGTTGTTAATTCTGGACACGTAGATAAATATTGTGTATATGGGACTAAACTCCCTTAACGAGACTTGTCGACTAAGTAACCTATTGCTATTGCTGTCTTGATTTCTCTAGGTTTGCTGTGTTTGCACTCGGGTCCAGTGCTTATCCAAACTTTTGTGCGTTTGGGCGCTACGTGGATAATCTTTTGGGAGAGCTTGGGGGAGACCGATTAGTAAAGTTAACCTCTGGTGATGAACTTGCAGGACAAGATCAAGCTTTCCGCAATTGGGCAGCTGAAATTTTTCCAGTATGTTCAACTTAAAGAATATTATCTCGCCCATTTAATAACTACTACTTTCACATACCGCAGCCCACACAAACTCGTAGATACTGTTTCCTCGAAAATGTAGCTTTAGTTTCTTCATAAAAAAGACTGTAATTCAAACTTAGCATTGACTTTAAAAGGCCAGATAATTGGATGCCCTTTAGATTTGATAGTTTTGTATGGCGAATTTTTGTAGAAGTTTTTCAACATTAAATTGCCCTAAATCACTTATGTAGATAAAAATGGGTTGTAATTCCATCAGAAAATCAATAAAAAATAATAGTTAAATAGGAATCCATACTCAACTTTTCAGATTAAGGGCAACTAGAGTTCTTAACATTTGAAATGATAATTATCTCTCTGTGACAGATTGCTTGCGACAATTTCTGTTTGGATTGCGACAAGAATATGGCTGAAATATCTGCGGCTTTGAAGTCAGATACGCTTTCACCGGAGTCAGTTCGATTCCTTCCATGCCAAACTTCAGACGAAGAAGTTCAAGGTACTTATATCTTGGAAATCATCTTTGCTTTAAGTAGACTTTTCTTCATTGTAAGTTTTCCTAGTGGTAATAATTGCAAGGTTGCAAATTCCCTGTGGTAAGAAGCATTAATGAATAAACTACTCAAAATTATAATAAATTGTGAACTGGGCTGATATCCCCTATACTTCTATTATCAACAAGTAGAAATATTATATAATAAGATGAATAGACGATAATAAGATGAAAAGGGAAAATCGAGATAAAAAGCGTGTATGAAAAGCTTGCATAAAAGTATACGGGATATTCTTAGAATAGCAATTGGGATTTAAAATTTCCGATATTTCTATGTATATATTTAGACTTTATATTTTTCTCTTTGTTACAGCCCTTTCCAAACTACACAATCGCAAAGTAGCAATGTACACAGTCGAAGAGAAGACAAATCTTCACGAATACACCGCAAGGTAATTGGTCTTGATCTAAATATCAATAAATTTATTTGAAATTTACTGGAGATACAAAAATTATAATCTGGAATTTTAGATGCTATTTGCATGCTATTTATAATATAATTATACCTTTTAAATGTACAATGCTAAAGTACATATCATTTAACTAATGTAATCGCATTACAGCAATATAATTTGTATCTGCTATTTATAGTCTCTACCAATCTATGGTTTATGATGGCATATTATAAGAAAGACCTATTTATTGACAATGAGTGCATATTAAATTAATATTTCGTTAAGAAATTCAAGAAAGGGGGTTTTTCTATTCATACTTTTATTGTGTGAGATGCTCAATGAAAATGCTTAACAAAGGAGCTTTATTTCCTCTATTGATACTAAATATTACATTTTTTATATTAAGAAGGATACTATATAACTACTACCCTTTGCCCTGATATATTTGATATAGGGATTCTATTTAGCATTTGGTGGACATATATTCTGTAAATAGTTACCATATCTGCCTACTAGTTAAGTCCATAATTAATTATGACGTGATTGTTGACTGCCTTGTCGTAGTGAATTATGTCTTAGATAATTGTGACTTCAGGAAAAGGGAATTAACTCGGCTCAAGAGATTTGCCAGAACTTAATTAGAAAATAATGTTGGACTAATTGATTGTTTGTTTCATGGTTTTTATGACTTTGGTTTTCCCCTGGCTCGGTGTCTTGGCTTGACTCATCTGATCGATCTTGTTCTTTCTTATGGGGACCTCATGAAGTCGAGTGACCATTAAGACCATTTTAAGAGAGAAGACTAATTCTCCTGCTCTTAGCTACCACAGCGGTGATCATGTTGGAATCATGGCAGGAAATCGATCCGAACTGGTTGACGCTATCTTGAGCCGATTAATCAACAAACCGGAAAATAATGATGAACCTGTACAGCTGCAGCTCCTTCAGGAGAAACACACTCCAATGGGTATTACTCCAAACTACTTTTAATTACCCACGCGCTTTTCAGCCATTTCCTTACACTGCAACTTATCATATTTATATATTTCTTCTGGATCACAATTATTCGTTTCTGCAACCTGTCTCCTTTCGTCCTATTCAGTGACTCGTCTATATAAAGATAAAATGTCTTAATTTAATAGACAAAACTTTCATTTGCCATTTTAAATCGAAACGTTATTTATAATTACCCAATGATCTTCTGCATTCCTGCTTTGAGACTGTGTATTAAGCAACTCAATCAAACAAATTAGAATTTAATGCTTAGTTTTAAGTGATATATACAATCCTACATGTAAATATTCTCAAAAACGTTCAATAAAGATTTTAGGATATATCTATCTACCTGCATTGAAAATCATATACCAATTAGATGGATTTGAATGGGAAATAGGCTGACATAATGTGACAAATTCATGATTCCGCATTTTCTGTCTTGATGAACACGTTCGTATAAGAACTCAATTGACAAAAAAGGATTAATCTACCTATTATGTTCACGAACCACCGAAAAACTGAACCTAATGCGACTATTTTAGGCCGTAGAATTATCTATAGCAGTGGACTGTCAGGATTTTAATCCATTTTTCTGTTATTGAGGATAAAGCTTGAAAAGTTTAAGCAACAATTGAACAAGTGAGACTAAAGGATCCTTATGAGCCTAAGTAATTCTAAGCTAAAAATTTAATTGATATTTATGAATAGCTTTTATGCGTACCATAAAAGCATATAATTTTGTATATCTACTGAATTTCCTCGACTAAAGTCCGGGTCTGTAAAGATTACAAAAAGTCTAATTCATGTGTTGTCCCCCAAACTCAATTTATTATCCTTTTATCCTTTTTATGGCGCAGAATGGTGATGGTCCTACCTAAAAACAAAGGTTTGATAACTTATGTTGATCCTGTAGGAATTCAAAAGCAATGGATACCTCATGAACGACTACCTCGTTGCAGCTTAAGGCAAATGTTGACACGTTACTTGGACATCACCACACCTCCTCGTCCAAATCTTCTGCTGTATCTTGTCCGATGCTGTGAAAATGAAGAGGAAAAAGAGCGTCTCAACACTCTTGGCAAGGTATTAATATATCAATTGATACCTATCACAAGTTATATAGATCAGATTCACATCACTTCTGTCGTAAACTTGTAGACGGAGAAATTAATTATTTCTCTTTGTAATGCAATTTGGCCAATGTAATACTTAATTCTTAAAATGCGTGAAACTTTTCATGGAGCTTTTACTTTTCGAGTGTTGTTACAACTATCTTTTCGAAGGTCCTTTAAGTGCTCTGATTAAGTGCTCCAAATACTTTCAATTTTAATTATCCTAGACCAATACTAAAATAAAGTGAGTAATTATTATGACAGTGTTAAATCTATATTTCCAATTTAGTATAGCACAATTGCATGGGAGGTGCGTAGTTTATGTTCAGTGGAATGGTACTATACAATTTCCTACAACATATATACACCTATTTTGATACCAAATTAATTTTTGCTGTATTAAGGATTCAAATGAATATGAACACTGGAAACAATTTCACTGGCCGCACCTTGCAACAGTCCTGGAGCAATTTCCATCAGTTCGCCCGGACGCCACAGTGCTATGCACAATGCTGCCTTTGTTGCAGCCAAGATTCTACAGCGTTTCATCCTCACCTTTAGTTCATCCCAATGAACTTCATTTAACGGTTGCCGTGGTCACTTATCGAACACGAGGAGGTGAAGGACCAACACATTACGGTGTCTGCTCCAATTACCTAAACGACATCGAGTTGGGGACGCTCGTCCCTTGCTTTGTGCGCAGGTAATTTCCATACCTATTCTGTACATATTTTTGCATACATAGTCAAAATATTTATCATCATCATTACAATTATTATGTCACTACTTTAAAATTGTCGATTTTAATTTAAATTGATTAAAATTGAAAGTTAAAAATTAAACCAAGACAAACAAATTCTGTAAATGGTATAAAAATGTATACTTTTTGCAGAACTTCAGTAGTACAATGTAAATACATCCATTTTATGATTGAGATGTACGACTAAAGTAGTAAAGTAGTAAGATACTGAATGTTAGAATACAAAAAAGGGAAGTGAGCATCTTCTATGGGCGTTCTTTGATAACTTTTTTAGTGCCGTGGCGTTTCGGATGCCAGCCGATACAAGTCGCCCGGTGGTTATGGTCGGTCCGGGAACTGGAATAGCTCCGTTTAGAGGATTTTGGCAAGAACGTAAAATAGTGTCTGAAAGAGAGAAAAGTCGAAAGTTCGGGAAAATGACACTGTTTTTTGGCTGTAGAACAAAAGAGATGATTCTGTATAAATCAGAATTGGAAGACATGAAGAAGGAAAATGTGCTGTCGGATATTTATTTGGCACTGTCTCGGGAGCCGACTATCAAAAAGGTGAAATCAAATTACTTATTATTTTTGGAAATAGGTATGAATTTATTTCAATATGGCAATTGTAATTATATAGTGGACTATAAATATACTATTTGAATATGTTTAGACATATGTTCAAGACTTGTTGGTTCGACAAGGAGAAAGCATAGCCCGTCAACTTATGGACGAAGGGGGTCACGTTTACGTTTGCGGAGATTGCACAATGGCAGAGGACGTTTATCAGACTCTGAAAGCGATTGTCCAAGACAAAGGAAAGATGAACGACAATGAAGTAGAAAGCTACATGTTGTCATTAAGGGTATGCGAGTTTTACAAAGTATAATAATTTTACACAGAGCTTATCGGATAATAATTTGGCTTATCAATTATGTGATATAGGATGACAATAGATATCATGAAGATATTTTTGGAATCACTCACCGCACAGCCGAAGTTCATGAAAAAGTAAGACAGACAGCTCTGACAAGAATAGAATCAAATTATACTCTGAGTCAAGCCCTTGGTTCTAAGTGATTCTATTAACAAAAACTGCATTGCAATTTACGTGAGTTTAATCACCGTCCCGTTCTTGTAATTTTTATTTGGTATACCTGTTAGTCTCGTGTATGCTTATAATGTTATAGTTCCTACATACATTAATATGTCGACTAAGTTCATATAATTGTACATTTTGTCATTTTATGGATCAATTTCATTTAATTTTGTAGTTTCTTTATATACCAATCATATGACGTTAAAATGACATCAGTATCCATTCCTTAAATTAACTCTTTCAGTTCTTACATCCTATAACCCTTTGGATAAGTGTTAGTACCTTTTGCTAGTATTAGATGTATAGTGTTGCCTAATGTAAAATATAATATTATATGTTCTATGGATTGTGGTTAAATGTGCAGAGACCTCTCTCCCATTTGTTATAATGTAACAACAACAATAGAAATCTGTAAAAGTCAATATGATTTCGAAACAATGTGTAAATGAGCATTAACGTGAAAACCATAACTGTAATACCTATACCATATCTAAGATATTGTGCTATAAGTATGTAGGTGTCTTTTTTTCTGCTAAAATCTATATTTTATCTGTCAATATTTAGTGTGTAAATTATACGTATCTCAGCATCCCACAAAAGTTTTGACTTGATCTCTTTCTTCCCCTGGTTCTGATTGTACTGTTGAGAAAAACTATACAGACCTAAATATTACTTACCTGTTTCATCTCTACTCTATCTATGTGCTTTAACCTTAAGCAACATTTTAAAATCATCATCAGCTATGTAAATTAAAATTAGGTATTTAATTGTTGTGTAAATAATGAGTAGGAAAAAATACATTGTAAAAACTGTGTCATTGAAGTCCTTTTATCCCAGAAGAAAAAATTCTACTACTTTAGCGAATAAGAAAATTACTATTGTGTGTAATCGTGTACACTTTAAATGTTGATTAGATGTCGTTAGTACTTCGGTGGAGCGCTTAGTAACACTGATGAAAAAATTGCATGCTACAATTAAATACTGCTTCTCTTCTGCAGAATTTAAAGACTGTCTTAATGTAAATGCCATAATGGAATATTTTGCACTTTATTTTACGATTATTCAAAGTATCAAATTAAGTAAAAATTTAACTTGTGATTATATAATTTATTGAATTAGGTTACTTTTCTTATTTGTAATGACTTGCAAATTTTATCAAGTAACACTCTTCAATAGGTGGAATTTTTACTTCCATGCATTTTTTGCTGATTTTCTGTATTCAAACTTTCCTTACTAACCAAAATATTCTAATTGCCTATAATATAATATTACTTTCAATTTTTCCTTACTAAATATTGTCGTATTACTGATTTGCTGTAACATTAATTAAGAAACTGTTGCAGCTATTTTACTTGAATTTGACATTACACTTAATTTTACAATTTTTAAATATACATGCTATCGATTATGCGTCTACAAATTCAACACCTTTTCTTGAATAAAATACCTTGCTTGCTGTGGTAATAAAATTCACATTTACATTTATTTATTTACATCCAAACTTATTATTATTAGTATTGAAGTTTTTGGGAGTAGGCATAGTAGACAATGCGGAGATCACAACATATAAGGGAGTTTTTGTGGTTCGTTTTCGGAAGGTACCTTTTATCCTACTTAGTAACTCAAAGTTAGAAATAAAATGATCTCCGTAGTTGTAAAATGTATTGAGCTATTTAATTACTACTGCCTTTTGTTGCTCTCAGAAATTCTAGAGCTAAGTATTCGGTGTTCTTACATTTATTAAGTAAAAGCCTTGAACATAAGAAATCATACATTGACACTGTGGCACATAACCATCCATGCATCTTCATCTGAAGGAGTCTACAATTACAACCCCGCACCGCATAGTATGTATTTAATTTGGAAAATACAGGTAAAGTACAGCTTCGGTATCTATCACTAGATCGACTTAATAAATAGCGTTTCATGATAACACCACTAATAGATGCCCACTGCCCATTTACATATAGCACAGCATGATACTACTTATCATTAATAGTATCAAGTTTTTGGGAGTGGACAATAGAGATCACTACAGATAAGGGAGTCTTTGTGGTTCGTTTTCGGGAATCGTTGCCATAATATTGGAATATACATTAAGACTGAACCTATTTACATTAGCTACTTACTATATTTTTGAAGACGCAGTTCCACCCAACACAATTATTTCTGGATATTCATTTCATTTCTGCTCAGACTTCTATCCTGGTCAGACCATTCTGCTGTATACTGCATTACAAGCTGAACTCTACCGTTTGCAGAAATTAGAAAATTCAGTTCTTTTCCTTTACAATGAGTTCTAACAATTATGAATTCCATTTTGAAGAACCGGGCAGATATGAAGTGGAAATGCACTCCACGACTCAACAGAACGTCAAAATAAAAGTTGATACTAGACGTACTCAACAACAGTAAGTAACTTTTATTTTTGTTCATAGGCAGGTTACTTACTAAAATATTGCGTATTTTATTCGCAATAGCATAATTATTTCGTGTATCATAGGTACTTTTTAAAATATTGTGTTGGATTGATGCAAACAGGACGCAGTTGGTGGCAGTTTTTTTCCCGATGGAAAATCAGGAATTTAGTCTTCAGTATATAGTAACTTTTTAACTGTTTGCAGCAATCCAACCAAATATTGTGTAGACAGCACATGCATGATAATAATTTTTGAAACGCTTTCTTGTTATAAAAAGGCTAAATCCTTTAAAGATGATATTATAATGCTTTAGATAAACACTTGAAGAGCACGCATTCTTTGTAGTTTTAAATATTTCAAAATTATTCTGGTTACAAAATGCCCACAATTTGTCTTTCAATGCCTCAATCTATTCGTGTGCAACTTGAATGCACAAATTACTGATGCATCTGTATTTCATATATTATGAGCCCACTACTGATGTAAGAATATTTTTCATGATTTTGTTACTAAAACATAATTTTTTTCTGTAGCGCGGCCCTGCCTTCGTCAGTGCCTGGAACTCCGCAACGCTCGCCACACGTTTCCATTAGTGGGACTCCCAGTCCTAGAGGTCAGATGAATCCTCCTCCAGCTCCATCACCAAGGGCTCACTCCAATCATAGCCCTTAGGACAGTGGCCATCAACAAACATTCTATAGTACCTTTCATTTTATGAAATATTATAATTATGTTTGATGCAGAATAAATGTAACCCGATTACAGATCACAGATTACATTCCTCGCGGTTGTCCGTAAGTTAGTATAAAGTATATTGCACTACTTTCATTAGTTACTATTACTACTACATTTAACACAAGCATAAGGCACAATACCTAACCCTGCTCATGATAATTTGCAAATAATGCATAGACATATAACACGCAATTATTGTTACTTTCCAACTTCCAGAATATTTTTTAAACATTACTAGTCCCCTTAGTTATTTTAGAAAGGATTTCAGATGGCGGAAAAACTTTTCCATTTATTCTGGTCTACTAAAAAACTCGCATTTACTCGGCAAAAATAAATTATTACGTATTCAGTAGGAATACATTTTATTTGATATAGCTGAAACCTAGAATGCACAGTGAGCTAGAAAAATGTTGAGTTATGTAATAGAGTTGTTTTGAAACATATCTGTAAAGAAGTAGATGCATTATTAGTCGGATTCGGAGTTTCAGTACTGCCTTTCATGTAAAGAATGATGCCTAAATATTGACTTTCATATTTTTCAATCACTTCCTCAATATATTTATCTTGTATTATTTATAGAAATAGAGTATACCTAACTTATGATATAAAGGAAACATTTCACATTGCTTTATAAATCTAAGAATGGTATATATAATAATTAAGGCTTTTTCAAAATCGACTTCAAAGCAAGATTCGCGGTATGTTTATTAGTCTCAAAAATTATGAACCTACTTAACTCCATATTTCATCTGCATACATCACTATACAATAAACTCCTTCTGTTGATAAATTGTGTCCCACCTATGTACGCTTGGTATCCCCGAATTTCGCAATTTCTCTCCCATATATGCAGTAAGCATGATTATGTTGGATGCCTAACTTTTGAATTGAGTGGCACTTTATGCGGACTACTAATACTAAATAATTATAAAATGTATCGAGTAGTAGGTAGGAATAACCACAACAATGAATTCTCCAAATTAACGATTTTATTTGGTAAGGTGTAAGTAAACGGTAAATTGTTATTAGCTTATAGTGTATATTTTATTATATCTAATTAAATTATATCTTATCTTAAATATCTTATGTAGAATTCATTAATTAATATAAACGTATTGCATAATAGAATTCATTGTATTGTGGACTACTCAGGTTAGATACCAAAATAACAAACCTAATCACTAATAGACAAATAAACGCTTATTATTAAGAATAATAAATACATATAAATTCGATTAATTGAAATATTGTAGATGAAAAGTGACGGTAACAACAAAGTGACAGGATATCAATAAAAGTAATGGCAAAAGTTAGTTTCCCTGAGGTCGACCCCCACGGTTATTGACGGCATTACTAACTTGTTCCACCGTGTTCAAAATGTGCTTAAACAGATCCTCTAAATTCCGAATTATTTCATGAGCCAATACTTTGTTGTTGTTATAAAGGCAGGCCCTCAATAAATCAAAACGTATTGGGGCGGGTGGATACCGATGGACATTTTCAGGGCCCAATGGTTGGTTGACATCTTCAGGGCCCAATGGTTGAAGGCCCAAGGCATGAAGGAAAGCATGTTGGTGGAGATGTTCAGGTAACATTTGTTGGTCATCGGGTGGAATTTGCTGGCCCGCAATTTCAAGCTTTTGTTGATTGGCATCGTCAGATTGAATTTCCTGGTAAATGTCTTCCCTCTGTAGTTCTGGGCAATGTCTTTCTTCCTCTACTTCCGGCCAGATGTCTTCAGTATTCCAAGGATCCGGATAGTCTTCAATGGCCTCAAGTTTAGGCATATCCATGAATAATGAGGCAGGGGACACTGTGTCGCTTTTGAAGAAGTTATACCACGATGCAGGGTAACGGGGCTCATAAGCAGGGGCTTTGCTGATCACCTTCAGGGTATCTTCTTGTCTAGAACCTGGTTTTATTAGACTGACACTTCTCGATCTGGTCACGACTCGATTCGGAGAAGCCTATATAATATGATATATTTATAAACATGAGTGACCACAAATGAAAACCTCTGAATGAAGATGAAAATTGGTTTTATTTAAACGAAGAAAATTATCTGATAGAAAGACAAATATGTTTACCTCAATTAGGGAAGGTTCTTGGTCCAACCAGCGAGTTACCACATCTGCAGTGATGGTTGGGGCATCCAAAAATTTCACCACTCCATTAATCCAACTGTCACTTCCAGGAGCTCCATATCCCAATGACTGATTTTCAAGAGTCTGCTTTGTGAAGAATTGTAGTTTCTGTCTTCGAATCCCCGACATTTTGGGACTGAAAAATTAATTTTTATCATAATTAATTATTTCTAAAATAGACCATAGGCAACCAATGCTTAAGTATTGTATAATATCTATAAATAACTATAAATAGAAACCCAACAACTTACTTTGATTTCCGAACTCGTTTGCCAATATGCATTCCCAAGAATATTTTGCGCTTCAAGGATGTTGAGTCCGACTCCGAACCGGAATTGTTGATTCTGTTTAATACAGTCCTCATTTTGGCAGCTCCAATAGGAAGTGAAGTTCAAGAAAATATTTCTGTATACAAAGAATAAAAAGTTATTTATTGCAAAAATTCGAAATTGTAACCAACCTTACGAACGATGTTTTGGATGACTTACGATTTTCGTACTTAATTTCTTTTCACTAAGGGAATAGGCACCAGAACTGGGGAAAGACAATTAACTTTGTTCAGCTTTCAAAAAGCTACTGGTAGAAATATTTGGCAGAGCTCTTTTTGGATCGACTGACTCGGAGAGCAGATTGAGAAAGAATGACCACTTAATTACTTTCTTCGAAGAAGGAAACCTCGGTTTGGTTACTGGCTATAAAACGATAGGTATAGAAATGTGAACAAAGGAAACATAGTAACTTTATGAAAAATGGGGGACTACACTGGGTGGTGCATTGCACGGAGACAAAGGAGACCTCATGGCATCAAACACACCATAAAATGTAAATTAACTGCGCAGGAATTTATCTGTCGACCTTAAGTGGTATCGGTAGCCATGCTCCAATCTATTTTCTTTGTTCTTTCTTTACTTTTATGCAAATTTCCGATAACAACGCCCCTTGGGGTGGAAATTGAACAGGAATATTCCTGTACAATCCATTTGCATGTAGTAAATACCCTTATGTCTTTGTCTCCATTGTCTCCGCCATCGTGTATCATAGTGCCATCTTGTACCCTCTCCATCATCTGTGGTCACCATCTCTTCTTTGTTTAGCATTTGGCATGAAAATTTCGAAACCGTTTCTTCGACTTCGGATTTGCAGTTTGCAGATCTCTATGTGAATTTACAGTTTGCAACCGTGCTTGATAACCAATGCATTTGAATGAACTGGCTATCAAGAATCAAGAGAAAAGTACTTGGCCAATGAATCTTGCCCTCCAAATCTAAATCAAACCTCTGGTCAGATTAGCTGACAAAATCAAAATTAGCATCGACCTGTATGGAGTTTATCCTAAATAGTGAACCCAGCTAAGGGGCAAACCTGGCACTTAAGAGAAATTAAGCAGGCTACCCATCACAGTAATATAAACAATACCGGGTCAATTGGAAAAGTTCCTAAACCAATATAATAACTGTAGATCGTAGTGTCCAATACAGGGAATAATAAAAGACTTAACAAACACCCCAGAATATTCCCCTTTAAAATCAGAAAAATATGATTCCGGGATTTTGGAAAACGAATTGTCTTCTTTAGCTAATTATTTCCATTTAATCACCAATAATCATCTTATGTGAATTTGTATTACTAGCTGAATCCTAGCACATAAAGTGTGCTAGAAAATGTTGAAATCAGTAAATTTCTAGCGACTGCGCATAGAATTTCATAGACCGTTGTTTAGACTCAGTACTGATAGTCTAAGTCTAGTGCTTGCTCATTAATTACAAAATATTACCCTTACTCATTAATTACAAAATATTACGGACAAATATACAAACCTTAATACAAGAATGGTGAAAGAATTTCATGCGCATGTCCCACTTTACGTTTATTTAGAGTAAAGATGGGAGGAGGCGATGTCCAAAAGAGTTATAGCTATCATTTGTGCTACACTTGGGAGAGGGGGTTTTACATTACGTAATATATGCTGGTTTCCTAGGCTCTCCTGCCAAGACATATATAGTCAGGTATTTTTACGATTATATTATAGAATGCATTGGATAAGTTCTTGCGCATTCTGGATCATCCTACCGCACGTACATACATTCATCTCTATATAATAACGACCGTCGTAGATAAAGCAATAAAATTTACCAAATATATATGGAAGAACCATAAATTGTCAACACCTTTTAGGCAACCCTATATTATCAACACCATTTTAGGCGATTTTTCGTCAACACATTTTTGGCAACAAATAGTATTCTTTTTGTCAACACGTTATAAGTTATAAGGAAATGTTTTCCTTATAACCTTTTGACAGTAAGTCCTATACATTGTAGTGTTGTGACATTCCTCTCAATAACACCCTTCTAACTCCGTAGACCGTCTGGAGTCTAGTTGACGCAAAAAGGGGCGTCACAGTAAAGACTGGCTATAGCTTTAAATTATGTTGATTTATATTAAATTAGGTTCGTTAAATCTGGGTTATACGTTAAATTATTTTTAGTTTCCCTTTGGATAGATGGGCCCATTAAATACATCATGGATTACATAATAATATAGTTGTGCTCTTTTACCACCTTTTTAGAGTGGAAGTAGTAAAAAGTGCTAAAAAAGCACAACTATATGTAATCCATGGTGTATTTAATAAACTGAACAAAAAGAACAAATAATTGACTCGACAGCCGGGCTGAACCGTTTTATAGTGCATGCGATTTTACCAGATAAATTGTAAGCAACCTATTCAAAATTCCTTGAAATACTTTTAGAAAGTCAGCCTGAAAGCCTGGGTATTACAGTATTCGTTTAAGTTTGGACAATAAGATTGACCGATAAGAAAAGATAATAGACGAGTTCGCGTTCAGTGAGCACGAACAATAGATGAGTTCGCGCTTCAGTGAGAACCTTTGTTCGTGCTCACTGAAGCGCGAACTCGTCTATTATTTTTTCTTCTCGGTTTTATTATTCTTCAATCTTATTTTTCAAACTTAAACAAATACTGTTATACCTTATGTTGACAAAACAGGAAAAATGATTATGACAAAAAAGAAAAGCGTGTTGACAAAAAGTATTTTAGTGTTTACAATTTAAGTAGGAGTGATCGCAATCGAAAGCATGTATCCAGAATTTACCAAAAAAGACGATTTTTTTGTCAAAAAGGTTTTCGAGCTAATCGCGAATATGTTTTAATTTTACCAATATATTTTGGTAGCCCTTGGTCAAATTCTTGGATAAGTGAAGTCTTCTTAGTGAATCGCATACGTATACAAGTATAAAATGTATCTACGCGTAGTAGGCGTAGGGTGATTCCAAATACAAAATGCGCAACCGTTTATGCAATTCATACTACGAAAAACAATAAACTACACTCAGAGTGCTATAATATTTTAGCTTATTTCGAAACTAAACTAAAAAGTGCTGACATGGAAATCTTTTGAAATTTAATTTATTTAATAGCATTACTATAGTGGCCTAGTGTAGATAAATAGGTAAACTTATTGCTGTATCTAAGACGGCCGTTGCATTATAATATAGAGAAAATATGTGTATTACAAATGCGCTATATTACATATTTCGACGACAAACTTAAAACTTTGTTATTTTATTAGTCACGTATAGGTACGCATTTTATTGCTGTATCTGAATCCAGTTTTATAGAGGAGATATTACCATTCGCCGAATGATTCATATCGAATGGCATTCTGATTTTCTTTCTGAAGTATGCATGGATATAATCTACAGTATATTTTGCACTAGTTTAATAAAGGCTAATCTATAACCAGCATAAAGTAACGCAGGTTAGGTGTAATATTAAATCTGGGTATCAAACCGTTGAATATTATATATAGCAAAAAGCTTTGCAAAGTAGAGCCAGACAGACTCAAGAGCAGATCCAACTTGAGTATTAGAAAAGCAGACAAACTCTTCTATTCATGCTGTGTATCTTGAATCTTGACTTGACTACAGCTACTGCTCCAGTTGAGCCAGTCGCAGTCGAAGTCCATAAAGTTGTTTCTCGGGTTGAGTGAGGTTGAGTTGAATCTGTCTAGCTCATTCTCAGCTAAGCACTCAGCTGCTCAGCTTAATGTAATAAATAGTGCTAGATATTATTGTTGTTCGTTGGCAATTTTTTACTTATTATTGCATACATTTATCCTTGATTCGCCTTTCAATATTCTTTGTTGCCGATATTTACAACTTACAAGCGTAGTCCTACAGCCATCATCCTTAGTGACTACCTCGTCGTCCATTTTCCAATTCTCTCAAAAAATTATATTTTCTGTACGATAAACTACTGTTTGGAACCGGATTCTGGACGCAAATGAAATCAGCTGGGTTTTGTCCCGTTTTTCAACCATACAGTTGTCATTTCGTGACACAGTAAGTCATTTTATTTCGTCTATTGCCATTCAACATTTTAAAAATTTTAAAACATCTGTTCAACCGTTTTATTCCTTTCACTTTGTGAGCAATGATTATATTTAAATTCCAGTAACTATTGCAGTGTATCATAAACCATAAACGGTTTTACTATGCTTCACAAAGTATGCAGAATTATTTACAATTGCAAAAGTTGTCAAATTGGGTGGGTTAGTTAGTGCCGACATAAAAGGCCAAACTCAACCCTCTTTCATCTTTTGTCTTTCCAATTTTGGTTATTTAAGTTGGGTTGTTGGGATCTAAAATGCTCTGTTTATTTGATTGCAGTGTTGAGACAGTTTGCTGTAAGGTTAGTAAAATAAGAAACGAGGAAGTGACTGCTTGACGTAGCAGAACTGCTTAATTGACATTAGAAAAGTTCCTATATGGTAAAAATAATTTTCGACGACAATGCCCTCTTCGTAGTCCTTGCCAAAAATCCTAGAAATTTACACAAAGTGCAACATTATGTCAATAGCAAACATGTCGAATGCACTATTATTCAGAGGATCTTTCAATTCCGCCAAACTTCTTGGTGTCATAGCACATTATTCTTCAACACCGAACCGTCTTGAATACAGCCACGACTCCAGTACGAGAGAAAGAAATCGAACAGTTACTGCCTACTACAATCAAAGTGCTATTGATGTTGCAGCTGCCAAAGTAAGAAATTAATTTAGTTAATAAACCAATACTTTTCACGTTAAATCATTGTCAATGCCGTAATATATGGTAAAAGCATCATGTTGAAGGATTTTAGTAACAAAGGATGTGATGCATTGCAAGAGATTAAGAAAGCCTTGTTTATGTAGGCAAATTTTAGATATAGAAACTAGGAAGGTCAGGTTTAATAATGTCTCATTGCAACTTCTTATCATTGGAAAATAATACCCATTCCTTTCAAATATACAATGCCACTAAATGTTAAACATCCTAAACAAACGTTACTTTTGACATTTACTGCATTCGACTAATTAAGCATCAGCATACATTTGTATAGTGTACAGGAGAAAAGAAACTTATTGCTATTAAAAGTTATTTTCTGCAAAACTTTTGGATAATAGTCTTTATCTGGGAATTGTGGTTATGAAATCCAAAATAAATAGATTGATTTTTGTCTTGTCCTGTCAGTTTTGAAAGTAGTAAGGTGGTCATAGGTGAATAACTTTTGCAGTATTGAAGTATAGAGTTCAATCAAATATAGTACTAGGTAAGGCAAATATACCACAAGACGTGATAAAATGTGCAAAATATGTTTTGCACGTAGATTATTAGGCTGAGCGAGTGTCCTACTTTCTTAGTATTGATCTGCTGAAACGCTTTCACGTGAACACCATGTGCCATGAGCCTGGTCTTTAACCTCTGCGTTCGCCAAATCTTTGTCTCCCTTTCTTCCAAATGGAAATAATACATTCACTCGCATGCATAGACTGAAGCAACAGGCTTACTTACACATCCTACGTACATACAGACAGGCGTACAGACTTCATAGGCAGACTGCACACTGCTGCACTAAATCAGCACATGTATGCAAAACAGAATAACTATTCAAATAGAAGTATGATAACTGTCAATCTATAACTGTAACTGTACCTATATTTAATTACAATGTAACGATCTCCATATTGCATAGGTTTTGAGCATAAATTATTATATTACTGTTGCTATATACATATATGCTTTATTTGGCTATATACAACATGTATGGTATTTATTTATAACTAGTAGCCCCCAGAGCATGACTCAATTTCGAAAGATATGCAATGATCATGAGTATTGGACATACAAATATTTATTTGTTCCCGCTTTTCACCCTACCACACATAGTTACATACATAGATATATAGGCAGGTAAATTTATTGCTCTATCTAAAACGGTGGTTATAAAATAGAATATTTAAAACGTTTAAAATTAGAAACTTTCAATGACGCAGTAACTTATTAATATGAACTACTTAAGCAAAATTAAAAGATTAATAATCTATAATCATTAACTTACTTCCTCTAAAAATGGTCTCATTCCCATCTCCCCAGTAAATCCACCTCATCTATATACATTATACATAAACATTGCTCATTGTTCATCAATCTTAGGTTGGAATGTCATGTCTCCAGAAATTCTAGCAATTTGTTTCTAGATTGTAACTGCTCTATTTCCTGAGCTATTAGCGTAACTTGTTGGTTGGTACCCCTGTACATGTCTATATAAGATTCTGTAAGTTCCCAAATTCTCAGAATCTAGTAGTAGTGAATATTTGGCATTATAACTTATTACAACCTTGAATTCGGAATGTCATGTGGATGTAATGTATGTATAGATGTATAGGTTGAATGTTTCGATGGATATACTGAGTTATAATTAATAGTACTAGGTACGTACTTCTCTTGAAAGTGTAACTAACAAGTAGACTTTAGATCTAGACTTTGACATGTCTCTAGTTTTCATTTCTGCAGTTTCTGGTCTAGCTAGGCTCGTATATTACTGACGTAAATATCGCAACTGTCAATATAATTATGTAATGTGTAACATTGTATTATGCTCTGTAGTCACTCACTATTTCCCTACTTTAGCCATGGTGGTTGCATGGCCACGCGTTACTGAACGGTGAAAGATGTTCAAATTTCAATACTGTTTACTCAATGAAGCATTAATGGCATATTGTGTGGTATTGTGCTTTAAAATCCGGAGACTTTATTGTATTACATTATGGACAAGTATGATAGCATATTTTAGGATCTCATTTCAATACACGAAAAAAGAAAAGGTCGTGTTCTACATTTTTAGTAATGTATGCACAGCATGTTTCGGCCATTGTCTCGAATAATCGTATCTAGCCATGTAGATAATATGTATATGCTTATGTGTGTGATCGCACTGATATGCAATTCTCGAGGTTTTAATTAGCCGAGATTTTATATTACATTCGTATTTCGAAGTTTGTGGTTTTTTATTATTTTCCATATTGTTAGTAGCTAATCAAGGTTACCTAATAACAAATTTCATTGCAAATGCAATTGTACCAAAAGTACATTTGTACTATAGTGTTTGGTACTTCACTGGCATTGAATGTCATACTGACATCTTTTAATAGGAGAAATGTGAAACTATATTGTAATTGTCCTGAATTTGTGTATTGTGAATTGTTCTACGCCAGCTCATGAAACTTTTCGTTTATACGATTAATGATGATGGTATAATAATTTATGGTTGATTATGTATGTAGCAATCCGTGCGGCTGACTCCTGCAACAATAATGTACTCTGGGAAAAGTACTGACTCGAGTCATATACTGGTAAGCTGATGAACCATCAATGATTCACTTTGTTATTAGCTCATTATTAGTGCGATACAGAATCAAAAAATGAAACAACTATATGCCTAAGTAATAAATAATGACATTGGTCGTAATGAAATTGTTCCATCAAACATGTACCATCATCAGTGATATTATAGCTCTGAAAATATGTAACCTCTGGGGGCCCTGTAATAAAATATTTTAATAAATCGTTGTAGTGCTGTAAAAATTCAATGATACTTTCGTGAAATATTCCAATTTAAAATGCAATGCACGAAAATGTTTCTGCTCTGCTGAATACGATAATACATGATGATGGTGTCATGTTTGTAGCTATTTGTATATATGTCCTCGTTCTTGAGGCTTCGTAAACTTGAAACTTGGAAAGAAGGTCAGTGGGATATAGCTTTGAATTTTAAGTTTTGCCGTGAAAATAAAACCTTTCCATCTATTTTAAAGATTTTATCATTTTTTTCAAATTAAAGCAATCGATTTTTTTTTGTATTTATCCTATGAAATTTTCATTGAAGTTATTGATTTAAATGCTGCTCAAATTATTAGCTGGAATTTTTTTTTAAAGTAATTTTAAACTAAGTATGTGTAGGAAGATACTTAAAAATTATAAAGCGAGAATAGTTTGATGATTATCAACCCCGTTGCTAAACCTGACCTGCAAAACAAATTTTGTTGTGGAGTTTGTTATTTGCACATTCTTATTTGAGTGAGTGTTGGGCTTTTCTACCGAATATCCAATGCCATTTTTGAATGTTCAGACATCTGCTGTGGCGCAAAATATCTGAGTATTGACATTAAATATGAACTGTCCCCACATGTTTTGTTGTTTTTGGAGTTTGGAAGAGAATAAATTGTTTCACACACTTAACTGTTGGTTTCTTGTGTCACGGTTACATATGAAACAGAAAGAAATGTGAGATTAACATATTAACAATCCCAAGTTCAACATTATGCAAGTAAAGGTGTGCAATATGTTTCATAGACGTAAGCAGTAGTAATTAAAAATTAATACCCATGATACATTTTTTATTTTTTCCAGAAAAGTGCACAGTATCTTCAAAAGGAACTTCCCGTTCGCATTGCACATCGGATTGCCGGTTTTAGGACTTTGCCATTCATAGTTGGATGCAATCCAACCATACTGGCTGTTGTACGTACAATACAGATATACTTAACTGTCTAACTAATAATAATGTAGTTATTCATGTGAAAAATGTGTCTGCATACACTTGCCTTGCACATGAAGGATTCTGATAAACGTCATATCCATGTCTGAAGCTCAAAAGAAGAACGTGGTAGAAAGCTGATACCTATTTTAATTTTGGACATTATCCAAAACTACACATGCTAAAAATTCTGTGCAGTTCAGAGTCCAATTTATTCATGTTAATGTTGTAAAATTTAAACAGGCGCATTATTGTCTTTCACTTTCAATTTCATATGGTAATTTTCTGAAAGAAAAATACTTAATAAATGTAGTTAATTTTTGTAGTATATATTATGTATAAATGAACGAGTAGAAATCCTTTGATAGAAATGGTTATTGAAATCTGGATCTAGTTAAAATTATTGAAATCTGTGCTGTGCTTGTTTAAAAATTGGTGTATTAATAGACCCAGTGAGTAATTATAGATGTACGTTCTATAGGGTATGCTTGCAGTAAATTAACTTATTTTATATTTTACAGCATGAGATGTACATTAAAGCATTCCACATCCTCAATGATTTCCCTCTTATCCAAGATATGAAAGAAGAAGCAGAATACAGTCAACTGTTGGAAAATCTTCTGGATGATTTTAAGCATGTTGTCACACAATTGGCAGAAGGGTTCAAGGCATGCCGTAAACACATTAAGGTTACACAATTTTCCAATTTTAATATGTTCACTAAAATTAGGTCTTGGTGACAATGAGCCACTTGAGAAATGTTCCACTCATGCAATTTTGTGATGCATTTTACAGCAGGATGATTTGGTGCGTCAATTTTTGGACCGGACCTTGACATCTCGTTTGGGACTACGCATGCTGGCAACCCACCATCTGGCATTAAGTGACGATAAAGTAATAGTTTATTCAATATATAACATTATTTGTGTATTGGCTACAAACTGAAGAAAGAGCAGTTAGGAAATGTACTTGAATGAAGCATTAGATTTTGAACTTGAGACATAATATTATCTAGTCCCATATTATCTAGTCCCATAATATACCTGAGTCTAATTCCTAACATGGGGTTCTACTTAAATTGAACGAATTGTTATTTCAGCCCAGTCATGTTGGAATTATCAACATAACTATGCGAGTAAAGGATGTGATTGAAAGATGGGCTGATTTTGTTACACGGCTTGCTCAAGACAAGTACGGAAAGGCTCCTCGTATTAAATTATCTGGACACATCAATGCAACTTTTCCATATATTCAACTTCCACTTGATTATATCTTTCCTGAACTTCTCAAAAATGCAGTGAGAGCTACAATTGAAACTCATGGAGACCTAAACGAAAGTGCTTTGCCTCCCATACAAATAACCATTGCCAATAACGACATCGATTTCATTATTAGGTTTGTGATAATTTATATTATACTTTTTATAATTAAGCCGACCGTCCTTCAAGATTATAACAGACTTATTTTATTTTTCAGGATTTCTGATCGAGGTGGTGGCATTCCCCATCATCTAATGCCAAAGATCATGGTTTACAGTTTCAGCACAGCTGATCTATCGGTGGAGTATAACATGGAGTCTGACCTTTTCAGTAACATGGTAGAAACAGCGAATAGCACTACTTCGGGACCTATGCATGGCTATGGATTTGGGCTTCCAACCTCTCGTGCCTACGCTGAATATCTCGGCGGTGGACTCACAATTCAATCTCTTCAAGGAATTGGGACAGACATCTACCTTCGTTTAAAACACATTGATTCTAAGTCCGAATCTTTTAGGATTTAGAAAGATTGGCACTGTTGTTGATATTTGTGTCTGAATTTTAATGTGCTTGTACTTATCAAAATGGTGTGCTTGAAAACATACTTGATTTACCCGGTTGGCTGCTATGTATTGTGTTGTGTTACATGTAATGTTTTTAACTTTGTCTACAAAATGGTAGCGAAGTATTGCAATTGTTTTAGTCAACGACGACTGATTCTGTATTTCCAGTAAAAAGCAAAAATGCTTCCTCTGTATTATTCTACTATAAAGAAATAGAAACTGCACCAAAAAGTAACGTATTATCTCCAATTAGTAGTATCTATTTCAAGTTCAAACTTAATTCACTAAGCAGGTTCAGTTTCTTTCGTTTTACTTATGTACTTATTAGAATACAAATGCAATTTAATGTACCTAACTAAATAATATAAATAAGTAAAGTAAATAGATAATTGTATTGAGAACTCATACCAAGTTTAACTTAGGAATTGTATGCTATCAATGCAAGAAATAGTTGTGATAATTTACACAGTTGTACTTGAAGGTAGACGGCATGTGGGCAGTCAGTCTATCTATTCAATGTCTTGCCACCGAAATATTCTCTTAAAAGTGGAATGCCATTATGTGTTAGTGTATTTATACTATTAATCACGTTTGATAACTAGACTAATTAGACAATGAAGAATTCATTAACAAGATAATATGATAGAAATATCTTAGAAAAACAGTATGTAGGTGACTGAAATGGTATATCAGCTGTAGAACACGACTTGCAAGTTTACCACTGATTGTTAAATAACTCGCATGAAATATCATTGTCATGTATTTGGCGTTTTATGCGGCATTTTATGTGGTGTCAAGAAGTCAAAAACAATTTCGTACATGTATGTGGAATGGTTTAAGATAAGACAAAAGTTTCACACTTTATACAAACTATGTAGAATTGTATGAAATTGTCAAAACTAGAGGAAAGCCTTATATTTACAGCGCTATATAAGATTTAAATCTAATGGCTACTAGAATTTAATTGCAAAATAAATGCAATCTTCTTGCAAACAAACAAGTAAGTTCTCATGTATACCGATCCAGCCAAGTCTGTATCTCTATGCATTAACTATGACAATGCAATATTTGTGATTTCCACAGATTTTGAATTTTTCATTATTTATTTAATTAATTAATAAAAGTATCCATTGAAGAACTGCAATTACAAATAGCAAACCAAATGAACTAATTTCATTTGGAGAAATGGGTACTTTTAAATATTGTTTTCTCTATAGTGCAATGAAAGTAGTATTCTTATTACCCAAAGGTATTATTATTGTCTGACAGAGAGCTAAACTGAGAATTTACGCCATGTATATCTCATTTTGAATCTCAATTAATAACCATTATTAGCATGACAATTAGTTTTGGTACTTTTTTGGGTGTGCACATGAGCATAGTTTATAGAATAATTAGCCGTATCGTTTATCATATTTGCTTTTGTAAAGTATCAGTTAATTATGTAATTTCAAAATTTTTATGTTGATCTTAATAATTACACATAGTTCAATAATAGTTTTGTAGCTAATTCTTAAAACGGAAGGTGGTAAATAGTATTATTAATTGCTTTACAATTGCGTGCATAGTATCTGTACATAAAATGTTGTCGATCTGATAAAATGTATAGCTTCCCAATAATGCATAGTTTCTGTACAAATCATTTGTTACATTGCCGAACATTCAAAAATAAATATAAGCTGATGTTGATATAAAATGTTACGCATCGCAAAGTTAAGTGTATTTTTTACTGTTATAAATACCAGGTTTCCAAGAATATCATTAGACCGTTCACAAGCGGGTAACATTTTAGAAAATTTTGGATGTAGAAAGCATTCTTCTTATTTCCCACCCTTCTATCCATATAATGTGACCCTTGCTCACTAAATACATTTCTTACTATCAAGGACGTTTACTTTGTGCAAAGGTATTAAAATTGCCTTTGACCTTTGAGCAGAGACTAAAATAAATTGTAATTATATGACGGCAAAATGGAAAACTGTATAAATCGGAAAAGTATCATATTTTCTACGTTTTGGCTCGGTACCCTATTTTTCCTATATGCTTATGTAGTAGACTTCCATTTATAACTTTTGTACTTTCAGCTCACAAAATGAGATAGCTTCTAGTATTTTTGGACGTTCATAATATCCTCTATGAAGTTCTTGTATAATTTAAGTACCTACCTGTAGTAATGAACCTACACTCCCACAACATCTAAACTACACAATAATCAACATTCCCACTTGCTATTTATTCATACCTTTCACTAGACATACTCATAAGTTTCTATTTTAATTCCTCATATAGCTTCCTTTACTCCTCAAGATGAGCACGTCTCATTACTAAGTATACTGTTATCAACCCGAGAGCTGTCAAAAACAGAATTTTTCGTTTAAATAAATATTTCATTCTATCCTCCTACCTTCTCTAAACTGACTTAATTATTTCGTTAAAAGTTTCATATTTAGAATTATTTAGCACTCCTCCAACTCCCACCCCTTCTCTATATACATTCACATTAATGAAAAATTTTACATTTCAATTGAGATTTATTTCCGTCCTTCAATAGTTATTTTTCAAAGCAGTTAAACCATAGTAAACACAACTGAAGTTTTTATGACTATCAAAACGAGGACAAAGTGAACGCGCGGTATCTCAGGAACATATAGACCGATTTACATGGTGTCGAGTTTGCCGTAATGATCTTGCATAATGACTAAACGATTGTTATTTGGAATTGTTTGAATGCAGGTTCCATTAAAAAATAGAGGTCCAAGGATTCCGCCTCACCACAATCATGTCCAACAGCACTTTTAAATTCACTCTTAAACTGTGATGGAGTAACGAACAACGAACGGTATTTAGAAATGCCAAATGACTTAATTGGCCAGCTATTCAAGTAATTCAAAATCCCAATCGTTTAGTCATTATGGAAGATGAGGCACCCCTGCATTTCAGCCTTGATGCTAGGGAATGATTTGATACCCACTTCCCTGACACATGCATTGGGATAGGGGAGAACCCTGTACTCTGCCAAATTGAATCAAATTCAATAGGGTTCGTCACCAGTCCATAGGCATTGATTTTACCAAGTTGACCAATATTGGATATTGGTCAAGCTACCGTTAGGACGAGAGGAGGGACGGACGTACGGACAGACTGTGCGGTTCTATAAGGACGCTTTTTCAGGCGAGCTAAAACTAACTATTTCGTTTTTTAAATGTAAGTATCATATTAAATTTATTTCTTAGGTCTATAAAATTCACCTATGAATGTTTAATGCATAATTCCAGTACATTTAAAATCAGTGTTAAGCTGATTTCTTCAAATGAGATTTGTTAAAAATCTCATTCGCCAATTTCTCTTTTGTCGAGAAATGATCTGTTATGGATCATCTTGGTTAAACACTATAAAATAAATAATTAATTGCATAGTAGTAAATGAAAAAACGAATTTAGCTGATATGTATGTTTACGCCAATAGTAAGACGTAAAATATATCAAATACGGCACATATAGCGCTGAAAAGATACCCTAAATATATATTGAAAATAAATACACCGAATGGTATACTGTGGTAAACGGCCTTGCTAAAATCCAAAGAGCTTGCTACAGGGTAGCAACTTTGGAATTGCAAAAATTAAGGTACCATTTATGCTGAAAGGCTTTACCTATACAAAGGTATAACATTTGGTACATCAGAGTGTTTAATTATGCTGAATTTCGTATTTGAACGTTTACAACGAACGTGACACCGTTTACAAATAGGATAAAAAGGCTTGCTGTAGGATTTAGCTCTCCTAACGAGCTTGTATCATCCCACAGACGGACGTACAGTATGTCCGTCCGTGTACCCACGATAAATTTGACCGTCCAAAGTATGCATCAATATCCTATTTATCCAAAACTGGCAGTTGCTAATTATTTTTTATATTGGAGGCTTCCATTCCTAAAACCAACTGCTAAATTGCACAAGGAAATATTTGTTGTGCATACTTAACAAAAAATCTGATCAAACTATATTCCTAAATGCACTTTTACTTTCACAAATTGCCTATATGTACAGCTAGAGCACTTATTTGCTCATAATAATTAAAAATCACTTCAAATGATTAAGATATATATGGTCATTCTGATTTAAATAGACCTGTTTCATGAATCTATATAGATGATAGCCATTTTAGGCAATATTTGGTAAAAATGTAGAGGTACAATAGGCCGATGAGAATTTGCACACCTATTAATCAATACCCTTTTCATAGGCGTCGGAACCGGGTAACAGGGTGGACAATGTCCCCCTCGAATAAGGCCAGGAGTAACATGTCCCCCTTAAAATGTTCTAAAAATGTGGTTAAGCTGTGAGTGGGAGTGGAAAAGTACTGAGGTTGAAAGTGCCCAAAACATAAACATTAGACCGCGCTTACATGTGGCTGAATCCTCATAAGGCCACCCATAAGCTAGCCGGCAACTGATAGCTCGTATAGCTTAAGAAGGACGAATGGTATTGCACGCAAAGACATTTGTTTAATTGAAAGAGATGGAGTCTTCCTGTGCAGCAAGTGAGTTTATGTAAGATTATGATAAAAAAGGTTATGTTTGTAGGGTAGGGAGCCCCACCCTAAGATGGGCCGTTTTAGTCTGGCCGATTCCTGTGGTCGCTACAAAGATGGAAATATGCATGCCAGTAAATAAAGAATAACCCTCATAATAACAATTTTTCACATTATTAACACATTTTGGCAAACTACCCCATTCTATTCACAGCCCTTTTGCCAAGTTATCACCAAAGAAAAAAACTATTTTGTCAAAATGTTATTTTCCAAATCGAAAAATCTTTTTAATGAGTTTGTTTTCATTTTAGTAATCAAAAGATAGATCTATTTCTACTATTATTCTACCAAAAATGTGCACACGGTCCCGTTTACTCCGGCGAGCTTCTGTTACGGCTTGCTGTAGGTTTTTATTTGTAACTTATTTTTTTTATGTTTGGTTTAATGTTTTAAATTTTAATCGGTCGACCAACCGATGGCCTTTCAAACTTTTTTACTTCATGTACCATCATTAATCATTTTGCATTTATCTCATATATATATATATTCATAATCCATAATCATACATGATACATCTTAATCTTAGTCACTTCTTAGTGTACTTTAGTTTAAGAAAATGCAGAAGACAGCTTACAAAAATTCTTGTAATTTCTACGAAATCACTTTTGATGAGGTATCCGAACAACTCCCTCACACACGAAATACTTAAGTTAAAAACTCATTCGAAAGAAGGTCCTCGGAAGGAATAATATCTGTCACGAATTGGAAAATGGACCTCAAATTTCTCTTTAAATACAGCTGGAGCTAGGGGTTAATGGTACCTTAAAAGTCGAACATGTAAGTTGGAAGTTGGAACTAACCAAAATGTAATAAATAAATGTAGTCCGCAAGTCCAATCTACAGTAAGTTTCAAGGCGAATAATGTATATGTATGCTACTTTGTGTAGATCTGTCTCACTTTCGCTATAGAAAGAATCAAGAACTGCGAGAGAACGCTACGGCTCAAACTCAACTTTAGACTTGTCCTGTTGCAAGCCAGAGAGAAGAGATTTTTGCTCGCTTTCGCACTTCTCTTTCATCTCTTTCACAGTAAACTTACGCTTTATTCCGGCTCGCTGAAGAGATCGCTAGAAAGAGTATTCCCATCAAATTTTCTCGTGGCTCAAGCTTGTGTATATTTCACAATTTAAGTAATAGCTGTACATATTTCATGATCGAACTCTGTATCTTCTTATTGACATTTGAAAACTCTACTCACAGAAATTAAAACAAGGCGACAACTTTAGTTTTCTGTTTTGGAGTTCATAGTGAGTGGTAACATTACTCTGCTTTCATTTAGCAAATCAAAGTTCTCGTATTCGTACATTCTCACTCTCAGTTATCTTAGCCTTTTATTCTAATTGGGGAACAACGCGTTTTTACTGCAGTAAACTAAAATCTTCTCAATTGGCATTCCTATTCTCACAACAACTTGTCTCAATTCATTCAGCACTTGTTCCTAAGATACGGCAATGGATAAGCACATTTCAGCACACATTGCGTAAAAATAATTATAAATTGTTACTCTGAACAAAAGTTGACCGCAAAGAAACGACACTTCGAGCGAGGAAATTGAGATTCCTGAAAAAAGATAATTCTGTAAAATTCAGTGATTGTCACCTTTGTAAGGTTGAGTAATTAGCAATCATGAGTGAAAAGGCATGGCAGCCGCCTTCCAATCGTCTCAATTGGATTGATTTTGTCGTCATTGCCGTCTACTTCATCTTTGTTCTTGCTGTTGGGCTCTATGTAAGTACATTTTTGTATAATATAATTTGCAATATTAGTTAGTTTATTTCTAATATTGAAGCATATTTTTTGCAAAGTTGCAAAACTTAGGGAATTTAATATTTATCTATCCCTACTACATAATTAGTGTGCAAACCTTTTTTTACTGTAATATTATGTAGTAGCATATAGGTATATATTGTCTAAAGAAGCTGATGTTCGTTAAATTGAGGATAAAATTTCCACAAATAATACACTCATATTTTCATAAGGTGCATTGATACGCATGTAACAAAAGTAAATATTAACGGTGATGACAAAGCGATTTAAGCTCAATATTTAACCTGTTTTGCATCAAAAATATTACATCAGATTTGCTCACAATTCATAAAGTCCCAATTACATCAAAATGATAGGATGGTCATTATGTTTAGACAACACATGTTTTCCAAATGATATCAGCAGTATACACCTCATTCCACAAATATTGTAATGCTATTGTAAAGCTGTATTATGCATTACCTGGAAACTGATAAGACCTTTTATACATATAGCTCAAATCCAGTAATGCTGATTCATGTCATTTTTTGTTCATGGCAATTTGCATGTCAACGTCTTTTGTTACATTAGACGAATATCAAAATGATAATACATCATGTATTACATATTGCATCGCATGTCTAGGGAGTTGTATTTCCGAAAAGCTATAAGTAAATAGATGCATTAATCCAGAAGACAAAAAATATTAAGAAAAGGAGAATCGAGAACTCCGACTGCCTATCTTTCTGCCGACATAAATAATAATATCTCTTCTAATTAGATGAGTTACCTGTCTACATATATAAAATGTGTTCGCGAGATATGTCCAATTGGTCACCTACACCTTGTATGTGTATCTTGTGCTATTATAGTAGAAAACTTGCTTAGGACATTGTATAAAGATATTAATTATAAAGGAAAGTATACAGTGACAGATTAAATAAGTATAGGATCTGCTGCTGGTCTGTAGTAAGATTCGCTCAGATTGTGTATGGTGTAATGATGCTAATATTATTATGTGATACTTTGAGTCTTTGAGTCAATTCCATATGTAGTTTCCCAAAACGGCACACTTGGGAAAAATTGAAACAGTCTTATCACTGAGAATGTACTAGGGCAACACTTTTCATGTTACAAAACTTTTGAATTTTAGGAATTAATTATTTCAAATTGAATTGTGAAGTCATGAAGTTAAATTCAATGGAAAAGCGATTACGGAAATTAAAAAAAACGACTGCTTTTCTGCAAACATCCTATTATTTTCGCACTGTTGAGTTCATTGAAATAAATCGCCTAGAGACACGTCTCTGGGAATTGGGAAGATTATTCTTACCCTTTCCCAATTTAGACACCTTTGAACTTTGCGAAAATAAGTTTATAGTCATGAAAACTTTCAAGCAAGATTAACATACGTCTCAAAGAAATGTGACTGCGTGACATTATGACATTAATAGAAACTGGAAATTGAATCTGTTTCTAAAAGTAGCGGCATTGACAGATCTCCAGGATAAATCTTCTCTTAGAATTTATACAGCATCTACTATTGCATTCATCTCGTATTATATAAAAGACTTGAGTAAGTACTACTGCATTGATGAAGATGAATATAACATAACATTGCATTGCATTGGTTCAAGTATACTCAGAATATCTGAATTTACCTTTTACAGAGTTACAGCCGATATTATACGGGAATAATGTATACGGTATTATTTTTAAGTCGCAAAATTGGATTGTAGGAGCAAAACTAAAAGTAGAAATTGGTCGATTATCAGATAATAAGAGAACAATTACTACATTTAGAACTCATAGGTGACTACATTGTTTTCTAGTCTCTATTCCTAACCAAATATTTCTATGTAGTATGTGATTAGTTCTGACATGCACGTCAGCGGCATCCTAAATCTGAGATAACGGAGAAGTTTTTCCCCAAAACAGGCTAAAAATCTCAAAAATTTATTGCGTTTCGCACGAAGATGTTAAGTTTTTGCCATATTTATTAATTGTGCCCCTTGACCAAATTTCTGGTTACGTTATTGAGTTCTAGTACAAATAATTGCAGGTTGTCTGTAGCATTTATGTGTATTTATACTACACAATATTATACTAAGTATAATATTGTCGTTTCAATACATTAAAACTACGTAGTTGAGTGCATTGCCATGCGATATATATTATACCTTATGAGACATTTTCCGATAGGCATCGAAAGAAAATATATCTTGGCGATTGGGGATTATATAATGACGCAATGAATTCTGAAAGCTAGGAAATTAATTCTGATTCAGTTTCAGTTGTATGTAGATATTCAGTTCCATTAGCTCATCAATGTTAATTTGATTTCAAAACTTTACTCCGTATTGCTCAAAAATGTATGTAAATAAATATTAAGCTCACCATAAAGAATTTTATGGTTACTACCTACAAGCTACTAGACTAGTATTAAGTGTTTCAAACCGTCGTAAAAACTTTGTCAATAATATGCGTGTAATTAAAATTGCCCCAGAATGCGCCAAGACGACATATCAAACGACATATATGCACTTAATATTAAAATGTCTTGTCAAATGTGGTTTTCTGCAACCTGCAATCTGTAAAAATTGTAGTTTTTATATTAACAGAAAGTATAGCGAATATATACAGGTCATAGCTTTGAGGCAAACAAATAAAGTCTATCATCTAGAAGGGATGCAAATTTATTGCTTCTCGGATGACAATGATCTTTACTTTTTCACTGCCAAAAATTATTTCATCATTACAATTATAAATAACACTTTTTGGATTTTTCCTTACTTGTTCAATAATTTCAAAACCATGGTTGGTTAAAAGTATTATTTAATGTTTCCTATTGCAATTACATTTATTATTGCACATAATAATATATAATTTATATTTTGATGACAATATGCAATAAGAATGTAAAGTAAATTACAAGTCGGTAATCAAAAACGGTACGGGATGTCTACCTTACAAACCTACTGGCTTAGTGAATTCTTTTATATGAGCGGTAATAATAAAGCCATAAGTTAATTTATGTTCCTCATTTCCATAATGACTTTATCTACCTAATAATAACTAATAAAATGATGTACGTAGTAAGTGAACAGGATGTAGTATAATGATAACACCTGTGTGTGGGGCTACAACCAAAAGTTATTGTTATCAGCATTATATTTATGTTTGTAATTATAGACTGACGGTCGACCATAACCCATTAGAAGGTCAATCCTTGCTTATAAAATTTCTCTCGAACAATGACAAGTGGGATACAAAGGATTTAGTACTATTTTGGTTGGATGCCTCACTAACAAGTACTCAGTAGCATAGGCAGGAGTGAGTAGTGGCTAAACTTATCTTTACTAGGTTGCTGAGTCCATAGGTACAAATAATTTATTCATGCTAATCGGTCACTATCTATCAATTCGAAATCAGCAATGAAGCATGAACAATTACAAAAGTAGTACTAGCGATTCCCAACCTTCCACAAGTGTTTCCTAGTAAATTAGATGCAATATGCATCTAAGCTTCCAATGATTGCTAGCTAGCACCGCAGTTCAGCACAATAATAATGCAAGTGAATTGCATTTCCAAGAATTAAGGACATTACACTTCCTATTAGCTGCATTTTTAGTACGTAAAGCTTTTTTTGGTGGATTCCGAAGATTACATTCACATTACGATCAAAAAGGAAAGTGATAGAATGCGGACATTTAAAAGTCATGCTTTTAAATGTCCGTTTAAAAGTCATAAGAAATGCTCACACAGTTTTGAATAATAAGCCGATAGTGGAATTTGATGAATTCAATTTAGTTATCCAAAATGTTTGTCAATTGCAATTTTCATTTTCATTGCATTAACGTAAGAAAAATCCAAGTATTAGCAAAATACCGTCCAAGTTGAGTATTTATGCAATTTGTACTAAAACTGCTCAGAATGTCATTCTGTTTCCAGTAGAAAAATGTAAATCATTGATATTCATGTGCTAGCACTACGCACAAACATGCCTTGGGTTTAATGAAATGATAAGAATTATAATGAACATAATACATCGTTTATTAATAACCCATTGTCACTAACCGAATTAAATCCGTTGAAGGTAAATGTTTTATATCGCTTAATTCTGAAAAATGAATTACGTTTTACATGCATGCATTAATTTTTTGCTCCTCCCGTTTCTCTGTTGGCAGCACCGTATAATATAAAAAAATAAATAAGCGAAGTCATAAATATAATATTTTCTGTCATGAAATTGCTTTAAATATGATCTACTCATTTCTACTAATTTGCTCATTTTGAAAGCAGAATAGGTTTTTAAATCTACAATAGTACATCTATAGTTGTAGAAAATGTAGAAAATAATTGAAATGCAGGGAAAGGTGCGAAACGTCCCATTTTGCTGATGGACGGCAATCCACAATAGAAATTAAATGAATGGCACGTTTGTGTAAATTAAATTTTAATAGCTTTCAATTACATTCAAAAGCCCCATTGAAAGAAATGGAAATCCTGACCTACAGTTAGAAATGAAGAAAACAAAATAGAAAACATTAATTGTCAATAAAACTGTTGCAAAGCATAATGTACCTTGATTACACTAGGGAATTTAGTCAAATATATCACATTATAATACGTATGTAAGGATTTATTTGATCTGGAACAATAAAATAATGAGACAGTGATGAAACACTATGTTTGTATTTTACGAAAGTGATTATTGCTGGCACATGCAATGTTTATTGACAAGGAGGATAGCACGGACTACGTCTGCTTACTGATTATCTGTATTGTTATTTTATATTACTAGTGAACCCAGCTAAGGGGCAAATCTAGCACTCAAAAGAAATTCAGCAGGCCACCCATCACAGTAATAAAAACATCCCATTAGGTTATTATGTTAATTTTGTAAATACAAATTATATTTTAATTAATATACTTTTATTTTCTGCAGTGGCAAGGCTGTATTGAGGGGGGCATAGGGAGCAGCCACCCAAAATCCAAGAAAAGGGAAAATTTTTTCTCAAAATACCAAAATATTTCGCTTTAGGCTATTTTTGACTCATTTTAAACAAAATAAGCCAAAATTTTTCGCGCTTTGCGCGAATATGCTAAAAGCATATAAGTGTATGACGTCATTGCCCCCTCCAAAATCGACTTCTAAATACGGTGCTGTACAGTGGTTGGAAAAATTAGCTGCAGCCCCAACTTCCTGATAAAAAGGAATTTCCTACACCAAATTAATAACTGTAGTTCGTAGAATCAAATACAGGGAACAATGAAAAACTCTATTTTCGAAGAAACTCCCACAAAGTTACCAAAACGTTTCCCATTCAAAATCAAATAAATAAGATTCCCCGTGGGATTTTGGAAAACCGTACAAATCCCATGAGTACAAACTTACGAATAAATATTTTTATAGAATAAATCGTGGCTCTGGCTCCCAGTACTGTTATTTCATTCTACAAAAAGATGGTCCAACTGGCCCAATGGAATCAAGAGGGTAGTAAAAAGTATACCCAGCTCTACTAAAAAATTGAATAAGTTTGTCGATATAGCAGAACCAATTTGAATTAGAAGTTTTGAAATTCTATTTAATAAGCCACATTACGATTATTACGAAATGTCCCCTTTCGCTAATCATTCCCATTCCATCACCACTCACCATTCAACCTTCTTATGTAAATTTCTATTATTGTTTTGATGTTATCATAATAATATGAAACGACTCATTTTGGTGGTTTAGAGGAATTGGACTGTTGGACTTGCGCATTTTGCTTTTAAGGAGCCTGCATATATTACGTGCGTAGTTAATGGGAGGAGGAGGTATTCAAAAGTGTTGCAGTCAGCACTTGCGTTTCACATGGTGGGAGTGGGTTTTGCGTAACGTAATATATGCAAGTTTCCTTGGTTCTCCCTACCACACGTACATATATATATATATAGACAGGTAAATTTATTGCTTTATCAAGTCTGCGATTATATATAGAGATAGGTAATAATAATTTGAGATAAATGAATTTTCATTGGCCATTAAGTGGAAGTACTACGTTTCAACACTTTTGTTCACGTCATGAATTATGACAGAATTGACAAGACGCTTTCGTATAAAGTCATCCTTGACATACTTTTTGTGTCTGAAATGTGCTGAATTTATATTCATCTTTTCCGCCGGCACAGCATACATATGAATGAAGTCGTTTTGCATATTTATTGTTGTTGGTAAATGAATTTCGCATTTCTGCTGCCACTGAACAAACAATTTTGATTTTTGCCGACAACCATGCCTACCGATTTATTTAGAGTATCTATTTCCAATGCTTTTTCCTACTAAACGAGAAATATCTACTGATAGAGGAAGCATTTTGCCTCAATCTTCACTAAATGTTGATTTCCACCTTCCACTTCAGCAGCACATTTATGTTCGATATGGATAACATGTTGACATGTTCATTTATTTTTGAAAAAATTATTATTTGATCATGTAGGTATCATGATATACACGTGCCTACCACAGGAAAATATATTCTTGAAATCTGCTTACTTTTATAATGAGGAAATGTTATAATGAATGTAGTAATTTACACAATAATACAGAGAAAGATGAAATGAAAGCATCTAATTTTATTTTGTATCTAATTGTAAGACATGCACTATAATCTAAAGTCAGTAAATCTATAATTAAAATCTAAAGTCAGTAATAACTTGGCCAAATATGGCAATCTTCTATTGCAAATGTATATAAAATTTATTTTTCATAATACAAATCATAATAATCTTAATAAATTACAGTCATCATATCGAAGCAAGAGAGCCAGCGTGAAAGGATACTTTTTGGCGTCAAGGAGTATGCATTGGCTTCCAGTTGGGGCAAGTTTATTCGCAAGCAACATCGGTAGCGGTCACTTCATTGGATTGGCAGGTATTTACATTTTCCTTTATTTTTAACGTCACTAAAATGTGTTCATACGTGGCTGAACCATTACCAATGAAATAAACGATGAGAAAATTTTAGGTTCTGGAGCTGCTTCTGGAATTGGCATTGCAGCATTTGAATTAAATGTAAGTTAGCGTAAACTTTACATATATAATTAGATAGCAATGAGTGAGCATAATTTTTAATACGTTGCTTTACATAATAAGTACGCATATTAAAATAGATTGGAGCATTTTATTTCATCAAACATCAAAAGCATATTTTAAATCACTATGGAAGTATTGTTATTGCGAAATTAATGAATTTTTTGTAGATTGTAGCAAGAAATGTAAAATGAGTTTTTTTGGAAGTGTTTAGTTATGGAAAGTGCTTAACAAAGATATTTTAAAATTGATAAACAATTTTTTTATTGATTTATAACTTTTATGTAGCCGTTACTATGTTCATTCTCGAACGTAAAATTTTGTTTTCATGCATGCATTGGAGTTAATTCTGTAGCTCCCATGGCCATAGCTCATTTATAATACAAGTCACATAAATCCATTATGTTGTACTTTGCTGAACTAATTCCACTGTTAAAGAGTGATTTCCTTTTTAATAATCTCCAACATGTTGAACTAATAACATACAAAATTGAATATATTTCAATGTTTATGAAATGCATGGGATGACATTTACTAAGGTATTACTAGAGTTCAGGACTTCATTTCTGTCTTTTATTTGCACTAATTTGCGAGCGTATTCGGAGCATAATACATAATAACATGACCATGTACTTTTTCTACAAAGGCAATTTTCGTTCTGATGATTCTTGGATGGATATTCGTGCCCGTGTATATGGCTGCTGGTGTCTACACAATGCCGGAGTATTTACGACTTCGTTTCGGCGGACAAAGAATCAGAGTTTATTTGGCTGCTCTCGCTCTTATCTTGTATGTTTTTACAAAGATCTCGGTGAGTCAGTGTAGTATTGGTACAAGTCTTACCCGCTGTACTTTTCATCCGCTCTTTCATTCTTGCTTTCATAGCACACTTTTAGATAATGCGATTACATTTACTTTTCATTAACAATCTAGCTATTTCTACAATTAATTAGACCACTGCATCAACTAAAAGTGCAAAGCCTGTTTTTCAAACTTTGTGAGCTTCTATAAAGTTACTATGCTAGCTATCTATCAAAGTAGATGTATTAGTATAGGCTGCATAATATAAAAGGGAGGAAGCATCTTTAGTATCTGTATATACGTTACACCGATCATATTGGCTATAATTTCAAACACTGAAAAAAAGTCATTTTCAACCAATTGTTAAAACGATCAATTTCCAATCTTTTCTATACAATAAGGTTTAAATACTTCGTCTTTATTTTCTGGCTCTTCTTTTATTTGGAACCGTAGGACTTTTTCGTAATTTTTCAAGGGAAGTTAAACATCTTAAAAATGATTCACACAAAATAATGAAGATTTTGGTTAAATCGTATTAGATATGGAATTTTCGAAATCAAGTTCTAGTTTTGACAAACCATTTTCTGTATATACGGGTCTATTAATTTGTCTGATTGAATTGGCTGTGATGACATACCTATGCCTGTCATAATAAATATGTCCCACTTACTTATTTGAATGTTACGATTAAAGATATGAAAATACAAGCACAATAGCTCAGTGTACGAAATAAATGATGTTGTGTTTTCTGCATTTATAATAACATCCGTTTGCTTTTAAACAGAGTACTTAATAGTATTTCGGAGCCACCTCAAGCCTTATGCGAATCCTAAATCTTGTAAAATGAGAATACAGACAACTGTTGTACATATTATATGTATTGGTGCATAGATAGTATGAATCTATTGATTGCTCAGTGAGAATGTGCTACTAGTTTCCACCACATAGTATAATATACTAAACATTACTGATTCAACAATTCAAGAATACTGTGAAAATGTTATGCAAATAATATGCCTTTGGGAAGCATAAATAATGTTAGATTGCCTCAGATCTAAGTCGTGATAAGTTTGTTGCTGCATAAGAGTTTGGAGAAGTATCTACCAAAACAATTGAGGGAACGGAAGTCAGGTAGTGATACAGCAAAACTAATCGATAGGCCCAAGAAAATTAATCAGCTTTGTACTAGGTATAAGTTTTTCAAGTTGTGATAAGCTAGTTGACTGCAATTGATTTTCGGAGGTAGAACTTTAACTTACATCAGACAATTACAACTTCTTATTGAAATTCGGCGAACCTGGTAGTATAATTTATGCTCTACATGAGAAATGTTCACTAGAGAAGTAAAACCATGACAGTTTACAAGTTGAGTCAGTATATTAAAACTCCCCATGGATATATTATTTCCGCAGTAAACATTTCTCAGACGGAGTTATACATTATATCAAACTAAATTGCAACAGGAAATTGTGATTGTTTAGCTTGTTTTTGTAATTTTTATAAAATATCATATAGCCATGAGATAAACATGATCTTTAAAATCTTGTATAAGTGATGGATACAGATACAATTTCAGAGCAGTATTCATAAGTTTTCTTTTACTAACAATAATCTAAAATTTCATACAATTTTAGGCGGATTTGTATGCAGGAGCGCTATTTATACAACTTGCTTTGGGATTTACTGGAGATGAGGGTCTCTATATATCCATTCTAATACTCTTAGCTATTGCAGCTCTTTTTACAATCGCAGGAGGATTAACAGGTACAGTTTCAGTATTATCGTTCTAACAATTCGAAAATAATTCAGCTCCTTAATTCTCAAATAATTTTGGAAAGGAAAAACTACTAACCAATTATATTCCTTCCTACTATTAACGGCCTTCGTATGTTTCAATTGATAAATTACATATTACATTCATTTTAGCTGTTATTTGGACGGATTTTGTGCAAACAATTCTCATGCTAATCGGAGCTTTCATTCTCATGATACTGTGTAAGTACTTATCCTCAGTTTTAAGTTAACCATTTTAGTATTTCAGTCATGAATGAATTTGTTACTAAATTACTGAAAATTCGCCTGTTGAAGGCAGTAGACTAATTCGTATATCAAATCGGATGCTGGAGAAATTCTTAGTAATGAACAATGAATTACCGTAGTTATACGTAAAATGGGCATTGTAATTGATGCTGCTATTTTCCACTTTATTGTTGTTCACTTGTCTATGAAATGTTGGATTTATGTACTTTTTGAGACGGTTCTTCCTCACGGCCAACGCAGCCAACCAAATATAAATAATAATTGAATAATAACGTTTTATACTATAATCTGTAGAATGTAGTATATTATGAGGACTGATCATTCATTCAGTTGAGTGTACTTAATTGGTACTAATGGAGTGCGACTGTTTGCGTTGTCTTTGGTTTGACAGCATTCAACGTTGTTGGTGGTTATAAAGAACTGATCCGAAAATTCGAAAATGAGTCGAATCCATCTCCAAACTCTACTCTGTATGATGAGAACAATAAAAGTTGCGGCGCAGTCCCTTCCGATGCTATGCATTTATTTCGTGAAGCTACACCAGGAGCATCCGATTTGCCATGGACTGGAGTCATTTTTGGTCTAACCATTTCATCCATTTGGTATTGGTGCTCCGATCAGGTAAGGAATACGCAGTAGATTCTCTTGCTTATATTTGATACTAATTTGGTGGATTTCACTCTGAGAGGAAAACAATCAAGAAACCTTTCAAGTCCTTTGGTTACAGATAAAGGCTGATTGAACAGCCATAGCAATATTTGTTTCTATCTACATATAATGCGATGTCTACTGTATTTATCTAGCATCTAAATATCTATATGCTTTCATCCCATAGCAAAATTTACTTTCTCAAGATCAACTTAGGTCGCAGAAAAAGCTTCCTCGAATAAAAACAGTAAAATACTGACTTCATGACTAAAAATCAATTTTCGTATCTGTCTTAGGTTATCGTGCAAAGAGTATTGGCGTCTAAAAATATGTGCAATGCCAAAGGTGGGTGCATATTGGCTGGTTATCTGAAACTGCTGCCCATGTACTTACTCGTCTTTCCAGGAATGGCTTCTCGGGTTTTATATACGGACAGAGTGGCATGTGCATCCCCAGATAGCTGCGAAAAAGTGTGTGGCTCTTCAAGTGGCTGCACTAACATTGCTTACGCTGAATTGGTCATTAACTTGATGCCAACTGGTAAGTGCACACGACGATTACTAAAATTAATTGCTTCATTGACCTTCCAGTATATATTATGTGCGTATAGATCTTTCACAGCCATAGTCCCTACTTTAATGCCAATCGGTTACATTATTGCTTTGTAAGTATCAAAAACATTCGACTCAGCGTTCCCTCTGTCCACTAATTAAGTTTGTACAATTCAATTTGTAAGTCGAAAACTAAGTATCTAACGATCTAACAAACGTGCTACTTACTTTTGCTACTTTCCTGCAATTCCATACTATAGGACTATCAGGAATGATGCTGGCCGTGATGATGGCAGCTCTCATGAGCTCCTTGACTTCCATCTTCAATTCAAGCTCTACTATTTTCACCATTGACATTTGGACTCGTTTCCGTAAAAACCCCTCAGACACCGAACTTTTAATTGTTGGCAGGTAAAGTAAATTAATCACATATTTAATTTAAACACCCATATACGTAGAGTCTTAAGACTTTGCCTTCAAGGGGTAATTTAAACTACTCTTCGTAAGATGTGCAGATGTCGATGCAAATATCTAAACCACTGCCGAATAATAATCTTTTGAATTTTAAGCTACATATGGAGTGTTAATTAGTAGTTGCTCTAATATTTAGATAGGTATAAGTAATTAAGTACTTTTCATTGAAACCATTCTGTAGTATTCTAAAAAACTGTAGAACTATATAACAATAGCAAAGTTTGAGCAAACAATTCCCGTAATATCAATTTTACAGGCCGTAATTGTTATTTATAAGGTTGCAGTTGAGTATAGCTATGCTAGACCAGTATCATAATCTTAATCAATGCTGGTATTCGAGCTACGTCTCTCACTCACAACCGGTTTGGCCATGAACCTAAACTGGTGGTAGAATATCTTCCATTCCAGACCCTTGGGAAATGGTTGTCAGCGATTGAACCACAAAATGTGCAGTACTCTAATATATCTATAGCCAATAAAAACCGCAGAGAATAATTTGCCTGTAGATAGTTCTATATCTGTAGACTCCTGTTTAGGTAGTAGATGAACCTACTAGAATTAGCCTCTACTATATAATCACACAATGTATGAATAATTATCGTCCCACAGAATACTAACCTGAAGTATCTTCATTAAATGAAGATTATATGCATCCATTATTAATACTCTGAATTTGGAGGAAAAATACAATATTCTAATTTAAGTTGTATGCATTAAAACAATTTATTTATTACGTTAATATGTCAGTAATTATTTTGTTTTACTTTCACAAAAGGCTATCGGTGGTAGCGCTGCTGATGATATCAATTCTTTGGGTTCCCATTATACAGGAGCTAAATGCTTCTCAACTATTTATTTACATTCAACAAGTTTCCAATTTTTTGTCACCACCCGTTACAGCAGTATTTTTGTTGGCCCTTTTTTCAACAAGAACAAATGAATCGGTATGCTCATGACCTAAACTATAAATCGAATATTTTTTATATTATAAATACTAATTCTACTTACATAGCTTACAACTGATATGGTAGCCTAATAGGTATTGATAACGGCAATGGGGAAATGGGGTCTGCTAATGGCTAAAGTCTGATGCTTTCTATATTATTTATATACAGCTTGTGTACAGATATAAGAAGACCCGTAACATAATTTCTAATTTCGAATAGAATTATTCTTTTAAAAATTCAATGCTATACAGCTTGAATGGATTCACCCCCGAATTGTCAACCCTTAATTGTCAACACTATAACCTATTCTAACCTAACCTAACCATGTATAATTCTGTTGACAAAAAGGTGTTGACAGTTTGGGGTGGTCCCCTTGAATTTACTGCTAATTTAATAATTAAATTTTCCAACCGAAAATTAATTTTTTTCTTGAGTATTATAGGACATGTACTAGTATAGATATTAAACTTAAAATAAATATGGCATTATCTGAATTAAGTTTGTTTTTACGGGTGCCAGCGTTAAAGTAAGGATTTAAGAAAGTTATAACCACATTTATGATATATTTTCTCTCACATCCTTTTCCTACCCGACTACCTCTCCATTATCACTGACTTTTGCTAAGTTGCAGGTATAAATAAGTGGTAATTACTGGTATATGCATGGGCGACTAAACATGCATTTACTGCAAGTTCAATACGTACTGTCTATGTTACGCAATAGGAATGCAATAAATTACAAGTACCTATTATTTGTCTACGTATACGCGTCTACGTACTTGTTCATGTAGCTCTTGCTTAGGTACCTCCTACCATATACCATCTATCTGACATGTTAAAACAAATCCGAATAACTGGTGGCCGATGCGCAATGGTTGGATCTCCTTTTGTGACTGGAGTTGTCTATTTTTAGTTACTTAAGCCTATAATACGATTATAGGTATATTCGTATAGAGTCAATCTTTATTAATCCTGTAATTTCAAAGCTACTTCCCTCCTATAATGAAATTCGTGGAATTATTTGAAATTAATAACGATGGAATTGGAATACAATATAATTATAACTGAAAGTGGCTTAATATGAAAAATATGACTAGCATTATAACAATGAAGTAGCTTAGAAATTTTAGGATTCATAAAGATCAGAGGTCGAAGAAGGCAAAGATGTCAGTATTGGTCTGTTTGATGTTCAAAGTTCAATTATAAATAACTCATTGCGCAATGTAAAATCATCTTTGACTTTTGACAACAACACAAAAGTAATAAAGTGACACGAGTCCCTAGAACACATCTATACAATAACCGCACCCACAGTCTGTGAGTACTAAGTAAAATGCCAAAAATGTAAAGGTCTTATTGGTGGTATCACACAAGTTGAGAGACGCCTTCTATTCCTGAGAATTTTCCATGCTACAAAATGTTCGTAGAAATTTGGGTCGACATAATATTACATTTGGTATTTTTGGAATTTTTTGAAAGATTGAAGGAGAGTGTATTTGCGACTACATGTTGTTTAACTCAGGTCCATTTCTAAAATAGACTGACATTTGGATAGAGAATTTAGTTTCCATTTGTCCTATTAAGCTTTGCTTTTAGCATTTCTCCATTTCCACAAAAATTCACTTTCTGTAAAACTTGTTCGTTTGATATTTACTAATTCAATATTTGGTCAAGATCTAAATAATTGAATTTTCTTCCATATCCAAATATTCTTGATTAATAGATAAAGTGCGTTTTACCAGAAGAGAAAATATACTAAAGATATGTATTGGCTACTGGGAATTTTATGCTTGCTATTTTTCAGTAACTCCACTCACTCATCCACAGACAAAATATAAAATCTATATAGTACATAGTTCAATCTAGGTACTTATTTACTACTTAGGTACTAGGTACTTATTTTTCATCTCTTAGTGCATTAGATTCCCTCATATTTAGTAGTCTGCTTCTGAGAAACTCATTCCATCAAGCAGCTTGAAGGACATTACGTGCGGTACAAAGTGATTATTAATAATTCTAGCAGCTTCAAGGAGATTTAATTTTCTATTGTTGCTTTTTGAGAGGTATGTGGCATGTGCAAACACAAAGAAAAAACAGTTTCCAAAATAAATCTAATATCAATATTGTAGGCAAATAATGCGCAGATATATCGTCAGACTGAATAGAAATGCTTGTTCATGCTTATTCCGACATATTGTGGGAAATTGGTGAAAGCAGAGTGCAGTTGCCGAGAAATGATATTATATGACACTATTTGCTCACTCGCATTTCTTGATAGATCTCTACTGAAATGTGTTAGCTCCACACAATCAAAGCTCATTCATTTATTTGATTTTATTGGGTCTATCCCGCATGTACGTATATATTTACGTAAGTCTACACCTACATGCTTATAATATAGGAATAAAACAGAGAAGTGTACACTACACGCAAGACATCATCGCAGTAAGATTTTCCATATACAAGTCTGTTATGTCAGCATTCTCTTTTACTTTTCCCTCAAGGCAAAACGTGCACTCTGTTATTGTTTTCTTTCGAATAATGTAGAATTTTTGCAAGAGAGATAGATCTAAATTGAGAATATGTACTTGTAGCTCTATTGCTTGAGAGAAAGGTGAAAAGGTCCATAATATATACGGAGAAAGGACTCAAAATAGCTCAAGCATCATCCCAGGCACTCTCAATTCATGTATTAAGTTCGGTACCTATTTCATAGAACCTCTCCCACATGTCAGTCGTTGTCTATTAGATCTTGTTTGTTGCGGTGGTTGCGGAGGTACATTGTAATTCTCAACCTTTGCGTTATTTCTTTTGACAGAAGTAGCTCAAGCCGAATTTACTGCGAAGGAAGGAGATGCTTATGTGTCATCAAAAGCTCAAGAACATAATAGCCAAAACTGCGTAGGAAGGTCCGTGGGTTTCTCCATAGAAAAATGGTTATGTATTTGTGTAGAAAAAAGAAACTCAGCACAATGCTATAATTAGTCATGCTTCTCCTACTTTATACACAATAAATATTCCGCTCTCTAGTCTAATAAGGAATATTATACCAATAGGTATGACTGTAAGTAATTTCTACATATACTGGACGAAAATTGATTTGCTATTTTATAAATATTTGTTTATTAATTATTGAATCTGAAACTTGACAGCCATATTTTTTCTGGTTATGTTAGTATTTCTGTACTCGGTTTATACGAGACATAACATTATAAAATGAAATCGGAATGGACAGACAGTATATTCCCGTGCGTAGGTAAATTGTGACAAATGTAATAACGGTGCTTATTGTAAAATGACAACTTATCAGCATATAACACTACTACATAGGTAATAATATAGTACATATAATGTAGTTTGTAGGTGCCGTACAATTACCTATAGGTTCTCACCCTTGAGTTTAATAATTATGACATCGGATTCCCGACTCGTCTGCAAGAATAGTATTACTAATAAATACTAATCACTGTCTTCTTCATGGCCACAAATTTCATACGCATGGATTGGGGATTTAATTGCTTAAAGAATATTATGATGAATGAAACAGGTTATTTGTTCTGGCATTGGTGGTCATCAGCATCATTTGGATCCCAATAATATTGGCGTACCGAGAGTCCCAGCTTTTCAAATACATCCAAAGCATAACCTCATATTTGGCTCCTCCAGTCTGTGCTGTGTATTTCTCAGCCGTGTTTCTACCCAGGGTTAACGAGCAGGTGCCACAATTTCATCTTCAGAATGAGCAAATGAATGTTTGCATGTCTATTCAAAATACTGCTTAATTGACATGAGAGGCAAATTAGTAACTGCATGAAGTATGCAAATGGTTTGTTCCTACATATCGTTGCTTCATTAATTCAACTGGATGGCAAAACTGACAATTAAATGACATGTATTTAGTTAGAGTTGAGTACCGATTTTATCATTCCTAGACCCCAATTGAATTTCCTATGGAAATATCGTCTACATCATTTTTCGTTGCCTTTGAGTTTTCTAAATTTTTACGTAACTAATTACCTATTGAATTATAAGATGCTTGAAATTATTTTATGACAAAAATGTATATAGAACGAGAAGGCTCCGGCGCTTGTATATTTATGGAGCCGCAGTAAAGTATTTTGTGTGGGTAGAATCATATTTTAGTCATCTATAATTTCTGAAAGTCATTTGTTCATGCTCAATACATGGAATATACTTTATATTTATGGCGAATATTCTATTGGAGAATTTTAATCTGCATAATATAATGAGAGAATGCAACTCAAATTGCATTCTATATTTTTTAGGTACCCAGCAAGCAAGAGAGATATTTTACATATCTCTATTCTATTCCTTACTGGAGCTTTTTTGCTTTTGGGCTGGAGGTAATGAACTGTCCAGCAAGGAATAGATATGCAAAATATCTCCTTTGCTTCCGAGCTTCTAAGAAATATAGAATGAAATTTGAATTGCGTTCTGTTAATAACATTTTGACTATGTGGCTTTACTACGGGTTTTTTTCTTTTTATAATATTTGTCCATCTTTCAAGAATATGACGAAGAAATTTGAAAGATTTGGTTTTATTAGTAAATTATAGGAGTACTGCATTACTTATTATGTACATAGTTTTTGTCATTTGATGCGATCTAAGATCGTAGCACATGACCTTTTGCAGCAAGTAGATCTTTGAGTATACCTATATTAGTAGATTTATGGTATATGTGATGGGGTGGTGGGCTGGTTCTGTCATCTAGCATGGACTGAACCCACTGGACCAGGATTGTGGTCTATTTGCAATAGCAATTTCAAAGGTATTGGGAATTTTCACATCTAAAGTTTTACATCCTGGGGTAGTGAAGTTTTACAACCAGCCACCGCAGTTTTACAACCAGCCACCGCAGTTTTACAACCAGCCACTGCAGTTTTACAACCACGCACTGCAGTTTTACAACCAGCCACTGCAGCTTTACAACCAGCCACTGCAGTTATACATCCACAAACGGCAGTTTTACAACCTTACAAATGTAATGAACTCAAAGTTTGGTAAAACCTAAATAAATGCTTAATAATTATATTAAGCCGAAGTTGCTGACTTGAGATTAAAGTTAAATGATTTTTTTTTACTTTTTTACTATTTTTACTTTTTCATCGACTGTTTTCTTTACTTTAAATGCATTAAACAACCTTTCAGCAATATAACCGTTTATTTATTTATTTAACCATATCACTTCGTCTTAATATAATTATTAAGCATTTATTTAGGTTTTACCAAACTTTGAGTTCATTACATTTGTAAGGTTGTAAAACTGCCGTTTGTAGATGTATAACTGCAGTGGCTGGTTGTAAAACTGCAGTGGCTGGTTGTAAAACTGCAGTGTGTGGTTGTAAAACTGCAGTGGCTGGTTGTAAAACTTCACTACCCCAGGATGTAAAACTTTAGATGTGAAAATTCCTGGATCCATTTCAAAATGTTATCTTAGCAATGATGCACAAAGGATTTTCTAAATTTCATCAAGTAATGACAAAATAACTTTTATAGATCATTTTAATCCAACTTATTCATGTTTTCAAATCAACTGCTTAAATACGAAATTATATTGAAACATCGTTGACATGGAATAAAAGCACTGGATACTAACCTTTCACCTTTCAAATCGTTTGCACATCACTGACATAAAAGCATTTGAAAGCCGACTGTAGTCTAGTGTGTCACTGTCACAGGCCCAAGCCTAAAAAGTGTGCTGGCCTTTATCACATACATACTTGTCACAATCTATTCTATGAAGAGCATTGTTTTGTATTGAAAAGCAAGAAAGCATGTTAGAATGATATAATATAATGATATGTATTGCTGTGGAATTGATTCTGTTTTCTTTGAGATTAGATTCTCTTACACTTTACTGTTTTCTTTTCATCACTGTTGTTTACTCACGACTCACGACAACATGTACCCTACGCTCCACGAATCTTAACTTTCTTCACTTTATCGGAAAGTTTCTGCGATGTTATTTTATCTTCAATCTTATGCTTGCCCTCATGGCCTGATTTATATGTATGAGATATGGAAAATGAATGCCTACTGCCAACATGTTAATAAGATCCACTTCCGGGCGCCTATTTAAGACCAGCTTTTACTGAACATCTCACGTTCATATAAATTCCACCTTCAAACTTAAGATGATGATTGTTATAATAACCGCATGAAAATGACAGCCGGAAGTGGATTTTCAATTCATCCGATTTCATTATATTTCATGAATTAATAAATCTTTTACTTTCCTCGACTTTTATTTACATGCAGTTTCACATGCACGCTTTCACTTTTACATGCTTTTACTGTAGATGTAGAATAGTAGCTGTAGAGAAAATATTAAAGTGGTGCTGCTTTGCTTAAGTTTTTTGAATCATGTAATGTTCTCTTAATGCAGTAGTCGCATTTAGCCCTCATTATAGTCGCGTTACTTTTCAAATTATAATGTAAATTTCATGGAGATTAATGGTATTTTCAGAATCTGTTTTTCTGAGAATTAGATAAGGGATACGTGACCTGGCTGCGATGGTATTTTCCAAAGTTTCTGATGCATGAAAATTTTAGCCAGCCAACAATCCTATATATCTATCCACCACAAGCTATATGTATAAAGCTTTATTTGTTTGGAAATTAATGACTACGTTAATACCATCTATTCACTGTACAGATGCTAATTGGTTGATGTTCAAAGCAAAGTTAAAGTATGTAGTGTTTATTAATATATGTCTTCTCCATATTTTACAGGGCGCATTTTGGGGATTGATGACAGGGTTGGTACTAGGACTTTTCAGATTCGTCCTTGAGTTTGCATTCATCATTCCACCTTGTGGATCAGGTAACTTCAGACCATTCCACACATAAGTACAATTCAGGAAATGTTCAAAATAATCATTAAAATATGCTCCAATTCTTTCTTTGCTAAAACTACAATCATAGGCGAACCGGATATGAGACCGGAATGGATAAAATTGTTCATTGGTCAAGTACACTACTTACACTATGGGATATTGCTATTCATCATCACACTCATTGTTACATTTACCATCAGTATTCTCACGGAACCAATCGATCCTGAAAAGGTTTTAAAAACCATTTAGTTGTAATAAAAAAAGTGTGATTTTGAACTAGACTAAAATGCCAAATCTGGAATTGTAATAGCTGCACCGGCTGACGTATTGGACTCGAGACAGTAATAAAGTGAGGCAACCAATTGATGAACAACAGGTCGAAATTAATGCTGCTGCAGACGCTGCAAAATCTGATGAAGACACAGGTCAAACAAACAATTCTTATAAAACTCCCATCAAATTGCATGCTCCTACTAATCTAAATACACTCATTAAATAGCAACAGATACCAAAGAAATAAGTGGGTGCCGAAGCAGAATAAACTGTCTCTGTGGCGTGGATGAGAAAGCTACAGAAATGGCCAAGGCAGAGGAAGGCCCAAAACTTTCCCGAGAAGAAGAGGCTATAGAAGCTGCAAAATTTTTACATGAACCTTCGTTCTGGAAAAAGTAACCATCTATTTAAATATTTTCAATCGAGTAAATATAAACATACAACGTCCTATTAATTTAAAATTTTTAAATCACAGATTCGTCAACTGCAATGCTGTTCTATTGATGAGCATAGCCATTTTTGTGTGGTCCTTTTACTACTGAACACTTCAAGTGAAGTATCTGTCAACAAAAGCTCTCACCGTTGCTGAAAATAGATAGATAATGGATGATGAAATATACATTGTATTGTAGGTATAGAATCAACAATTTGATTAAATAAATCCTACTATATAGTCATAGTATTATAGTCTAACAGAAATGCAAACTATACCTAATATGCATATTATTGTTGTGCAATATCTTAAAAACTGCATAGTAGTGAAAAATAAAGTTAATAAAACATGTACAAACATAGATAGACATTAAATCCATTCGCCATTATTTATAAAGAATCTTTTCAGGATGTTTCGTCATTTTCAGATTTCGTATTCTAATTTAAATCTTTATGAAATATTATTACATATATTTTCTATTTACTTTAACTATAGTCTTTTAGCTTTTAATTTTCAAAAAGGCATAATTTACTATTATTGATAGTACGTATTACAATTACATAACTGAAAGTCAATGTCTACTACATCTTGTCAATATGTCAAGGTCAATATAGAGAAAAAAGATATGTAGAAAAACTTAAATAACTAGAGAAAAAAATAAAGGCGAAATGTTTACCAAAAAAAGAAAATATAATAATAAACTATGGATAAATTTATTTCCGCACTACACAAAAAAACCTACTAACCAACTCTATTTCACTGAGTTTGACTATTCTCTGATTTCGTCGTTGTCGCTGTGTCGTCTTCTGCTCTTCGTAATTCTTGATCGAGTCGCTCTTTGGCTCTATATATTTTAGATTGTAGATAAAAGGAGCCACCCTTATTTTTGTCATTTAATTGAAACAGGCGGTCGTACTGTTTCTGAACTTCAGCCTTATCACATTCTGGTGTAATATTCAATATCTGTTTTGCTTCTTCCAATGTCATTCCAAGTCTGACATTTGCTGCAGCTGTGCGACTGTCTCCACCTCCAGTTCTTCCTCCTCCAGAATTTCGAGCAGCAGCGGCCTGTTGACTGGCCTATTTAGAACATTTTGACGGATGTTTTAAGTTACAAGCTAAAGAGATCCAAAATTTTACACACAATAGTATCTGAACATTGTCTTCAATATTATAATTTCAATTTTGGATGTTGGGGTAGACCTTATTTACAATTGTTATCATATAGAAATTTATCAATATAGTTAAAATTAAAGCTTTAAAATTAAATCAAATGATAATTTAAACAAACCTGATATTCCTGCTTTACTGCTCTGGCAAATGCCCTGCCCACGGCTTGTGACCCAAGAATTATTATCTGAGCTAGATATTTGGCCATATCGAAGATTCTTCTTCTGACACAAAAAAATCTAGTAAATTACCACCTTAAAATCATTTTTGTTTAATTATTTATTTATCACTAGCACTAGACTAGTTAACTCAGAAATCAAAATTCAGAACATAAACGCAAAATACCAATGAAAGAGCACATGAAGGTCAAGCCGGATGGCAAAAGTATGCCTTTGTGGTTCAACATTGCGCTCCTTCTATCACAGAAATTAGTTTCTTCCTCTGTTCCCAATGATAACGAAAAAAGAACGTTCCTCTATTCTGACGTAAACGTAGGAGGAAGAAGGTATCAAAGAGCACATTAGCAACAGGCAGAGCCGGGTTAAGTTTTGTGGGGGCCTGGGAAAAATGTCGGCGAGGAGCCCTGTCAGCTATTGACATTATAATTTAGTAAAAGTAAAATGTACCCCATTAACAGAATTAACTATAGTACTGTCATTTAATAATTTGAGGAAAAAAAATGCTGCGCCTCATTTTAGCCTAGTTTAACATGGAGCCTGGGGCGCAGCATTTTTTTCGTCCAGGTTTAAAAAAGCTCGAGAGTACAGTGACATTTTCTTCAAATTTCATAATAGGAACACACTAGGGAGAAATGGAATACACATAAATGAAATCATAAGCATTAAATAAAATTAAATCCCTTTTGAACACCAACCTTTTGTTCGCCAAATTATTTGATAACTTTTCACAGAGAAGTGTAAACGTTGTTAGTAATTTTTTAAAAGGTTTTACGAGGCCCTGGACAAAGAGTTCACGCAAGGCCGCTAGACTCCATTGCATTTAGAATTTCTATATTACCTAGAATTAGTTCCGACGAGAATTATTGAGAAAAATACATTGTTATATAGCTAGTGGACTTTTATATTATTGCTACTTAGTTGTTATTTTTACTAATATTGATGAAAAGTATGAAAAATTTTAAACTTGAATAAATTGTTAAACAGTTCTTAAATAATCAGATTAATATGCATTCATCTCATCTCTCGGTCTCAGTCGAAATATGAAACCTACCGAGATAGGGACAATGTCGGTAAACTTCAACTTAATACCATGCTACTGGTCCGAAATCTGGCTAAAATTGGTGCAAATCGTGCAAATAAAGTGTCATGGCAGAAATCAGAAAGTAAGTACAGCTTCAACCTTGTGTTTTATTAGTTTATTACAACCATAACTAATTGCTGGAGGCAATACAAAAAAGTAATATTTAAATTTCTAAATCTCAAATATTTAGCTAGTAATATCCCTCAAAATAGCATATTACAATCATGTACAGTTTTAAATAATTTTCTATATTTTCCATTGTCATTTACAGTCAATAGTTGAGCCTTTCTATTTACATTTGCTATTGTAATTTTTACGTTCACTTACTACAGACACGCTATTTCTAGCACACATCTACAGTTACATACGGGTGCTAAGTACTAATGGATATAATTCAAACATAGTACACAACATTGTCATCGCAAATCACACATATCTAACAACTTAACATCGAAAAGGTTTATGAAGTAAAATTTTCAAAGCATACTTCATGATATAATACTGACCATTTTGTTGAGTAAAGTAAAAGTAGCATTCTAAGTAAATAAAATTCCACACCATTCAATTTTAGCATTTATACAAAATCATGTCATTTAGTATTAAATTGTCACGCATTGGTTTTGACTTCCTTCACGTTTTCATTTGGCTCTTTCTATTGCATATCTATTAGTAAACAGAAGAGAGGTCATTAATCTACAAAGTATGCACATCTATTTGCAATGTAAATGTTAAGTACTACGGATTGCATAAAGGGATTCTTATTTTGAAGAAGTTGTTAGTTCATATTGCAGGAATTATATACTCTATAATTTCTGTGAAAAGATAAATTAAAAATTCATTAGTAGTACTAATACGCCAATTTTGGCAAGCACAAGCAAAAAATTTATAACCGTTATGCTTATAATTATTTCACAAGTACTCATCTATTATTACCTATTATTAAATCAGTCAGATTCATGTAGTTTCTTTTCATCTCTAGTATTTGATCATTGATATTATTGTATATCTGTGCAATCGAACATTAATTGTCAAGAAATATTTTATCTCTTCAGTAAAATGTTGTTACTGTTCACATGAAAAAGTTTTAATTTTTATTACAATGCAGTGCTATGTATTCTTCAAATGTTTGGTTAATTCCACAGTCATAATCTTTTGTTCATTAGTTTAGTCATGCAATACAATGCTTATTTTTTATTGATTTATTTTTTTACTTTTACTTTTTATTTTATTGTATGCTTCAAGGTTTCCTTTCTACTCTAGTAGTGTAACGTGCAATGTAATTCAAAGATGACTTTCTAAAGGTTAGATAATGAAGATGAAATAATTCAAGAAATTTAATTCGTCTAAAAAGGCTCCATTTTTTCAACATTTTAGGCTTACGGGCTTACCTACTAAAAGTATGCGCTGTAGCATTTAAATATTTCATATATTATGACCATGATGGTGTCAAAGCGTAGCCATTAAATCTTTATGTTAAAATTTCAATCGAATTGGAATCCTTGATGTTTGAGGAACACAACCAATTTACGTCCCAAGTCTCAACTAACCTTGATAGCATGTGTACCATTTTCTATTTTGTAATGATATTCAGTATTATACTATTTACTTTGTAATTCACTTCCTAAGTAGTTGAATACACTCGGAGTGATACTAAATTGCATTCTATGGTACATCTACATAATATTACAATTACAGGAATGCATATTAATTGATACATGGTACAATCGGTATATTACCTGAAATGGCTCATTACCTTTTAGTCATTCTAACTTGCAAACAAAATCAAAATTAATTCCAGCAGGGAAGTGAACAATTACTGTGAGTAACATTGTTATTGGTAGTAGTATGGGTATTGTACAGACATACTGCACGAGAGTCCATTTACGATAAATCATTTTCATAAGCCATTTCCAAGTGCAACAATAGTTATAGTAATTATCACTAACTACATTAAAAGCTAGTGGAAAACAAACGGTGTTGATATTATATTCCCTACGAGAGTCTTGATATTTAATCACCATTTACTCTCTTGAAGTTAATTTAATATTGGTCTACCACATTGTAGGGCTTTTCTGCTATTGATTATCTGTAAAAAGCGATAATTTAGAAGAAAATGATATCTAATACAATTTAAACTGCTAGATTCAGTCAACGATCAATAAGTTTATTTAAGCATGTCTATGTTGATGCTTGTCATTGTACTATCATAGAACTTTGTGAAAAATGATAACGTTAGCATTGTAGGCTGGTACCTATCATGTAATATGGGGATGGGGTCGAACACACGTTATTATTTTGTTGTTACTTATTACATACCTTTACATAGTCCGAAGATTATCAGGTTATTGCTTTTTAAAAAATGGTAATTGTTTACCTATAAAATTGTAGAATACTATAGCATACTTTGCATTGTTTCATGTAATTCAATTAATTAGTACTTTATATATACATGAGCTTGGAAGATGAAAACTTGGAAAACGTTCTTCGTAATTTTAGAGAAAAAACAAATACAACTTACACTTACCTATATCTACTTACATTAGTTTGCTTACCATTACATTAAACATATTTACCTTAGCATTTACCCTATGAATGGACAGTTCTTTGATTTATGAAAAGCATCAGTATGTACATTTATTGCTTAAGATTACGTGTACTATTGGCAAGAGAGTGGATAACAGTATAAAATTTGCAAGCTTTATTAAATAATACTTTAATTTAATTTAGACGGCATTAGCTTAATTTGAACCTAGAATTGGATCATATAGAATAGAACGGAAATACATAGACCCAATGATTATCACTACATATCTTAAAGTATGCATGGCGATATTAATATCGATCCTAATTTAATGCAATGTTACGAATACAAATGCATGTACGGAAATTAACAGGCTTTCAAATTTCGAGTAAGCCTGCTTTTACACCTTACATAGTTAACAACATGTTACAATACATACAATTAGTTACAAAAGTTACAATCTATCTTGAATGAACATTATTATCGTCGAAATTCTTGTAGGTACTTCCGTGCCATTCCCAAATTAATAATACATGCGTCAGCGTGTATTAATAATAAGTGCATCGTACATTATGTTCAAGTTACTTGATTTTAAGGCTCTATAGTGTAAGCATAGTCATTAATTATGTACCTAGTAACATAAATATTTTAAAAGTACTCTGTCTCCAACCATAAGAAGTTTATTGCAGCATTGAAGCAATGTGTTTGTGATTTATAGCATTTAAGAGATCTTCTATGTATTAGCTTGGCTTTCTGCACACTCGTGGACATTTTTGTCATTCTCAAAGACATTACAATTTATCTTACAACAATAACCCTTGTATACAGAACGATATGAATAATAAGTTTATAATATGTAGTTTAGCCATTTATACATTCACCACAAAAAAGTGATTGCCACACATTGCATTTTTAAATTCATTCAAATTCTTCCGTCTGCTGTTGAGATGTAGAATCTATGTACAAATACGAGTGGTACTCTGACGCAATTTTTATTTTAGTTAATAGCAAGCCAATATTACACAGATAAAGCAATTTAATTTAGCACAATTTAATTACTCTGCTTACTGGAGTCGAAATTGCTATTAGCAGTGTTGCGTTTAAGTATTGCTTGATGTTTTCGTCTATTGAGACATTAAATTCTTATGCCATTGTTTATAGACTGTACATTTTTCCTGAATTGGCTGCACACACACAAGAGGTATTTGTAAGTACCCACAGCGTATATAAATGCTTTGTGATTCTTGGTTAAGGTTTAATTTCTCTTAAATGCTTCAAACCATCCATGGTTTTCAGTTAAGTCAGACTACACATTTGACGCATCTATATCTCTGATCTCTGAACTCGAACTCTGATCTTACTAACAATCATAATAATAATACTCAAAATACATTTTAACACTGCCAGGTAGCCCGAATAACGTAACCGGTAAGAGCATTCAGAAATGCATTAAAACATATTGCTCTATCATAGTGCGATGTTTTCCTCCCAAAGGTGTATCTGTATTTATTTAAAACCCCATTTCAATAGGAAGGGATTGATGCATTGCTAAATGTAGCATAAATAAGTAAAACTAGAACTATAATTCAGTATGCTCTCAAATAAAAAGTAAAATCAAATAGGAAGATGCGATTATAAATGGAGCGCAACTTCTGAGAAGCTGCTGGGTAATCGTATTAAGTATAGCAACATGCTTTTGCAGAATGCATAATGTAACAGTTCAAAAGATGGATATTATTTATTGAGTGAGTAGATATGCAATAATTCGCATTCACAATCTAGCATAATATTTTATGCTATTGAGCGCATAAATACTTTGGCCTTTGGATGGGAAACACTGTTAAGATAGGAAAGGATGTCAGAAGCATTGTACTGTAAGTGTATGGTGACCTGAACTTTGAATGTATAGTAAGGAGATTTAGATTGAGCAACCCATTTCAAGAGCGAGTCGGTTTTTTCCCTTCGCGATGCATGCATTTATTTTTTATCACATGAAATTACAATGTAATCGATTTCAGTCACTTGTTTTCTCAAAGTGGCCGCTCCCTTTTTCTAAATACATTTTACATTAATAAAACATTTACTCTGGCAAGAAACACTTTTATCTAGTCTTGCTACTATTTCTGTGCTATGACACCCAACATATCGGTAAGTGAAAGTCAGACCATAATTGATTACACGTTTAGTACTCTCTTCTGTTAGGGAAATCAAAAGGGTGTGTATATCTGTACTTGTTTCAAATTATATTTTGACTACTCCGAGTATATCGACAGACGGAGTCTACAGAGTGAAAATCGAATTTTCTAGCTAGTGATAAAGAATAAAGGTAGCTATTTATTTCCCTACTCGTATCTGGGAGAGTAGGAGAGTGGAAGGAGGATGCGATAAGGTAACTCGGAGAATAGAATTACGGTAATATGGATAAAAGCCGAACTTTCATCTAGATGAATTACATTTCCGTTCCAGATACAAAACTGCTTCTTTGAGCTCAGTGCTAGAAAATTTTGCTTCTTTCTGTGATAGATAACGAGAATTAGAGCTCTCAAAGTATTTAGGTTAGACATGCTTTCCAGATCTTATAATCTGAATGCACAATCATGAATAAACATTCCACTAATGAAGTATTTCAATTCATCTTGCCATTTTAGCTCTTTGTGCCACACACGCTTTCAATATGAACATAATTTCCTATAGCGCCTCAGCAAAAGTAGTGAGACTGCACTAACAGACTGACAGTAAACACACAACTTATTTACACGCGTCTCTGCAATCTCTGGGACCAAAATAAATACAAGCACTGACAATGTTATGCTGGTATTCTTATATCCGAGCTAGGAGTGTGTAAAGGGAGAATTGCGAGAAGCCCACAATAGTCTTCCTTCCAGAATCCTATCAAAGGAAACTCGTGAAACATTTCATGCTTGAAAAATTATCTAGTTGGGAAGAGCAGGGACTACGACTACACAGTTTACACAGGTTTCCTTTCAAAAATTCTTCGTATTCGGATTATGTTGTGTGCATATACCGTTTGTGTTTGTAATGAGCTAGCTCCTTCATTATTTACACTTAGTAAAAGTGGATGTACACAAGATAAATTTCACCATAACTCAGAATAGTAAAACACATGCTTAAAATTTTCAACGATAATTCCTCCATGCATTTTCATTCACCAACAAACAACCATTCGCAAAATCATTAAACGCTGTAATTTAAAAATTTAAATAAATAAAGTCAAAGCAAATGCACACGTAGTTAGTGTGTAACCCATTTTAAATACAGGTTATTATTATTATTACATATTCAGTCACATATTATAAAATAAGATGCAAATTAGTCAAGAAATGAGAATTTTTTCTCGGAAGTTAAAATATGATCCAATTACAGTTGCATTACTAATGAACAATATTATATTAATAAATCTACATATTAATAATTCATTGCTTCATTTAATTACCATGCATTAAGACAAAAAAAGCATCTCATACAAGATAAAAATATTATAACATATACAATAAAACACTTCAACTAGTTACACGTTATCAATTTTTCGTTGTTAATTGGAAGTTTCACCAACCTTTTTATATTGCTATGTAAAATATATAAATAATAATGACAGAATGAGTATCTCAATTAATGGCAAAGCAGTGTATTATACATACAATACATAATATCACATGTTAAAAATGCGTAAAGCTAAAAAATACAAAATTAGAAATGGAAATTAATATAAAATGCTATAAATTCCATAAAATTTTCAAAATTCAATAGCTAAATTATCAGTACACCTTTATCAGACATTTATCAATAAGCAGTAGTATATGGTTAATACGAAATAAAACTCGAAAACAATGCATACATAAAATACACTAATACTTATAAGCAATATAATGCAAATTATTATATTAAGTAATATTAAAATTAACTAATAATAACAATTAAGGATCCAAAACCGGTGAGTAGAATAACTATTCCACAATCGTACAACTATATTCCTTATAGTCATGAACCCCATAAATGACATTGCTTTACTAATTGTAGAAAACTAATAACTTCATCAATTATTGATTTTGTTGGGAGTAATAATATTCTGAAAAGATATATACTTCTTAAAGGGGTACAAATAATACCACAAACTAGTGACTATGGAAGAAGTTTTGACTGCAATGTTGCAGAGTGGCAGGTTGGCCATAATATCAAATCTGCATCAATATTAGTTTGGGTTGAGATTCAAGATAAATCTGAACAAAGTCAATCATATAACGTCTATGGTATATATATTATATTTTGTGTCAATAAAAGTATATCTAAACTGACAAACTAAACAAAAAGAAGAGACGAAAGAATAGTTTCTTCTACTTGAGGGTGCGAAATTCAGAATAAGTACCTAAATGTGTTTTTACAGAAGGCTGCTGGAAACTTATCACAATATTATATTATCTATTCCTACAGTTGACTAAATTCTTCTAGATTTGAATAGAAAAGCAAAATGACAAAACTTTTTGAGTGACATCTCAATGTCAGCTATTATTGTTGGTAGATATCTAAAAAGTAACTATATAAGTATATTTGGTTCCTAACGAATATTAATTTCTAATAAATGCATTAAATTTAAATACAATTAATCGTACACTGGTTAAAACGGAGTAACACTTCTACGTTAGTAATGTATTTCTCACAATCAGTCGTTAAGTATAGTAATATATTACTATTTACATAAGCTCACTACATTATTTCATTGTTAATGTCAAAACCTTGGGAAAACTTGAGTGTTATACTTATTAGCTAGGATATTTTCATTTACCTACCGACATATCTATCTATTCGTTTCATATTATTACTTAGTTTCGTGATGTCAAGCTATATATGAACAAATAAAATATATCAGGATTGGACAAGCGCCGTTATAAAAGGCGTTTTTGTCCTCCTCGCAGTTCATATAGAAAAAATAAAATTTTCTTCAATCAAAAGTTGCTCACTTTGTCTTGAAATGCTTATCTCCCTCCTACATCCTTCTACATGGGGTAAAACGTAATAGGTTCATTCAATGGAATTTACGTCACTCACTACGTATTTCTATAGTTGGACTTGGGCTACGTGGCTCACGTGTCTATGCACTCGTTCCTTTCAATTTCTTTTCGGTGCATGAAATATAAAGTTGTACTACGATTATGACTATATGTTATTGTAAGTTCAGAGTTGATGCGAATTAGTTAGGCTTCGTTATTATCTTATTAGTAGTCATGAGTTCGTCTGATTACATGCTTAGGTCTGTTACATGTAGGTCGTAAAATCAGCTGCGAATGGTTCTGATGTTGCTGTAGATGCCGAAGAAAGGTTGGAGTCAGAGATTCGGAGATGTCAAACACGCGCTGGAAAAATAACCGAATTGTTGTTGACACGCAGAGGAGTGGTGTCATTGGAGTTCTCATCAGGCTCTGACATCTCCATTGATGGGAAGTCGTAACCCGGATTCAAAATTATGTTCGGCATTAATTCAATGCTTTCTCCATCTAAATCTCTTGAGTCGCCATAATTTGACGAATATTCTTTGTAGAAAAGACAGCACGTGGCTATACCCAGAATGAACAACGTGGAGATCACAACTGCGACGGCAATTATCCATATTCTCACATCGAATGTGTCGATCCCATCAAGTAAATGCTTTCCCAGTTCTGTAATTTTAACAGGCACCAAATGTAAATGACATCGTAATTGGGATACCACTATTAAAATGATTAAAATGGTTTTAAGCCAGCATCTGCACTCTCTGTTCACTATCGACGCAAATTATCGTAGAACAAAAGAACACATTATAAAAATTATACACCGAACTGCAAAAAAATAGTATCCATAAAATGGAAATACATAAAAAGGTAAACGTATGGCAATGAAAAATTATTTTATAGGAAGCAATCTGGATTTACGGAATATTTGTCTTACACTCCAGTGAGCAATACCGAACATTCAAGATTTAACAATAGTGGAATGGTAAGATAAATCGTGTTTTGACATCTCATTGTAATAAAAAATGTAACTACAATTGATATATCTTACCTATTTCTTGCAGATCATTGTGTGTTGAACTTTCTACAATTGTACTATTTCCTCTCCCAAGCTGGTTACTTGCCCACATTTGAAAAAGGTAAGTTGAGTTGGGATGCAGTGGAAACACATTAAACTGTCTCTGCAATAAAATTTGAAATATAGATGCACATTTATTTTACTCCATAATCTCCTCATCTAGTAGACATTTACATAATAAATCCATTCATATCCATTATCAAGTCACAGTCAGGCTCAACATCATAATAAATGCCTAATAAAAATGCGCTCTACACATTTATGTATATCTCATATAAAATTGTACATACTAAACCTTTACTTCGCTTCAAATTCGCAACCCTAATAGTTTTTAAGTGTGAAACTCATGTCATTAAAATCAATTCAGTGGAAGTAAATACCAAGTGGTTTTTTAGTAAAAATGGTCTAATATAGCTAAAATATACTATAATGTACATATTCGCAAAATATATATAATCATACCCATGTAAGTAGTATATGATAAATACATCAATAATGAATTTCGCAAAGATTAGGGATTAAGCGTATTTTCATCCTCCTGCCTGCCGTTGGCCAAACAAACTCTATTTCATGGATGGAAGCCGACTTTCAGCACAACATCTTTCGCTTAATACCCCTGAATAAACCTTGGAAAGGATTTCAGCAAATACTCTGAGGTAGCAGATGTTGCCTAAAGAGATCTAATAAAGTAATAATACATTATATCTAGATGATGTTATTATGGTATGAGTCTAACCCTTCGGCCACATCACTGTAAATACTTTTTCGATCTAATCGTCGAGAGTCTTCATCTGCAGTATTGCAGACGGAATGAAGTACTTTCAGCAGGGCCGCAACCAGAAAGCATTGTCAATGGGGGCACAACAAACTATTTCTCCTCAAGGGCCAAAAATACTTCAATTTATTGCCTTTTCAGACAAAAATCTTCCTATTTTCTTGGATGTGAGACGGGGGCCCGTACTTCAATGTATCCCCTGGTTGCGGCCCTGGCTTTCAAAGATAGCGAAAGTCTGGTACTTTAATTAACGGAAATAATTAGACTGCACCTTTTCATCATGGAGTTAATCCCATATTGAAATTGCGGATCTATTTTATGCTTTCATAAAAGAGATATTATTACCAATAGAGAATAACGATACATAAAATACCCATACGTATAGCCTACCGTATTAAAAACAAACTTTCATACAGGTTCATACAATTTTTAATTTCTAAGATGCCTCAACTAAAAACTTTATTACTTAGTGTTGATTTTAATTAAGGATTACACACTATTGCAGTATTAAAGAAAAAATTAGACTTACAGAATGCGGGCTGATGTATTTTGGAGGACAAACTTTCCAGTCCTTCTCAGTGGCATTTTTTAACCGATACGTTAGTGTAAAATTTAAAATTGGATATCCTGAATCTCTATCGTCATCGATTTCCCACATTACCAAGGCTGCTATGGTTGAAGGCAATACTGTGATATTCTTCAAGACATGCGGCGGAGCTGTTAAGAAAAAAGTGACAAATAGGCCAATGAATTCGATGGGATCAAAGGAAAACGTTATAAAAGAAATTTCAAGTTGTTAGAGGTAATTGAAATCCGGTTAAAATCTAGGTTGCTAAATTCACAAAGCCGGAATAAATTTTTTTGATGATCCTATATCACTCGAGTCTTGAGTGCACATAATAGGAGCCATAATATTTGAGGGAGCAAAGAACATTTCTTCATCAAAGTGTGGAGAGAGGAGATCGATCATTGGAATTGTAGAGAGTGTGCAGTCAAGTGCAGACACGATGATTCCCCTCCGTACACATTCTGATTGGGACTTTGATGCTCATTACTTCCCATGCACCAGTCAAGATACGAGTTACCACACTTCAGATCAGACAAAGCTGAGAACTCGGTCTAATAGTATCACTGTTCTACGGAATGGGATTTCCAAAGCATATATAGTCTTATGTAGGTGATACTCAAGAAGGAATTCTAAGACAGGTACTTTATCTCAAGTAAATGTTTGTGAACAAACACCAAGTCGTATATTTTAGGGGAAAGATGCATGCATAGAGAATCTCTCAAGGCGACTTACTTCGAACACAAATCCGAACACGGGCTTCAAAGGAGTCTTCATTGGGCACACTGAAATGGGAATCACTATCATCGCTATCTTCTTGGCGACAAGAGTATAGACCGGAGTCTGATTGTTGCAAACTTGGAAAAAATATGCTGCCATCCTTTTGAATTTGATTTCTAGTGATACCTAGATCTCTTCCGTCCCTTACCCACATCACCGCGCCGACTTCTCGTCCTTTTAACCCACCGCACGGCAAAGTCAAGTTAGCTCCCAAATCCACCAAGATAGTTTGAACTTCTTTAGTAGCTGGAGTTCTGTCTCTTGTGAAAGGAGCGCCTACAACCACAAAAACACTTTTTACATTTTTGCATCAGTCAACAAATCCAAAACCATATCGTTTAGCATATTCCTTGTGGATCTCTGAACAAAACCCACTTGCGGATCTTTTTTATATACTAACATGCTTTACAAACATTTCCAACTTGAGCGTTTGAAAGTGACATTTATAAAGTTACCTAGGTGTAATGCCAAACATAACAATAACACATTCTCCTTTCACGCAAGTGTAGTCTTGCACTTTTTATACACAACCCAACTTTTCGTAAACAAGCACTACCGAAAGTAACAAAAACTTCAAAAGAATTTCCCCAGTGAATATAATTGATGGAGCTATCCTTTTGTCAACATAATATCATGTGGCGTTTAATAATAATGCAAAATGTAATAACATTGAGTAGAGCAGTCCCATATGCATACGCCACGCTTCCTTTTTATTATCATAATTTGCAAACACATTTCCCAAATAACCTTATCCCTTGCAAATATTGAGACCCACTAAGTGAAGGCCTACCTAGTTTGAAAACGATACACTGGATAATTATATGGATAAATGTATGCTACAAAATATATAGTTACTAGTCATCATGCTACAGTTCCCAATTTGGAAATCTGGAGCTTCTCTGATATTCCATCATATTACTATTATTACGCACGTGTGAGGCTTGTGTTGCAGCTACAGGAATATTCAGACAGAGAGAACAATAAATATAGACATATCTACAGCCTACTTTAACGAACCCTAAAAACCGACCACAAGCAAAAGCACAAAGGCACAATTCACAAGATAATATTTTTAGAGCTGAACAACAGTGCACTCTTAAATAGACTCAGCGAAGCTTAATACAAAAGCATAGTTACATTATTTAATAACAATGGATACGTACTGGACTGAAAACACTTATAGGGAAAGTACCTAGAATTAGAATAGCTTGCAGAATGAATATAATGAAGAGTCGACTGCATGAAGATATACTTTATATGAACATTGAGTGAAGAAAAATTGTAGGATTAGGCGGAGAAAGTTAAATACACATGACTTAAGTGTAGGGTGGAGAGCCCTTAAGAATTCAGGAGCAATAAGTAGTTATCATGGGAAATGCTAGTATCTACCTACCTACAGAGACTAATGAAGTTTTGAAGTCCTCTCCATGCAACAACGCTTCTTTTGCTACGTGAGCAATAGACTGTCCTTAATAACCCGTATGAGAATAGGGAATGAGGGGTGGTTCAATACCCGGCAAGATACAATGCAAGAGAAAACCAGTTTTCCACAATGCGACTTTCCTTCCACTCCATGTATCCCTTTAGATCCCAACAAAATGTTCCTACAACTCACTGTTCTTTTGAATCTTTGTCGACTTTCATTAAAGAATAAACCAACAATGGCATCAGTCAATGCAATCCTCTCATCCCAATTGAACATCCTTGATTGTAATAGTAATCTCTGAGCTCTAGAATGAGAAACATCCCGTACAAACTCATTTTGGGCAATTTTTTCTGCAAGGCTTGGCTATAGAGTTGGGTATGCCCAAATTGAGTATAATATGGTAGTACTATTATATACTTAGTCCACTTGATACCTACTAGGACTACTCTCATGACTCTCAACTCTTGCAGTTTTTCTTGCTCTACGTACAACGGAATAGCATTGCATGGACAGTTCCAGAAAATTCTCGTTTCTACCACTAATAACATCAATGGCATTCTACATTCTTTTGAAGACGTAGTCAAAGTCAAACTTGAAGAGCCTAAAGCCAAGACGAATGCTGATGCTGAATGTGGGATGCACGTAACATATAAAGAACAAGACTGGGAAAATGCAAGGACAGAATTCTAGTGGTACCTCGATAACTCCATGACTCAACTTAAAATTCATCTAAAAATAGCCTATTCAGTCGTTGAGAAAGAAATGTACTTCATTCACTTCATCATTTTGTTTTTTAATAATTTGCAAGGGATATTGATTAATTTTAGAAACTTTTGGCAAACTGGTTTTGTAGAACTTTTGAAAGCTCTAGTCTACCACTTCAAACATTTCCAAAGCAAAAGGAAAAGTTAAAAAGTAGCTAAACAACAGAATTGGTTTTTGCAGTTCTGAGCATTTTTAGAGCTTCCATTCAACGAGCACAGTAAGGCTTTATTCGAGCAGAGTATTATTTTGGAGAGGTTTCCCAGTTTGGTATTATTACAACTTATTTTAATTACATTATTCTTTATTTTGACGATAAAAACAAACATGCGGATTTTCTGCTCTTTAATGTACGTAACCCTAAAAGCCTTAAATTGACAGGGACATGAACATGGTTTTAGGCCAGGCTGAATTTTAGGTAGCTAAAAGGGTTTAGTACTGGAAGGAAATGTAGTGAAACGGCAATTTTCCGGGAGAAGTTGTCTGATAGCAGTAATTATCATTGACTAGAGAATGTTCTATACGTTTTCATGGCTTTTATTCAATATTAATAGAGGACACGACATATGACTGGCAGCAGTAATATAAAAGCACTACATATTATTATTACGTAATAGGCTATGCCAATGTATGTGCTTTCAATCGTAGAGACGTAGAAACAGCTCGGAGAAAAGAGGCTTTATTAAGGAAGCTCGGCTGGTTGAGTAAATCCAGCCAACCCATGCATTGAATAGAGCCGTTTCCTACACATTGTAAATACGCTTCACTTCACAGCACTGAAAACCAAAATTCGAACATGAGATGTACTGCTAGTTCGTAGTTGGTACATCCAAGTTCTGGAACCTTTCAGATCGAGAGAAACTACAAGAGAAAGCTAAACCGCTGGTTAGTATCATAAAACCACCACTGCAAAGTTAATGCTGGGGTTTTATACCTTTTTTGAAAGTACGAGTGCCAGTGGGAAGTGTCGAGTGCAGCATATGAAGTTAGTCAATGTATTTGGAATCTCATTACGGAAAATGCGTCTCATGAATATATGCTTGACCATAGTTTTAGTAGGATCTCCTATAATATACTTACCAATTTTTCATCTCGAGAGTCCTATTGTCATTGGAGTATTCATGCAATACAAATAAGTAGATCTCTCAAATTCTCTTGTTCGATTTTTGTGGTCGACCTCTTTCTATCCTCTATGTCATAGATACATAATTAGATATAAAGCACTCAAATCAAAGAGTTTAGTCTAACTTTAGTAGATCCGGAGCATAATGTTTCCTGCCTCTCTCAGTGGATTCAGGGAAATAATATTACGTTCAAAGTTCACTAAAGAAGCTACTGATACGGAACTTCCCATTCGCTAAAAGCTCTACTTTTTACTTTGACACTGTTGAGTATAGCAGAGTCAAATGTAGAAATGACACAAAGATTTGTTGGAGTTTTAAAAACTGTGCCAAAGTTACGAATTTATGAATTTTGTCTATTGACGCATTTGAATAGGACTATATAATATATTGACATGCAAACATATAAAATATATGCGACTGGATTTAATATAATTTGTTTCATCTACCTACGACATTTCGTGTCTCTCGGTACATTGTAATAGAGAGCCTCTTGCACTCTTTTGTCTTTACTCAACTAGCAAATTGGGTGCTTGGATTTAGACTTTCTGAACATCTACAAAAGTCAAAAGGCCAGATCCATGTAAAATCTTTTTGGAAATGTCATGAACCCAATAGGATCAAAAAGAGTTGAAATCAAAAGGGTTAAAGTTAAAATTTTGTGCCTTGGAAAAATTGTGAATCTAAATATGATTTTTGTTTTCAGACGTTTTATATTCAGTGAAACTGAGGGACTGAGTGTCAACGGATTTTGATTATGTTAGGGGATTGATGTCAAAGAAATTCGCCACTAACAAATGTGCTGTAAAGTAAAATCGTTACTTTTGTACAGGACATTGGTATAAGTAGGGGAAGAAAGGTCTAATGGGGCTTTGTATATGGAGCAGGCCATTTCTTATGGATCTCACCGTTGGTTGTTGGCTTTCACTGAGTGACGCTACACGAGATTGCGACTCTCTCTCCCAGGGAAGGGATAGTAGAGTATGAATATAGATATCCACTTGCATTTATATGTGTTCTCCATTACGTATTCACTCCACAGTAACTTGACTTGAGGCAGACGTCGGAACTCGAGGGACCTTATTGTCAGCACGAATCAAGCGAGGATATATCTTTTCATTCTGAGAATAGATAACGAATCCAGTTTGCTGCTTTGTTAGTGTGTTTCAACAAGCATTGACTATATCTGAGAACGTCGAACAATAAATGGATTCGACAGCTCGAGACACAATGAAATAATTTGAGGACGAACAGCAGAATTCCGGACTTTACCAAGTCCGCTCTTACTTACATTACAGAGGAGTACTTTGACTTTGACTACTTTGACATGGACTATTATAGTTACCTCTTCACCCGTGCAATCACAACTTTCTCCTATTTCAAGTAAAAGTAGAGCGAAATAAGTACCTAGCATTAGTATAAAGTATTGGCATCGGATCGGTTGTAGGTAGGACTCGAGTTGGCCTTATTCTCTCATCTAATCTACTCCGATATTCTCAATTAAACCTCAATACATCTCCACACCGATTTGATTTTGTTACCGTCCTCACTCAATTTTAACAGCTTTCATTTCTTCTCCAATCCCCGTTTATACACATTATTCAATTTTTTATGAACACATTAGCTTGGATTTAATTGATTGTTGCGAGTGATCGATATCAGGAGAAAGACTGCCCAGGTACTCTCTCCTCGACTATTATACTCCGACCTACCTAATCTCAACGAACAATAAATAAACAAGTTGACTTTCTTTTATGATGCTAACATGGACAGACAAGAAATGGAAGCAAGGAGTCCCGGAGATCCAGGTCCATGAAAATGCTATTTGGATATAGCAGTATATCATACATATATTATGGCACAATTCATTCCATGACAGGGTTTTATGTATAATATATTATATCAAAGGACGGTAGCCATGCAGCCAGTCACTCAGCCGGTCCGGTCGACCGCTGACTTAAGATATAGGTACATCTTATTCCATTTTCTGACTTTTCCTCCCTACTTTTCCTCTCTGACAATACGTATTATTTACCAACACAACTCGACTTTGTATGTCTTTCACAACTTACTCACAAAGATTGAGTCGGACAGTCTGACAACATACAACCAACTTCGGTGTTACACTAAACTATTAGCTTTAGTAACTTCAACGGTGACCTACTAACAAAGCTGATTTTTCCTTCAAACTTTCTTTACATAAACCTGGCTACTTAGTACAGCAGAAAGAGGCTTTCCAAACCTACGCTCATTTCACTCCTAACTCACTTACATTGAATTGATAAAAGCGAATACTGATTCGTATAAAGATATAGTCCTATTAGAACATACCATTTATCTACTTGAAATGAAACCATCTATTGATTTTCTCTCTCAAAGTCATGTCCAACTCCATCCTACTTTTGATTCCACCGAGATATGTAGGTACCTTTATTTATAGAAAATATTAGTCCCATTGTAGCTCCACCGAGACGGAGAGGGGCAGCTTACAAATTACAAAGGTGCTGATACTAATCTAACTATCTAATAGCCACCTACTAATTTATTTATATTGAATTTACCTAACAATATACAATCTATTTAAGTAAGTGACGGCCAATAACCGTCCCTAGTTAAGTATTAAGGCCAAATTATACACCATTCTCAGACATCGTAACGCCTAGATGCTATCTACACCTACAGACAGTTATAGAATAATAGCATCACAATTTTACCTCTAATTGGCAAATACTACAATATACAGTATCTTAACGAATTGCGCACCCTGTCTTACGAAATACTTATTATTTGTATTGTAATTGTATATTTAGTACAAGCAATTCTATCAGTTAAACATCAAACACAACTATTGCTCCATAAGACTAATCTAGTACCGAAAAGACAATGATGGTGCCCAAAATAATAGTTAAGGTCCGCCAACCTATTGGCATCCAGGGTAACTTGGTATGAATCCGATCTATTTACATTGAGTTGAGTACAAAAACATTCTTAGTTTTTAGGAAATCAACGAAAATTCGAGAACAACTCAATGAAGAAAAATCTTTTTTTAATCAAACATTCTTCAGGGTCCTGGAGGGGACGCCATAAGTCAATCTTAGGTGGCAAATGTCAAACTGTGATGCAAGATGCAATGTGCATTGTAGATGGAATAGAAATTTCTCAATTCTTAAAACCGTTACGGAAATCCATTAGCGCTTTATTGGTCACGAATCCGCAATTTCAGAGTTCTAAGAAAACTTTCACCTTGAGTCAAAAAGAAGAAGATATCAGAAGAATTCTATAGTTTTAATTCTAGAGCAGTTGAGCCGACAGTGGTGAGGGCAGAATGGGAATTTTGCAATGAAGTGATCAATCAATTCCGTTTTGGCAAGAACGCTCAGCTCCAAGGAAGGTGAACAAATACCGAAAACAGTTGGTCCTATCCTAACTCCATTTATTCATCGCACTTATAGTAGAAGATTTCAAGATTGCTTAATATTATTTCTACTGGTCTGTACTGCAGCTTATAAGGAGCAATATTATGGCCTTACTATTTAGTATACAGAACGAAGTCGGAGATAGTTAGAAGTTGAAATGGAAAGGCTCGCATAATTACAGTTGGCAAACAGTTTTATGCCTCCAGCAATTGGCACATAGGGGCACATGCAAACAAAATAAAATTTCCTTGAACGCAGGAAAATGAAGAAATAGCGAGTCGCTATAAGCGAATGGGCAACAAAATTACAACTTAGCATGGTTAATATACAGAAGGTTATTGCCAATTACACATGTATATGTACTATTAGTATAGTATTAGGAAGACTTGGGAAATACATACATAATTCATGTTTCTGGCTCAATACATCAATATGTCCAATTTTTGTTGCATAACAAGCAAAACCCCAGATGTAAGTATTGAACATTTATATACAGTGCGCTTCGTAGTTGTGATTAAACAAAAACTTTTTCTCAGGTTATCAAATCGCTCTAAGGAAGAAGAAATGTGTCAAAGGGAGATCAGATTACAGTGGATCGATTGACATATTCGGATTCGTTTTATTTGCACTTCTGCACACACGTAGAGAATGAGAAGTCAAAATCAGAGCCAGATTGTTTGAATGCGACGGTGTTCGATTACTACTTATGAAATTCCCTGTGCACACATGACATAATGACATTCTATGCGGAGAAGCAGAGAATAGACCTGCGTTCATGTGCAAACAAAAAAGGCAACTTGGTAGTCCTTTCAAAGGAATGAGAGTGATCTTGTTGTGACTTGCTCTGAGTTCGTCTCACTATTCAACTTAACTTCGACATTAGTCTGCTCACAAAATGCCTCTTGATTTCTAACGGGCAGCATCTTCTTACTTTTCTTTTAAAGAAAAGCGTGCTATAGTTCATTCAAGAAACTCCGAAGTGTGGGCGTCACATTATATACTTTTGCTATTTAGTAAATTCTACCCGACTTTCTCTTTCAAACTCCAAAATGTAATATCAACCAGCCCTCAGCACTTCTTTGTATGCTTCACTGACAAATCCTTATAATGAAAAATATTGACTCCATCCATCTTCTCTTTGTAGAATCTTAACTCAGGTGCTCACCAACTTTAAATCCCAAGAATTATGACACTTTCTTAGTTTACATGACAGTCTGAGCTATCCATTGTATATCAAAATTAAAAAACTTGGACAGAATTCTCTATTGTTCTTGAGTCCTTTATCATCTATTGTTTTGAATTTCCTTTTCATAGGTAAAAGAATGAAATTTTGAAGATGAGTAACGTCGATTGTGTTTATGGCAAGAGTTAATATTTGTGTTTGAAAAGAATACGGAAACTAGAAATCAAAGCACTGCATTATTACTATATATCAAAGCTCGCACACACCCTTTCAGCACTATTTAAAGTATATCGTCCCTAATCTTTATTTTAGACTAGATATTTCTATTATACACGCAAGAAAGGCAGATATATGTTTCGGAGCCTGGAAAATCGAAGGCTCTTGACTATTTTCTCACAGGCCAAGTTGTACAAATATACTTAGTTTGCCTTTGACTTGCACTTAAGAAAACTTTCTTTGACTGGGAAATGACAACCTAAGAGTCACGAAATAAAAGTGCTTTATAAAGGGTGGGATTTTAATGTCTCAAAATGATAATAGAGAAAAGCGCTATATTACATAGCCCCGGCTTATTGCAGTTAACATAGTAGATCCTCCATTGAGTATGACTATCATATACTTGTCACAACCCAGGACTCGCTGAACAAATCAGAAATTCTCAATTATAGTGAAAAAAGACATAAGACAGCAAAACTTGGTACAGTATTTCCCCAGCCGGCTGACAATCTTTGCATAAAAAGCCAATTTTCAGATTCTGTATTTACAAATTCTGAGATCAACCTCAAATTATCACATTCCACCCCACAGTACAGAGTTTCATCATATGAAGCAAGTACTACATGGCCACGAGCAAATATAATAGTGGCTGGAAATGAATACATAAAAAGCCAGAACGTACGTTTTTGCATAGTGCCTCATCTGATTAGAATGTATCTAATTATATTTAGGCTGGAGCAAGACCAGTCGCTATTCAATTTAAAAAGATTAGGCAACCTTTGTTGTTAGTAAATACGATTTCCTGACTTGCTCGTGAGCTGAGTAAGTAAGGTGCACTCCCTGATAAATGCAAATTGTAAACCCCAAATGATATTACCTACTACATCTCATGTATACCTTTGTTGTAGTTGGTTAGCATACACAGTTGTGGCACCCACAGCCATTTTATAATGCATATTCTTCGACCATAACATTATACAGACGAACCTCAAAATATCACATTTTCCATTCGGCTAAGTATTTGCATTATAACCATGCAGATCAAAGAATTTTGGTGTGCTGGATACCATAAAGACTTGTGCAGGGTAAATGATATAGATGTATAATTTATAATAAACGGTTTGCGTAATAATGGCCATATTCTTGCTTGCAAGAGTAGAGTGCTTTCACCAAAGCCTTTAAATTTGGTCTAAATAGATTTAAATCATGAATTAAGTTATTTACTACAAGATATACTCGGCTATTTCCCAGAGTAATGCTCCCTGTCAGATAAATGTTCATTGTGACACATGCACTGTTAACTAGCACTGATTAGAATTTCATTGAATTACCTTCAGTGACGAAACATAAAATTGCGGAGAGTAGAAAAAGCTCTTGCATTTTCACTTTAGTCCTGTATCCTTTATTTCTTCCTTTTGGAGAAGTGGGATTTCTATGATCTTCAGCCGGGATGATGTTAGAGTGGTAGGTGCATGAAAAATGAAAAGCGATTTCACTCCAAAGTTCCAAGCCTTTTCAATTTGTCAAGCTTCAAGATGGAAAAGACTGGTGTTTCACGGCAAGACTTCTGTTCACGCTAGACTTGTAGTATGTTTGTTTCCAAGGTACTCTTGCATGCAGCAGAACTGTAAGGACAAAAGGGTTTCAGCTTCCGACAGCAGAATGTTTATCGATGCAAGAATTTTTTGCGAGGTGGAGGTATTTCTGCACAGGCAGTGTCAAAGGATTCAATTCATTTTTGTTAGGCAACTTAATGTGTAGCGACTAGAGACGAAAATTGCTTGCAATGCATTTAATGTTGGCTATAAGCCATCACATTACACCCTTCCCTCCAACACTGTCTTTCACTGTTTGAGTTTCTCCCCAAATTATTGTAGCAACTAAACAATTTTCTCAAAAGGTAAAATCTGAATTTTGTATTTAGGCTATTGAATTAATAAATGAGATAAAGGTTAGTCCTCCGTTTAAGATCTGATATAAGTCCTAGTTTCAAAAAGTAGCATAGTATAGTCACTATTACTTACAACAACTTTCTCAGTACCATTAAAGATTGTTCCAGTTTTATGTCTGTAGCCTAGACACCATTCTATTTTTGGAGTCCGCAGCTATACATTTTAATGGGAAATTCTTTATAGTTGATGGAAGTGGGAGCAAAAGCGAACGTCTGTTGAAATATAAAAGGATGAACTGAAAGTATTGTTAACTCAAGTCATGGTCCGACAGTATTTGCTTTCCCATCCAATTTACGTCTCTAGTGCACACTGTCTATGCAATTGCAGAAAATGCTTTTGCCGAGTCCACTCCCGTCGGCGACTAAGCTTTGCAGCACCAATCAGTAGTGAAAGTCGCGATCGATCATCGTATCACATGAGGAAATCAATACACTATTATATGGTATACTTATACTATTACGGATTAATTGTATCACTTTTAACTACCATTTAGATTAGAGAATGGCATTTGGTGAGTACACACAGAATATTGGAATTCATTAAACTGCAGAGCTTTCCAAACGACGGTGCTGGGGGAACTGGAAATGTAAATCGTTGATATGCGTCATTTTCTTCCTTTCCTCTTTCAGACCATTGTCAATATTGTTCCGACTTTTTGCAATGTCTCGATCTGGAATACAGATGTGTTTACCTAATCAAAACTCATTTTTCTTGATACGACGAAATATTTTTGGTTGTCCGATGTCACATCACAGTCTACTGTTGAATCTACGTCAGCATTGCATTACATTATGAATTGGTGGGAATGAAATGTCTAGTTGGATAAGTTTGTTTTGTGTGAAGGAGAGAATAAATAATACGTGGGAAAGGAAGCTGTTGCAAATTTCTCAATATGTATGCATATAGGTACTTACAGAAATGTGCACATATGCATGAAGATGATCTAGTAGAGCAGAAGAAGAAGGTTCGTTGAGCAAAATGTATATTATTATTAGTACTGTCAACTGAGAGGCGTCTATCGTGTCGTAACAAAGTTTGACAGTGTAAATGTTGACATTCTAAAATAAGTTGTCAATGGAAGGAAGAGAAGTCGTAGTCGTCGTCGCAGCTAAGGAAATTGGAGGAAGAAGTTGCTCGTTTGGTATATAGCTCGAGGGATAGATCAGCTTTCTTGGCAGAACTGAGTGAGTCTGGAGCACAGAGATAGGGATGCTGGAAACGACAAAGAAAAGGTACAGTTTGTGATTGTAGAGAAGTATTTGTATATAGGGACACAGGAATGTGCTCAATAGTATGTGGGACTGTGTGGGAGAAACGGGTCATTCAGATATATTTTCATTGAGTCGCTCCACAAAGCTCTCCTCTGTCAGGCAGTTGGTTAGAGATCTGAGAGATGTGGACAATGGATAAACCTTTGTTAAATTAAGTCTGTTTCTGAGTTTATAATTCAAATATTTGCAATAAACGTTCCAGCGGCTGAGACACAGCAGGGATTCACATGTACATATAGCTAAATTGCTACTTCACATTATTATTAGTGCAATTGTGGACATAACTCTATTAGGATGCCATGGATGAGAACACTCGCACTGCGTACTATAAATTGGGAGTAGGAGGACGTCCATTTGATTAATGTAGTTCGAGCAGAGACAAAGAGTTCATTATTTGTAACAAACAGCAAGTAACGGTACTATAATGTGGTAGTATACAGATAGTAGGAGATGGGAGGATGGCAATTTCTTTCAGGACGTGTACGGCACAACAGAACACAATCACTAAGTCAGTAGAATTGGGTTGCAGATTGCAATTCCGCCACAATTAAGGCTCTGAGCGAGTGAGGAAAAATCTTTGATTTGCTACATGTAGCCAGTCATTGGTGTTGGTTGGGAAGGATATTATTGCTGATATTATAAGCGAGATAGAAAGAATGGAGAGGAGGACGACGAAGAGTTGATTTGGCTTAATTTATTGAGTTTAGTATACTTGAGCTGATTGTGTGTGACTGAAATGAACTGATGTACGTAATGCAAAGTCTAGAACTCTTGGGTCGAGAAGCCAGGCCACTACTTACTCACCAGCCAGACTCCCTCTCGCTACTTGACTCACTTGCAATTGTAGCACGGAGGCAAGTCGCAATTTCAAAAAGACATATCACTCTAGCAGCCGTCCTCGTCACGTCACTACTTTTATATAAGTAATCGTGATAACGACTTACCGGGACAGTCATTACGGTTTTGTTTCTCAACTTTCCAGCTCCACGAGAAGTTCCAATCTAATGCCAAGAGACACACTCGCAGAAATCCAAGAAGCCCAATAGACGGATGGAGGTTGGGTAACCACGACCCGAGCAAACCACACGGCCCCTGGAGAACAATAATAAATGACACATCCTTTAATCAATATTCACTCGAGATGACCTTTTATTATTTTCAGACACTTTGCCCTACTATACTTTGTAACTCAACCTCACATCACACAGACTTGCTACTAATTACACCCCAACCACCGACGGACGCACATTAAACTATCACACACACTCCTTTGTCTTTCACTCTGTAATTACACCCCAACTTCATCCCCATTTTTCATTTTCCTATCACCTTTAAATGTCCTCAAACATAATAGAATCTCTTTGACTATAATTCTTCTTCGAATATATCTACCTTAGGTTTTATAGTATGATACCTATACTCAAGTATAAAAAACCAACTGAAATTATCTATATACTATAAACCTTATTATTGCTATTCCACTATAAAGGACATAAATAGCAATCTTTTAATCCTGAGTCGTTTCCAAACAAGGAAAACAACTGACACTGGGAACTACGGTAGCATAAATTATGAATAACTGTGCACGCACTTTGACATTGACAATTATATTAAATTGCAAAATGAAAATCCACTGTCACAATGACAAATGAGTAGCAGTCTCAAAGCAGAAGAAAATGTCAGTGGATAATGAATGGGATAAAGATAAACCACCACTACTTATGTACACTACATTGCCAGACGATATCTCCCAAGCACGCTTTGAGAACCTATCTACACGTACCAAAAGAAAGCAGTAGTAATGATGAAAATGATAAGAAAAGAATAAAGATTCGGTGACTTGACTATAGGAGGTACTACATTCTTATACCATCAACATCATGACATGACTAGCTGTATTATTTGACTGAAGATAACTTGATGATATCAACTTGGCTACGTGGACAAGGCAAGATAGATTATTATCAGCTTTGATATAATATTGTATATTGTTCTCATGTATAAACCAAGCAACGTCAATCTCTGGCAAGATTCATATATATTATACAAATTAGACTTAAAAATGCCTAAGTTATCTCAATCATTTCAACATGACACCCGTGGAAAGCAAAGAAAATGGTTAAACAGAGATTTTTGACATTTTCATGGCATTTACAAGTGTAGAAAATGGTAAAGAGGTCGAAAGATAAAACTTTTTTCTACAATATAGTAGAAATTATCCCAGAAAAATTATGCAATTTCTTTTTTTGCAAAAATTAGCCTTGAGTGTTAAAACCAGCAGTTGATTATAACTCTTAACTTATATCTAACGATATCGTCAGCGATGTCAAATAAAACTAGTAATCGTAACCCAATACACAAAAGTTGTTCATTTAAGAGCCTGAGACAGGATTAATGACTCTCATCGTTCACTCAAAGATATATGGGTAGGAGTCAGTGTCAATTTTGAACTGTCAACTCAATCATAAGAAAATGTCGAAAAGCAATTCCTTATAAACAAAGCATTTAGTCTTTCACTTACAATGACACTATAATCCGAACACGGAAAACTGTCTTAAACGTCGCGAAAAATAAAAGTGCCATTTTAACCCTATAGCCCAGTCTTCCTATTTGCTTTCAATTGGTCACCTATAAGTAGCACTTTTGACTGCTTTTATTAGACGATATAATTCAAACCTTGTGGTGTAGTAATGGTTCAGGCTATAATATGTCAAGTGGAGAAGAAATGGTAGGAAAATAATAGAACGGTTTCACAAGCACCTGCTATTTATTTCCAAATGTCTGCACGGTGGTAAATGTGCCATGAATTTTGAGTATTATTACTAAAACTATATTTTTGGCCTGACGCTGGTTTAATTTTATTACCTAATTTTGCACGTTCCGCCGGCCTTCAGAAAATTGTAAGTTATTACCCACAGACAGGGATCGCACCCTTTTTAAATTAACTTTATGTATATGACTGCTTCTAACATGCACAACTCCCGAGTTTCTCCTCGAGTTATTAATTGCTACCTTAAATGAAAATATTATATCTGAACAAAATAGTGGAAATTGTTAAGGGCAACAACGTATGTGAATATATCTCGTCCAGAACAATACAATCAATGTATACAGTACTACAATGAATGGAGGAACTACCTCGGAACTGTGAGAGAATAACCTTAAACTCCCCAAAATATCCTCGATTGGAATTTGCAATGTATAAGAGTTGGGAATTACAAACTGGAATTAACTGGATTGTCTGATGTCTGACTACATTTGCCTTTATAAAAGTAGGGAAGACTTTTTCTGGATTCCGGTCTACCTAAGTGTCTCTTCTCCGAAAGACAAATATAGCAAGAAATGGCGAGTTGCTATTACGGAGAATAAAAATATATCTTTCTCTTTTCACAGATTGGGAAAAAAGTAGCAGCATGCATAGCATACCATGGGAAGCTGTAATTGGAGAACCACTGCAAAAGGATCTTCTTAGCTTATGAGTAGTTATTAAAAATTAACTAAAAAGTAATAAAATAAAGAAGTTGGTGTTTGATTTATTTTTATGCTTAGAATGGGTAAGAAGCAATCTACATGTTAGTAATAAAGCAGTGACTGCAATATGGTTGAATAAAATGAATAGAATACCACATATCGAGTAAATAAATCTAGTGCCTATAAAGATATATGATCCTACGCCCTAGTTAGTTACCCAAAAAAAAGACAAAACAAAAGTCAATAAATAACAGAATGCAAAGATTCCAAAGTCTGTTTTGAATAAATTCTATGCATAGAAAGGAATTCCTATTTGTATTCGTCTGTTTCTACGTGTTCTTGAGTCTTCGGATTTCGGAGTCTTCTTGGTAAACGATTTATTAATCTACAAGAAACCCCAATCCTTTCCTCTAGAGAGGTTTGAGCCATAAATTGATGTGAAATCAAGACAAGTAAAAAATGATAATAATTTACAGAGCATAAACAGGAGTAGAAGAGATTGCATTGTGTTCTATCTATGTATTGTTACGTAAACATCAAGAAATGTAGTACTACACTGGCGTACACAAAATACAATGCAAATCAGAAATGACTTACACTACTTAAGTATAGCTTGGTAGCAGTGACTCCAAACTCCAATCTGAGTAATGTAAATGTACTCCCCAATAATAGTAAATAGATACTGCTTCTACTGCTAAGTCGTGTATAGGAAGAAAGTCTATACAGATGAATACAATACAGACAGAGTTAAGTATATGGCGTAGGTGTACCTTTGTAATGTATTGTGTGGTGTCGGGGTGGGTGAATTTATATCGATAGTGCTTTGATCGTAAGGAGTGAAATAGTCGAATAATGTTGTTATCTGGTGGAGCAAGCAAGGAAGTAACGAAACATAACGTACCTAGCAAATGACTTGACTCAAGACTCAACTGACTCCAGCTCGGATCCTGGGATGAGCCAAAAGCAAACTGATCTGAAGAGGGACTCAACGTTCCTTGCTCATCGTCAGAAGGACTGATGCAATGCAATGAAAGTGGAGAAAGCACAAGAAGCTAATATGCACGATAAAGATAAGCTGGAGGGAGGTAAGGGTCGAACCCGGTTGGCCCAGCTCTACGAACAGACTCCAGACTTTCGACCAGGAGCCTTTCACAGACACACGGTATCAGAACGCTCGCTAGAAACATACTGTGCTGGATCTGGTGTGTCTGGACTTACTCCAGGAGAGAATTTCGGAGAGAGGAGAGAGAGTACCAGACTCTGCCTACCCGAATCCCTCAAATGCTACCAGCTTTGACAAACTCCGTCGACTCGGCGCTATCACCCTGCAGTTTTCTCTTGTTATGTGCTAACTTACATGGTAAGCCGAAGCCACTGCACTTTTACGACGACCCTTCCTACCTCCTACACTACACTTATAATATAATACCCTTCTACTACTACTCACAACGTTACAGTACATACACTAAGCTATAATATGCTTACATACTACTACTTCCGACATATTATATACTATATATATTTCATTATGCTTTTATGCATGTACACAAGAACCAGGCCTACGTCTATGTTCTCTATCTCTTACAATGTGAACAGCATGGGTCCAACTTTCCCCGAATTCGGTTCGGCGCATTGGAATCGAATCTATCTCTTCTGTGTAGCATAACCACGAGCTAGACCTGGGTCACTGCTCTCCCCTTTCATTATACCAAGTAACAGAGCCGAAACGAGCAAATATTATTATACCGCAAGGAAAGAGTCAGTGCCAGTCTAAGGCTCGTATTAGCATCTTTTACTTACATCTAACCAGTGGATGCCGGCTACACTTGCATCATTTACATTGCTTTCTCTATCTTTCCCATATATTGTCCTATTGCAAAACACTGATTTGAAGGTCTGCCTAAATTTTAAACAATAATTACTTCCTTTTGTATGTTGCATTACATTTTATAGAAGAACCATTCATGTGGCTACTATTATAGTACCAAATTATACCATAGGCACTTGTATTTATTCTCCTTTAGGAATGCCTTGCACTGCTGGACCGAATTTGCGACATTGAACTTGGCTTGGAAAGAAAATGCTTCATAAATAATGAAACAAATACATTTTGTATTCAACTGTGCATGATATGCATGCGCAGCTAATTCTACCTCATAAACGATAGTTTGATGAATTAATCATTCTTTTACGTAATGCTTATTTGCTAGAATGAAACAATAAAACGAGTGAAAGTCCTTTTACTAGTTTAGACACAAAGGCTTAAAAGACATAAAATTTTGGAAAGCCATTCGCTCTTCGTGGCTTTAAATGCTTACAAATGAATAATTGGTAGATTTGTTGAATCAAATATCTTGTTTTTATTTCCTAGGGCTTCCATAGTATACACTTGCTATTCTATGGATGGAGGAGTACATAGGTCAATTCCAGACTTGTAATTTGTAGACAAGTAGGAAACCAACAAAAATGAGCAATAAAACCCTGCAAGTGTAGGTTTTGTGCAAAAATTGGACAGTGAGGGCAATGAAGCAGTCTTTTACGAGAGCCTATATAATACCCATCAATCCTCTGCACCTCCAGTTTGAGAATTTAGATCAGTTTCCCAAAACAGGCTTCACTCGTATAAAATGAAAAAATAGAGTAAGTAGGTAGCTATACAGAATAGCTAAAATGCCCGATGTTACACAATAGTTCTCCTTGCACATACCTATAGTGATAAATCTTTAGTATGGGAAGATAAGTGTTTGATATGCAGCAGTATGGCGAGAGAACAGGAGCACTAGTCCAGAAGGTACATTAATTCAAAACATAACCCAAAGCAACGAGTATTGAAGTTGTGTGGGCCAATATCGCTAGTTACTTATTGTGTCAGGTTTACACAAAGGGTCTCGTTTGTAGTTTAGTGAAAGAAAGCAATAACTCGTATAGAAGTGAGGAGATAAGAGAGCTGGGTCGGACTGAGGGAAATAGTGACTCTAAATGCAATTAATACCGTATATAAATAGTAGAAAGTATAGGGACAGGTTTAAGTCAGGTCTGATATCGAGGCGAGAGTGTTGAGTTATCTGGAAATTTAATATGTACATCTTAGAGTGAAAACGAACACGGATAGTGAATAACAGGCTTTGTTGTTGTGGCTGTGGGCAGCTTCGTACTACTATTAATGGAGAAAATACATTTGCATAAGTAAAGCAAAGTAATGCACACGTTCCTTAGTACATGCATACACAACACACTCCACACTTTATTTCTTTTCCTCTTTGCTAATATTTACACTGTCAATATCGATCCGAGTAGAGTACGAAGACGGCAAGGCATGTGGCAATGAAACTATATAAACTACATATATAAATATTATAGATATAAGAATATAAATAGCGCAGTGAAATATTATAGTAGGGCTGGTCGTCCTCGTGTAAGTACACATGCAAGCAATGGGACTTTACAAAAGATAGTCCTTAGAACAGTTCAGCTGGACAGATATCATTATGTGATAAAGAACTACAGTTAACTAGCACGTAGTCTGAAACTATATAGATCCCAGCTTTCCCTACTACCAGGATAATATTATAGGGTAAGCAATAAACCAAAGTGCTCACGAGGCAAAGTCTCGAGAAAACAGAGCTGACAATGAACATAGAACTGCTCCACACACAAACGCCGACTACCCCAAAAACCTTTCTCACTTATTGTTTGTTTGTCCTTAAACGACTAACGTATTAGATACTAAGATATATCTATAATCCATGAACCGAGTTAGTAGATGCCAAATAAGTAATTGTAATTGTATTGAAACATTGTACTAACACAACATTCGAAGTAGTCAAGCAAAACCGATTTCCTTCGATTGTCCCACTACTGCATTGCTGAGAACTTTTACACTATCCACAATACACGCTTAATACACCTCATTCTACATAAAATCATTCCTAGTCTTTGTCACACCGTTGCATTACTCAATGTCAGCTTTCTCCCTAAAAATATCATTATGCATAGTACTTGCGCGCCTTTCTACTTACCCATAAATTATTACTACCCTAACTTACTACATTTTTTAAATCTAAAAATATGATTCGCCTCATATTTCAACCACAACTTTACATTATCTACACTATTCAAACTGAATTAATAAAAAATTCTGTCCCAAATTGCGATATTAGTATACAGCTGAAAAAGTATTACCGAATAACACTACTTTTACCGAATACTAATAAACTGTTGGCAACAGGCGTATACGCAGGATCGAAGCGGGAGATTTAAAAAAAAATTCTGATGGTCTGGTTGTCCTTCGATAATAAAATGCACGCATATTTTGGAACGACATAACTTGTTTCAAATCTGCTTTTTGCATATGGTAGCACATGTATTCAGCCACAATCAGTTATCATTAGAATCAAGGCAAATAGACAGATTTCTGTCTCTTCCTCCCCCCATCCCCTGCCCGTATCAGGTGGGTTCTGTAGAGAAAGTCCTATAAAATAGTTTGAAATTTTATATGGGACTTTCTTTTGAATTAGTCCCATTCCGGAATCCCATTCCTGTCCCAGATCAAACTGCAGGTAGTCATGAATATCCACCCTTCAGGAGTCAATTAACACCAAGCTAAATAGTGATATCTTGTCGATTTTGTAGATTCCACGATAAAATGTTTATTCCAAATAGTTAACTTCAATTCTTCACCATGTGTCAACATGCAGAACTAAATCAATTCCTAGTAGACTGTAAAGCTGGAAAGAATGGAATATGTCATTTAATATTGAGTAGGGATGCATTCGGCAAGTCAGCTGGAAATACAAATTCAATATAGTAACGCGACTTAAACAATACCTAAATAGTAATATCTTGTCGATTTTGTAGATTCCACTCACTACGCCATCTAAAATCCAGGGTTATAGTTGGAGTCTTTGGTCCAACAGTCTGGGCAGGAGTTGATGGTATTGGTATTAGAGTATTCATATAAGTTTGGAGTCAACATGCAGAACTCAATCAATTCCGCACCAGGTGACTGTAAAGCTGGAAAGAATCGAGTATCACGATTAGGATTATACCCGATGAATAATTTTTTGGATTTCAATACAAATTGAATATAGTATTGTGATTTAAACAATACCTAAATAATGATTTGTGACAACTCTAGTTAACTGCACTCAGCACTGATGAATCCCACACGTGTATTTATAATGAAGTGACGATGGAAGACCATTTCCATTATATTTTGACAATTTTTACGATAAAATGTTTCAAACTAATCACAACCCAATCAATTCCGCACCAGGTGACTGTAAAGCTGGAAAGAATCGAGTGTCACGATTAGGATTATACCCGATTAATAATTTTTTGGATTGCAATACAAATTGAATGTAGTATTGTGATTTAAACAATACCTAAATAGTGATTTGAGATAATTGTAGTTAACTGCACTCACCACTGATGAATCCCACACATGTATTCATAATGAAGTGAAGATTGACAACCATTTCCATTATATTTTGACAATTTTCACGTTAAAATGTTTCAAACTCTTATATTTTGACAATTTTTACGATAAAATGTTTCAAACTGTATTTAACTAATCACAATGGACAAAAATCCTCTTCTTTAGCCAATTTTCACTTTTGGGTTACAATGCAGTGACAATATTGTTGCAATGAAACGAAAATTGTATTCAACTAATCGTTGCTCTAGAGAAGCTATTTTATATTGCATTTGTCTCCCGCAGTTTCAGAGCATGTTAATACCAGCGCGGTGTGTAGTCTCTTAGATAGCTCAGCTCATTCACAGTCCTCTATGTTATACGCTGTCTGTCTCACCTGCCGTACTATTACTGTCTGCCTCACCTGCTGCACTTTTATAATTTCCACAAAGCAGGGGATGCGTCGAATTTGAATTTTAATGATAACTGGTTGATCCTGAATATATATGCTACCATATGCAAAAAACAGATTTGGAATAAGTTATGTCGTTGCAAAGATATACGTGCCAATAAAACACCCATAAAATTAGTGGACGTCCAGACGACCAGACGACCAGACGATCGCCAGAGTGACAGCGACAAATTCATAAGGATACTAAGCAAAGCTTCGATCCTAATAACTCAGTTTTTGTGCCATCCTAACAAAGTGACTAATCCACTAATCCTAGATATACTGCAGGAACATGGTACATTTGCACACAACTACACATACTACCTATGTATATGATGCATATTTATAACAAGGAATCAAAAGGTTTACGAATACGAAAATACGAACTTTAAAAACACATTGGGTATTGTGCTATTATTATGAAGCAAAAAAATGCTAAAAATGAAATTTGTTGTTTAACAATCTTTTTCCTGATCTCCAACACTACAATTTATGTCTTTAACACTTGAAATACACCCATTTTAGGGTTACTCTTTTAGTTTGCTTTCATTGGTATATTTCTGCTTCAGTTTCAACATTATTACCAATAAATACTCTATTCACACTTCCTCCTATGTATCGCATTTCTCGTTCAGAAATAAAATGGACTAGACTTTGTCCTAACCTCACTTTTACATGTAAAGTCATACTAAAAATGAAGAACAACGAATTATAACCTAGATATACTTTATATTTTCAAAGCGACGTTTAACTTAAGGGGTCCAAATTGACCCAAAATTGATCCAGTTACCCCGACTTAAAGTAAAGGTGCATGGAAACGAAAATGATTTCTCGACTATCATATTTGCCAGTAACTTTTTTTTGGAAATTCACCAAGGATCTGAGACCACTGGTCCTACGGCCATACAGTAAATTTTAAAAAATTCTTCGAGCCCTATTTTTCAGAAGTTATATTGAAAATTCCACATTTTGGGCTTTGAATTGAAGATATAAATTCGCAATATATAATACACAAAAAACACACATTTTTCGGTTTCAAACGATGTTCAAGTCGAAGACCAAAATGTGGAATTTTCAATATAACTATTCAGAATTAGTTTCGAAGAATTTTTTAAAAATTATTGTACCGCTGTAGGACTAGTGGTCTTAGATCCTTAGGGAATTTCCAAAAAAATTTACGAATTTTTCCGATTCCCATATACCCTCTATGACATGATAATTTTTGCTGGTTACCCAGCAACATCACCATTTGTGACAAAATCAATCTGGAGTCTTTTGAAACATACTCCATTACCTAGGTAAACACTTAAGCATCAACATATTATTTTATCAAAAAAGTAGACAAAAAGGGGCAACACCACCCCTACTTTACCAAATTTAGTTACACTAACTTTTCCAATGACCGATGGCCATTTGGTCATTCGATTTGGCGATTCAAATGTTTTTCTGCTCGGTCTCTACAAATTTGAATTTTTAGAGCCCGAGCAGAAAAAAATTCGACAGGGCTCACAAAAATAATATATGCAAAAACCAAATTTTGCGATTTTAATCGCTTGTTTTTTGGATAGATGGAAACTAAAAAATAGAAAGGCAAGCCGCTCTTGAGGAAGGCCAAATATGCTATCTGATGTTTTAATCAAAGGGTCGGTGTGTAAGTTGCTCACATGCAGATATAATGGTATTGGAGATGTGAGAACTTTCAGATTCAGAGTCTTAAAGCATTTCTTAGGTTCAAGTCCAACATGAAAACCATTGTGACAAAACTATAGCAATAGAGAAGGTGGTAGCACCAATAAATAAAGTTGCACAATAAATTATGATAATAGCTCCACAAGTGCAGAGTCTACAATAAATCTTACATCTACTTTGAATTAGTTGATTTGCACAATTCTCTGGTGTCCAAATTCGAGTTTAATCACTTAATATAGAGACTTATACCTTATAACCAGCGATAGCGAGATCATCAGATAGCGAGAAAATGCAATACACAAAAACATGAGTTGTTAACACTTGTCTCTAAAGTTTTCCATTGATCTCTTATTTAGCAGATACTTAGTTTTGTATTCCTAACACACTGCTCCACCACAAGTTTCTGCAACTGAACTTTCAACGCTGCAAATTTAATGATATTTGTTTGCCATAGATTTCTGGACACATATTGTAGTCTCGGAATCTGGCTGGACGTGGCAAAATAGATTCATTTCATGGTCCACAACAACACATTCTATCAACCTTTACACATGAGTTTAAGAACATTATGGATTGGAAAATTTTTATCACTCTTTGTTTTAGTTCACGCTTCGCAGAAACGAATGAAGGTTGTTTGTCACAGTCACTGAGCCACAGCTGCAACTCTGTAATGAAATTAGATTGCTAAACCCGTTCCGAATTTCAAGATAAGACACCTATGCTATTCACATCCACATAACCTTACACCCGTAGTCGGCCTCTAATAATAGTTGGTGAATTGGTAGAATTAGTCCACATTGTATCTTTATTGATACGCAACAACGGATCTAGGGACGCTGACAATGATGAGTTTTCCAAAATGTAGCCAATGTAAGATACTTACTAGGTAAGATAACAAAAACTACTTTCATGGTTTCATGGCTGCACTATACACATTACTATTCATTAGTAATATATAGGCCTATCCATCCATAACTATCAACATTTGATAGATAAAAATTAGCTCACTACACACAAATCATTATTTTGCCTCACTTATGTCTACAATTCAATACCAATTGTTTGCATAAAACTTGCAATTTCAACTTCATCCATTCGGGCCTAGGCCTACCAAACGTTACTCAGAGTGGGAGTTTGATTTTAATTTTATAAATTACAGGCCTTGTTACATAAAACAATGAACCCTACAATCCTATTTATTATTAGTATCTTTCGAAATTAACCATATGTTGATGTCGAAATTCAATGGCAGCATTTCACTAGTGGCCTAGTAAAATAATGAGCTGACCAATCTCTGGTAGCACTAGAAATCTACATGATCTAGTATGGGCTAACACCCTGACGATTCGAATCCCAATAGTTTTTAAATAGTTTACCATTATTTTGCCCAAGAATGACGTAATTAGTAATAGACCAACAATGCAACAATAACATATATTTTAGTAATTTGTACCATTGTACCATTATTTTTAACAAGCTGATTCTAAACTACTATTTATAAATTCCATACCTTATTTCCATTCCAACGTCAAACCAAATTAATCTGATGTTTCAATGTCAACCTCATAATAATACAATGCTACAATAACACAACACAAACATGCAAGCTGAATGAAGTTAGTTCAACAAAACAAAGTTGGTAATCTCACTCATTCCCTTGGCTTAAAACATTTCATATTGATTTGGCGCGAAGCAGTGGAAATGAAAAATAGAAAGTTTTAGTTGTAATCAAAATTTTAATGCATTACATCATTTTTTTCCTTTTTTGAATGCATAAACAAGAAAAGCATAAAAAAATTCTATCTGTCCGTATACGACAAGTAATGAAACACTATTAATACCAACCTCAAATTTGAGGTAACAGTCTCTCCCGTTTTAAATATTTCCATGCTGATCTGTATTGTTGAGAAAGGGAGCAGTTCAATTTCAGATGGAGTCTATGTCATCTTCAATTTTTGACATTATAAATATCTCAAAGATACTTCTAGGATCTAACAAGATACTAGATACAGTTCTAATAGGACATTATTGTTCATGATGTCTAGTACCTAGTGAATCTTGCTGGGTGGTACGTTAGCAAAAGCTGACAACTAGCGATACGATGATATTGGCTGTTGACATCTGTCACTGTCCCCTTGAGCTCTTTCACTCTTCCTCGCCAAGTTCCACCAGAGAAAGACATTGTGAGTAAATAAGCCTTATAATATTTTAACGATAAGTTAATTTCGTAATGTCTGGCGTAAAATGGATAAAACGCCAGGCAGACTAGTGAAACATATGTTAGCGGTAATAATTTAATTCAAGCATTAGGCGTAAATTTGCGTAATGCCTAGGTAGTAAGTTTATTGATTAAAAATGCCAGGCATTAGACCTAAACTAAAAACTAGTCTTCAAGATTAAAGCCTAGTTCTAATGCCGCAGTTTTACTGTCGTTTACCTAAATGTCGTTAGGCTTAATCCCTGGTTTTATTGCCTGATTTCGAAGGAAATGAAAGTAAATGTCTTACATTGTCGCCATTAATCTTCAATTGTCTCAAATTGTCGCTAGTAGTCTTACATTGTCCCAATATGTCGCTAGTAGTCTGCAATTGTCTCAAATTGTCGTCACTAGTCTTAAATTTCTCAATTTGTCGCCATTAGTCTTTAATTTCTCAAATTGTCGCCATTAGTCTTAAATTTCTCAAATTTTCTTAATATCTTATAAATCGTCTCAAATTGTCTTAATATGTCTCCAATTGTCTCAATTTGACTCTATTTGTCTAAATTTTTCTCAATTTGCCTTATTTTGTATCAATTTAACTCAATCTGTCTCATTTTGTCTCAATTTAACTTAATTTGTTTCAATTTGACTCAATTTGTATCAATTTGTCTTAATTTATTTCAATTGATTTAATTTAAACCAAATTTACCCACTAACCTCCTAATATAGAGCCGACAGAGGAAGTGAGATAGTTATACTACAAAAGCTGTTTAAAAACTCTTTGTTTTCTATTGAGTTTTACAAGAATCCTATGTATACAACCAAATTTACCAGACCGAATTTGCCCATTAACTAACTTCATCTCACTTTCCTCTTCCTTGTAAATGCCAATTTTCTACATCCGCTAAGTATTAATATTTTGTGGCACATGACATGACACAAAGCACTGCAATTCAAAATACTACACTACACCTTAATACATGTACAACTTTAACATCCTTAAATAGCTGCTTAAATGACCACCTTCTCACCCACACCGACCTCCTCACCATCACCTACTCGGCAAACCTGTGTCTTATTTCAGCCAGCTTTAAACTTAAGGTCTATCGTCTTAAGGTATAATGCAATGCCGGGCATTTTTAGGCAATAAGCCTACTGCCTGGGCATTAAGACTAATGCCTGAATTCTACTACTACCGCTAACACATATATCTATAAATTTGGCCAATAATTAGCGAACAGAATTATAAATTTTCTAACTATGAGTTAATACATTTTGTAATATTAATTAGCGTAGTTTTAATGAGACAATTAACTGTCAGAAAAACATTTTTATCACGTACCTAAATAGAATCATCACAAAATCAAACTTCTTTCCTTTAGTTTTGAGTTTAGACCTTTAGACTGCCATTTCAGGCATTTTGCACAACTTTTGAGTCACTAGTATATAATCCTGTAGCGTGCAGCTATATAATAATATATGCGCTAAAATTATATACAAAACGGCAAAATGATAATTTGTCCTTTTTAGTTTTCGAAAATACAACACCTTTCGAGTGAAACGAGGTATTGCCTATTGGATTGAAATTGAAGATAACTCCACTGACTTATTATAATGTTTAATTTGAAATGAGTTTCTCAAGGAATTTTTTATTTCGATACACATATTTATCTGTACCAATGAGGATTTAAAAGCGTTTGTTCAGCACATTTGCCAAGAACTAAGTATGTAGAATTCCGAAATTGCGTCGGTAAGCAAAATCAAGGATTAGCACTTCCGCTAATTTGCAATTGTGAATGTCAATAATTGCTTCTATACAAATAAACAAGATAGCAAAGATGTGTACATATAAATACGTTTTGTAATCATCAATATTATCAGTATATTATTATGTGCACTGCTTTGTGCTTAATACGTAACTGATTATTCCTGTTGCAATAAGGAAAGATTAAACAATTATTAAAAACTACATTACGGTTGAAGAAGTTGTGGGTAATTGAGAGTTGGGAGTTTTGCGTAAAATGAATTAGGTAACAATTAAGATATTTTTTCTTAACATTTTCCTAAATATTTTTGATGCCATTTTCAGTTGTAGTATCTTCGATTTACTAGACCAGAAAAAACATATATTAATGATTTTACAACAGAGACAAGTGCAGGGCCGGTGAAGTTTTCATGCTGCCCGGGCAAAAGCTATTTTGATGCCCCCTTTATACTAACTTTAAAGTCATTCCAGAATTTTATTACGGGGAAATATTTTTATTGTGCCACATAATTATGCTAAAATAGGCTATAGGGTAAGTAAAAGAAAGCCAAATTTAAAGCTCATACTATAAGACTTAAGACTGAAAAGATTTAGGTGAGGCTTTTCGTGTTGACACGGTCTGGGTACGTCAAGAATGTTTACAGGATAGGATTGGGTTTCGGAGGGGGGCTAACATTTGATATAGATACCTTAAATGTATATATTCGCGCGCAGCGCGAAAATTTTTGGCATTTGTTTGACGAAAATGAATCTAAAATAGCCTAAAAATTGAAAACAATCGCGCGGATTTCGAATTTATTGTTACTTGCACACCTCAATGCGTCCCTGGAATAGATGCTGGTTGAATTGAGACGGTTTGCTTTGAAACAGTTCGGATTGAGAAGGTTTGGCTTAAAACAGTTTGGGTTGAGACGGTTTGGGTTGAAATGGTTTGGGTTGAGACGGTTTAGGATGAGACGGTTTGGGTCAAGACGGTTTGGTTCAAGACGGTTTAGTTTGAGACGATTTGGATTGACACGATTAGTGTTGGGAAAGCTGGGGTTGGAACAGTGTGGATGATGATAGTTTGAATTGACTCTATTTGGGTGGAGACGGCTTGGAAGGAAGATGAAATCACTAATTTTGTTATGAATGGGAGGACTACAAGCCAAGTGCTCAGTGCTCACTTTTGAGGATTATTATTTTCGAACTAAGAATCGTACAATTCTAATTACTTTGTTTTTGTTTCATTTTTTAATTAATGGAATTTTAAAATATATAATTGCTCAGAGCTTAAGAAAATTTTGAAAAAAACAATAATTGATTCAAAAAAACTTAACAAGAAACCTAAAAAAGAAAATTTTGAATTTAACTAAAAGGCGAAAAGATAGGCAGATTACTAGTGCGCAAAAATATCTAATGTTTCAAACTAATTTTGAAGAAATATTCTAATGTGATTATTACTAGTAAATCAATTTTAGGATTTGTAGAAGAGGTCTTTTGAGATTATAGTTTGTTTGGAATGCTAACAGGTCGGTCACATAACAAAAATAAATTATTTTTCTTTTATTTTGCTGCCCCCCTCAGCTTGATGCCCGGTGCCGTCGCCCCGGTTGCCCCCCCAATTCCCCGGCCCTGACTGGGGCGGAATATGTCATTTAAGTAAACGCAAAAGTAAAAATGACTAATTAATTGATATTAATGAGTGTTCATATATGATATGATATAAAAATAAATCCAATTTTTCGGATAGCAATAAAACAGCCATCGAAATCAGATTTTTTCGTCAGATTTGTCGAACATATAATCATTAAAATGTGACCGTAAATTGTGCTTTACTATTAACGTGTCAACTGTTTGTTTATAATATTACAGTCTTCAGTTTCGCCATGTTGGGTTATACACTTATACATTTTTAAAGAGCAGGTTCCTAGTTACGGACAGATTTTCCGACTATCATATCCCCATTTAAATTACACATTACACATAAACTTTTTTAGGAAAATCCCTAAGGATCTGAGTAGCTGAGACCATTGGTCTTACACCCATACATTAAATGTAAAAAAGATTCGTCGAAAACTATTCTATGCAGGACATAGAAAAAATTTCACATTTTTGTCTGTAATGAAAAATAATATAAAAGAAAGAAAGAAAATATAAGGTTTAACGATGATAACTTGAAGTAGCAGACAAAAATATATCCTGTATAGAATAGTTCGACGAATCTTTTTTACATTTAATATATGGGTGTAGGACCAACGGTCTCAGATCCTTAGGGATTCTCCTAAGAAAAGTACGAATTTCGCATAAAATCGGGATCGCATTTACCCTCTATGACAATTTTTGCTAGTCACCTGGCAACATCCCCACTTGTGGCTGAGACAGGTAAAGGGTTTCAAAGAAAATACCCTTCCCTTAAGTCTATTATTTCACAGAGGTTGTGTAAGGACAAGGCATATAACAATATAAACTATAAACGTTTTTTTGATATTTGATTGATATATTTTTGGCTATCTTAGCGAAAATGAATATTTCTTTTTTCAATGTCAATAACTCAAGGAATGAAAATACAAGGCTATCGTGGAACCAAAACATCGGTAATCTACTAAAACTTATACAACATTCATATCCTTAAGCAGATAAAGGGCAATTACACATATTTGAATTTGATTTTTGAAGTCGGTTTTTGGGGAGGGCTAATCGACGCTTACTCCCACATACAAGACGAATACAAAATATTTAGTTTATAGAATCGAACTCATCAGTGTCTAATAGTCACCAATGTCGACTGGGTCATGTTGACTAACATGACCAGGATACCGTTTGATGGCGTTATTAAAACGTTGGTTGTACTTGCTATCGCACAAACGGTTTTATGAGGACCAGACCCAATGATCTCCTCTTCTGTTGTACAGCAAACAATGTTATTTTTATAAAAAGAAGTTTGTATGCTCACCTCATGCATCAGTCAGTGAATTCAGTCAGCTTCTACTCCCAGTTAATTTCTGAAAAATAAATTTTGTGAGACTCAATTTATGTATATTGTTCGGTATTTACTTTTTACTTTTTTGAAATATAAATTAAAAAATGATGTAAGTCTTAGTACTTTACTTACTCTTAGATCATAACATTTGAAACAATCTTTGTACCGAATCTACCGAATACAAATAGAAGTCAAATTGAAGCGAAAAATAGTTGTTGCGATTGCGTGTTACGGGCGGATGGTCCAATATTGAATATCAATCGAAATATGGACGAATTGGAGATTGAAGATATGATTGGTAGCAGTCTGAATTCTGTACTATAATTAAGAGACTTCAAGTAATACTTGAGGAAGCAGTCGAGATACGAATTGTTGATGAATCTGAAAGATATTAAACCAATTACATTTTTTGTATCAGATGTTACAATGTACAACATAAAGACGAAGCAGTCAGCTGTAAAATATGATCTCTGTGAAAATCACAAGTTAATTAATACTAAATACTTTTGACTTTTGTACAATGGTTGATGGTCACAGAAAAAAATATTCAATATTTTGAAACACATCGCCCTCATCCAACATCCAATCCATCATCAAAAACCAATATTGAATATTTCCACTCGGGTAAGTAAATAAATGATTTCGCTGTTCAACTACAGTACTCTTTCTGCCAGTCAGAAAATTTTTACCAGTAAAATCATCACTCAATATATAATATTTGCCACCAGTGACCAGCCGGTTAAAACACAAAATATGGAAATATATAAGTAAAGGGAGCATGTACGTACCTATAAAAACATCTTAAATCCTAACTTTTAATCACACAGAGCAGGGACGTTTTCGTAAATGGTTACATTGGCGAGACAAACCAACAATCAAAGAAAACTTGTAACTGTAACATAAATAAACCTTTACCACTTTCTCACAAAACTTTTAAAATGTCTCTTTCGCGCGTTAGGGTTGTTGTTGAAACCCAGGGGTGGGCGTGGGAAAAAGTTTTGCCATGGCAAATTTATGAAAAAGAATTGTTAGAGTAAACTGTGTTCTTCCACTACTACTACAAAAGTTTAAAGTTATGTATGCAATTCATGTTGTCCGATTGAAGTGAGATTAATTAGTAAGTCACAGCCAGAAAATATCGCGTAGAGGGGGGCATAATCAAAAATATGTCACCATTTTACCAAAAACTTTTACGGTTCTTCAAGTTTTGAGACAAAAATTCAGGAGGCACAAGTTCTGATGCTCCCCAATGGCTACAGGCTACAGCTACTTATTTGTAAAGTAGCATATTTTAACGTAACATTAAAAGTGAAGTTAAAATTGGAGTTTTTTACTTTGTCTATCATATATCAAGACACTTCCCAGTACAAACTACAAACTCAATGTTATTTACTTCAAGTTTGACCAACTCCTGTTCTGTGAAACTGGCTTATAATGCTATGACGTTTCCGCCCCCTGAAACAGAGTTATAAATTTATAACTACAATGCTGAGTGCTGGAACGGAATTAGGGAGCGGACTTATAACTTCCCTCGGCCTCGGACAATCTAAAAAAATCCCAAATGGATAAGTAGGAAGAAAGATTTTTTGAGATCCATGCATCTGATGAAGCATAACTTAAATAATTAAACCGTCTACTTGATTATCATCTTTTAAAATGTCAACAAATTTCATGGGAAACGTAAAGCTTATCTTAACGTCTATAATAATTGCTTATGGCATGGCGAATCAGGATATGTAAATTTCCGCAAACAAAGGCTGCCCTAACTAGCGCAGCCAACTAAAAAAAATTACTTTTTTTATTTATGATTATAAATTTCTTCTTCGTAATTCTATAAACATTATTTTCTCAATTTTATAGCATAAACATATTCTTTCTAGAATGGGCTTTCTTAATACAACGACCAAGGGGCTGGCGGGGAACTTAAACAAACCGCACGTGCTAAAATTCGCTCTGATAAAATTCACTAAAATTCACCCAAAACCATTGATATTTAGCCCAAATGACAAAAAAAAAAATAAAAAAACTCAAACGCCCTACCCCAGAGGCCGGTTCACAGGACATCAGTATGAACTCAGACACTTCGGAAAGCAGTTTCAAAGTTTTGCTAGCTGAAATGGAAAAACGGCTAATGGATAAAATGGAGGAATGTACTGCGCCAACTTCAAAGACTGTACAGGAAAGCAAGGAAAAAATCCAAAAGATTGAACGAACTTTGAGGGAGAAAAATCTGGTCATACAAGACGTTGAAGAGACAGACTCGGAAACAACAGACGATCTGATTGCAATTTTTGATGACTTGATGGACAAAATTAAAGTTGAAAACTGTTTACTCGACAACATTTACAGACTGGGAAAAAAAGCTTCAGGAAAGAAACGCCCAATCCTGGTTAAGATGGTGAAAGCTCTGGATAAAAATCGTATTTTTGCTAATAAGAAAAATTTGGGGAAGACAACAATTTACATAAACGATGACCTGTCCATAGTGGAAAGAGAAACGCAGTCAGTTTTACGTAAAAAAGCAGCCGAAATCCGCAATGAGGACAACTCGAAGGTGACTTCCATCCGAAGATCCACATTAACTGTTACAAAAAACGGGAAATTGGAAGCTCGGTACGGTGTCAACTCTGAAGGCAACATTATCATAATCAGACCACACAAAATTCTGCAGTGAGACGGGAGGCCCATAGAAAATTCCGATCAGCTGTGCAATAACTTTAAGTTCTCAGCGTGGAACATTGAAGGTTTGGAGAAGTTAAATTTGTTAAGTGCAGATGAAAAAATTAACTTTATGGGTAACTCTGTTATTGGCTTGTGCGAAACGTGGCACCTAGGCCCAATCTACCTTCCTTCGTTTTTAAACCAATTTGAATGTGTGTCCCAACCGGGAGAAAAGACAAAAGCAGCAGGAAGGGCTAGTGGAGGAATTGTGCTACTAATAAATAAAAACTGGTGTCTGGTCAAAATTATCTCCAAGTGCTCCTCGTGGATTATTGGTCAAGTTGAATGTAAAGCAACAAAAAATAATTTTATCATTGGCATGGTCTATATTTCTTATAAAAATAATGGTATGATACTACAAAATTTGATTCCTTTATTAGATAGTATTAATGCTCCCAACAATATTCCAATTATAATAGGTGGAGACTTTAATGCAAGAATTGCAGATTATGGTAATAGTAATAATGTAACTGATTTAATTCTTAGGCAATCTTGTGACACAGTTATGAACTCCAATGGACAAAACCTAATTAATTTTGTAGAGGATCTCAGCTTAAGTGTAATGAATGGTACTACGAAGAGTGATCAACCAGGAAATTTCACATTTGTAAATAAGAATGGTAAAAGCGTAATTGATTATATGGTAGTTAGCGAAAACATTTTTAGTTATAATTTAGACTTTAAGGTTCTAAACATACATGGCTCATGTCATTTCCCTATCACTATATTTGTAGGTGACATAAAGCAGCACAACATATGGAGAGAGAGTCGACTGATCTGGAGGTCGGATTTTGCTGACAAATATCAGGAGGAAATGAGAAAAAGAAGCGGCATAACTAACAGCTACGAGGAATTCGTTAATACAATTAAAGACTCAGCTGTAAATGCAAGAATGGTTCGCAAAGAAAAAATTATCTCTAATGCCCCATGGTTCGACAAAGAATGCCAAAAACTGAAAAAACTCTGTGATCTCAATCTGAAAGCGGCTGTGGCGGCGGAATGGCGGACCCAAGAAAGAGATGTATATTTAGAAAGTAAAAAACAGTACGTGGATACTAGAAAAGAAAAGAAAAAACGACACACTCAAATTAAGGCAAGATATAAATAACATTAAAGGAAGTAAGGATTTCTGGATGTCTGTTAAATACCACAGAAAATCCCCGTCTCCAGAAAATTTAATTAGTAAGGCTTGTTGGGAGAATTTCTACAATCAATTCTCTGCCTCTAATCTAGTCCAAAAATTTAATTTTCATGATGCAGGCAATGAAATTCAGACCTCAGTTATAAAGTTGGTTGAGCTAAGTGGGGCGATAAAGAAGCTAACAATAAAAAAGGCTCCAGGGCCGGATCAAATCACAAATGAATTTATCAAAAACCTTCCGAAAGAAAGCCTAGAAGTCCTCCTGCGGATCTACAATGGAATCTTGCTATATGAAATACCGCCGCACGTATGGTCGGAATCAATAACAGTCATGTTATACAAAAAGGGAGCAGCGGATGATCCGGCCAACTTTCGTCCAATAGCTTTGCTAAATGCCTTGTTAAAACTCTTCACTCAAATACTAAATACCAGACTGGCAGATTGGGCAAATAGGAATAATATTCTTCCGGAGGCGCAGGCTGGATTTCGGAAAGGTAGAGGTTGCGAAGACCACATCTTCACTTTGAATAGCTGTATTCAAATAGGAACAAGACGCTCTCGAAAAGTATACGCCATCTTTATTGATTTCCAACGCGCATTCCCCTCAATTAACCACAGTATTCTCTGGAATCGTTTATTTGACATAGGTGTCTCAGCAAAACTCATACGGATCCTCCAATCTATCTATTCCTGTTCTAATACTAAAATCAGACTAAAGGAGGGCTACACTGAACCAATAAGCATTGCGGACGGCCTTCCCCAGGGGGAGACACTGTCGCCCCTTCTTTTTAGTCTTTATATTCACGATATTGAAAAAGTCCTACAAGAGAAAGGTTGGAGTGGAATACCGATAAGTGAAAGGGTTATTGTACACATTCTTCTTTATGCTGATGATACCGTGGCTCTCTCAAGCAGCAAACGCGGACTACAATTAAAAATCCGAAGCCTGGAAGCATACTTCGAAAGCCTTAAGCTCAACATTAATTTAGATAAAACCAAAATCATGGTTTTTCAAAGAGGAGGGAGAAGGGAAAAAAACCTGAACTTTACCTACTGTGGCAAGCCTATCGAGGTCGTCAATCAGTATACGTATCTTGGAGTCCCTTTCTCTTCTTCGGGAAAATTCATTAAGGCTACTCATCATTTTAAGAAGAAGACATCAACAATAATTGGTGGAATACACACATTGATATATAAAGCCAGAATCACTAATTTCGACGCAAAGGTCCGCCTCTTCGACTCAGTTGCTCTCTCCTCACTGTTGTACTGTGCTCACATATGGGGACCTGACTATTTGACCATTTTGGAACCTTGCCAAACTAAATTTTTGCGTAAAATAATGGGATCTAAATTAACTGTTCCTCAGGCTGTAATAAGGTTAGAAAGTTCACGATTTAAAATCAAATTCTTATTAGCTAAACAAATGTTGTCTTTTGCATTTAAGCTTAAAAATATGGAAAACGATAGATATCCTAGTATATGTTTTAATACATTATGTTCCTTCTTAGAAACAGATGTCACTACTAACCAAAGTTATAATTGGGCCGCTCAATTAAAATCCATACTTGATAATGCTGGTTTCTCCTTTCTATGGTATAAACTAAATGCAATAAACATAGCGAAAAATTATGTAGCGTTTTGTAAACGAGTAAGAGACATGTGTAGACAGGAAGACATTGCAGAAGTCAAAAATTACCCTGAGTATAACTACTATAGTAATTATAACGTTGTCAAATTCAACTCTAAATCACTCTCCATTAAAAATAAGTTGCCTATATGGGATAATAGACTACTGTGTCAATTAAGACTGAATGTAGACTGTTTGTACTATAAGCAAAATATTTTTGAGTTCAATCGTAATGTTAACTGCTCGTTTTGTAATCTGAAAAAACCAAATAGCCTATTCCATTTGTTATGTGAATGTAGTATACATAGTAGAAATAGTTTTAAAGTATTAACCGATATTGATGAAATTGCGATGTTCAAACTTTTAGATTCAAATAATGTCAATAGTATTAAAAATATCATTGAGTTCACAAAATTAGCACTTAATAGAATCATATTCTATAATACATTAGTTAATAATTAACATTAATAATTATGTAATGAAATATTGTCATATTCTATGGGCTTGGCCCGCAGAGAATATAAAAATAAAACCACTATTCTATTCTATTCTATTCTAATACAACGACCATGGTATTTTCAATCTTGAAACAAAAAGAGTACATGTTTTGATAGTTTGGACTATGCCACACAACTATTATGTATTTAAGTTATAATTTGTAAATATGCTACTATTGTTAGTTACAAGTTACAGCTATTGTCAACACCTTTTTGTCAACACATTTATTATACATGATTGGTTAGGTTATATTAGAATAGGTTATAATGTTGACAAAAAGGTGTTGACAATTTGGGGGTGAATCGGTTGGCATATGTGTTATAATCTGGCCGTATTGCCGAGGTCAACCTTGTGCCCACCTCTACTTTGTGAATAAGGAGGGAGCAAATATATACATGCCACTCGTCGTAAAACTACGCGCTACCTGCCGTGAAAACACCCAACACCCACCGGGAAACTACCCGAAGCCTTCGGTGAAAATATCCTCCATCTTCTGTGAAAATAGCCGCCATCCGCCGTTAAAACACCCACCAAATTGACCACTCGTGAAAATACGCCTGTCAACGCCATACATATGAACTCATCTTCTCCAGGGCCGCAGCGAGTGGGGGGGCACGTGCCTCCCCCCCCCGAAATCGAGAAAAATGAAGAAATTTTTGTCTAAAATCGCAAAAAATCGCTAAAATTTTCGCGCTAATTTTTTCTCGGTGCCCCTCCCGAAATTTTTTTCTGGCTGCGGCCCTGATCTTCTCATCTGACAGCCGTCATCGGCCAGCCGTCACATCACTTCACATCTCCAGCAGGTATTCACATTTACTCGTACTATAACTGCGAGATTACAGATATCGAAAATATTTGGACACACCTTTCCAAAAAAGAGAAAAGTAGTAAACATTGATCAATTACTTAAGCCCATAGTCAGAAATAGTCAGAGCAAACCTCTAGAAATATGCTTGATTTGAACACTCACTTTGTTATCATCACAATAAATAAACATGTTTATAGTTTACTTAAAATGTAGAGCAAAATAGGTACTGATAGTTAGTTTAGTGTAGTAATTACAAAATGATATATACAACGATCAATTACAAAACGATACGGAGATACATACAACGGTCAACAGTACGTTTATATAATAGAAGATACCTATGTCGCACGTATGTAAGTGTGTCTCTATCTATGTATCTGTGTTCTATGCCATTGAAGTTGCGGCTTTTTGTTGAAATTTGTAAACGCGCGCGTAAGTATTGTCAAACCAAATAAGTTAACTATATTTAACATTAACATTGTATTCCGTCTTTCGAAAATAAACCAAATGTTGATGGATAAACATTTTGAAACTCAGCGGCAGTACTGGTGGCCTAGTAAATTCGTCACAATAAATAAAGCTGTTTGTATTGTACCTATGTTACTTGTATGTATTTCTCTGTTCTATGCCATACACGTCGCAGTTTTTTTGCAATGCGCATGAGCGTATACAACTCATGTTACATAAAACGAGGAAGCCCAATATGCGTGGGTAGGTATTAGATTTTATTAAAAATTATAAAAATGCTGGTATAACTTTTGAAATTTAGCTGGTAGCTTAGTAAATTTATACATTCGTATTTTAAAAAAATTTTAACCATCACCATGGACAGATTAATAAATTTAAACCATTTTTGATCAAGTAGATTGAATTAGAGTAAATTTTTCAATTTACTAAAATTTGACTATGTGGGTAGCCAGTTTGAGCCCGATTTTTAAATTCTATGGTCCAGATTGGGTAAATTTCCGAATTTTTATTCTGTGGATTTCGAGGGACATGTTGGCGAGTGTTGGGTGATGGTTGGCGGTTGAGAACAAAAGGTCACGGGAATTTTCATGACTTGTGGCGGGTATTTTCATGGCGTGTGGCGGGTAGTTAATGTTGGGTCGCGGGTAATGTTATGACGGGTGGCGTGTATTATCCCGTTCCCAAACAAGCGCGAAAGTAACATTTAAAGAGTCATGAGAATGGTCCAGTGCAATATATGAAGTAGAAGTGGAACTTCAGTCAAATTGTTCAAATGAAGCGTTGTAGTCCACACTGCTAATAACAAAAATAAATGCAGAACAAGGAAATGATAATTAATTCGTTTACAGTTTGCCTTTTCTCAAAAAATTAATTCGAAATAATTGTGCTGCCTTATCAGGTTCAAACTCAAGGATTACTGAATATTGAATATTCTTATAAATTCAAGTTGAGTTGACAACGGAGTTGAGATTAATATTTTTCAAGCTCAGAGTTATATTTTTAATATGTAATAGTAAGTACATACTTTCAACTTTGCACTTATTATAATCCAACTAACCTTAAAACTACCAAATTCATCGTATGTATGTAGGCAGACTAACTTTTTCGGATGGCGATGTGATGATATTTGATTTGCATGATTTAAAATTTAATAATTTAAATAGTGACGGTATTAAACAATAGTCCAGTAACGTCATTTGGCTTTGTCGAAAGGATTCATTATTATCATAATCGTATAGACCTTTTCACAGTTAGGTACTTTTGGTGGGCAGAACATTAACAAGGTAAGTGTCTATATTGGCCCACCAAAAAGTGCCTAACCGTGTAAGGTCTATTGAAATGCAATGTTATCATGTATTTATTATATTTTAGTTTCTGGAATTAACGGATTTGGTTCATCTTACCTTTAATTTGAAATTGATGTACCCGGAAAATCCTTACCTATGTTACCTTCGCGATGTTGAGAAGCAAAACGTAGCCAAAAGAAAGGTAAGGGAGTGAAAACCCAAGAGATGTGCAAGGTCCGGAACACTTTATTTCGCAATGTAATGAGACTTCAGAAGTCGATTGGTGGACCTCATATGAACTTGAAATAAAGACATGCATTTATCTCGAAAACCAGCCGTTTGAAAGTTACGGCAGATTTTTCGAAAAAGCCAACTTTCCACCTTTCTAAGTTAATTGATTTATTCCGAATTTAGTGGACCGATTTGAGTGGATTTGTTTTGATCTGTTCGCAAACGGATTTTGCTCTTGGAGGACTTCACCATTTTTGAAAATCTTTTCAGCATTATGAAAAAAATTTGAAAAAAATCTTGTTTTCAAATTTATTCGATTTTACCATAGATTATCGCTAAGCAACTGATATTGAATACAATGAGTGCCGATAGAGACGTTTTAAATAAGATTTACAATGCAACTATGTATTTATTTTTCAAAATTTTCAATTAATTTTCAAAAATGGCTGGGTACCCCAATGGCATAATCCGGCACAGATCAAAAAAATTCACGCAAATCGGTCCACTACATTTGGAATAAATCATCTGAAAAAGTGGAAGGGTGGGTTTTTCGAAAAATCCGAGGTAATTTTCAAACGGCGGGTTTTCGAGATAAATGCATGTCTTTATTTAAGTCAAGGTCCACTAGTCGATTTCTGAAGTCTCATTACCTTCCGAATATTCCGAAATAAAGTGTTCCGGACCTTGCACATCTCTTGGGTTTTCACTCAAGGAATAGAGCAGATGCCAGATAGATTTTGTATGCTAGTCATTGCAAATAATATGAAGCCTACTTAGGGTTTGATATTTAGAAATCAAGTTCAAGTACAGTAAACATGAAAACCACAAAACGCAGGGTGTTTCAACGTTAAATATAACAGTTGTGCACGTTTATATGAAGTAATAAACCATGTCCAATGGATGTTAAAAAGTAGCGGAGATAACCAGTGGGTTTGTCACGTTAAATGATGTTTTTATTGCATTTTTTCAATGACCTTTGACCTTCTGACCCCGATGACTTGACATTAATCTGACCTAACGAATATACTTTCAAACGAGCTATTTCATGACGTTCTACAATGTCGATAGCTAAAGTTACATCAATTTTTAGTTTTTGAACCACGCCCACTGGCAGGGGGTGTGTCCGATGGTAACCATGTTTAAACTTGACCTCAGTTTTTATCCCTAGATTACTCTCAAAAAGTTTGAACTGGTTATCTCAAACCGTTCTTGAGTTATCGTACTAACGGACGGACAGACAGACAGCAGATCAGGAATTCCTATAAAGCAGCTCTGCCGCTACTTAATAATGAAGATGATAAGGACAAAAATCCTTTTCTGTACATTGTTTCAATCGGGCATTTAGTGAAGAGACTGAATTTCTGTCTAGTGATCATTTTCTTCTGTCAGATTGTCAGGGCTGCAGCCAAAAAACGTTTAGGGGAGACAGCACACAAAACCGCGAAAGGGGGGCATCGAGAAGCACAGAGGGGAGGGGGCACCGAATTTTTGCGTTTTTTCGATTTCGGTGGCAAAGGGGGTAACGTGCCCCCCTCGCTGCGGCGTTGTAGATAGTTTTGACCCTTTCAGTGGAGAAAATTATGGGACAGTGTAAAATGTGTAAAAAATAGAAAAATGTATCAGTTGTTTCACAAGCTTCCTATTAACCATTTATGCGCAAATACCATGATGCGCTTTATGTTGACACAAAGTAAGTTTGGACTGTAATGCAGTTGAAGATTGGTCCTACAAATATGGGACCATCGGTCCTTTTAAGGGCCATATTATTCTCCGAAGAGCAAAGAATTAAAAAATGAAAAACTGGTGAAACAAAAATTGGATGAAGCTTATCGTTATATCGTTGGTTACAATAAGCTATCTATTTTAAATTCTTGAGTAGTTCATTTTGTTACCATACATAAATATTTTTGAGGTTTGTTAATTTTACCCATATCATAATGTGTTGGTTTATTGATGTACTAATATTTTGATTTAAAACACGTCGTGACAATATAAAATTAGAAGTGGACCAGGAAGGAAGTCAGTTTGACTCTGATCTAAACCCCGATCCCTGAAACGTTCTTTGTTCTTTTATAGACATTATATACATAGAATTTATAACTGAGTAAAAATATAAGACATCACACTGGGTGGGTGGGAACCGATTGCTACGGACGAAGTTGACAATTTCAGCATCTACTATTTTCAGGAATTTGACTTAAAATCCGCCGTTTTTGAGCTACGGCGGTTTTTCCTTATATGGGAATAATTTCGAAACTACTGAACCGGTTTTTTCGAATTTAGTAATAAAAGGAAAATTTCCTAAATCCTAATTCCACTTTCAGGCAGGCAGGACGTAGGAAGTCATCAGAATTCGTCTTAAAAAACAGGGGGGAAATTTGGCAGGGTGTGTAGGGTTTCTTTTCGGAAATTTTTTATCGTTATCTATTTCAAAAACCGGACTGTATATGGTAAAACGTGTACATCCCCTATCAAGAACCTCAACGTTGATCAATTTTCTGTTTCAATGTTGACAATTTTATAAAGCGGAGCCTTACATGCCCTCGGTACATAAGTCAAGGATCTGGCTATTCAGACTCAGGAGAACTCTTGTTTTATAGTTTTGCTTATAGTGCTAGTTTTTCTACTATTCCTTTGGTAGCCATCTCTATTTGTCTAACTGAATTATTAACAAGATGCAACAAATACCATTGAAGTAAGGTTCATTAAGAATTTTAATTGAAAATAATGAGGTTGTCTTTCAAACATCATTTCAGCTTTCTGATGATTATAACTTTTGTAATATTTGATTTGGCAGAATAAAAAAAGACGATTTGGTTAGATTTACTATTTCGCTATCGATTGCAAAACAAACAAACTTCTTATTAGTAATTAAGCTTTAAAGAGCATACACAGTACTAATTAATTTGTAAAATTCTGTAAATAGCTATTTTAGCTATAGATACAGAATCTTAGCTATATAGCCATAGTTAAAACATGTGCTTCACATATCGTGTCTTACGGAGATAACTCCCTGTGACCTTTATTACCTTATTTTCAGTGCCCCTCAGAAATTTTTTTCTGGCTGCGACCATGTGTCTTTGCACAAGCTTTCTTATCAATTAGCTATGAATCTATAATTTACTTTCTTAAAGGTGTAATTTACTGTGACAAACCGTTGGTAGTATAGTTGAGAATCGATAAAGTTGTCTCTTTCCTTAGTTCTGCCTCGGTGGTGCCCCATCATACTTTATTATAGTTGCTGTTGAAAAATGCCATTCATCCCTACAGACATTATCTCTATTTACGAAATTTATTGTACACTAAAAATGAAAAAAATGATGAAATACATAATATATGTAGTTACCCCTCTTTGAATAGACAACGTTTACAGTACTCCGTAGATTATACCAAACGATGATCATGGCTGAAAACCTGGCGTGAAAGCAGAGGACATTAATTCAATTCTGCTACCTTCATACGCACCTCCTGGTGTTTATGTGCATTCGAATTCCTGTGGAGTACATTATATGACACTTGTCTACTATGAAAGAGTTTGGGCTAAGTGGAAAAGACTTGATTTGGTTTCACTGAGCAAAAGTTTTGGAAAGTTTGTAATTTAATGTCAACATAACAATGTAAAAATGCAGTTTTGCAAAGTTATTCTAGTTACCTAGTTGTGAAGTATGTGACTATGCGTCACGAAGATGATTTTGAGAATAGTTTTGTGGATCTGATGGGTATAAGAATTGTGCGGTTGTTGGTGACATAATAACTATGTATGACACTCGCAAAGACATCAAAGGTGCATCATTCATAGATTTTATTAGATTTGCTTCCGGTCGTGCACTCTTGGAGCGTTGTAGTGCAATAACTAAAACAATTGGTTTTATTTGTCTGTCTACTGAGTAAAAATAAGTGGCCAGATAAGTGTATTGGTTTACGTTGAAGAGTATTTATACAATATGAAGACTCTGATGATGAGCCTAATGGATAGGAAAGGGAAAGTATTAAATGAATTCCACGGGGACCTTTAGATTGTTCAGTGCAATGTGAAATAGCGTCACCAATGTGGGTTAGTAAATTCTATCGGAGTGGAGGAGAATTTCTTGGTCTGGTATTGAAAATTGGGGAGAGTGAGGATCTTGTGTACACTTGGTCGGCAGTTGGTGGTCCTACTTACTGGTTGCCATCCACAGCCAGCTTCTGCTGCTATCGCCTATCTCTGCAAATGATATAAGCACGAAATAAAGATTTTTAACCGCATGCGCCTGATATATTCGAACCTTTGCATGTATTCAAAGACCTGAGCTCCCTTTACCTTTGACATTTTCAATATATATCTTAGCATTTCTTGTAGCTTGCAACTGGTGTGATCTACTTATAATATATATCTCCTCCACTTGCGTTAGTTGCGTTTATACGGAAATACAGAGCTACTACTCCGTAATTTAAGATCTCTCAAGAAAGAAAGGAACAGTCGTATCTTCCTTGAGTGAATCTCTCGGATGGCTTATATGATTTTTCATGCTTCCTATACGGCTAAATGATGGGAAAATATAAAGGTCGGAGAAAGTGTTGTGGTTGAGCAGTATATGGATGGAGTCAGCCAGCATCTAACGTCATAGTCAGCCAGCCAAGTCTTCGTAGATGATGTGGAATGGTACAGGCAGGCTGGACGGGAGGAAGATCTCAACTCGTGTGCACAGTTGTGCAACGAAAGCAAAAGTAGAGCATTTTTGATGTCCAAATCCCAGCTGGTCATTCTTATTTAATCAACGCATTATGACCGTTTAGATATGTAATTGTGTTAAATAATAAATTGCTACATTGGCCATTCCTACTCATTTTCACACCTAATGGGATCTCACCATCAAAATTCCGAATCAGAAAACTACAAAGGAAGCATATAAACCGCACGTCTTTATGGCTGAGTAATGCTTTGCTAAATCAAACCCAAGCGTTTGTTCTTTCATGAAATGCTTTTCCGCCGTAGACTTATATAGGTACTTCCATCAGAGATATTGCATGGTATAACGAATACCAGAATGGGAAATACGATATGCTAAGATATCAAATTGTATATTGAAATCATATCCGAGTGAAAGTATGGATTCAATATTTTCCATTGGCTTCTCATCTTTGTATACACAGAGCTATTTTCGTTTTTATACATTCTACTGTTTGATAGTGGATCATTTAATTAAAATTGTTATTGAAGTAGTCAGGATAAAATATTTTGAAATGAGGTCGAATTTAGCTGCATTAGAGAAAGAGAGATTTTGACCCAGATTCCGTTTTTGTGCTAAAGCAGAAATTAGTAATTCTCTTTAGGTCGTGAGCATTTTGTTCGTATTCTCTAGTAGGAATTTAATTAATAATGTAAGTAACTACGTTTAAAAAAATCAGTAAGCTGAGAGATGCAGTGTCCAGCGTTGGCTAAGTACACTTCAAAGCGAGTAGTCGTACTCATCTTACAGTTGTATTAATTTTCTGTAGTATGTCCAGCTATAACGCCTCAGTAAGGGATCATCCATGTATTACAGTTATATAAGTAGCAGGAATTGCAATTGTCCATTCCAGCTATTGTCTCTACATCTTTTACGAGTTTTAGTGTACGTGTGTATTTACTTTCAATTTCCTTGTCTCTGAACTACAGCCGTTATATATGGACGCTCTCTAATGTAACTGACACACTGCACATACTACAGAGAACATATATAACCCATGGATCGGTTTTCGGAGCCTGTGCTCTCGCTGCTGTCCGTTGACTTGGGTTTCGACTACACGAAATTTTGCACACTACTAACACACTGAGAATGAGAACTGACTGAGTCGGAGCGTTCACTGTCTGTGGTACTCATTCGTGCTTTAAGGCTGTAGAGAGACGGTTCTCAACGATTGGGTTGAATTTGAACGTGGATCTACATAAAGGAACTTATTGTTAGTAAACTTTGAGTGTTAAACTGTGTTATCTACCTGTGAACTCAGTAGGTTGGTTTTTAAAAGAGAAATTCATTCCAGCAGTTCTCATTTAAAGCTAGCCATATAATAGGGCATAGTCGCTATATAAGAATATCAATACCAAACTGATATATCTATATTCTTCTCCTATATGGACATTTATCGGGAATCCAACTATAAATAGAAATTCTTCTGTTCGACGCTCTCCAAGAATGGGCTATCAAAACATTTCAAATTATTAGGGACATCAAATTCAGACTCTTGTTATAGTTATGTAACAGCCTCATCTAACTTGAACCATGACTTGTGCGAGTCCAAGCCAAAGTCAATCAAATCAATAGAAGCACGAGCTGATGTGTGAGTGAACGGTACGTATATTACGTTTACTATATTGCATGTTTAGAGAAGGGACCGATCCAAATCCTTGTTGTCACCTTTCACTATATTTATTGGGCATCCTGGAAATACAATGACAATCCATGTACAAATTCCATAACTACCTACCTACTTCAATAACGCTCTGTAGATTGTATCCGTATGCATTTCCATACGCGGACTAAAATACTACCTTCTCGATTCTATCTCTAATATTTACAAACAAGGAGAACGTGTAGCAAGTTTCTATCATTAACCTACGTACGTTGGCAGTAGCAATTACATTAAACACAACATTGTACTCTACCCACTAAATGCTATGTTAATATACAAAGCTATGCATCAAAGTAACATTTCCGCCAAAGCTGATCAGATAATTTGAATACCGTATAAGAAATCGTTTGTTCATATCTTGGTTACTAACTCAAACGCTATCACAATTAGCGTTTTCTTTGATGCTAACTATCTATGCAAATATGTACTGTTGGATGAGGCTTATAGTAATGGAAGCTTTCTAGCAAATTCTTAATAGATATATCATGTCGGGAGTATAATAATAGTAATTACATTTAATTTACCTGCGTTATCTCTTTGCTACGCAGTCAGAGATCTGAGCTCAACAAATTCATTCAAGTGTACAAACACTTACTACAAATGGTTGGCTAGCATTCTGGAAATCAGAGTTTCTCACAGAGTTAATTTCAGTCAATGGGCAATTGAGTTTAGTATACATGGCATCATTCACAGATTTGTATAATGAACATCTAGTAGGCATTTGGCATACACAGAATTTTAAGGCTACAAAACGAAATATTAGCAATTTAAAAATTTTGATGCTATTTTTGATTATTTTATGTAATCATTTCAATGATTTTTAGCTGCTAAATAGTATTGCTAATATGATACAGATTACATTGCGGGGCTGTGAAATATATTTGTGCATGAACACTGTACAGAATTGAAAAAATAAACATTTAGCGTAGTATGATGTGGGCACATGGATAGTAAAAATAGGTCTATTGTATCCTATAAAAGATAATTTAGCTTTCTTAAAGCGGTATGCAATGAAAGTAGGTAGGTAGTTGATTATTTGCTCATACTCCACATAATGGAGGATTATTCCATAAATCCCTGAAAGCGATTGGACTCTCGTTCATTGTTTTGGAAGAGATAGCAAATTTGCATTAATAATGTTTCCTTCATATTTGACGTTGAGTGAATACAAACATAAAGCTTAGGTAGGTACGCATCGTTTTCCATGAACAAGTGTTTTCTTTTCTCTTCTTGCCGCCAGCGTTCTGCATTTCTATTACCTGAAACCGAAAACCAGTGAACTTTAACTACCTTTCACATCACTTAACTGAATTAACTCTCATATCCGCTACCCGCTGTCTCTTCTCCAAAAGTTAAACTTGTGCAAATAGATCAAACGTCCATACTATTTCGGTCTCATTAAGGTATCTTTGGCAACATTATAGCGTTTGCAGTTAGTAAACTTGTCAATAAAGTCTACTCTTTTAGAGAGTGCAATATTAATACTGAGCAGTCGGCAAGGGAGAGCAATTTATGGGATGCAGATGCTTATTATTGCAAGTACAGAATTCCCTTTTAAGCGTCTGTTATGAGCTCTACCATTTCCTGTCATGTTTTTCGACAAGGCTGTAGTTAATTATTTAGATGTGTAAATGGCGCATGGATTTCCTCTCTCTGCCCCGAAAGAATGGGCACTAGATATGTATGAGTTGCCGTCTACCTTTTTCCTCCTCTGGCTCACATTCTTCCAAAACTGCTGTAGAAATACTATTCATTTGCACAGAAATACAATGCGACAGTGTCACCTTTCATCCTTTGACGTTAAAGGCTCTAAATAATTTGTTGAAAATAAAAATCTTTTCTACCAGTTTCAAAGCTGGGAAAAGTTTTGGCCAGAAAAAAATCCAAAAAGATGAGCAACCTAATGGCCTAATTTCACTAATTTGATAGAAGTGAATCAGATAGTGAAAAGGTAGTTAACGATTCGCATTTATAAATAACACTAGAAAATTGTATGCTTTTACATGAGAATATTAATTAGCAGTTCTCATAGAATCATCATTAACCTATTTTCGCTGTGTTGAGAGAAGATGAGAAATGTATCAAGATGAAATGTATCATTTTACTTTATGTGATACACGCATTTGTTCATTAGTGTCTGTATCTGCTACGGATAGGAGATAATTTGCTTATTATTTTAAAAGATTTTAACGTGCTTAAGGATATTAATAGAATATCCGAGATCTAATTTTATGGTACAGATACTTCATAATATTATCCTCTTGTCTCGTCAGTTCAACTGAGTTGTCATGCTGCAAGGTATCAAACGACAAGTTCTGATTACAGCAATGTACTTGCTTCCCACAAACATAATTTCATTTGTAAATATAGTAGTTTTCATTACCCGTCCTGAAATCTGTCATGTAATGTCAAATTTGGCAAGCTTTGAAAACTGGGAAAACATTATTATTCATCTCGTCGTTTTGGTTTGGAGTGAGTAGGTGTGTCTGTTAATAAATAGCGAATGCAGAATAATAATACAATCATGCGGGTATGTCAGCAATTTAAATTGACAATCTAATTGTAAGCCTCTGCAAGGTTTCATCCAGTTTAATGTAATTAAGTAGGCGCTTACTCTATTGCTTCCTTGCTTAAAAGAAGCCATAGATGGTTTAATGCATATTGTTCTGCTATATGCTTATTGCTAGTAGAAGTCTGTGGAGAGGTGAGCCAAGAGTGAGACTTCATTCTTCCATCAATCTGCACTACATCACTTTGCAGTGTAGAAACTGAACAGTAGAGTAGAGTATTATTGTTATGTAAGCTACGTATAAAATAATAAATCCATACCACAGTAGATGAAATTGTGAAGTTGTAGTAAGTTGACGACTCGAAATGTCGGCTTCAGATTAATCAAAAATATAGGCCTTGACCAGTGCCACCTTAACAGCACGTTGACAAGCCCCTGTTGACATCAGGCTAAATAATTGGGGATCGAGATGTCAATGGGATTAACTCTTTTGAATATACCAATAATAGTATAAAATTTCGCAATAAGCAACCCAATTTTAGCAAACATGATTACATGTAAATTTAAGCATAAACATTGTCCATTTACTATGATACCTATGTAAAACTAAAATGATGGGGCCACCAATATTACTAGTGTTAACTACAACATTAGGCGGTATGTTTCTATGCCATAGAATTGAAACCTGTACCACAGCACATTACATTGAAAACTTTAGATTATGTAAATATTTAATAGGTAATACAATAATGGGAATTCTAATGGTACTATAAATATGTACAAAGTAAGTAGGTAGGTACGTTTAAACATGAATAAGGAAAAAATATATTTTAGTCTTATTCTTAGTATGTGGCCACACTTTAGGAAATATCGATTTTCTGTGCTCGTGTTATGTTGTTATCTAGTTTATTTAATGCCATATGTACAGTCACTGTAGAAAACTAAATAACTTACTAGTTTGTCACAGTATTAACTTTAACACTATATACTTATATGCTACTTAAATGTTCCCTTGTATCAGAAATTAATGGAACATAATAGTCTCAGATTATAAAAATATTTAATAGACTGATTACAGTCTTCAAGGAGAGAAAGAAATCAATTTGGCAATGTTCATAGTTGCTAAACATGCAATTTTCCTTCTGTTTTATGAGATTTTTCATCTATTAAATTTTATATAAAAACGGAGTGTGTGCATAATATTTAATTATGTTCATGCTTTATTGCTTTTAGATTAATTATTATGCGAGGATATTATCTTTGAAACCAATGGAAGGATACGCTATAAGGAAGTTAAATGTAAACATGCTTAACATGGAAAAATATGAGACAGGTAGCAAGGCAGTAGTGTTGTCATAATAAAGCAACGAAAATAACCAACTGCTCATAAATTGGATTCAGCAGCCGGTCAATTAAAAAAGCTCAGACATAATTGAGAAATGTCTTGGAATACTACAAACCTTTCTAACGTCTTGGATTTTGTGGACGTATTTTAATATTTCGTAATTTATAACGCAACGTTTGGTCTCAATATTAAATTAAAAGTGTCACCTTGAGTAAAATATCCCTGACATGAAAATTATACATACCTCTGATATCATAAATTCTCCAAAAATAACATCTATAGTAGTTTTATCCTTCGAAGAGTTCAGAAACTAAAAAGTACCTGAGTAAAACCTGAGTACCTTCTATCTAACCATCTATCTAGCTAGCCTCAATTGCAATGAGTCACTTAGCCCCATGTTACTTAGAAAACAAAACTGAAGTTGTGCAGGTTAACGTATAGTCCAAAGGAAATAGTGTTTATTTTATCTGACGTTTGTTAATTACTTAGTTCATGTTTGTTGACTGTTATCTTCATGCTTATCTAATAAGTGTTATTGTTTTGTATACATTTGCAGACAGGTGCTTGGAGTGAGAGAAGATCCGCATGTTCATCAACCAGAAGCTGCATTTCTTTTCGAATTCCAGATTTCTGCCTAAGAAATGCAAAGGTTTTGTAAAGAATAAATCGGTTGCCATTGATGCGATTCTATAAATTTATAGTAAAGTAAATATTTAAAGTTTATTTTGCACATTTTCTTGGAGCTCAATATTAGGTGTGTAAAATAAGTGACTTAAGGAAGGAATAGCGAATGGTTAGGTACTTAATTGTTTAGATAATAATTCAATGGGAAGGGCAAAGAGTCACTGCAATAAATGCGAAATAAAATATTTATGACTTCAAGAAATGCAGATAAGGTCGGCCCACCTTATTTAAAGCAGGAAGCGAAATGACAGAAAATTTATTATTCTGAATGCAATAAAAAATTAGAAGAAATTATCGTTAGATTATTACAAATGAGAGTATTAGAGCTACTAAGCTGCCAAAATGCTAATCAAGGAGTACAGAATTCCACTTCCTGTGACGGTCGAGGAGTATCGCATTGCTCAACTGTATATGATAGCAGTAAGTAATTGTTACATAATAATTTTTAGATAAAATAAGCAATTTTTAGAAAATGTTGCAATTACTAGCAACAGGCGACTGCCGCCGCCCTCACTTCTCACCTCACTAAAGTTTGTGAAATGAATACCCCCATATTTATCTTGTACTGATCTGTTACAGATTATATCTTTTTGATCCTATCTAATGAAAAATGTTAGTCAAACTTCATGCAGGTATATGGCTCAGGGTTTCAAAAGGTGATTCTCATGCTATGTTGTTTGTAAAGAAAAAAAGCCGAGAAGAAACGAAAGGAGCGGGAAGTGGAGTGGAAATTTTGGTAAATGAGCCTTATGAAGATGGCCCCGGTGGGAAGGGGCAGTACACTCGAAAGATATATCATGTTGGAAGTCATTTACCTGGATGGTTCAAAAGTTTGCTGCCAAAATCCGCCCTAACCGTTGAAGAGGAAGCGTGGAACGCATACCCATATACTAAAACGCGATTTACATGTCCTTTTGTGCAACGATTCTCGCTGGAAATCGAGACTTATTATTACGGAGATGCTGGTCATCAAGAAAACGTTTTTGGCCTTTCTGGATCGGACCTTCGGAATCGAGTTGTGGGTAAGATCGCCAATTTTTAATCAAAGTTAGTAGTTTCTTCTTTTATTATTGTACTCTTGTAGTCAGGCTACATCATCTTTAAAGTTAAATCCTGTTGTTTTATAAACCAGCAGACGTTGGTAAAATTAACTTGTGTGGAGAAAGTGGTTTTAGTTTTAGGTATGTTTATGGTATGTATTTAATAAGTCTCAAGTTCCCCTAGTTTCAAAGAGGAACAAAGAGATTTTGTTGTTGTAGGTTCTTAAACACATGACATAAAAAGGGAAGATTCATTGTAGGGTAGCAAAGTTTTTTTTATACAATAGACGCTAATGAAAGTTAGCAGAGAGTCAATCAACGTTAGTGTTCCATGTCAGTTGGATTGTCGTGGAGGAATTCCAGAACTGTTAACATGATGACACAATGCAATATTTGATCTTTATCAGTGATTGATAATGCTAACATTGGGTTTGTTTGTAAGGTGGTGAAGTAGATTTCTGTTTGTGATGTTTCTCCGAATGAGTTCATTGATGTACTTAATTGAATCATTCACTTTGTCAAATTGTCGTTGCCAATTAGACTGTAGGTATCTCCAGGAAACATGATTTCTCACACTTTTGCTCAACATATCTGCCGAGACAGCGTTAGTCCGTCTGACAATCTCATGCCATTTATTTCATTATTATTACGCAGTAGATTGAAGTAGATTAGCCAAACCGAAGTGGAAAATTGAACGTAGCATCTTAGCCAGTATATCAAAGTATGCATCGGATGGAGGTCCATAGGAAATTGACAGTTATTTCCTAGTAATTTTGACTCATTTTTGCTTTTCTGGCGAAGAAGTGGGATGTGAAAGGAAGCGATATAGCCCACACTAATCTCAAGTAACGGCAACTTGAGCAACTTATATTTATGGCTAGTAGTTTGGTAGTACAATGTGATGGAAAAGAGGAAAAGCGTCTTGGGGCAATTTCTGTCGGTGAAAGTGGGCCACTTAACGTAACCCAATGGTGTCTCCTTGTTGATAAGATGTGTCTCGTATATTGATTTAAAATTTAGTTCAGTAGCTTCACTTTCACTCCACTACTCGATATCATAAAAGGCTCCTTCATTCGAGTGTAAACATATGATTTATCGATATATCTAGTAGCTTTGCTATTCATTATTCATTTCTTAACACTTCAAATGCAACCTTATCCGTTATCAGTTTTAGAACGACTGAATTAGTAACTGCTCCCAGATTCATCTTTGCCATGTAAATAAATACATTAGTACTCGTAGCTATTCTAAGGTTTATATACTCATGATGGCTACTCATTTTTAAAACAACATATTATTTTATTTTATGCTACTAGTAAAAAATATCATCAATGTAATCTATTTCTTCGTGGAAATATCCGCTCATGAAAAATATTTACTAAGAAAAGGCAGGGAAGCAAAGAAATATGCAAAACAAAGCAATCCTGATTTTTTATTCGTTTTAATTTACGATCGTTGCCGGAGCACAAACTGTAAAAATGTTTTATATTTGCAGATCTTATTGATATCGTAAAAGACCAGCTTCATGGCGCCGATTATATTCGAGAAGAAGATCCTAGGGTCTACACATCACAAAAAACAGGTCGGGGACCTTTAATTGAGACGTGGAAAGACGACTTTTGGGCAGAATGCAAGGTTAAAAATTACTTTTTATTAATTAAATTCTAGAGTAATTCTAGTTAGTTTTATCTCCAAGTAGATTCTTGCAGTTTTTGTTTTATACTTCATTTGATTCCCGAAAACTCGGAATGCTTTAGTATAATTATAATCAATGTGAGTATTCTTAGGTATAGTTAGCATGGGAAGGATTCATCACATTTACTTAATGCATTACATTAAAACTTGAGCAATTGAATGAAATAATATTGCAGAAATGTAGAAAGCAGTTGGCCAAAGTTTGGGTTGGTTAAATTAAGCCTTTTTGGTTGCATGAATTGGAGCAAAGTTATTACTTAGGGTTGAGTTGAAACATAATCCAGTCTGACAAAAAGTATTTTAGGTGGGCGTTAAAAATTTCAAGGGTGACAAATTGGAGATATAGTAAACCCTAGTTTACTTAAATCCTTTCTTCCTCCATGATTTATCATTATGTGTGCCAAATCTGTATTACATTTTTTATTTCCTTTTAACTCAGATTGTTTCCACTCTAAGCATTTAAGAATTTAAAGAACAACTTAAACAAACAGAGCACTTTAATTTGCATCAAAAGTTTCTAGTTTTTGATTATTTAAATTGCAAAAGCATTTGTTATATAAATAGATACACGGAGTAAAGCAATATGGTGCCGCTATCTGTAAAATATGGTGATATGTGGCTCAGATAAATTTATGGCTAGTGACAGCATCCTTCCTCTCATTTTAGACGGTACATATCTGTAGTAACATGGTAATTACTAATTAGATGTTAGATATACTGCAATATACTTATTGAATCTATTTAGAGTAGTTGCCCCATCCGTTCTACCATGTAAGATTTTTCTGTCAGTTTGTCTTCTTTATCTTAAAATGTTGAAACTGTAGTTGAATTCAAGCCAGCTGTAAAGTATACAAATATATATTGTTACAAACTATGACCTTTTCGTTTTGGCTCAAACTACAGAGTTGCTGACTTGTGATGTTCCTGGTTCTTTATGTCCATTTGCAAGTTCTGTTGCATTAGTTTGCAAGACTAGAGTAGAATAACGCCCATTTAAAATTTTTTGAGTCTTCAAACTTCCTGTTCTCTCCATGTAGCATTCCGTGCTTCCAAGTAAAATATGTTGATGAGTGCTTGCCCTCTTTCTTACCGTGGAAAATAAATCAATATTTCCTCCCAGCGTTATATCTAAACTTGTAGTTGTTCGTGTCTAGTGTTATATATTATTGCTGTCTTCTGTCATACCTTACACTTACAACTGTTACACCTAAAGAGAATACAATTAATTCACATCTAAGGATAATACACGTGTGCTAGGTAATACACATACATTTAGCTGTAGTTTCCTGTAGTTTTGCAACAGAAAAATAAATATATAAAATAAATCTCTTCCTCAGATCAATTACTGTCTATTTATAATAGGACCATAAAACGACCTAGAGTAAGTGTCCCAAAGAATGCTATTATTATTATTGTTTTATAGAGGTTGGATTTACGAGTATTTCAAGTACAAATTACATAATTTAGCAGTGCGAAATGATACTGCTACGCTACAATTGCACACTCTCATTTATGTAGCACTTGCTTTCGTGATTACCAAAGGGGTAATAAGAAACAAGCTGTGTTATCCACTCAAAAGTGCAATACAAATCTGAGTCCTATTTTTTATCCTAACTATTTTCATATTATTTTTAACACTTTCCAGTTTTGTGAATTATGCTTAAATGTTTTGAAGTATTTATTGATATGGTAGGATCAGAAAAAAACTGGCAATTCATTAATCTGAACAATATTGCTTTGAATCATTTAATTGTGAGTAGAACTGTAGTAGATGATTGGGTAGCTCTATACATGGATGTTGTGTCAGACCAGATTTCCTTCATCATGACTCGCATTACAGTCTTGTTGCATTTATTTTGACGATTTTGTGGTAGATTTTAATTTGGGGCTAAATGCGTCTCAAAGTAGCATAAGCACAATTTGACCTATTTTCCACCATGCCCTGCCTGCTCCAGCTTTTCATTCATAGTTACTATCCCCTATATAACTATGACCTACGGTATAAAAGCTTATATCGTTTAAAATGAGACAGTCTGTGATTTCATTGCTGGTCTGATTGGTCTGGGTAATAGCCTTAACCTTACTCTACCTTAGCCTTCAGTTTAGTCGACGAAATTGCAAATGGCTTAGAACTTGGACTACCTGCAACAAATCATGCTCTAATGGGTGACATGATGACAGCAGATGAGCAATGTAAATTACCTACGTAAATATCCTTTGGAAATGACTAAAAATAGAAATCTGGTGTAGTAACTTTATGTACATACACCATTTGCATTGCATCTAATATTATATCGTTATTTATTCAAGAATTAGTATTGACGTCTGCTCTATCTGTAAATATACCTGGGTAATATATTGTTGGCATTCTGTCATGTTGTATGCGAACCAAGATTTAGTGGAAAATACTTAATGTGGTTGCTGTATTTTCTGGTAGTAGGAATCGTATCTTTGGCAATATCGATTGAACAATTAGAAAGAGTTTGTCTGTTGCCATATAAGGTTTATATGGGGTGATAACTGGAAGTAGTAGGAGTGGATATAGATCGATAATGTAGAAAGTAGAGTACTTAACAATTATTCATGAAGTTTATGCGTAGAAAGTTTAGGCACCTACCCATATAAGTGTATTTAATTTGGGATGTGTAAACTTTATGAATAGGACAAGCAAATGCCACTGTCAAACGGGAAAGCTGTCATGTGTGCTTACAAGTTATGCCGGGTTGAATTTCATTACTGGGGAATGCAGAGCAAAATTGAGAAATTTATTCATGATATCGGTAAGTATTAAGTTATTCTTTATTATTAATATATATTTAACTCTACTGCTTTAGATTACATTAGGCTGATAAATGGCTTGCTTTCCCACAACTCTTGTCATAACAAAAGCTGCAATATTAGCGTAAGAATCATTCTTATATAAATACCAAAGGGCACTGGGATGCCATAGATGGTTTGTGTAATAAAGCTTGGAAAGTTCTGGCGGAGGTAGGATGGACTGAAATAGTAATTTAAAGGATTTTATGTGAAGAGTATCCTTAGCTACTTGTAAAAGCTTCACCCCATAAAATTTTTGTTTAATTTTCCTTTAAGTTCAATCTGAATCGAGTAGAGTTCTAACTAATGTATCTCGATGGTACGATAATGATAAAACCGAATTGCTTGTCTGCTTTTCTGAGAAGGACTCTACTGAGTAGATTCTACTCTTCTTCTATCTCCTCTCGAAATGAATTCGCTGCTGGCATCAATACGGACTACGTGAGGCTTAAGCTGAAAACTTCTCTACTGATAAATATATGCTGTGTGAAACTTTGTATAAAAATTATTTATTTAACAATTTCGTGACTAAAGTAAATTTGAAGTAACTGAGAGCTGTAATGGAGTTAGCGAAAGGTTGCGAGTTCATAAATAGTTCTGGAAGTTGGTTACTACATAGAGCAGAGAGAAATACGAAGCAAACGAGTGCTTTTCCTCGGAGCAGTTTAATAGGCTCCATATTCCTAGTAGTCGAGGCTCACTTCACTTTTATGCCTCTCAATCTTCATCATTGTATCTAACGCAGTAACATGTACGTAGGGACCTACTTATAGCCTAATGTACTCCCCGGCTGAATAAATTATCTTCTATTATACTTATCCCATATGATACATAATATATTATTATTCATCTTAATGAAATACAGCGGATAATTTCTGTATAAAAAATATCTGAATACGTCTTGGTTGGATGAGTCCCAAATGAGTGTTGAGTGCAACTTGGCGTAATGTATGTAATGTAATTTTCCTCCTATCTCTCTCTATCCTCTTTGGAATTCGGGACGAAACGTATATTTATTTTCCGACGGACAAACTTGAGCCGGAGAGACTTGTATTACTACCAAGAATGAAATTGTATATTCGTATTGATTCTGATATCAACGCCGACTGAAAGAGAAATTCAGGAGCAAACAGGCTAAAAGGAACCAGATACTATATAAGGATGCAATACAGAGCTCAGAAAAACTGCCTGCCCCCCATTTATGGGGAACCACCTCCTATTTCGTTATTACTGACATTCCAATCCCACTTTTTACTTGTCGAAGGAACTGTCTAAAAAAGTATTTCTCATTTGGAGATTGGTTTGAGTACAGTTTCTTGCCGAGTCATGATTTACCCCCAGAATAGCTTAGCTTAGAGAAGGGGCAACTTTTCCTCTCCACTCTGTACATAACCAAGGTACCTATGCACGGCGGAGAATAGAAAGGAACTCCGAAATACCGAAACCCGAACTCCACGTTCTACTTCAAACACAGTTCAAATCAAGCTCTATTTCTCTATCTACAATCTACACATCCATATACTATACATACAATATAATTCATTCCTTTACATACACAGCATGACGGGACTACTAACAGTCTCTAATTCACTCGGTTAAATTTTTGTCGTTAGAACTTTTTGTTTTTATTCACGGCTAGAAAATTTTCTATTTAAAATGGTAAATGTATCGTAAACGTAAATTTTAAATAAAACGATTACCCTAGGCTAACTATGATGATCCTATATAGCCTGAGACCAAATGCTACTTTACATTTTTTAAACGTTTTATGTAATTGCATAATATCTAGGGCATTACTGATAGATATGATTTAGCTTAATCTAAAGAAACTGTGATCATTCATGGTGATAATGGCATTATCTTATAAATTGATATTGTGAAAATTATAGTTCTAGATGAATATATATTCTGTTTGGTTTGGCAATATTTTGCAAGATTTTAGAGTTTTAGGCTGCATGTTTACAAAGAATCAGTGTGCAGTGTAGTGCACTGATTCTTTGTAAACACGCTGAGTTGACTATGATAATAAATGTCGTGAATGAATCTAATAATATTTATATACCCGTTGACAAATGCCGAAGAATACATGAATAATATTCAGAAGTAGTAGTGGAAGTATTTTCCAAAAATAGCAGGTCGTCTTAGAATTGAAAAACATTTTTAGAAGGAAGAAATGTTTATCTACAGGGTACATACGATGCTTATATCAAGGAAAATAGTATATTTGGATTTGGTATAGGTAAGTGTAATAAATGGAAATAATAAGGCAACTTCAATAGGCTGGATCCATTTCTTTATCAACCTATTTATTACTCGTAGAGGTGAATTATTTGGTTTGGAAACATTGTTTGGTTAACTGCCTTGAATTTTTATGTGCATAGACGTCAGAGTCATATAAGTATAGAGTTTTTTATTGGTCCCATTAAACGTGTTTGAAAAGTTATAAAAGTTAAGGTAACCGAAATTGATATTTGCATATGTTGTTTAGTTCTGAGAATCTTGGCAATTGAGGAGTTCTAGAATTCTCGCAATGCAGACATTGAGATATTCTCTTTGAGTTTGAGAGTATTTGAAGTTGTCTTGGGGTGTTGTGCTGACTATTTTATTATTATTGGTAGCATTTCTCGTTATGCATGCTCTTTCATGTACGTACGGCTGAGTTTCGGAGAGAGTTTGTGTTTGTAGTAGAATCGACGTGATATTGTCGTAGATTACGGTTGAAAATTGCAAGTATTTCTAAAACAAATAAAATTGGGAGCGGACAGGCAGAGACAGTTTGTGATGACGTTGTTGACTATAGCTAAGAAAAGTGAGTTTTGCGGAGATATACTAATTGCATGTCAGTTGCTATACGTAGCCAGTGCCAACTTCGGTTGCCGTAGATGAGGTTGAGGCACCTATGACGTTGACTAACACTACGTGTGACTTGGGATCCGTGCTTTTGTATTCTCCGTCCATTGTTCTCGTCATCCACGAATGGAGTAGAACAATAAAAACGAAAAGCATTTCGTTTCGCCCAGCTTATTCTTTCGGAGAAACTAATATAAATAGCATTTTAATCGCTCTGGCGCAAAACAACGGAAACCGTTTCGATTAGTAATATAAAGTGATGTTAGTCCATCCAACATTTATACCTTTTCCCTGAGTACTTAATAAAGTGGTAGAAAAAGCAGTTTATACATCGCCGAGGCACGGAAAAGTACGCCTTAGTGTACTCTGTATCTTTAAGGTTTTAGGGATAAATCCCATTTTATTTACTTTTCAATGCCCACTAAGGCTAACCAAAAAATTTGCTGTCTATATTCCCTTTTTGGTGTCTATTGCTTCCATGTATTAAATCCCAGAGAGGTTTCTCAAACCTTGGATTGCTTTGGAGTTTTAGTTGTCTGGTTTTCTAAGCTATTCACCGGTATCGAATTCACCGCTGTTGGTGTACCGAATACTAAATAATACTGTCATGTACGTAGGCGTATTGAAATGAAATACTTAACAAATGTGCCTAATCTACCTCTTTTTCCTTCACTTTGTGATTTCTTTGTGAATGCTGATCTAACGAGAACGTATTGAAGAAAATTTGTGTGTATCATAAAAAAGATGGCCTTAATTAAAGCAAACATGTCATTTCAAAGAAAGTTGAGAACCCAAGGACCTTTGAATTATCTATAATTTTTTATATTTAGCTCTTTTTCTCTTTGAACCTTTTTTTCCAATACACATAGCAAACTTTTTCTATCTATGGAATCATAAATAAGACATGATTTGTACTCCCTAAGTATGTCAGAGTTATGAAACAGATATCTAGGACGCTTTATGAATATACTGCTAAGATAAGTTATGTAATGTGATTGCGCAAATAATAAGCCGAAAGAGTCTTTGATTTAATCCGAATTGACGTGGATGGAGATGTGTGATTATATCACTTTGCTTTAATGCGGAGTATAAATTGTTCAATAGTACTCTACAAGGGTATATTATTATATTATCCCCACTAATAGTGGTGGTTATGTAACTTTGGAAATGCGTCATAGAATATAAAATGAAAGAAAGATGCAAAAAAGCAGGATGTAAATAATGTGACAAGGCAATTAGGGAGGATTTTAGATATTTTGTGTGGGATTTATATAGAGGATTGCGTGGTCTGATGTGGTTTTGGGTACAGCTCTGCGGAAGATGATGTTGCGGGCGCATCGACAGGCTTGGGCCTGGCAAGACGAGTGGCACGGGTTAACAATGGAGGACATTCGGTTGATCGAGAAGGAGACGGCGGAGGCCCTGAAGATGAAAATGGCGGGTCATGAGGAGGAGGGTCGGGAGCCTGAGGACGAAGAAGAAGAGGAGGAGGAGGAGGAGACGGGGCAGAGGGGGTCGTCGAATGGGTCCTCGGGTGGGGGTGGGGACGGAGAGTCCTCGAACGTGCTGCCCACTCCAAGTGGCCATGCTCTGCACGGACACGGCCGTCAGGCCCACTTGGGAGACAGGAGTCATGCTCATTTGGCCAGGACAGGGACGAGTGGCGGGGGCGCGTCGGAGAAAGCAACAGTCGATAGCAGTAAATTGATTCAAGTGCAAATTAGTGACATGAGTGAGGGAGTTAGTGAAGCAACGGACGTGGCGTCGGGCTGTGGAGTATCTAAAGCGATTCCTATAATTGAGACAGCTAATCAGAATAAGGGTCCTCACTGGTCTAGGACGTCGTCAAAAACAACATTGAATTCTCCTGGATCGAACTCAAGTAAAAGCTTTGAACTCCTTGCGTCTTGGAGGATGGAGAGTCTTGTGAGGAGAGATTCTGACTCTGGCGGCAGTGAAGATGAATTCTTTGACTGTTTAGGTAAGCCTGAGAGTAAGTTACCTTGAATTTCATTTCTATCTTTACTAGTCTCTTTATAGTACACAAATATCGTATTGTATGGTAGACATATACTGGGGCATACAGATTGGAGAAAGTAAAGTAATCTCACGTACTTTTGTGGTTAGCATAGTGCGGCAGTCTTATACCAGATCTATTCAGAAAAATGTAGCTAGGTACAGGGATTTTGTCATTCTTCCATCTTTTACAAATATCGGGGCAACGGGCACCTATTTTCTCTAAGCCAAAGTAATCCCACCAAGTCTCCTGAAACACGATTACTTTCTCTCATGCTCCTTGGAATTTGAATTGGAGTTTCCTTCCCAATTTTTGTTTTAATTATAAATGACAGCACTTTGGTCTTAATTATTGCAAACTCTACTTTTAGTTTGATAAAATCATGTCCTGTTTCTACAAAGTTTGCCCTAGCAACAGAAGGGAAAAGGAATCTAATACTTTCTGAGCATTTATGATGGAAAGGAAATATCTAAGAGAAAATAGAATAAAACTGTAGTGACCAATGGTTCGTAAGGTGTCAAAAGGAGAGCTATGAATTGGAATTGGAAGGCGTTATGACGGACCTTCATTTCTTTGTAAAATGACGCAGCACGATGAAAATTAAAGATGACAAATAGAGTCGGGAGACGAAGTTATAAAGAAGCCCCCTTCTTTGAAGTAAATCCCTTTCTCGGTCCTTTTGGTATGCGGGCTTACATTTGGCCTTATCCGTCAAAGTCAAAGAGGTCTCGGTCAAATAGAATTAGAAAAATACAGGGTATAGTATACAGAGTGTTCTAAATGGCTGTTTTTCGACACAATCTGTCAAATAGATTGCATTACATTTTACGTAGGTAGATCTTGTTAGGTAAGAAAGCCGAAAGGAGGTTAATATATTTTATGATGTAATCTTATGAGGCAATGTCTGGATATGTATTCTACGTATTTTCATGGAAAAGTATTGGAAGCGTGACGAGGCGAGCTTATTTTGTGTAGCAGCCCTGCGTAGGTACGTATGCCTCAGAGGAAACAGAATAGATTAGATAAACTTTAAAGCGTCATACTTGTCTACTCCACATACATAGAGTGTAGTGTATAAAAAGATGTATTGTATGTATTTAACTCTCGTTGTCATGTCATGCGAGGTGGTTGGCTGTCAGGGAGCACTCGTGTTCTCAAGCCTTCCAGCTCGTCCATGCACTGACTTAGTCGACACTAACTTTCACTCACAGTCACGTTGTTATAGTCAAAGTAAAAGCATTTTATTGCTTAGCAATGTCAAATTATTGTTGTAAGACCCACTCCAACTTGTCTCATTCTTCCACTTTTATATATTGCGAGGGAATGTATGTGCATAATGGCTCCGTTATAAGATTATGTAGTGCCAAATAGTGGAGATTGGAAGAGAGTGTAGGCTTTGTGAGTTGAGACAGTAGAGTTCTAATGCAACAATAACTACCATGACTTTTTGGTACAAATAATATTATTCCTCTGATATTGAGTGGTTCCTGGCACATGGATTGACGGCTGGAAAGTAGAAAAGTTGAGTAGACACATTCACATGAGATTATGCCACGCTTTTGTCAGGCTTGGAATTGGAAAGGATTAGGCATGCCAAAGGCTGTGGTGGTGAAATGTAATACAAATGCTAAATGGTTAAAGTTCAAAGAGAATTTAGAATAATATCATACGTAGGTTTAGTTAGAACTCGGCTCTCTCTCTACATTCTCGCTCACAATCAAATTGAGAGGAGATGTAAAACTTTACAGCAATTTGTATGGTTGGAGAAAGTGGGATGCTTTCTCTTCCCTCCTTGGGCTGTGTGGTGAAAATACTTAAAGAATATATGAAAGTATGTAGCCGTCCTTCTACTTTGTTCAGAATTATTGATAATGGACTTATGTACAATACAAACGGCAGAATTTATCTCCGGAAAAAGTATTTATGTGAAAATCAGTATTTATTTCTTTCGGCTACAATAAAATAAGGTACAGGAAAAGTCGGGTGTACTTTTTGTCCAATGCGGTTTTTTAGGGACGGGGTTTGACTTAATGGGCCGGTAGAGGTACTTTACACTGTATTTTAAATGAATACCAATATATCTTGACAAAAAGGCTACCTTTCTATTCTCATACTAATGGAAGGCGGAATTTTCACCGAGACGAAAACCTTTGTAGTTCTAGAACCAATCTTTTTTGTCTTTCTTTTATGTCCAAACGACTTTATCTTTATTTCTTCGTAATGAGAAAGCTGAAACCACCTCATCTTTCTTTTTTACTTTCTTTTTATAAGGTAAATTGAAAATTATATACAGTGCAGTGCCAACCGACTGTTCTGAATTACGAATGCCAGCAAGAAACGACAAAGGTACAACTCGGAATGGTTGATCCTCATTAAATACAAAGACCTAGACTTAGTATAAATATACGACTTTTCCCGCATGGACACCTATAAAATTATTCCTTTACTTTACATGCAGTGCTCATTGTTTTTCTTTAACATTTTACGATTTTAGTAGAACAGTATTAGTAGGCATTTCATGTACCATGCAGTAGGCAAGTCAATTACATTATTCCTTTTACTTATCCCATAAATTCGGCGTCATAGTACATCATTTCCATTTTCTGACAATTCTGAAAACTATTTTTTGCTCTATCTCAATCCATTCACTCTAATTTTGCATCGTATAATTTCATTTCCGACTTTTTTGAATTAATGATTACAGGGATTGGCTATAAAATAATACGTAAATAGATCACCTCTTCAAAGTTACAAGTTCAGTTTTATTTCCGTGACATCCAATTACTTACACCAAATTGAAATCAGTAGCAGGCAACTCTTTACACTAAATGACTGATATGAAAAGAAACTTTTAAAAATCTGATAAACGAGCAGTCAATGTCAATTTTACCATTCATACGCTCAGAAAAGAAAAGTAAATTTTTCTATTATGTTACACAGTAGGAAAACTTACGTTCATTTTAGTCAAAGAAAGTGAAATTAATTAGCTCTCTCCTTGAGAACGATAATGGATATTTCTGGTTAGCATAATAATGTTTCTATTTGAGAAGAAGGCGAGGTAGTAAATTAGGAAAAAACTCTGCTTGGGGAAATATTGAATTGTTTCTTTATGTGTAGGCAGCTTAGCATTTAACAATTTGTAATCTACTGTGACACTTGGAGTTCGTTTGTATGTTCAGAGTATCCTGCTGTTGCTTGTTAGAATACAGTAATTGTATTTGCTATGTACACAATGAAAACAATAGGAGAACTAACATTAGGCGCATTAAAAACCGTACTGATATAGTTGGAAAAACTCATTTTATCGTCTTGATAATAAAGATATTCTTACGTTGGAGAGAAAGAGGAATAAATTGATTTTTACTCACGAGTTTTTTAGTTTAGATATTCATTATTTTCTGGGTATACTAGTATTGAAGTAACAAAGTTTCAAAGTCTGCTGACGCATGTTGTCTTCATTCTATTCTTTTACAACGTTATTGTATTACAAAATGGCACTTCACTATCTCAAAGGGCACGTACTTAAGATTCTTTTGTTTCTTTTAAACATCCCACAACATTTCTAGGATTTAGTTACACGTACTTTAATTTTAATGTCGGTTATTTACTTCTCGTTAAATGTGAAACACAAAACTGGCTCTCACGACCATCTTTACTTTTGGGTTGTTTAAGTAACAAATAATATGACGACATTTGAGATGGCCTACTTTTTCACAGTAAAGTCACTTAGTTCTGGAACAAGTAGTGTGAACTGTAAATTGCACTTCTGTAGTCCATTAACTGTTTATAGTTGATAGTAACAGCATCAAATACACAAGTGCCTTTTGGGACAATATAAAAATGAGTATAATATTGTGTCGTTGTGTTTGTATCTAAAAAATAGGTACATGTATTCTACATCTGCAGGAAAAATGAGACATCCAATTGTTGGGGCATTGTGCATAAATTATATGAATAGGGACTTACATTGCGACGTAGTTGAGTCAGAGTGCTTTCTCCAGTTGACTTAATGTGCACATAGATTATTTAGAGTCGGACACAATGGTATTTAATTCTGTTCTTTGTCGTGAGTGAATTTCGGGAGTATTTGGTATTAAAGGGAAGAATTTAGGAAGAAATGCAAATGGTGTGATGAGAGAGTGTGGGAAGTATTTTAGTGATCTATCCTAGAGTTATACTAGTAAGCAGTGGTAGGAAGAAGACACATAAGAAGGAGTCATAATGTAGTATTGAATGTGTGCAATTCTGCTAGAACTGGAGAAATGCCACAGTTCACCTGAATGCATTCTATAAAGGTTTTTTGAATGTCAGAGTTGAGCTTGAGAATTGTGGAGACATGATGATGCAAGTAATATAAGTAGGTCTTTTTTATAGAGCAAAGCAGGTATACTAAGATGGTTCGACAGACATAAAGTTACAATGTGAGAATGTGAAAGAATTCTTTGAGAATGAGGATAGTGAAGTGAGTGAGTCGTAGCAGCGTTGAATTCAAATCGTGTTTGATTTGACTGGGTAGAATTGAGTTTGTCTAAGCGTGGAGTGTATTTGTAGTTGTAGTCCGTGTTGAGTGGTGAATTTTAAATGTGCTGTGTATGGAAATCCTTCAGATTTTGATTTCTGGTTTGTATTTATTATGTTCAGACGGGGATGATGCGTCTTCGCTTACCAAATGGAGCTCCATGGATCTCATTCCTCAAGAATCAGACACAACTCCCAGTCTGGAGACTAAGAAAGGTAAGTTATATCCAGCCACTCCACTATCTCATAAACAATACATTTGCATTTTCATGCATTTTAAATCCTGTGAAATTGTATCTTCTTCTTCGTCTCGTCCTTCACACAATTTCTAGAGTCGGGTTTTAAGTGTGCTGAAAATGTAATCCCCTGTGTCGCGTAGTATTTGCTCTCTTCTCCGTATTTACTCTTGCTCTTCTCCAAACTGCTAAAGTACGCATAGGACGCAGAGTGCTAAGTAAAAATCCCGTCTTAGCTGGCTCCTGAGTGGACTTATGTGACATTTTCATGAATCTGATGAGATGATGTGTGTTTTCAGAGGACAGCATATTTTGCCAGCCTTTCATTCAGCGGGTGACAGCGGAGAGAGAAGAGAAAAAGTCTCGGGGTTTGGTGAGTCGTGGCAGTATGGAGACATCTCTGCCTGGATCTCCCACGATTTTCGGAGGGGGGAGTGGCGGGGGCAGTGGATCATGCTCTACGACTGTCTTGTGTCTCGTCATCCACGCTGGCAGTGCTTTGGACGCCACGATGGACCTTCCAGCCAAAAAGTCAGATGTGACCACGTTCAGGGGTGCTTTTGAATCTGTGATACGACAACATTATCCTTCAATGATGGGTCATGTTGCCATTAAGCTTGTTCCTTGTCCCTCGATCTGCACGGATGCACTCGGGATTTTGTCTAGGTTAGTTACCTACCCTACTTATGCGGGATCTCCGCTCCGTCTCCTTCACCCACTCCAATAACCAAAGCTACGTGACTCTCTAACTGTCACACAACCTTATTAGACCAAAATGAAACGTCCAATTAATATTTACGTTTCTTTTAGCTCCATACAATTCCCCGATAAAACTTTTCTCTCACTCGGATCTATTTCCACCAGTCAAAAAATGAAGTGTCTCAATAATATAAATGGAATGCACTCATAACTGTTAGGAATGCACTTACACTCCTCCACTCGCCCCACTCGCCTTTCCTAAATCATAAAATACGATATAATATACTCCTTTTATAGTTCCCAACAAGTCCGCGTTTTTGGAGCACAGGACATTCCATGCCGCGTGTGGTTTCCTTTACGACGTGGCCAAAGAAATTGCATTTTTAAGTAGTCGCAGAGAATACTGATGAATCCTACATGTTTCTTTTTAGAGATTCTCACAGTGTCTGACCTTAACTTGAAATAACGATTTTACTTTATAGTCTCTTATTCAATCCCATTCATTCACCGATTTTCTTCTGCAAAATAGATAAGGCAGTTGTCAGCATATTAGCCAGCTATTAGCCTCTATATAAAAACGGATAGCTATAACTGCCTTATAATTCTGTTTTAAACGTACTTTATATTAGACCAGTCTTAACAAGACTCGCTTTCCAAAAAACTATAACAACGCTCAAGTGAGTCGAGATTTTTAAAATGGCGTTTCATTAAGGTCGTAAAAGCTTAATAAGACAATGTGATACTTACGTAATTATGTCGTGATTGCTGATGTACTAATTTGGGGATTATTGCAGTCTTAGTCCATATAGCTTTGATGTGTACGGAACTGGCGATAGTCCGCAAATGACTCATGAATCGGTACCTATTGGCGCCATTCCGCTGATGTCGGCATCTCAACACGAATATTTTGATGCGGTGGGCAAAACCGTTGCGGCTGCCAATCAAGTTTACCAAGAATTCCTCAAGTCAGAAGAAGGGCTTGGCTTCAGCGGTCAAATCATCATTATTGGAGACTCCATGGGCTCCGTTCTCGCCTACGATGCCCTAACTCGACACTCACATTCCGGCCAATACGCTGCCGACGACGAAGCTCCTTCTAGTCCAGGTCATTTTTAACTCGGTTTAAAATTTGTAGCTTGCAACCTCCCTTGTTATTTAATTATACCATTTTCCTAAGGGCCTTGTACAGAATATTCGTATATACCTGTCGTTAAATTGGTGCTCAACTCAAATATACAGATATTCATATTCATAGGTATTGGATTGGAAGCAATATGCGACGAATCTGTCTCACATTCCCTCAATAGCTGCAGACTTTGCTGTTTTATTTGATATACCTATAGATCTGTCTTGCTTTCAGTATGCAAAGAAAAGGAAGCTTTACGTTTGCATTTCAGTTCAGAGTAAGGTTGTAACCACCAGTGTCTGTTCAGCTCTTTTAATCCCAGGATTTACTATGCTCGTGCTAAGTACATACGCAAACATAAACCAGCGAAACTGTTTTGTTGTCAATGTGCAATTTTAGAATACTATACAACACTTATACAGTTTCCTAATTAAATGGCAACTCTGCTCTACCTAGTATTAGTAGTCAAGGTTTTCATCATCGTAAGTGCCCCGTTTGCTTTGTTATTTAATGGGGATTGGATTAATAAAGCTTTTAGCTTACCTTTTCATCTTTGTTTACCTGCAAATATTAAAGCAAATATTAAAGCAAAACGTGCTCTCAAGTTTTAAACAATTTTCTGCGACATAACATGTAAAAAATATTGAAAAAGATTAAAAGACGGTAGACTGCTCAAGGCCTTACACTACAAGCAGGCTGATCCGGTTAGAACCCACCTGCTTTCCTTCATCTCTTGCCTTACCCCATTCGTTGCTACCAATCGTAACCTTAAAGTGTTGTGCCAGTCTATCTTATTGTTCTATTTACAACAATCCTAACTGCGCTGGCGCATTCGTTAAAACCAAAACTACCCCATTGTTCACACATCAGACTGTCAGCCAGTATTATAAAATAGTATAGTCACTAATTCCTCAAAATATTGTTATTAGTGAAATGACTTTGGTTAACCGAAGCCTTGACACGACAGCAATTTCTTCGTTATGACGAAAAAATGAAATATCGTGAAGAACAGGTTTTAAAGTATTTTAGTTATTTTTAGAATGCAAAAAAGCTGTACTTGGTGCCTGCTGCCGAAGAATATTTTTATTATTACTCAGGGGAAGCTAGTTGATAGGATTGAAGTCTGTCTGAGCACTCTGATCATACGTGGACAATTTTTAAACTGGAAGGTACAGTGTACGTACAGTAAAGCTACAGGAATGCCGGAATGAAAATGTCAACTGCCAAATCTACACGAACTACGTTTCGTAATTGAACGTATTTCGTTCGTAGTTGGTGGAAATCCGCTTAGTCTAGTCCCTACAGTTCCGGACTCATCCCTGACTGCACCTTTGACAATACACTATCTAGGTTATCGATATTATTCTTGTGCTAGTTAAATTCTAGTTGCAATGGTTTATTTATATTAAATTTACGAGTGAAAATGTCAAGTAAAATATTTTATTCAACTGTATCGTCAAATGGAATTTGGATGTCTTCTTATCATCTGTCCTGATTATGACGCACATAAAACCCAGCAGAGTTGCATAACAACAGATTGGTTTGAATGACAATGTGAATTTGTCGTCTCGGTAATGCAGCTTTAGCCTTCGTGTCATGGTTTTTTGTGCAGGGAAAATAATATGAAAGTTGTTTTTCTGTAGTGTAGTGAGTCCTAACTGATTCGTGTCACGTTCCAGTAATGCATACTTACTATATATAGCACATTGACATGGGCAGAATGAATTTTTCATTGGCTTTTTGTAATCTTGAGAGAATGAAAGAGCTAGGGGATCGTAATAGACACGTACTGTTACCACACTCTCCATTGTATCTTATTTCGTGATTTGCTTACCGTTCTAATGTTCAATTTCTTTATATTTGATGCCCGGGAGTGTGTTGCTTGCGTGTGTCACGTCAGTCTGCAGCTCCTTTCGCTATCCAATATCCGCCCATATGACATTTGTCCATTACGATGATTGCGACTTGTGACCTGACTCTTTTCTCCCAGATGTTCCAGTAGAAAATGTACTTTTACTTTGTCTATTTCAGGTCACGGGTTGGACGTTGACCATTTACATGCTGGCCATGTACAAACGTCTAGACGAAGATCTTCCTCTTCGGCAAGTGATACTGGAAGTGCCAAATTGGACTTTGAAATCACCGACTTTTTCATGTTTGGAAGTCCTTTGGGTTTAGTCCTCGCTCACCGCAAAATTTATTCCGAAGACAGACAAAGTAATTTTCCTATTAAGAACATCAAATTCCTCCGAGAACTACTTTCCTCACTCCTCTAATCAATAGCCAGTTGAGGACATGACTTACTAAAGACGCAAAAGTGTTTTCACTTTATGTCAGTGCATATCAGTCACAAACTCATAAAACTTAACTCCGTATCTACACAACCTTGTTTCTCAAATAGTTTCTGAATCACGCAACAGATAAGAACTACGACAACATTAATTTGTGCTATATAAATTCTAAATCACTTCAGACTAAAAAAATGAAAATTGTCGGAAGTCTCAAGTTGAGTAGTTTTAATCTATTTAATGTTTTTAAAATGACGTTGTTAAAGGTGTAGGTATTACAGTCAATGAATTAGGATGCATGATGAATAGAAGTCTAAATAAACTCGAGAATTTCAACGACGTGTCAGCAATTTGTATGTGTAGGAACTACGCGAGAAAATCTCGATGCACATAAAGACTCAATTTGCATAAGAATCCATGTTGTTATAGTAATGAAAGGAGAACATGAGCTTTTGCATCTGGAGGCTTTGATATTGACTGAGGATGAGAGAAATGTTGTTATGCGCAATGATGTGTGAATGTGAATATTATAATTACGGATGTTTGTACTTTGCAGTGGGATTGGGTAGACCATGCCATCAGGTCTTCAATTTATTCCATCCTACCGATCCGTTGGCTACTCGATTAGAGCCATTAATCTCTGCTCGGTTTGCTGCCGTGTCCCCAGTAAATGTTGCACGATACGCAAAATATCCACTTGGGGATGGACAACCATATCATCTATGTAAGTCAATAATTAGCTTAGTTTATCTAAAGTTAACTCATGTGTATAGTTTCCTTGATATGGATGACTATACTATGGATTACGAGAAAACATAGCATAGGTATTTGTGCATGGGGATTGGTAATCCAATTTCAAGTCGTAAAAGTCCGAAATAATATACTCAATGGACTTTTGGCATGTTTCATATTACATTTTGAAGCTTCTCATTTTAATTACTTGTGTAATGGTTTCCAGAACTTCTTTTTGTGTTTTTCAGAACAGGACAAAAAAAATTAAAGTGATTTTGTCTAACGTAGAATCCTTGCATTTCTCTACGTTTTATGTACTATGTCGCAAATCTTAAGAGTCCTACAAATCAAAAATTTAGATATTCAATTCAATTATTTATATGTATTCGTTTATAAAAGGTTTCCGAAGTTCTCCCGCAAGACTCGCCATCAAATTGTATTTTGTCGTTCTGCTGTCCTCAAATAAGCGAATCATGATCATGTCTAATAAAACAGACAAGAAACAATTTGTGCGTCATTTCCGTGTTTATACCTGCCTATTGACATTTCTCTTCCAGCTTACTCCACGGGGATCTTTGGTCAATGTAGTTAATCAATGGGGTCAATAGTACATCATGAACTTAAAAGCTTTCACTTAGGTATCTAATTCCCATGGAGTGGACAACTAAAGCATTGCTTTATGTATTCGTCTTCCTTTTTTGTCATTTAGCTTGGCTCTCGATCCATTACTCTAAATAAGTCATTCCATTTGTCAGCTCTCTATATTTACCCATTTTATTCTTTATATCACAGACAACAAGATGGTAACAACATTTTTGCAGATTTCTAAAGCCCAAAAATGATAACTGCTTTAGCATTTAATTTAATACCTTTTTGTTGGATAGGGCAAACAAAAGTAATTTGCAAGATTATTAGAAAACAAAGAGTTTTATAACTTGATTGGATATTTCCCCTATCTTGTATTTCTCCGTCATGATTCTGTTTCCTCCATTTGATACCCGGTTTTATTGTCCGAGTATATTGCTAGTAACTTTATTACTGTTAGAAACTGTTAAAAGAGAAGCTGTAAAGAAAGCATTTCTTTTATGGTATTAATACAATACCTTTGCTCATTTTCTCTTTGTTGGCCATTACTTTCTTGTTTTCAAGATTTGGCTGAGTCATAAGTAATTACATCCTGAAAGCTAAGAGCCTAAGCTTTTATTTGTTTTATTCTCATTCTGTTTCAGTGGAGTGTGTACAGTGCAATCCTCATATATTTGCTGATGCCGGTGGAGCCAATCTTGGTGCTTTAACTCCAAATGCACGCAGACTATCTGATATAAGTATTACGAGCGGAATGTCTGGTCTCATTGATGCCCTACCTCTGCAAGCAATCAACGCTTGTAATTTTTTGTATTTACTTGCTATTGATGTTCTATGGAGTCATTACTTTTTATTCCTGCTTATCTACTTGGAAATTGTAGAAATCGTTTTTAGAACTACGGCTTTTTGTATAATACAGTTGAACGGATTCAATTAACTATTTAGCATAATCAAATGTTCTTCTTCTCCAGTGACTCAAAAGTGGTGGGGCAACAAAAGGATGGATTATGCTCTGTACTGTCCGGAAGCCTTGGCGAATTTTCCAACCAACTCATTGCCACACCTTTTCCATGCTAGCTACTGGGAGTCTACAGACGCAATTGCATTTATTTTACGACAAGTAATGCTCATTTAGTGAATTGCTACTTTAATTATGTCATTAAATTGATTTCATTGTTAAATCCTGCCTTTTGTGGTACAAATAACTCTTAGATTGGACTCCAGGACAGCAGTTCAGTTCTAAATCACGAAGAGAAAGAAGTTAGAATATTTACACCAAATCAGCCGCGAGAAAAGTGGATGAAAAAGAGAACTTCAGTGAAACTCAAGGCATAACTTTAATTAATTATCCTCAAACGACGTGCTGTATAATTGTTTTAATACTTACTTGTGTGGACTTACAGAACGTTGCCGCTAACCACCGTGCTAATGACGTCATTGTGAAAGAAGGATCCCCTCAGGTTCTCAAGGCCAGATTTATGTATGGCCCTTTAGACATGGTAACGCTGACTGGAGAAAGAGTTGATATTTACATAATGAGAGATCCGCCTGCAGGAGAATGGACACAAGTCGCGTCTGAAGTTACGGACAAGAACGGCAGAGTTTGCTACAATATCCCTAGCGATAAAAGTTTAGGATACGGCATATACCCCGTAAAAATGATTGTTCGGTAAGTGGATTAAAATGCCATGCCTAGCCTAGTCGATGCAGGAAGACGTAGCACTTTCTCCCGTCTCTACTCTTTATTTCTTTCATTATGTTGCGACAGTCTTGTAATGCATTTTCTTAATTGCAGCGGAGATCATACTTGTGCAGATTTCTACTGCGCTGTAGTTCCTCCCAAAACAGAATGCATCGTGTTCAGCATAGACGGCTCCTTTACTGCTAGCATGTCAGTTACCGGTAGAGATCCCAGAGTCAGGGCTGGAGCTGTAGACGTCGTCAGGTACTACTATCTTATCATTTTTATCGTGCATTTTGAATTTAGCAATTTACCACTTCCAACAACTAAACAATCCTATCTCGTGTCCAATTATCATCAAATCCTTCCCCCATTTCACACTGTCTAAACTCCTATCTTTATTTCTCATTCTCTTTTTTGTGTGTCATGAAAACTTTAATATGGGCAATCTCTACGTTACTGCTTTGTTACTAACAATTCTGACTCTTCATTTATTAGAAATATGTAATGTGCATTTGATGCCTACCACTATTTTAAAAATGGAATCTGAAACCGAATGTGGGACTGAAAATCTACAAATATTATGTTTCTTATAAATGTTTACAAGTATTTCTGCTTTTCTGTAAATGAAAAAATTATATCAGAGTAAATCGCGCAGAGTATTTCGCAAATTCGTAAGAAAAGAATTGGCAAGATTTTTCCGAATTTTTTAGAATTTTGGGAGTTAAAAAGGAGGATAAAAAATACACTGACATGTTTAATTTTAAAGCTGACTTTTAGAATTTAATTTTTTATCTCCAATTTAGGCATTGGCAAGAACTTGGCTATCTAATAATTTATGTCACTGGTCGACCGGATATGCAGCAGCATAAAGTTGTCTCTTGGCTTGCTCAGCATAACTTTCCTCATGGTCTCGTATCATTTGCTGATGGCCTCTCAACAGACTTTTTGGGACACAAAGCCGATTATCTCAAGAGTCTTGTTCAAGTAAGTCTACTACAACTACTCTTAATAACTATTAATGCCCCTTAGAATGGATATGAATTCCTTCAATGTGCTAGAAATGTCTGAACAATATTAATCTTATATATCAATAAAAATATTCTGTTGATGCCTGCATCTTACATTATTAAATTTTCTGAATTGTGAATTTGCATATTATTCATATTAACGATCTTAATCTAGTTACATATCGCTTCAAGAACATTGTAGAATTCCAATATTACTTATGCTGATGAATATTTTTACGCTGAAGTTTATATTTATTTTTATTATGCAGGTTGTTTTACCTTCATTGGGATATTAATGCTTACCCTTATTATTAATTTGACACTTTTAAAATAAGTCAAAGTTGAAAATTTGTTTAATATTTGTGAATGTATTGCAGGAACATAGACTCCTAATCCATTCAGCATATGGAAGTAGTAAAGATATTACAGTATACACTGCAGTGGGCGTGGCTCCGGAAAGAATATTTATTATTGGTAAAGTTGCAAAGAAACAGCAAGCTTTGGCCACTGTTTTGAATGAAGGATACTCGGCCCATCTGAATCTTTTGATGGCCCACGGAGGCTCTCGCCCTGCTCATGGAAATGCACGCATGGTCATACCACGCGGTTATTTCGGCCTACCAGGACAGCCTATGTCCTTAAGAAGAAGAAGGTAATTTAGTTAAATCTACCTTTAAACAATTCCGGTTTTGTAGAAGTTCTTTATGATTTTCTACGAAATGAGGATTTATTTTATTTTATTTACCTCACGGAAGAATTAAACATGCATTGATACTGACTTGAAAAGCACATATTACAGTCATGTTGCAATTTCAGCATTTATGAGAGTCGTCATGGTGTTCAAGAAGTTGTACTTTAATTTGTATCGTTTAACGCATTTATTTTTTGAAGGGTTTTATTTTTTACTGTAGAGAATTTCGTACTCTTCATCGTCTTGGGTATTGGATGGTGTATCCATTTTCGTGTACCACAGGTACATGTGAAGCCCATTTACGTTGTCGTTGTGGACCAGACACATGCGTTATTGTCAAATAAATTCCTATGTAATTGTAAGTGTAAGGAAAGAATTGAAGTTGACGTTTTCTACCCTCACGATTTGGAGAACACTTTTATGCATGTGCATCCACATTGGCGACAGACTTTTTGTTTCGTCTTCTATGTACCTTAAATGTAAATTATTTGGGGTTCCTTCTTCAAATTCTACTTCATACACTTCTCAAACAAAAAATAACACATCGTTTCATTGTGTGCCCAGCAATATAACTATGTATATTGTTTCCCAAATGTATTTCAGTCTACTCTGTGAATTCATGATTTCTCTGCAATTTCTCTTTCTGAATCCTGTGAGCAGTTACTCTTTTCTTACTACTACCACAATATGGTATTTTACAAAAATGCATCAAAAGGATACCAATCAGGGACTTTTTAAAAATCTACTTCAATTTGGGTTCCAAATTTTGAATCTGTATGAAAACAATAATGTGGGAAGGCTTTTGTGCTTTGTTATAGGAATAATTATTTCTTCTACCCACAAATTGCATCTTAATTTAGTTTACCAATTAAGCTAGATAATTTTTATCGCCACATTTTTGCTTAGCGTAAAAATGAAACTATGGTAAATAGATTGTTTTGTGGAAGTATACTTGAACACTCTACACTTGCTATGTGCACGTCTCAAAATTTGGGTTGTAGGTACTTTTGAAGTATAAACTCGTATCCACTTTTGCATGAAATTGGGTTTGTATGTCTTCATCTTCATTATGTAATTGGGGTCAACTGGTTAAGTAGAAAGGGTTAATTGATAAATGGACTGTTCTATTTTCAGATCTGCGAAGAGGACAGCATCTTATCCAGTAATGGGCCAAGCAGGAGATGCTGGAACAACGTTGACGCCTGGAGGTCGTGGCGTTTCCCCCAGACGGCCTAAACCAATCCTGTCTATGAAATGATGTTGTCTTCTTCACTTAATTCCTAAAAAGTCCTACAATAAAAATGAAAATATAAACTCAATAAATTGTTAAGGCAGATATTATTGTAATTTTCGTGTCCCCAGTGCGTACAAAATAGTAAGCTGAGGTAATAGGTAGCAATAATGCAATAAACTTGGAGAGAATTACTGACAGCAGCCTACTACAAGTATATGAGAAGTAAAAAAAGTTAATTTCCTATGTATGAAATAGTAATAGATGTCAAATCAATAAAAACTATGATTTTTGAAGACAGATTGCTAGGAGAAAGACGTAAAGAGTAATAGAGCATCGATATTATGCAAGTTGGGGACAGAGAGAATACATTTCAACATTTACTCTTCTTAAGCCAATTAAGAAAACAAGAAAGTCAAATTCTATTATCTTATAATAATTTTAATTACATAATATAATATGTACACCGACCTAACACCGGAACGGACAGAGTATGCAAAAGTGTAGACATTACAGATACCGCCAAACAAACTAAGAATTCTAATTGAAGTTACCAATTCAATAAATTACATAATATCTGTGACCTTTACACATCTAATCATAAGCCACCGTCGTTGATGAAAAATAAAAATCGTAATACCGTAGAAAATCAAAATATTAAATTGTGTAATTAATATATATTTGAAATATGTCATTCCAAATGGCAGAATAACCACGTAAACCAACAACCAAACTGTGAAACCAACAGATGAAGAGTACAAGATGAAATTGATAAAATATACAAGTATAGAAATCGTAATAGTAATCGTTAATGTAAGCATGACATCCTTTCAGCCAATTTCCTTCTCTAAAATTTTCTTTGTAAATAGTGATTAGTTAAATAGTTTTACTAGGATATTATTATTAGTAAATAAATGCTGTTGTTAGTGTTTCAGTAGAGTATGCATTGCCAGTACATAAGAATGTCTTTAGAGAGAGACTCAAATGCCCAAATAATGTACCTGTGAATAACTGGGAATTAAATAGTTCTTTACAGAATAACATTATGTCAGCGTTGTTGACCTTAGTGTGACTTCGCATCCATTGGACTGTATCACTGTGTGTATTCTAATAAGCGGCTTTAAAATTTCTGCAATAAATAAAGTTCACTTGCACTTAGTATAACTATTATTAACTTAGTAATTGAAGGCATCTATTATAGAGCTTCGATTTAAAGTTAATTAATCAATCGACTACTAGCTAGTTTTCCGATAAGCTTTGACATTTACAATTATATACATACGAAGATGTGTAACTATATTATGATTTACTCGTTGTAGTCATTGTCTATCCAAATTCAAACCGTTTGTAGATTAACCAATTTTAATAGTAGTAAACCTTGGACTGCAGTAAAAGTCAACAGAACAGTATTCGAATATTGCTAATATGTACAATTAGTTCAAAAGTAAATGTATCTTTGTAGAATGGTTGTTCTTGCGTTGTTTTCAAAACTGATAGAAAAGATAGTTCCTCACAAGGTGAAATATTAGTGCAAAAAATTATATTATATCTCCGTAGAGAATTTATATAGGTACTTACCACACGTCATTAGTCGCTCTAAATATATTACGATACCTACGAAAAGATCTATTTGTAGCTTCAGCAATAAACTGAAATTTTTAAAATTATCCATCACTAGTAGTTAGTAGAATTTTAAATAAAGTAGCACAAAGGTAACCTCTTTTGATGTCATTTTCCTTGCTATTGGTACACCAGTACCAACCTTCGAAACTACCTATGTTGTCGATATTCTGTAAAATAGTTCTCAAATTAAAGTTATTCAAATAGTTTAAGTAACTCTACTTGTATTGTTTCCTACTTTAAATTGTGTTAAGTTATAGCTATTACTTATTTTGTCTTGAAAATAAATAAATTGAATTCAAACCTAAATAATCAACAAATTACTTTATTGGTTCAAAAGATTTCATCTATCTAATCATGTTACATAGTATTGAGGTCTCCCTACGTTTATGTCACTTATGATAAAATGGTTCCAGGTCGTTTTAAATAGTTTCATTTATGATAATATAGTCCCTTATTCTACAATTCACAGTATACAATAACAAGGTGCATTTATACCAGCGGAAAGCCGCTTTAAGGGCTAATTCATTGTAAATGTGTTTCTATAGTATTTGCATGAAAAAGGAAGCCTAAGATAATATGATCTAATTTATTGTGACTCGTATTAAAGCACATGTAATGCATTTTATGAAACCATGTAAGTAATAATGCAATGGAAGAAAGTAAAAACGGCGTTAGATAGATTTGGTACGACACAATATATATTTATCCACAATATTAAATTCATTGACATTTAACACTTAAAATGAAGTACATTTCTATTTTCAGATCTACAAGCAAACGAAATTGCCATTGATTTACTTAATATAGTAACTGTTGACAATTTTCGGTAATTTATCTTCTAAGCTTAACCACACTCTAACTACACATCAACATCAAATAGTATTACACATACGATTATCAGAGTTACCTGCTATGATTAACAAAAATGATCATTTCAATTTAAGTAAAATCTGCACTATGATTATCAGTGCCTACCACTACAGACAAAGTAATCTAAAATAACTTAGAAAACAGAACACTTAGAGCACTGTCAGAACATTTAGTAATTGTAACTATTTAAAATTAACGTTTACAAGTTGAACATTTGAAAACCACTGGAGAAAGAAAATCTCATAAGTTCGTAATAATCACTCAACAGTAACGGATTAAATTTTCATCTACGATGACTATTAATTATTTTAACATTTATATACTATATCTATAATATTTCAATACACAAAGATACACTAAAATACATGTATTTGCCTTCATCTATTTACAAGAATTCTTGATGGCAATAATTATACATGTTCTTATGTTTCATAAGGAATGATTACTGAGTTTCTACCACAACAACGAGACACTCTAATAACATCACTGTACGTACACAACTATAACTTCCCTAACACTACTAATTAACATATTTCTCTATCCTAAAATCAGTTTTTACATCTTATACTTTTAAACTTTTACATTTCACTCTCCACTCAGATACCATGTAAATTGCTTAAACTAATTTTAGAGTGCTGATTTCAGAAACGAAGAGATTATCCTGTGAAAAGCATAAATTATGGAGATAATGCCCGAAAAGCAGAAAAATCTCTTTGTTATTTGGTATCAGTATCCTAAAATCAGTCAAAAATGTTGTAGCTGGGTTCGAGGGACTTTCCTCGGTGTTCCCTCATTAGGAAAACGTCTCACAATGGTCAAATATCATTATGTCCTATTACACAACTTAAATCATTAGGTAACACATTTAGTTGGCTTCTTTTTTTTGTGGTTCGGTCATGATTCTGCATGTATGTACATATATATAATAAGCAACATCTTTCAACATCGGTTGGACTTCTTTCACTTAGGTACTTTCCAAAGGTACATACATTCAAATTGTTCCTTGGAACAGTAGGTATGGGAAACAGTCAGCTCACAGGCACGATTATACAATCAGTTAAGTAGTATTAATTATAGTAGTGACACACAACGAGGTACTAAATTACATTTCAGTTGGTTCATATCATCAATCAAATTGATGAACATTTTCTAACTCAATCATTTAAAAATACACAACTTGACCTATATTCACTATTCTAATCCTTACACCTATTCACGAAGCATTCAAACCTAAATAGCCTTTTTTTGGCTGCATGGAATAGGGAACACTTTTTATCCTATTTACATTTAACCACCGAGATTGTAATTCTACTGAGGTAAAGTCCTCCATTAAACATTCATCTTAGATTTGTTAACATTGACACTTATATTTTTATCTAAATGCAACATTGGGAGTTTTAGGAATGATAATCATTGGTAACTGGAATGAGTAGTTTTTGTTGTGTTGGGACTGGATATCTCTTAGCTATAGTAAATGTCATATAGACATTTACAGAATTATATCTAAATTTTTGGCGTCCGACAGTGAAACAATTCTCCGGCTTGAATCACTTCCATATTCGAATAATCAGTTTTGTAAATTGGCTGTTTTCGAATATCTGCTTCCATAATAATTCCATATCATTGACGGCAACCTTTGCCAGCCTCTTACATGATACATTATATGTACATAAATAATGTCTCTTCAAATAGGTAAATTACTTATTTACTAATTGATTCTCTCTCCCCTAAAGCGAATGATACTGGAGATTCGAGATGTAACAATATTTTACATAATTATCATATTTGTATATTTTATCATTATATTCATTCTTCCTTGACCTGACGTCAACACTGATCTGTTCTTCTGGTGTGGCACATTGTTCCAAGCTCGATCCGGCATACAACTTGCATGCATGATACAAGTTACAACTATACTCAGCTTTCACATAAGCAGTCAAATCAGACAAACCATTCACATATACCTAGCTACCATTGGAATTAATTGGAATGTGACACTTATTTAGATTCAACTTGATATACATTATACATTCATCTTATGAATCTAACATAATAATAATTTACTAGAACACGAAACACTTTTTAGAGTAACAATGCATATTTTGTCTACATTTACGACTACTCTCCTTGAAAATGGTACTTAATAGTACTGCAGCTAAACAAAGACAATTCAATTAATCTACATTTCTTATTTTATTATACATATTAAAGTATGTGCGTCACATTCAGTAGGGATAAGTAGATAAGTACAAATGAGTATAACCACATATAACATTTAGATATTTACACCAAGTTAATTATATTATGTAGACAGTATCAATTAGGTAAATTTTTATCAGATTATGCCTCTCCTTATTAGATTTCTCTAATTGGTTTCCATTCCATTTTATTACCTATTTAGTAGGTATATGTCTATCTATATACTATTTAATTATATGTATTACCACGTTATGTAGGATCATTAAATACTTTGGTTCACTGCATTTGGTTCACATTCTTAATCAATTGGCGAAAGCATTTGCCTTTGTCTAGAGACATGATACATCTACTAGTTGTTGTGTGAAAAATACCTCCGTTTTTGGAAATGACATTCGTTTACTTGTCCGTAGTGAGTAATAATGATGCTACTGATTATCCAATGTACTAAATACTATTTTCAACATTAAATATTACACACTAAGTATTTATCTATACAGTTTCACATAAATAATTAAGTTCTATTTTACTAATAAAGAGAATTAAGTAATAATTGGAAAGTACAAGAATTGTTCTCATTTACGTAGTCGACTTGGAACCATTATGTACTAGTTGTGCATTGACTTGGTTTAGAAATTTAGTCTCAATATTTGTTACATGTATATATTTGGTAAGAAACATATTATACGACAGCAAGTATCTGTAATGCATTTTGCATGAAAAATTAACACATGCTTCCGCAACATAGCCAAACCAAGCCAAATGTAAATTCGATAACAATTAGCAATTTGCAGATTATTCAAATCTCAAGGTTGTCCCCGAGGAGAATAAGTATGGACAAATTGAATCGCATGATCATTGTTGTAATATACTTAGTAATCTCAAATGGGTTTAAAATGGTTGAAGACAATTTAGGGCAGGTGCTGCAAAGTTAGACGGTAACGGAAGTGCAGCTTAATAAATCTTGGTGACTCATAATATACAATAGTAGATTACTAATTTCTGTATCTTCCGAATTATGTAGGTTATAGATATGCTTCATTCTTCCGTTTGTTTGTACACTTCCTTGAATATCTTTTTGGCAGTGAGAACTGTGGGTAAAGGAAACTGTTTTACTTTGTTGTAACTTAATTATACATTGCAAGTTGATAAATAGTTAATTTTGGTTGCATGGAAAAATCAAAAGGTCATTATTTTTTGTTTCATGTGATTCATAACCGACATCGGATTCAAGATTACTCACCCATGAAAATACTCCATCCAATAAATTAACGACCAGACGTTTTAGATGAGATTAATTGTGGACATGCTTATTTGAATAAGGTTACTAAATATCATGTTGACTGGAACTTAAATATGTCGAAAAATATTGCACAATACAAATTCAAAGAAAATCTTACGTTATTACAACAACAGTTTGCAATTATTGGAAATACTTATTTACAAAGCATGTTTTATACACCATCACTAGCTCATACGCTCCTTGCTAAATTATTTGTATCGTACGTAACTATAATTGTAGTAAATCTATTTACATAAGTAGTAGTTAAGTACAGTCACTAACAGTAAGTAAACATCAATAACGTCCAACATGAAGCATTATACAGATATTCGTAGGGAAATGGGTAGCAATCACACGTTTTTTTAGATTATAATTAGGTTACTATACATTTTACGCATCGGCACCTGCAGACACGACATAATTTGTGCCCACAAATTTTTCATAGTCTCGGGGTAACTTAATCCATATCATCTTCTCTCGCTCGTAGTTTAGCATGTAAATAAATGCCTTTGGTGACATTCTTGTGGATCAATATTTTTCTCTAACAATGCAGAATGGATAATTACAATATAATGTAATTACACAGCAGGAATTTTAAGAATTCTAAATTCGACGTTGAGTATTCTTGTTTCACGATTTAATTACTTGTAAGATACCCTCTGTTTAGCCTCTGAAATTCATATTTAGGATAGGGTGGGATTGTTTAGAATATTGGCCAAGGATTTTTGTGGCAGATAGTTGGTAGCAAAAAATGTGAAGTATGTTTTTTATGAAAGCAGGTTCGCAGTTATTACGCGATATTATTATGTAGAACATAAGGATAATATTACCAATTACACTTAACTTAATGTCTCTGAAATAGTTTCGTCAAAATTAATACAAGTAGATCAAGCTATTAATATTATTGTTCGCAGACAATACACGTGGCATAATGTTGTAATGATATCCCAAACAATAGAAATGATGGATACTTAATAAACAAAAATTGTTGCAGTTGTTAGAATCAAAAATAATTTAAGCAATTTAAAAGTTATAGACACATTTATTCGTAGCACTTGTACTGCCACACTATTAACATAACCTTAACTCATTTATTACCCTATTGAAAGTGAAGACTTGAAATAATTTCGACTGTTTAATTTTCTCCACGAGGCATTTAAGTAGCATCAGTGGTTTAAATTGCATAACATTTACTTAAATGATAGAATTGTTTCAACATTAATTACCACCACCATTCTTAAAGGTCGTTATAATGTAAATTATGCAAATTATCCAGGAGAGACTTTCATACATTTTTCTAGAAAGTGGTTTTTGTGTAATTATTACGGATGATATGACAAATAAAGGGATCACGTAATTACGTTGACTACTCTTGTGCTTTGGAGTGAGAAGTCTGTTTTGTACGTGCTTTGCCTACGATGATGTAAAGTATGTTTGATGGCTTACGAATGGCTTGAATGGGATGGTTGACAAATGTAATTAAATACTTGAGGGCTTTGTGTTCCTGAAATTCAGCATGCTCATTATACATTTCATGTAATTGCTGGCGTTGAAACAAATATAAACCATGTAGGTATGTAATTAACAGTTGTAGGAAAATAATGTATAATTGATAAAATGCTCCATTTCGAGATAAGACAACCGATGAATTCACATCCACAAGAATAAACTGGCATTAGCATCATCCATATAGAAGCGGAGATCGGATTAATGAATTGCTTTGAAGATGAGTCTTTGAACTCCACGAGGGTATCTAAACTAAAGTATATAGATGAGCCCTTGCCTTATAATCAAAAGTACAAGGTATAATAACATAGAAGCTTCCACGCTTATAGATAAAAGGGAGGGAGCTTCGTTATTAAGTTAATTAACATTATAATTAAATATAATATTTGCAGTATGTGTATAAATAATTTATAGTAAACCCATTAGGGACTATGGTGTTTGTTACTACCTTCTATATGCATTTATGTATAATGCTTAGACTATTACTAATTTGGCTTTGACTGCATCTACTAGAGAAAGAAGCACAGTATGATGGAGATCTTGTGACGACTTCAATAATAAATGAGACAGATCATTAAGAAACTGGAGCAGTCTTATTTTGCATTCCGTGATGTTGATAATAGTTTTATTCCTCGGAATCTTCATTGTGCATCTTGATGAAACGGATCTGCACAGTTAGTTTAAGTAATTAGGGGGATGTCCAGGATATTTTTATGAATAGTGGGCTTATTTAACTCTCTTCGGCTAATGTTCTTCTATGCTAGTATCCATGGGTTTCTTGTCTAGCCTTTTTCTTTCTCTAGTTTTGGCTTTCAGCATGGATCATATGGTAGTTTGCAAGAGAGGAAGATCGCTGCAGTGGCTGCAGGAACTCTTGTGACTATGATGATGGTGCACAAAGTGATTCTTGATGATTTTGGCATGCTCAGGTGAGAACGGCTCCATAGTTTTGGAGGAGGAATGGCACATCGTGAGCACGACGCCACTGTCGTTGGTTTTGTGCGACGAGTCACTGAAATTGGAATCCTGCCTTAGATAATTTCTGGATTGAGACGAGGATGAGGAAGAAGAGTTCCCAACAGGAGCACTTGCATTGGCACTTGCCGCTCCATTCAATGCTCCAGCTGCCAAAGCCGCGTTGTTGGATACGTTGGCCGTGTTGGTAATGGCTGTGGAAATATCAGTGATGGAAAGTCCGTCTTCAGCACAAATCATGAGAACAGAGTCATTGGACATGATACTGCAAATGGAGTCTTGTCTCACAAATCTTGACCTCTTACTGAGAGCGGGAGTGAGTTCCGCAGTGATGGGGCGGTGCACGTAAGATTTCTGTCGGATGAGATTCGGCGGGAATTTGACTCTGGGTTGAGACTGTTCGGGCAGAGTGAGGGATCGGATGAAAGGAGGTTTTCCACTCGCACCTGATGTGGTTGGTCCGGTTCCAGCAGGGTTACTGATGAGTAGAGGGGACTCTCCGATTCCGTTGATGCTGTTGCAGTTAGTGATGGTTGAATTTAATGAACTCTGTGGAGTGAGGGATTTCATGGAGGACCTTTTGGGACTTTTTCCAGGGCAGGGACTGTAATGTGGCGAGTAAGTCTCAGTCGGTTGCTGTGATGTGTTGGCTGGAATATGGGTTTCATTGATGGCCAATCCTGAGTGTGGTCCTCCAGATCCTCCAGGTTCTTCAATAGTTTCTCCGTTTCCGATTATGACGTCATCTCCAGTATCCCGAGAAGTGTGGTTGCTGTGGCGTTCCCGATCTCGATCTCCTCTCAAAGCAGCTAGTTGTTGCTTGCGACGCTTCTCCCGAAAGAATCCACATAACAATTTCGATACCTCCTTGCAAGCCATTTTGTTACGGAACACGTAGATAAACGGGTTGACTACTGAAGAGGAGAGCATGCCGACGACGCTGAAAAAGTGCGGCCAAGATGCAGCTGCAACTGATGAACCCCCAATGCCACGAACAACCAAATCGCTGAATTTACGCTTGAAAATATCGATCTCATTTATGAGCATGAAGAGGAAATGTGGTGACCAGCAAAGGAAAAATGAAGCCAAGACCAGGAAAGCTGTTTTGATTGCACGACCCTCTTCACGGAAAAGCAGGGAGGAAGAGCTTCCGTTTGAACTTCGTCTCCGGGACTTTTTCACAGCGGGCGGAACGATTTGCGGGAGAGAATTGGCTGCCTGGCTGCTGTTAGACTGCGGTTGTTGAACGCTGCCTGCCATCGGAGTCTTTGAAAAGGGATTCATGTAGTGAGTTAAGAAATCGATTCCTTGCGGGATTACACTGGTCGATCCATCCATGACTGTCAACAATTCCCCGGAAATGCTGTGTTTCCGAGTGCGTTCGCTGTTGCGGTGGGCTGCATGATACATACGCAAGTAGAGCCAGCAGAGACCAACGAAAGGAAACAAATAGCCAACAATGATCTGTACCACCGTGAAAAATATGTGCAGGCTCTGATGCAGGTCCGTGTCAGATGGAATCAGACAAATTATGATGTATGGTGTCGCCAGAATTGTTCCACTAAGCCATGCCAGAACGATCATGATTTGACTTCTGCTCCGAGTGATCGTCATGCTGTAGTGCAGGGGACTCGTCACCGCGTAGAACCTATCCGTGGCAATCAGGAATGTCGAAAAGATAGCTGAGAAAATCACCGAGCTGGAAATCGTGGATATGACATGTGAAATGCATGACAGCAACAAGTACTGGCTCAGAATCTTCTCGAATATCATTATCGGTGCGATTATGCTGGAGATCAAAATATTCGCTGTCACTAAACTCAGTACGAATCTGAAATAAAACAAATTTAAAACTTGTTACACATACAATTTTTTATTTAATACTATCTAAAGTACTAAATAATGAATATAATCCTATTGCGTACTATTACTGGAAGCTGCGCCTACCTATTTACTTTGCTTTCAATAGTAACCCCAGTCTGTCCAAAGATTCGTGAATTGTTTAGAATAAAACGGGACAACATGCGAAAAAATGTTTTACAGTTTGCTCATGAGTATTTTTCTGTTTTCATCATATAGTTAAACCAATGCGAGAGTCTTGCCCCTTATTATGCTTACGGTTAACCAGCAATTCAATATTTACTTAAACAATAAGATTCTCTATAAAATTATTTGCTGAATGTTTGCATGCCAGCAAATGCATACTCTTTCGAAAGTCTTAACAATAACTTTTGGATCCTTTGTTCGATCAATGAATTCTAATGGTTCATGCCATAGCTATGTTTCCATAGTGCATAAAGCTCACCTAACAAGCATTTTCTGATATTTTCCTCGTTAAAAGTTACTGGAGAGGATTAGAGTGGAACAATGAACTCTCGGATGTTTATATTTAGTACTGTAAAGGGCAAAAGGAGGAATACTACCTTAGCCAATGGTCGAAATATTGTCTTTTGATTATGCATAACACCCACCGCACTAAAATGCAATGCCCATTAGCTGCAGAATAAGTGACATTGCCAGGCTGATATGGAATTATTTTCGCAATAGTAAGAATGTCTTAACTGGGACTACTGAATGCCCAAATTTAATGGGTGACCAATCAATTAAAAACATCTCTCGGCACTTTTCGAAAGTAAATACGGTACTGTTAGTAATTAGACGGTAGTTAGACATTATGCTATACAATTCACTGTTGAATCTTGTATGCCTTCCTTGAAGATCGTAGAAAACAGAAATTCCATTAATTCTAATTATGCACATTTGCAGCACAACTTTCCAATTATCCCGATTAACAGATATATCTATGACTGTATAGGTATAGATTTGAAAAGCATCAATTGTAATAAATAGGCGTGAGAGTCTGGAAACTTAGAAATGTTATCTGTTTTGAAAACGTTATGTTTTTACCAATTTCAAGCAAAATCTAACTACCCATGCAAAAATTTTGTGCTTTTCTTGATTCTGTTTTCACGAATCACATAAATATTATAAGTTTCGAGAAGTAAAGAAATTCCACCATCTTATTAAAAATCCGGTGGATGGGATTCTAATCTTGAAAAGGGGTAATTACTATGAAAGCATTATATTAATATTATAGCATTTGAATTCAACCAGTTACTACAATCACTAGCGCTAAGAAAATGTATTACAATTTATTTCTTAATTAAAAGCCTTACTTTTTCTTCGCCTCCAATGTTATTTATTGCTAACTCTACGTAAGATCGGAGAACAAACTTGACTTTTAATTCAATCCTTTCACTTTTAAATGAAAATCGATTTACCCCACCATGATACTAAACACAGAGTAGTATGATGTTGCTTTCAGTAATAAGTAGCAAGACAAAGTACCAAAGCAAGCTCCATTGAAAGTACCATATTACTGATATTTCTATGGAAGTACCTAATATCTTATAGATTTTCTATCTGAAAAGCTAAAATTCGAGATACTAGCTTACTATATTTGCTAGGGCTTTCATCTTTCGTAGAAACAGTGCAGGGGGTAAAATAATATCCAGGGTATATTTTTAAATGTAGGAACATCCTTTCAAACATCTTAAAATTAGTCGTGTCAATATTTGTTTAAAGGGATCAGTTTATTTTAATGAAAATTGAAAATCAATTTTTAAATACTTTTGCGTTTTAAAACACATTGATTTCATTTAAAAAATGAGCTTCAGGGTTTCCAAAATAAAAACTATGACATAACCAACATTGTAGATATACGGAGGATTAGGATTACTTATATAGGTAGTGTGGGTGAGGATATTGGGATAGCGCGGTTGCAAAGACATAGTGACAGCATTTCAGTGGGCATGTTTGTCAAAGTCCAAGTGTAGTTGCTAAAATTGAAAAGCACCAAAGTCTTTTGTACATTTTCTACTCCAGGAGCAAAGATTAAATAAATCCTTGGCAATCGTCAGCACTAAACTTTTATGAAATGTAGCATTCTAATTATTATAAATCAAATTCATTATTAAGTAATGATACTATAACTTCATTAATGGCAAAAAAATAATAGCACTTTATTTTACAGTCGTAAATTTAGTTACGGCTATACCCATAAACTGCCATTTACAATAAAACAGCGACCAAACCTCATTTCATTTGACCACAGTCTGATTTTTTTTGACAACTGAACAACTATTTAAAACTATATTACCAAATCTTAAAACAATGAAGTCGATTGTATTCTTTTTCATCGTGCAGTTGGTGTTTATAATGTTAAATGAGTGTTTCGCTTCTCCACCAGCTTACGACTACTCCTATGAGGCTTATGAAGACATAATGATGAGAAAACCACACCAGGTAAAACAAGCACATTCATTACACGTTATTTCTTTATTAATCAAAAGAGTTTAAATTGTTATTGTGCCGTTGTATAAATTATTTTCCACAACAACACAACGAATCAAACAATCATCATTAATCAAAATGATTTAGTTGTTTGGACGACTAAACACCGTATTTTTTTATTTATTGAAATTACATATTGTTTAAAACATTAGCCTTGTGAGGAGAAATGATTAAACCAGACTGAAATTCAATAACTAGGGGCCTCTAGTAATGACGAGCGAGCACGTATCCAGTAGGGGCGGGGGGCGCAGCGCCCCCCCCCCCCTAAATCTGAGAAAAGAGAGTTTTTTCCCCAAAAAGGCCAAAAATTTTTTCGCGCTTCGCTATGTATCTTAACGCTATATGTCTTAAATTTGTCGTTATTTTTGGTGCGCCCCCCCCTTGACCAAATTTCTAGATACGTGCCTGATGACGAGTATCCCAGTATGTTTAGTCTGAAAAAATCAAGATATCTTTCTGAGACAGATATCTCTCTCAGCCTACAAAATATTTTTATATACCTTCTTGAGTATTCGTATATTATTTGTTTATTTACAACTTTTTTAAAATATTTTTAGTGTAAGCAAAAGAAGCAGTGGTGTTACCTCAGCAGCGAATGCTGCGGAGGGTTAAAATGCATCAAATACCCACATACTTTCGACTACGTCTGTTACGACACTTATCATGACCAACGAAGATTCCACATGGGGTAAAATTAAACCTTCATTTCCACTCTTTACAACTAAATACAATCATGGATTTGATTTACATTTTGTTTAAATACATTTAAAGTTACTGCACTCCGATAACCTATAATAATTTGTACTTGAAATAAATTCTTTATAGCTCTTCATAAAAATCATTGTAAATTTTAAAAAATAATTATCTGTCTTGGCAAATGTATAAATTAGCAAAATAAATAAAAAATCTCAAGGTACATTTGCTTTTTTTGACCCATCCAATAACACAAGGATTTTATTGGCTCCACACCAAACAGATTGTCAAAAATTTTTGATGCCTGGCATACATACCGACATTAATACACACGTAGATACCTAAGAAAATGAGTATATGTCACTTTACGTTTATACTATAGTCATGATAAAAAGTGCAACAATATCATACTAAACTACAAGGCCACCGATACTGCTATTGAATTTCAAAAGATTATTAGATATTTCAACATCTTGATTAAGTTTCAAAACATGCTAATACCAACCCAGAGTGGGGTTTATTGTCTTGCGTGAGAGTGTTTAAAGGAACTGGACCGAAAGTAGATAGATATATAGGTAAGTAGGAAATTTATTGCTTTATCTCAGATTGTGGTTATAATATAGAGATATTTACATTTCAAATTTGCAGAGTTGACAATAAATAGCTTGTATTTTCTGTTTGCAACAAAGTTTTTTATATTTTATTCCATAAATAAAATATAAACAAAACAATACATTCATATGAGGTACAACAATGTTTTTGGTACTCAAAGGCTTAGAGAAGTTTAGGTATGTGTACTTTCAATTTTATTCCCAAAGTGGTATTTTAGATTTTAAATGGTTGGCGTAATACATGAATCCTTGTGTACAAAGAAAATATTAATAGCATATTGAAGACTTTTAATACACCAATACATAGCATCATATTTTGGTTTTTACAATCACTATGGCATAATAATATGTATTATTAGTACCATAATTTTTTGAAAGTAAATGTCTATTTCATCCTGTTATTTCATATATGTCGGTTAGTTTGAACTTATGGGTTGCTTATTTGTCTTGTTACCAAATCTTAGCTTTGGCATATGTCATGCCAGTTGTCTACAAAACTACAAAGAGAAGTTGACTTTGAAATGTTATCCACAAAGAACCATCAATTTTTCCTGGTATGAGCAAAGGAAAAGTAAAGTTAATGTCAACAAGGGAGTTCTTTCCTATAAAAGTGATTTTCTGTCTTAGTCCTCTAAATAATGGGTCTAAATAGATGGATGATGGTTTATATCTGGAATCTATACTTCTACTTAAAATAATTTTTATCTGAGTATTACAAAGAAACATCAGAGAGGTTGACACAAATTGATTAAATCTGACAACAAGATGCTTGCCATGAATTTAAATGAATATGCTACATCAACATTGTATTGTACGGATATTACGCTGCACTTGTTCTTACTCATTTCATTATGAAACTACCCATTACGCAGCAGCGATAAAATGGTGAACACTCCTGTTGAGATTACTCCGAAAGCACTTTCTCCATTGAAATGTCAAGCTATTTACATGTTATGTTTTGAATAGCATGGAAACTAATACCCAAACCTATAGTATATAAAATTAATGTTTAAAAGTTAAAATCAACTTTAATAAGAGCAAAATATTGACACATTCGTTTTCCATTTAATTACATTGACGTCATTAAGGTCTGTAGTCTTTTTAAATAGAGTTTAATATTTCAGAAACAAAGTGGGGAAAAGTTGGCATAGAGAGCAAAGGGTCACAAAGGAGAATTTTTTATTTTGTCAAGGTTTGCAAGTGACTGACGGGTAGCGTCAGACTGTCCATATTTTCAGAAATGCATAGTAGGTAGATGTTACAAGTAAATATCTGATGAAATGTTCAGTTCGATTCTAACGACAGCTACACAAATCCATTGTGCATAGTAGGTAGTTTCCTAGTAATGTAATTCTACATGCCATTCGTATTATATAGGCATTGTGTTAAATATTTATTTCCAAAGATAGAAAGTTTTGACAAGCTCTAAAATGAATATGTAGAAGGGAATTCCACGAAGTGGCTATGTTGAGCTCGATGTCCTGTCGTAGAAATGTTATCTAATGCCTATCTACTCTGTTACTTTTGCTTTTGGAACAAGTTTCCACATTCGATGTGTACTTACGGACGTTCAACTACTTAAACTTCTCTTCATCATTGGAAAAGTTTGATTGGTTACTCCGTTGTTCACTATCCAAACTTTAACCAATGCCCTATTGATACAAGTCATTGTGAAATGTCCTAAGTAAGTACGTCGCCAATTTTCTTTTGCGTCATCTTAGGTACAATCTCTACGAGTACCATTGTGCACCAGGAACCTTCTTCCAATATTAAATCTTCCTTGCACATCTTTATTTTATGCCCCTGCATTTTGCATAATTGATTATCTGACCGTATATAAATACTCTTCTCCATGTTATCATACATGCACCTGGAAAATCGTTTTTTGCATTGTATTCAGTTATAGTAATTATGGTGACAACAACCTGAATAACTTCGCTTGGGTACTTTCACTGAGAAAAAGTTTAAGGCGTATTATTTTATTTGTCAAATAATGTTTCTTAAGTTGTTCAAAATATTTGAAAGAAATTTTGCCTTAAAATATTGATGTTCCATAGACACAAGCTAAAAACAGAAACTTATAAGACTTTTATGTTACTGACTACAAGAATAGTGATGCATTGAAGAACTTTGCTAAAAGATAGGCGCCAGCTCCGTTAGCTAGCCAGCCAGTCACCCGTCTAATGTCTCTGCCCATTTCAGATATGTTTAGTTGCTATTTTTGTTTTGGATTCCTGCATTTTACTAGTTACTACATTTTATTTAGCATCATGGTAATCCCCATAATTTTATAATCTAAATACTTAGACGAATTACTTAATATAAAGCCTTATCATGATTTTAAATTACTTCAATGGTAAATTCTTACATTCTTTGAGGTTAGAGATTGTTGCCTATTGTAAACCTAATTGATTGATCATTATTCTTACTGTGGTCCACAGACCAGCCTTTAGAAAAAGACACATAACTTACAGCTAATTCTAATTGCATTCTAAATTATTTAAAATGTAGGTTATAATGTTGTCTATAAACTAAAGTCTGGTAACATTCATAGTAACTGCAATTGATGTTATAAGTTTTTATAAATTTTTTAAAGGCAAAACCGTCTGTTCTTTATAATTTAAAGTAATGGGATTTCTCCTGGGGTAACATGACTTCAAGCAGACTGTCCTAGTTGGAAGCAAATGATTCGACTTTTAAGTATTCAAAGGTATTCTTGAGAAGGTTAAGTTAAACGTTAAGTGGATGACATAATATTGTAGCAATAGGGTAAAAATGATGTTGGCTAAGTATTGTATAGAGGTAGGCGTAGTCCAGAAGTAGTGGTTACGGTTTTGGAATATCTCAGGTACCTCCAGATAACCTCAATATATATTTATTTTTTAGACCTCGATATACTTAATGGAGTAGCAATGACGTTGGTTTCAGGTAGAAGACTTTCCGTGTTTTGTAGACTTATGTGACACAATAAAACGGGAGTAGAACTCAAGATAAGACAGTGAAGTTCAAGAGCTGTGTAAGACCCCGTGCGAGCGAGGTGATTCTAGTCTGCAACTGCTACGAAGACTATAAGTGAATAAATAATGCTTCCAATAAAATATTTAGCTGCGAAAAGTGATTGTCGCCTATTTTCGCAGTAATTTATTTTATAGGACCTTTTTGTACCCGGAGAAAAAGCGTGTACTCTAAAAAAAATTCTCACCGCAAAAAATTCATTTTGGCGTAAATGTGAAATGGCAACTTAAAAGGTACAACGCTACAATTGTGATATCCTAAGTATGCTATAATTAGCCACCATATTGATTAGACAATGGTTATCTATATCAACTCATTTAATGCACAGGTGTTATTATTGATGCATACTGTACCTAACTTGACATTGAATTATATCTGCAGTTCACGATGTACATTCCTCAAGTTGCATACCAAAAACACGATTTCTATTCAAACTATAATTACCATATTTAAAAGTTTTATAACTGCATTAATTGTACTCCTTTATAAACAGAATAATAATATTTGACATCGATAATTGTCAGTAAAAATTCTTTGTAGTAGTAAACTCAAACAATAAACGACCTTCCTGAGTGAAATAGATTTTGCAAACTATAGACAATTTGATTAGTTGATTGTAGTAGTAAAATTGTGCAAAAGAAACTGTCAAACCCTTTTGTGTTACAATAATAGAAAATAATTTTCCTGGAGAATTGTATGCATAAATCACGGGTTTACTTAACCATTGTGCCTAAATGTTATCATCAACAGTGGCTTTGCATAATGTAAACCACATACATTTTGTATGAATATTTAGTTGAGAAGTACCTGCATGGGATTCAGAGCCTGTGTTATTGCTGATGACAAAAAAGTGTCATAACATATCTGTAGACGTAGCGTTTCGTACTTCTGGGGAATGGAAATGATATTGTCCTAGAAGGACTTCTGCAATACTTAATATGCAAACAAATGGAATGTGACAAGGAGATAGTGTTGGACCCAGGACAACAGAAATTTCAAAATGTCAAAGCGATTTAACGCTACATTGCATTCCATTCTGCGTGATACGTGCTAAAATATTACCTTGGACGATGACAACAAAATACGATTGCATATTTATCTACTATTTATATATATATGCTCCACTTCTCTACTTTTCTTTCCTCCTTAACATAATATCAAATACATACCTATTTGCCCATGACTACTGCATGATGTTTATGCATGGCAAAATTATTCTGCGTTTTGTATAATGCATCGTAATTTATTGCAAGGACATTTCAGATGTTGTTGAACTCTTACACTAGACATATTATAGCAATAACTCTTCCCCCTTATGACGTTGTAACTACGCACTATTAATAATAACGGTGAGGTCTTTTGCGTAGAGAAAGTCTTATTTTTGTTCTTAATTGACGTCAAAGGCTCATAGAAAGTAAGATAGAACTCGAAATAACATCAGAAACGTTAGACACCTTGATATTATCCATTGGATATTGTATTTCTGCCCAGGACACAATATTTTTAGAAGAATATGTGGGCATAGACTATTTTTGGTCTTAAAATAGCAAATTGTAGTAGCAGACAATGTCGTTGGGTAAGTTTATAATTACAACTGGAGGTTCATCCCCCGTCTAAGATTAAGTTTAGCTTGATGCGGGCTATCTATTTCGTCCCACGCAGGTGATAGTGCTAAATTATTTAGGCAAAATGTCCATTCTATAGAATCCCTATCCATTTCTACTTCCCAGTCTCACTGGAGTTAACTTAGGCTGTAACAAGTCAATACCGGAGGTTCAATTCCGTCTTTCCGTCAACGGTCTACCCGTATACCATGTATTTATATTACGGAGGAGGCTGATTCGTCTGTAGTCTGTACTAGTCCATTTGCCTGGTGGTGAGGAACGACTACCTACCTGGGACAGCATCGCTAAACCTATATAGATCAAGTAGCTTTAGCTTTCGAATAAATAAAGCTTGAAACTAGCTAAATACTTCAGGTACATCAACTCCTGTCGATTTGTGCAATGGTAGAATACCAATTTTGCTCTACATTATCCTTTTATGTACTATGCAATATTCAAAGCAATGGCTGAAGTCAAAATATTGACTTTGACTTACTCCAAAGGAAAATTCTATTGGCATCCAGCCTATCTGAATGAAAGAATAAATAGTTAACTAAGGAAATGCACGTTGGAATTCACGTTGAAATCCTTGTTGAGCATTTGTAGACCAAATAACTTTGTAATGCATTCCATACCAATGTTTACTAAAGGCATACTTCATTTTGATATTTGCAAGTGCTGCAAAAGGTACTTCAATCCTTTCTTTGAATGCAATCAAATAACATATGAAATTCATGCATAGGTGTACTCATGCTTAAACTCATACAATATGCAACTCTAAGTTCAAAAACGTTATAGAATGAATTTCTTTTAGTCTACTTCATTTATTATATTATACCATTCAGTTAAAGCCTGATTCATTACAATATCCAAGTATTTTAAGAAGTGGTTGGGAATAGTTATAAAGATATAGAAGAATATAGTTTCTTAAAATAAGTAGTAGAAATAGAATATTTAATAACGAATTACATGTCTAGAAAGGAAAGAATCGTTTTGGAGTCAATCACTAAGTACAAAATGCTTTCTACTTACAATAGAAGCATAAGCCCACGCGAATGGAAACTACAGATAAAATATGTATTCTTGGGCATATAACTGAAATTTAATTTAATTGGGCTAATATTGACATTGAACTAAATAAGATTTTATGTAATTTACTCAACATGACAAGCTTTTGGAGAATGTTATTCTTTTGTATTACTCAGCGGCAGTCTGGCAATGAATACATACAATCTGAAAATCCAAAAAATCATCTAAAACTTTAAGAATGGAAGAATATTTTGTTAAAACTTATCAGCCATACACAAAAATTATGAAAGGGGAAACTATATGGTATTAAAGTAACAGGAAGAAATTCTTTAAGATATTCGTAGATGCGGGTAATTTATTCGTTTTGAATGGACATTTAAGGCGTCACTCTAACGGAGTGAGCAGAATTTCAAAGGAGCAGTTTAGCTGACAAAGTCCAAAAAGTCTTTATTTATTGATAAGGCGACAGACTTTAAATGGGGAAATGGAGCGAGTACGCAAATGGGGCATGGAGATCAATGCAGAGTAAAAGGACAAGTGCGGACAGAATTCTAGGAAACTTAACTTTGGAAAATTACTCCAAATCAATGGAAACACTGATACAGATTGTTTTAAACTGGTTCAACGACCAGGTAGTTTATATTGGTTAACACATACACGGCTTGTAGCTTCGCACTCCGAATAAAACTGACTGGGTAGCGTCATATTGTTTGTTCTATAAGAAATTCTGGATACAGCGATTAGGGCATAGACATGGGCACTGCTACGTATCTCGAAATGCCATTTTGTCTTTCTCGCCTTTCCCTGCCACTCAAATAACATTCAACTTTTAACAAGTGAAAATACAAAGAGCAGATATATTTTCATTAATCAATAATGAAATGCACCCAAGAGGATGCTACCCAGTCTAAATTCATAGTCTGTGTTCAGGCACATTGTACTAATTTATTCAATTGTAAATTTCAAATTGACTTCTAGCTAGGGATTCCCTTCGTTCATTATTCAGAGGAAGCAGCATAGTAAAGCTTCTGCACAAGCAGATCCACATTCAGCAATGAACTTAGCAATATGGAAAAATCGAAAGGGGAATTTATACGTTCACTCAATATGCAATCTTATACATTGTAATATAAGGTACAAAATTTCACCTGCCTACATCTGCGAATGAATGAGAGATGTCTTCAAATGTGGAAGACTTTAACAAATGATTACATATAGCTCCGTTACTATTATAATTTGATGAAGAGAAACTGACTATCTACATCTTTACAGCATAATAGAAGCAATGAATGACTCCGTGACAAAATAAATAAGTAATTTGTGCATCATAAAACGTTCAACCTAGATTGGGGACTCTCTCCCTAAAGAATAACTTAAAATACTTAGCTTGCTGGAAAAGAGGTTACATTTAAAAGTTACTGGAATTCTACAGACAGATGATGGATGCCTTATGCTCCATTTATGTCCCTCTCTGGTGCTACTTGAAAACTCGATTTAAAATATGCAAAAACTAATGAACTATAATTCTCACCGCTTTATTAATTATTAAAATTGCATACCCAGTTCTAATAAGCCAATTGAAACTAAATTCAATTTATACGCTCTCTCTACTAAACCGGAAACTCTACGTCGATTCACAATTGATGATATTTTCTTTCAAATAAATTATTAGCATCTATTATTTACTATGTTTGATAAAATATCTATATTGCAAATATCTTTTTAGATCATTGCATCATAATTTTGTCAGTGATTACAATTGTGATGTTGATTTAAATTTTACAATTATATTATACTCATATTTTTTGTTCACTTATTATTATTTAAATAAAAGCAAATTTATTTCTAAATAACTCATGTGCATTTTCACTAGCTTGAACAATACTATAAGCTAGTAATTACTTTATTCATGTAAACGTATGTATTTTAAAACGCATTTTTGACAATAATAAAACTGTAATTCCATTTTCTCACGTTTCAAGATTATTTTTATAAATTGAATCTCCAATATAGGTTAAGTCAATACTACACGAGTGCACGCATAAATAAAATAAGAGCAGTTGAATTAATAGCTAAAACTCTGCAAACTGACATCCGTGACCATTATGTGTACTTTGCATTACATATTGTGTAAGAGATGCGCGACCTGATAAAATGAAAGTCTGGAGAAAGCAGAATTTCAGAGTAAAATGGAAAACTGTTATAAACACAGGGATTAATTGCACCATTATAGAATAACAATTCACAAATGGTAGACTCAGACATTAATATGACCTAGACATACAAGGGCAAATAGAGAAAATTGCTTGCGCTACTATCAGTTATGCAAGAAGCAAGAGTCTAAATCTGTACGTGTTTGTTTGTCATGCTTTCAAAATTCTTATTGCCCCTAAAAATCATAACCGTCTTCATACACTAAAAAGCCACCGACTTGGTTCAGTCAGGCGGTCTGAAAATGACAAAAGCTCTCATTTAATTTCCAGGCCTAGAATCTATTAGCAGTACAACGTACAAATATATTCAAAATATAAACAAACGAGAGTAATCAGAGCTCTCCAGACAAATTGAGGTTTTTTGTTTGAGAAACAGAATCAAGTTACTATCTTTTCTTTTGGTAGGCGTGTTACGTAATGTGCAATTCTAAATTCCATGATATTAGAGATGTTGCTCATTGTCTGTGATAAATGTTGCAAACTTAGTATTCCACGGGATGGGTTTTGTCCGTTATGTAACGGAGTACGGATAGAAATAGTCGCATTATTGCTTTTATTTCATTAAAAGGCTAGTAAACCTCTTTTTTCCGGCAGGGGATTATGTTGTGTGGTGTTCCGCACTATACTTACATCCATCCCAAAAAATATTCAGCATTACGTAAGCAAAACCGCAGCATTAGAATCTTGTTCCTGACAGCATTAACAAATTCAGATGAATGTCTTTTATTTGGAATGCCTCCAACCGCAAGTTATCTACATACCTTAAATAAGTTGTCAACTTTTAGACTTGCAGGTATTTACTGTTAAATTAAATGTCACAATTCATTTACGTATGATTTAAGTTTTGAAGAGGTATTTTATGTTAGACAATAAAGAATTAGATGAGCATTGGATATTCCCTGTGGAGAAGCTTCGGGTGTTTGCATTTATCAAATATTTAGAAAAAAGAATGTTATTACGTAGAGCTCAGTATGAGAAACTCAAGTTTTACTAGAACAATAGTTCGTATCCTGAAAAATGTCCAGATGACATATTACTACTGAAATGCAATAGAGTCTATTCAACTAGGTAATCAATTTTTCGTTGCATGTGGCAAAAGCTTAACTTTTGTACGCTTTGTTAAATTGATGAGATGTCTCAAATAAATGTCGCTTCCAGCGAGTTTCAAGTGCAAAGTCTTCCTGGGATGGTTTTACTTCCATTCCAGCATGTCTTGGATTGTATGCAAAGTTTTACTTAGTTAACTTTACATTGACAGTGAGAATTTAGATAGATATAACTATATACAGATACATATTATAAGAAATATATAGTAAGTTGTTTTAGGCGATTAAATGCAAGTGGCACTACACATATAATGATATAGCTTAGATAAAGTTTACACTATATAAGAATTCGTGTATGTAAATTGAGATTTTCAAACACTTTTGTAAGTTTTGTCTTATATATAAAAACATAATATTATTAAAGTGTATCTTATGCTAACTTAAATATATAATCCTCAACTTAACAGCACAAAGGATTTCCCATTTAATACAGAAGGAAAAGTTATATTGTATACCTATGTAATAGTAGCATGTAAGCATTCTCTTTTTTTTACTCAGCGATTCAATGTAAAAAGTTTTAAATTATCGAGGTATTTATTTTGCATGTATTTGGATAGAAGGAAAGGAAGAGAGGATGGAAAAATTTGTCAGTAGCCGAAAGCTAAGCAGTTAACAATATGTAATAGAAGGAAACAAGGGAAAAGACAACTTTTTATTCAAAGGGCAGCATATATTCTAAGCCAATGCCATTGTCACTTCATTCACTTCTTGTTATCAGTGTCAGTAGAGCTTAGAATTTACAAGAGAAACTCTTTAAGCTCTAATGTTAAACACAAAGTAAGGCCCAGTGAAAAGCCTAGTCTGTATGGTAATAATAGATGTAAAAGAGAGCAGGAAGGACCGTTTTTCAGATTTACGTCGACTTGTACAGTTTTCTTGGCCAGCACTCGCTACATATTTGGTAGAGAGTCTGCATCCTCTTTTGCAAAACTGGGCAAATAGACAGGACACACGAGTACATTTAAAACATCTTTTTGGCTATCTTATTGTCAGTTCACAAAGAAAAAAAGAAATAGTACAGGCCTAACGAGCAGTATAGACCAGAGTGGCCTTCTCCCTTAAAACTCATTATTTCCAGGCGAAGAACTGCAATTGCACTGAGAATTGCCTTTTCCACTTCTATCTGTAGCATTCAGAGCAAATACAAAACTACTCATTTCTCCGAATGACTTTTTCATTTCACGCTTTGCTTGAGCCGGGGCGGTGACGACGTGACACACACACCACACACTCCATTCTGCAAATATGTATTTTCTCTGCGGAACTGGACACAGATCTACTATCTGTAATCTACCACTCACTACTTAATATCTCAATGGGTTTCTAACCCTATTTAGGTACTTAAATCATTATCCTCCAACATTTTGGTGAAAGTACCTTTATTGTACATTGCGGCTATTTGTATTTTATGTATACAGTAATATACCATCTACTGTAATTTCAAAATAGAGTATTGACTGTATTTGAAAAGCCACATAGAGTATTGACTTTTACATTTATTATATTTCGATTCCTGATATTTACCTTGGCTTTTAATTGCTCGACGTCAACTATAAATATTGTTAGCACGTTGAATTTTTTGTATTTAACGATTTGGCGGGGCATGAAAAGTTTTGTCTGGGAAATTATTTAACAACCGAGATGTTGAAGTGAAAATTTCCCACACCAACCTTACAACTTAGACGAACTTGTTTTTCGAACTGGAATAAAACAGAGGCTTACACCTGCTCGGTCAAGAATATCGACCAAAAGCTATCTTTTGACATTCATGAGCCCAAAAATTGGTTTGCGTTTCAGCCCAACTGGAGCTACAAAGAATAAAAGAACGTTTTTGAAGAGTGGAACAGTGCAACAGGCAAACCTAACGATCAAATACTACTATAACTATCACAGACTAGCTATAAAAACATTTCAAATCCGGAATGGGTGGTACGATTTTGTGTTCTCGTTGGATCCCGTTAGACAAGCGTTATTTTAAAAGCACATTTCTCGTAAAGGGTGAAAAACTGGAAATTATATTGATGGAGTGTTTGTGATGCGCATTTGGGCATCTGGTGTACTGAGTTCAATCAACATTTTCCTATGGTGCTTACAACTTATTAGTTCGGATTTAGGTCACAAATTTCCCGTACTGAATTATTGTGCATTTGACCAAATCATTTGATAAAGTTTCAGAATTTACAAACAGATCACACATAGAAAACGTACAAACATACCCTACTTATTATATCATATTATTATTATACCATTTATAGGGTACACTTCAAGCGCAATGTGTCCTATTTATTTGCCAGGAGTAAAAGTGATTCACTGATGTCCCTTTGATTGGTTTTCAGCTAGTTATCTATTAATATTTGCAAAGCAGCAACTTTGATGCACTAAACAAACACTATCATCTAGGCCATAGGGAATTATCCATACGCTGTTAAGAGTGTATTGCATTTTCATTCACTATCTTTTGTTATATACCTTTATTCGTTTGCATCTGTAGTAAGCCTATGGTAATTTATCATTTATGACTTAATAGCATTAAATTTTAATGTGCTATTATGTAACTGAATAAAGTGACAATAATCGTCAGCTTAAGGACCATCAACAGACGGAAATGCCAATTGTCGTCGAAAAAATGCATTTTATGTAGAGTATTGCTCTAAATTACACCCTTTAAATGCTCCCATTTGGTGTCGTAAGATCATACCCGATTGACTGCTCACTTAGAAATGGAAACTGTAGTACTCGTCAACTTGGGTTATAAGACAAATAGTAACACCGGGCTTGAAAATGTTTACGTTAATAATGAGGTTGAGCAAGCTAGTCGTATTGGACTCTACCGTTGTCTCTGTGACCCAACCAAGAGGACAGGTGAACCCTCCCACGAAAAAGATTGCGCTTTTTTAAAAGCTGCCCAGAAGGTATATTCATAATTTGAATTTAATTTTTATTTGCTAAATGTAATCGTTTTGGTTTTATGCTCTTATAACGTAATGCAAGGCTTATACATATAAAAGTTGTTTTATATGGTATGGTTGATTATTAAAGCATAACATCACCAGCTATAACAAGTTGTATGGGGTTGTTGGCTTCGATGGGGAAAAATCGATGGTGACATGGAAGGACTTCTTACAGGACCATTTCAAAGTAAAACATATTTAAAATCATTTTCTCAACAAAAACCATAATAATATTATGGATTATATCATTATTATGCTTAAAATTTTACATACAATAGCAGTAGCATAATTTTGGGGCGTCCAAACAATTGCTTTTGTTTTGTAACAGGTATTTAAATCGGACAACGACACTATTTTGACCTACTTATTTAACAATACTACATTGAATAATCAAATTGCTATTCATTTGACAGATAACAATGGATCCTACATACGATTTTGTTGTGCAGTTTGACAATGGTCTATTGGTGGATTGCAATGAAACGGTATCTTTAAGGAAAAAAGGATCACATCGAAAAATTATAAGTTGCAAGCAAAATGTGTCTAATTTTTAATTTAGTGCTTTATGATTTTATGGTACAGATTACGTGTCTGCAGGAATTAGGAGGACCAATAGAGCGCTATACACTGGCTCGCATATACAAAAGTTGTAAAAACAAAAATAGCCATTGCACGCGGCCATTAAAGGATGTGTTGAAAGATCTTCACAAAATTTACAAGGCAAAAAACGAAACGATTCCTACCAATTACATCGTATTCGTATCCAAAGATTTCACGGGTTATAAAATTGTGTCATCTCTCGATTTCTCCAAATTGGAAGACAATTAAAGCATCAATGATAAAGGTTGTCAGGCAAATATTTTAATATCAACTACACTAAGTATTTAGTATTGCGAAAGAAATTAAATGATTTATATCAGTAAAAACCTTGTTTTCTATTATTATTATTAAATACTTGCATCAGTAAAAGTAGTAGTACAAGTTGTTAAATTCTCAATAAGAAAATTATTATACGCTATTTGATTTTTGGAATAAACCCAGAACTAGAATAAATGAAAGAGCACAAATTGCATAATAATAAGCAGTAAAATGTGCAGTTGAGTAAATTCTAACATAATTCATGAATGATGAATACGGAGTTGTCATGTAAAGTCTGTATATTATTATGCTTTCGAGATTTTAGAGCTCTGATGCATTGCTTAGCTGTGCTAAGTAGGTTAAGACTAAAAATCGAAAATGATAGCAAATAAACATGGAAGAAAGATTATTTTGACGAACCATGTAAACAAAATTATCTGCCGGAGTTAGAAATCAACTTTACTTAAAGAATTACGCAATAGAATTATTTTTCACAGGCTGGCAACAAAATACTGTCTGAAACGGAAACGAGTTGAACTTTAGTACACAGCAAATGCCTATATCCTGTGTTAATTATAACATCCAAAATATATTTCCAAGATGCTCAGCGACATAATATACCTAAATGTTATTCTTATTAGTAACCGTACATAACCTAGGTAGGTGCATACTAGTTATCGCTCCCTGCATTCGAACAATAGTATTACTTTACAATAAGACTTCTTGATACTTAGAATGAAATTAAGCTTGATACAATTAATTTCTGCTTGAAGCAAACTTTGGCATAACATCCTGCAGAATTATTAAATCCCACTAGAAGCATCTCTTTTCTGATACTTAATTATTGTAGCAATCTATTGTAATGTTAAACATAAGTCAGTATCATTAACTATAATCTCAGAATGTATTCTTATTTCCTGTTATATTATATCTAAATGTATCATTAAATATTTGGAGCGAAATACTCGTGCATGAACTGAAAGTAATGTGCTGTTATGGATCACTACCTCCAACGGAAATTTGATTACCTAAATATCCAAAAGATTTGTCTCTACTAAAGCATAATGCATATTACACGATAAATAAAAATAGTTAATTGACGCGTAATTTATTGATAATTGAGATGGTCATCTCAAGTTAAATGTTTTCTTAAAGCAAATCCTGTAGTATATAATTTATAATTTTCTTCCCACAGTCAGCTAAGGTATCGCAACAATAAAGTATGTGACTACATAAGTAAGTAGGCAACAATTTAACCTTAGAAATACATAACAGTAGTGTAGCCACTTGTATAATCCGTGAAACCAAACAGTTAAACTAATTGGAGACCTTGCACTAGATAGAACGTTAGGAATTGGAATATAACCAGCCTGTGAAAGGATGGGACGAGGAAAAAAAGTAACCGAGTCATTACTATACCGAGTTTTTGCAAGTACTAGAGATATTGTTTGCCAGGGAAAAATGAAAGTGCAGTTTCCTGACACAAGCTGTGGAATTTGTGCACTTAGGAATGGAAGAGTAGGCTGGAGAGGAGAATGAAAAATGCAGTTCCCAAGTGACAAAAGATATTTTAAGTTGAATAACGTCATTTTGTATTTAGTGTAGACTAGAGCTGAGGAGTACTGAGGACTAGCACTCCTGTGTATATAATATTGTCGCTTTATCCACATCGCCCTTGAAGTCGTAAGTGGAGTAGAGGCTTTAAGGATTAAGTTCCATAAAATAACGTACATACATGAGCAATGCATTTTGCTGTGTAAGTAAATATAAATTCACAGCCCATAAGAACAATGAAGGAACGGCAGGGAGGAATCCAATTCATGTTGGCTGTGGCACAAAATAATCATGGCAGATAGTTTGCCTTGCCAGTTTTTAACAACTAACTGTAACTAACTGCCCGCTCCTTATAGACTTATATCGCCATTATCATAGATACCACTCAATGCCCTACAGAGATACAGAATGCTATGACACAATATTTCTTTGAAATGTCTACCATTTCTATAAGATGCTGAAAGACAGCACATTATCTTCCACTACATAACTTAATTCTCTTTCCCTTGATGCAATAACACTGCACAGCAGAAATCTAAACTAATATAAACAGAAAGTAAGTTCGACAGATAACATCGTATTGTGTTATGCAAAATAAAATGCCTGTCAGTGTATATAGCAATGTAGACAGATTTCCCCCTCCCTCCTCGACATTCTTTCATTTCTGGATCCTACAAACTATTTCTGTTCTCCTTTGTCCAAAAAGAATCACAAAATAGATGAGTGTTACCTTCGGGGACAAGGACATCCTCTAATACTTAAGCTCACTGCTCCTCTCCTACTCCCTCTTTTATTTTTTATTCAACACAATATGTCTACTGTATATTGTCTATTCTACGCTATCCAGCATTTTCAACTTTCTTGTCATCATGTCTCCCAAAAACCAAGCATTTTTGCCTTGTAGACACTAGGAAATGGATACAAAACCACTCAATGTCTCTGTCAAATTATTTTGACTATTTCGAACGAGTAACTGTTTTATGAAACTGTGTTCAAAATTTTTCCATAACTCCGACTTAGACATGCTTGTAGAAACATGGTGCTACAATCATATTTCACGGATCTAAAACAAGAACAAAATTAGAGTCTGACAGCAAGCAATGAAATTATGCTGAAGGAAAAAATACATCTTTGCGGAATAAACATATTCTAGGCAAATTGGCTTCTCAGATTCCTATTCTAAATATTGGACACCTGCTATATGGCTACATAGTATATTAAGAACCCCAAGCTGCATGGAAAGATGCTGATAAAAAATGAAAAATTTATCAAAATGAAAATTAATGAAAATCTATAATTTTAAAACAAACATGTTTTTGATAGCACTAAAGTCTAATTTATGTACATTGCATAGCAGATACTGTACGCAATTTGTATCTGCAAAATATATTATACATAGGGGAGTAAATCTTAGTTTGGAATTTTATACGCGTCATCTACTATTTAACCTGCTGTCGTCAATTTACTAATGCAATTCTATTTATTAGAAGAATGAAAAAGTCTCTCCAGGACAACACAATACAAGCCCACAGGAGTAACAAGTAAATTTATCACTACTGGCGTCTGTTTTCTGGATTCACAGAATGTACCTTGCTTTGCTCATGTAATCTGCTTTTCCGCGGATTAACTTGTTCCTAGAATGGATTAGGATGGAACATGAAAGCAGCAGTATGTTATTTATGTAATGTAACAGTACAGCCTATAATTATATATTTATTTAAGTTTCTGTGGTATATGTTAGTTTTACTTATGCAATCTTATTTTGTTACGTATTAACCTGCTGAACTTACTGTACATAGGTTTTAAATGTTAAGAAGATTAAAATTGAGATTTCATAAGATATTTAAATTTATTTTTGTGCTGATACTTAGCAAAATACATAATTAAGTCAGAAAAAGATTTATAATTAAATACAACAACTTCCCATGCAAATCGTGTTCATATCTATAATCTTGAGTGACTTACATTACAAACGTGCAAATTGGTGAAGATAGATCTTTGAAAATCTGATAAATAAAATTATAAGCCAAAATTTGATTTGAAAGTACTTTTTAAGTATTAGTATCTAGTGAAAATAGATTTTCCTGATAGTTATAGATCTAAGAAATTATTTATGCTTCTTGACTTTCTTTGATAGCCACAAAGCAAACGATTTTGTTTTATGTGTGTTTGGGAAAGCTATAATGTAATGAGTAGCCTTTAAGATGTACTTTTGATCTTACAAATGCTGTACAAAAAGGGAAATATAATATTCAGACATCTTTGAAAATAGCATTCTTTGAAGTATTAGCGTGATCCGGTCTACATGTAATTCCTTTTAAGCTTATTTGATAAACAGTTACATGAGCAGTCTGAGCAGCTTAGACTGCGGAGGTATCAGTAGCTCCATGAAAATGGAAATTCTCAATTTCACCCAACTGGCCCGACTTGGGTAGGTATACATGTTACAAACTAAACAACCTATAAATATTAAACTATATTGTCACTGAACCCTATACTGCCCTAATTAGCAAATTGTTAGCATAATTAAATAACTTTATTTTCAGGACGTAAAATGTGTACACTAAATGCAACTTTAAAAATGTCCAATATGTATCATGATAGTAACAGTTTTTCAAAAATTCTGAAACTGAATAATATTATTCTTTATTGGTCGATTTATATCGCTGCATAAATATATGGGAATTATACTCATGTACTAGAGCCTCAGACATGATAAATATTTTGGTGGTCTATTACTAATGTAGTTCAACTTTACAAAATTTAGTATTTGGTATCTAATGGCCATGTCATACAGTATTTGATATCTAACGCAGTCATATATATGCTCAGCTTATACACATTTCATGTCTGTACAGAGAAGAAAGGAGGAAAGGAGCATAATAAGCATAATATTATGAAGAGCGTAGTGACAATTAAATTCTTTGTCCAATGGTAATGAATGAAGTAAAATTACCCTGTGCTATTATGAAGATTATTTAACTCACATGGACAATTAGCTGAGGTATATAAGTTTATGTTTGGCGTCTATTCCCATGAAATAATTTGATGGCAAGTACACGAGGCAGACACAGACAATTAGTGGCTAGTCCCTTGCCCTTACCTCAACAATACTTAGGTAAATAAGCATGAGCAAACAAATAGCAGATAATTAAATGTTATGCTCGTGGAGCATAATAGAGTGTGATAGGTAGGTAGGTAACATAATATTAATACGATTGCCAAACCATCTAGACAGAGTGTGCATGTAAAATAAGCCGCGAATCAGACAATAATAATGAAGCTACACCACTGGCAATGACCCACTTTCACTTAACACAAGAAGAACGAAAGCCACCAACTTTCACTCACATACTACTCTACTTGCTCCAGAACTAAATGTCCACAGGGGACAGTAACACAGTAAATTGCAATGAACCAAACTACCATTTTACTGTTTGTCTCAATTGTCTCCAATATATATAAGTAGGTCCGAACTAACAACTTACTTTTACATTTGTTTGGTAAATTCCAACATGTCAATGTAATGTTGTTAATGCACTCAAACTTTATTTAATTCCTTAAAAGAATTTAGCAATTATTTACACGGGTGGTAAAAGGAGAACGGTGAAATACAATAGACGACTACTTTTATCAAAACATTGGTGAATAATTAAAGGCGGAGTGTCAAGGACATGCAATCCGTGTTAGAAATAGTTACATGTTCGAAAATAAATGTGAAAATATTGTAGACAGAAATGCTTTAAAAATATTGCATCAACTACTATCAACAATATAATGTTCTATAACTATGTTGACGTTAGTGTTTATTGCGAACCAATTTAATATGAATTTTTGTCCTCAATTTGGAAGACTAAAATAGTCGAGTTAAGAATTAGGCATTAAAATTAAGCAAAAGTTTCTGATTTATTAGCCAGAATGTTCTACTAGTCTCAAAAGTTTACTACACGTGTAACATGGTTTTTCAGTATTGCAAAATCAGTTCATTGATATGTGTTGATTCATGCAAATTTACTAGTCATGCTGACAAACAAGATGAAGCTGATATCACACAATGCCACAATTCCCATAGCCTGTTACACTTACACCTTGAGTCTGGAAATTTGTCTTACATATGCCAGTAATGTTTTGTCTATCTACATCTTCATACACGTGTCTGCTCTCGATACTAGTCTCACCTCATCTTGAATATCTAACTTTGTAAATCTCAATATCGTTAATAATTATTTTCTATTAACATTGAATTTGTAAGCCACTCTATTTAAAACTATAGCACTTAACTCTGAAAACGCGTTTGGATTTGCAAGTTGCTGAATTTCTCTTGGGAGTTTCTTTGCTTAAAAATAGCTAAATAAATGGAGGCACTTAGTTATAGCTAAACAATACTGAAACTTTACAACGTCTAAAAGCATCTGTTACTACCTTCTTACTACAATCTGGAAATGCATTTCAATCAGAGTTATATACTACTATTTCCATGCACAAAAGTTGTACAAATGCATTTCACCAAAATCTAATTAAATGTTAAAAGGATTCACCATAACCTTAAAAGCCTTGTCGATTTTTGATTTGTGGTTGCATTTGTTTTATTTTTGGATGCTAGCTTTTAAAGTAGGTTTCGTAACTAAGTAAATATATTTGTTAGCATTGCATTACTACAGTATGAATAGTTATATCAAGACATGAACGAAAATAAGCAAATGTGAGAAAAGAAAGTCTTACTTGTTAGACAAGGATCTGAGAGCCGGTCGTCGATTAAAGACCCAGAAGACGAGTGAATTTGTCAGAGTTCCGCAGATGCAAAGAAATATGAGAAGAACCATTTGAAAGATCATGATCACGGTCTGTTCAGGGTTAAGCCATACGAATTCTTCAACTTCTGCAACAAAACGGAAAGAGACATTTCTTTGATTAAATGACATTTTGGAAAGCGATCAGTAGAATGTGTGATGGGGAAAGTGACATTCCATGCATTTACAGAGTTTTCCGCTTTTAGTATGCGTTCGACGTTCGGGAAAAAATATGGGTACGTGTGTGGCAATGAAAGTGCGTAAACTGGAATAAGGTTAGCCGTGAGTTGAGTTTTCGGTGTTTGAGCCCGCCGTCGCATGCTTCACATTAATTTAGTTCATGCACGTGTGCGTCATCTCTAGGTTTCGTATTTCGATGTCGTGAAAGTGAGCAAGAACCCACCGCGTGGCCAAAGTTTATCTCATGACATTGCTTTGTGGAAAGAGAAAGTACCTCAGCCACTAATCAGTACTTACAGATAAGAGAAACGATAGGACAAAACATGTGCCTGACTATTACTACAAGACGTTTTATTATCTAAACATACATCTTAATTCTAGAGGGTTCGACGTACTAAGCTCGCTATACACAGTTGTCTCCTAGCCATTTAAAATGTTTTAATGTCCCCTTATACCTATATAAACTATTTTTCTAGGTGAAAGGAAACCAAACTCAATCATTCACTAACATTAGCCAAACTAGATAAGCTCCAAGAGAAAAAGACAGGCTATAGACTACATTTGTTTGCCAAACTGCCTTGATCTCTTTCCCTTGAAATTTCCTTGGCATCTACTTAAGTCCCAAGTTCCTGTACTGCCACAGACATGTGCCTACGTGAGTGAACTACAATTGTAATCCATGTCAGCGACTTTGGTTTTGCCAATGCAATATTCACGGGAACTAAGTACATTGGTAGGTAGCAATGTTTGTAGTGCTTACACTTGTCGCTACGCCACACACTTAGAGACTTACATCCTGGGCATGCTGAAAGATTAAATATATCTCCTCGTACTACTTCACATAAATTCAACTAAAATATAAATACCGGGGGATGCTCACCTATAACCACACATACTTAAGCATATTCTTTCATCCAGCTTTAGCATATATATCATATATACCAACTAATGCGATGTCGACAAAAGATTGGAGAAAGTCTATACATTGTAACCACTACTATGATATCCTAGTAATAATGGTTGTAGTTCTTGTGGTGTTCAGTGACGGGTAAAATAGAAATATCGCTACGGAGGGGAGTAAGTGAATTGGAAAAATTGGAAGTACTAAAATAGCATATTTTCGCCAATATAACATTTTAGGTACAATTACCCTTGTTATGTATACCAAAAATTTTAAAGTGAATTCGTATCTAAAATATAGACGACAAATTGTTGATATACAATGTTAGAATTTCGAAATTCTGTAGACTGCAGTGTGGCGCAGTTACAATGTACAATTATTTGTGATACCTGCTAGGTAAAAGGTAGCAACTATACAGTTACTTCTTCGGTTATCAAGATGTATCTGTTTCTGAGTCTTTTAGTAGCTAAAAGCACGATCCATTTGATGTTTACATTGCTACTACTCCTTTATTTTTCTCTATCGATAAATAAGTTAACATTGCATTTTCTTTCCTTCCATTCCCTCAGGTACAAACCTGTTTCGTTTTATCTCTGTTCAAAAAGCATTAGGATCCATTGACACCAAATGCGATTTCTAAATTCCCACGTGAATGTTTTATGTCGTAGAAAGTATGGAATAAATATTAAAGGAGCTTGATATTATTTGCTTGTGCACTTAGAAATTTTAGTAGAGCAATCCACTGTGTGGCAAATCAAGAGCTATTGGAGTTTAATTATAGTTAATTGCCATATCTGTAGAAATCTAGGATTTTATTTGTGGGGGGTGATTTGATGAAAGTAGCAAGTGTTCGTTGTGTTCACTTGTGATAGTTTACCCTAGTTTCATGCCAGATGAACAAGACGTCTCGTTCCCGACGGCGTAATTAAAAAAACTGAAAAAAGATACATGCTCCTTGAAAAGCTCGTCTTTTTTATATTAGAATCTACAGCTGTGGGATGGGATCTGCCCAAATGAAAATCAATACGAGTGCAAAGTACAATTGGATGTGAATTGAAGGAATTTTGTTGAATTGCTGTCCATGTCTGTAGTTTGGCTTATAGGATGGGTGCTAACTAAGGCATCGGCTGGTCGTAGACATTGGGGTTAAGGTCAAGAGATCCAATTTAAAGTTGATTGTGTTTGATTGTAAATAAACGTTTAAAATCCTAATTTGGGGTGTGCGTTAGATTGAGTTTTCCAGGCAGATGCAATCGGAGTGAGACATCTTAAGAGTTGGGGTATTGGGTGGAAGGGGAATTTTGAAGAATGAAAAGCAGGTGAACCGTGTTGTATAATATTAGATACATCAGATCCCCGTGACTGGATATTTTGCCATGTCTGTTGGTTGTGAAAAGCTTTTTAGTAAAACAGCCGCTGGGTGTGATTTATCCTAATGTTGTCGTTGTCGGTAACGGAGTGAGATAGGAATAAATTTTGATGAGATGCTTTTCTGACAGGATTCAGTCAGAAGAGCTCCTCTCGCACAGAGTCAAGAAGTAAAGTGTGCTATACTTAGATAGAAATGAATAAAATACTTGGCTTGCGGTTTCCCCGTCCTAGCAATAAGTGAGGGATGGCAATAGCAAACATTGTAAAAGCCTAATGATGTCTCTAGTTTAGCCTGCCATGATTCTCCGACGCTTTCTCTAAATGTGACAAGGGCATATGTACCAACCACAGAAGCCATTACCCATCTATCTCCTTCCGATCTCTATACTAATATTTCTGCTCTATATAGCTAATACTTCTTACAGCTCGGAAAAACGTTCATCTTCGAACAGCGTTATATTTATATGTGGCAGATGATCAACTTAGATGCAAGGGTTTGTATTTCGCAGCGCCAACGGTTGTTCATGAACTCACATATTCATAAACCACTCTCTCGTACATACTCGTTATCGTTATATCAACACTTTTTACAAAAATATGGGAGCATGCAACCATGGAAATCTAAGTCCTCCTGACCTGATGAATCCTCTCACTCTATTTATAATATGTAGCCATCTGCATTTCTAATATATATTTTCCATAGTCTCTGTATGCAACTCAACTCTTATATACCAAGTACCAACCCTTGCAGTACACCATCAGAAACCTATTCGAATATGCGATTTAGTAAGTTGCTCTGGAGTAGTGGGCCATAGCAACGAAACCAGGTCACTGAAATTATAAAATATTTCAGGTACCTTACCTTAAACACCCACTTATCACAATGCCATATTATACCATGTTATACATGCCTGCTCAAAGTTTCACTTCTACTTTGACAGAAAACAGGGAATACTATTTACCACCCTTTTATCTCTACTACTCATGGATAAAATTAAATTTTCAGTACATAAAACCAATGGAAATCCTATACAAGTATCTTATAGAATAATCCATTCAAATCCAAAGTTCATCGTTATTTTATACCCATCATATTCCTTCTGTTTCCATACTCACAATAAAATAAAGATGTACTTAGATCCCATGTAAAATAATTTAGGACCATTCTGATACTACATTTAGTGATCTTCCACTTGCTTAAATTAATTATAATTATCATTCATTTTTAGATTGATATAGCTTTCTAATTAATATATGCTGACATGTTCATTTATAAGCAATTGTAGAAATTGAAATTTATGGTATAAGTGGCAATGTAATTATAGATTGTAAATAGTAGTCAGTCAGAGAGCAAAGAGCCTTCCCCTATTTTATTTAATTAAGTTTTTTCTTCGACTTTGTGAAAAGTAAAGTTCAGTCTCCCTTTTTAAAGCTGACTGTTCTACATAAATTTCTCTGAAATTTACAGCTTGCAGCATTAATCTATCTTTCCCTTTTCATGGTATGCATTTTATTGCAGTTTTTGAGTGTGTAGCCATATGGTTCATTTTTTGTTTCAGCAGTTTATTTGCATAATATAAATCTAGGACTTGTACTTTCTTCAGTAAATTCATAGATAAGAGAAAATTTCTAGTGAAGAGGTATTTGATATACAGTAGAGCAATTTGTTGAGTACCGGGTAATGATTTCTACCCGAATGAAAAGTGAAAGTTTCCTATACTGACTGAAAGTCTGGATAAAATGACTCGCTTTTCCTTGCCTTATCGACATTACAGTAAAGTTAGGAAGTTCTACACCGTCACTACTATACGTATCAAAAGCTACAGGCAATTCAAAATCCAAATAATTCTAAATTATCTCGTGCATACTTGAATTGCTACAAGGTTATTCGATATTACAACGTCGATTTAACCTAGCATTTTACGATGTAATTCAAAAACTATGTTACCTATGCAAGAATTAGTCAAGTGTTACTAATTTTCAAAGTCTTAGTGAAAGATTGAGTCCATGAAATCACGTTTTCACTACCGTCATCTCCTTCTCAATATTTATAAAAATAGTGCACTGCTAAATTAACCTGCTTGATATATCAATACAGCTAATTCAATCAAAAGAAAAGTAAATTAACGGCGTTAAATTCTACATTCTTTTCCAATTTACTATTTTTAGTTATTTCCTTAGTTTGGAAGCTAATTCACAATGGGCTATTACTTTAATTTGAAAAATTTTTGGAAATTAGTGCTCGTTAATTTACTACTTCTAATACTGAAGCAAGGATACGAAACCTGTTTATAGTTTATATAAATATTCCCTATGGGTTAGGTAAATGCAAAAATGCACGAAAGGAGGGAATGGATGAAGTAAATGGCCATTATAGTGACATATTAGGGAGAAGATCTAGTTGAGTGGTATAGCGTTACTCTACTATGTAGTAATAACTCAGAAGGTAGAATATTGGCAATACGTTTTATCTTCTGTTACCCTCCTGCTGACTCGATTGTATTTCTCACGTCAGTGAAATGCTATCGCTACTCGACGCTACCTTTGTTCGTGTCCATGAGGGAATACTGGAGTGCTGATCTGTAAAAAGATGCATACCTCTCCTTTCTACTTGCACAACCTACTTATTATATTGCCAAAATTACCAAAAAGCCTATTGTCTTTCATGTATGTATGTACATTAGGAACGGGCAACGCTTTAAAAGACAAATCTCAAATCAGCCATTCCAGTATCGAATTTCGCCATTGTGAATTGTGTGTAGTATAAGCTGCATCATCGCTAAGCTTGTTTTCTTAACCCTAAATCTCTTTTGCAATAAGTTGAGTTCAACGATAGAAAGGGTATTTTACTTGCATTTTGCATTCTGTATTTGGGGATTGATCGGATCTCGGGCGTTTCCGTCTTTGGTACTTAACCTTTAATCTTGTTGTGAAAAAAGGAATCCAAAGGTACACATTTCCGACGTTCATTCAATTCAGAAAAAGAACATCTACTAGTTAACTAATATATATAGGAGTTCATGGTGTAAGCGAATCGCGCCCATCTTTTCTTGTACAAGAATCCCCTTTGTTTGTATGCCGTCAGCGTGTATTCACATAATGCAACTTGAACAAGGAATCTTCCTTTGTCGAAGCTTAGCTGCCCGGCACGTCTGTGACTACGATCATGGTCGTGCTTTTTACTGAAATTGGCCTGGTCTAGGTTGTTGTTCCGATGTGACAACTACTGAATACATCCTTCACAAAACTCGATCTTTCACTTCAGTCCCATATCATCTCTTTACCTACTTTACTTACATACAATGATACAAGGTACTTTTATTGCGTCACGAACCTCTGAAAAAATCTATTATTATCGTTAACCACGAAGGAAATCATCAAGTTATTGAACTTTTTCACATGTGCTTTTCATTATCTTTGACATTATTATGTATATATACGTCTATATATAGAAAGATTGCACAAATTATATTTAGATAGATACAGTTGATTGTCTACAATATTATTACCTAAGCAAAAAAGAAGCCAAGATTAATTTGATAAAAAGTATTTCCGTCGTGTATACTATATACACTTAACCTATATTGTTTGTTTTAGAGGTGAAAATTAAACCCTGTCATTTGTTGTTGGCCGATAAGCAATCAAAAGGTTCTTTATAGGGGATCTCATAGGATCCTTATATTGGGACGAAATTAGTATTTCATCCTTATCTCACCAACAACAGCATTTTATGAAATTCAGCACAATTATTACTTCAATAGAACAATTTCATAGCAACAATAGATGCACAAAGTCTCTACTTTCCTACTCCCTATGTTTTGCTCATCGCAGCAGAGAACCGACAAGAGGATCTCTAAATAAAGCAGAAGTAATTGGATTTATATTTAGTGGGTTGTGTGTACACCCTGACACTGCATGTTCTGATAACTATAGAATGACAACGACTTTGCGGAGACTGACAATAAGTGAACTGACTGGGCCAGAATAATATGTAACACGCTTTGAGGACGAAATATACGTATGCATGGCCTGTAAGGTAAGATGAAGATCATGCACAGAATCTAAAATGAAATTGAGTTGCTGCTATGACATTATCAGATCCTGTTTTGTCATATCAAAAAACCTAATCACGCTTTATACACACATCGTGGCTATTCATTTAGTTGTATAATGGAGTATGCACTGTAAACATAGACCTAGATTTACAACAAAGTATACTTGTTTACGGAATGAATGCGACAAGTTCAAAGTAATCAATAGCCTGATTTACATTTGAGAATTATGATAGAGACTGAGACATGTTTATATTTTCTTTAGTTGCAAAACATTGACAATGAAAGAGTGATTACCCACATTATTTGCAGTGAGAAGGAAAAAAGACCAATTTGCCCTTCTATAGAGACAACTCTCAAAGATTCTTCTGAAAAGCCAATTTGGATGGCTTTCTAAACATTTCTTTACGTAAAATATCGGTACTCTTTCATTGCATTTATACTTAAGTAATACAAAATACATCCGCTTCAGCTTGAATAGAAGCACCGTAAAAGGAAGGCAATTTTAGGACACAGAAATCATTTAGGATTTCATAAGTAGGGCAAATGACTTAGAAACTCGTGGATACGCATCTACAGATGGATATCTAATATATTTCACCCGATCTGGGCATCGACCTATATATTTGCTTCTGAAGAATTCATTAAATCTCCGTCTACACGTAATTCTGATTTTTGTTTTATGTTCTCAGAACTCTGCACCACAAAATGGGGACACAGCTAACCTTTTCCTGGTAACTCATAACAAAGTGAATTCTTAATTCTTAGATAACTTATTTGACATTCTATTATGCGTTTAAAATGATTTCTTCCGACAAATGGTGAGGGACCGCAGTAAAAATGAGACATTTATATCAAATGACATTATAAATGTGTGGATATTGATTTAATATTTTACATTTAAATGTCACTACGACTACAGCTGATTTTCTAGTTCAATGTTAATATGAATTTCAATCCTATATGCAAGTATACATGTATTAACCATCAGAAATATGAATTGTTTGACCGCAATCTCCCTTACAGCAAATCAAATGTAATTTTTTTCTATTCCCATACCTTTTCCTATTTTGAACCTAATTAGATTTAATACAGAATATTCTAGGAGAAATTGTAATGCCGTATTATCTAGAGATTATGGAATTTACAGAATATAGAAACCAATTTGGAAAAATAAATCAATATTGACCATCGTCGGTTGTCTTTCATCAATGTTTGTATAGACCAATATTAAATAAATGAACACGTATGATGAGTATGAGTAATCTAGATGAGAAAACCGATAATGAAACTTTGAAGGTATCTAATCTAGCTTTTAATAAAACCTTCTATAGCAAATTAGGCTTTGTACGAACAAAGCAAAGCGATACAACAAAAATCCCTAACTCATCAAACGGTATTTTTCCTACAATATTAATCAGAGATTACTTTCATCTTATACCCTGAACTGATTTCGTGATTACTTTTGTCGACAACATGCGATGTTATTTCTTACACATGCAAGTAGTGTCTTATTATAGCCAATCCAATACATTGGTGAAACTAAAATGCGTATCTGACGGACAGAGCTATATTGCACGTAATAATATCCAGAGCCACCAAAGGTAACGCTATAAAATATAAAAACTTTCCGAAAATATAAGAAAACATTTTATAAGTATTATACCTAATTTTTTCTGAGCCAATTAATAATTATTTGCTATTAAAGTAGAAGATTAAAAATGATAATGGAAGTTTTTTTTAGAGCTACACGTTTTTGTACTCACAAAGTTTTCAAACCAATTAAGTGTGTCATCGACACTGAACAGAGTTCGTAATACCGTTTTCTTGGAATTTTTTTTACAGAATATCTATTTTTTTCTTCTGAGGTTACTTTTCGCACGCAATTAGGGCCAAAGTTTAATTAATTCATTTTTCACTCTCAGAATCAGAAATTAGGAAGTAGTACACCATTTTTACTGAGATAATAACATGATTTAAAGGTTATATATCATACCAGCTTGTTAACTTCACCAAGTCTTGAAGTAAAACTAGCGCATACAATTACCTAATTCACATACGCAATGAAATTCCATAGAAACTTCTGAAACCAATTATGCTGATACTTGATAACGATAAAAATGATTTCTTGTGGAAAGTTGTTGACTCTGTTCACAATAGTCTTTCCACTCTATGCATTTTCTCATCAGGACCGATATTTTCAGGTAACAAAATAAAACTACTAGAGATTTAACGCCATCATAATAAGGTGAGTGCTTGACAAAAGGAAAACCAAAAGACTAACTGATGGAGTTTTTAGCAAAGAAATACTCATTAACACTTACAAAAATCTACACGTGTAATAGTAATTCAGAACTGATATCAAGGAACTAAAAGGTTTGCTTGTAATATATTTCGAAATAAGTGCAATAGCAAGCTACTATCTCTATTGCGAATCAAATAATAATGAGTAATTTTGTTATTTGTAGATACTAAATATGATACTAATAATTCCTTCAGGGCTTCGGCTTGATACGACTCTAATCATTAAAATTTGACATACTTTATTTGCCTTAACTAAAACGAATTGCGCCTGAGAATTATAACATAAAAATCATGAAAAGTTTTATGTGGATTTAAACTTTCCAACTGCGCATCTCTTTTGAGATATTTACAAGTAATGGGCTGAAAGTTTTTTATAAATTCCCAGACCTATTTCTTGTATGTTGTCAATAACAATGCAAGTATAAATTTCAAAAAAGTCTCTGTCGGGAAAAGTTTATTTTATATATACTGAGAACTAAGTCGCTTAATATTTAAGAGTGCAATGTTGGGCGGAGGAATAAGTTAACATTTTATATGACCTACCCAGTTGAATAGAATAATATATTTCTCTTAAACAAAACGCAATTCTCTAATACCTACTGCAAAATTTACTTAGGGCTGTTTTCATTTAATGCATTAAATATTATACGATAGGCTACTGTGTATGTCAACTGCACTTTTTCCATTGCCGAACAGTGAAGAGAGAATGGAGAAAGGTAAGCTCACTATACAAGTTGGTAAATATTGATATTTGTATTCATGTTGCTCAAGTGAACATTTATTTATTCAGTTCCATTCCGACACAGAAAAGCTGAGCTACATATCTTTCAGGCTGTATTTACAATTCTTGCCAAAGTCTATTTCTACATCTATAGATATCTACATTGTTTATTCATCTATATCTTATTTCAGTTGGGGACCTTACGTTATATCAAATATTTATACTTATCTTTCTCCAACAGTCATTCGATAAGGATTTTTCTGACAATTCTGACTCCATAACTTATCTGTTTTGGATGCCTTATGATGATGATTATACGCAAATCTTTTAATATACTTGTCACTATATTTCACAAATAAAAATACAGGTTTGTGCATGTCTATGTAGTAAATATTTTTAAAAAGGTTTTTCTGAATGTAAAAAAGCATATGAAAATGAAATATATTATTTAGTCTAAACAACTGTTGAGACTCAACATTGCCAAAAGCTATCAAAAAAATTCACCTCAAACCAGTGCCTTACAAATATGAGTTTTTGGCTCGTTTCGATTGACATTCTAATTCCAATGAGCCGGTGAACTTATATGATTCTATAGTTATCAGGAAGCAATTGTTTACTGCTTTTGCTTACATTATGCTCGGGTCGCTACGCACATTGGCATTTCATAGACATGAATAAAAGACAAATGTAATGCTTGGCATAGTTCTTGCGGAAATGTGCTATATACTACGTAGTATTTACAATAAGAGAGAAAGAGACTGAGATTCTTTGAATTTCTGTCAAAGAGATAAAATACTGAAGTGTAGTTTGAGAGAGTTGACTACAAAGCAAAGGTAGGATGTTGTTATTATGTACAAACTCCAGTAAGCTGCATTTCTACAACTGTTTAATACTATTGCGTCGTTTGTGCAGAGCACAAGACTAAATGGGAAGTGATAAGTATATAGGTCTGTTATCTTGTAATGTCTAGAGATATAATTTGATTTTCTTATTGAAACATTAAATAACGTCTTATCGTTAGTGGAAGTAGAAATGCTCAGATATTATCAAAGAAGCAACAAAAGAGAGGCGGAAACGAGGCAAGCACTATAGAATTTTTCAACCATTATAATAACATAAATAAGATTTTTCCCTGTCCAACCCTCACTTTAAAAGATCTACTTTTCTTTGCTTTACTTCCCCAATGCCAAAAGAAGACTAAGTAGAGTGGAAATTTAAATCCATGGGCAAACAAGTGCAAACGTTCAAGCGAAAGGAAAGTTCTATTGTAATTCTTGTCATTCTTTCCAAATCTACAATCAGAAGTCTGTAGATTATATACTGCTTCGCCTTGACATCGCTTTCAATCGCTAATCCCATTCAACTTACGTTTTGTCATATCTACCCAGTGAAATAACTACATAGTGCGGGGAAATACGACACTTACTCATTATTAAGCAGATGCTAGTCTACTTTATAAGTTTGTTATTTCTGTCTGTCTGTCTGTCTCTCTGAAATGGAGATAACTTTTGAACCGACGAAGTCAAAGAGTTCAAATTAGGTACCTGTGCTATTGGAGTGTTATAGCATTTTCCCGATTTAGATGGGTCAGTCGACGAAACCCTTCCAAGACATAAATCCAATAACGAGTACACTCTTCTGCACTTTTACGTTGTTATAAGTATCATTTTCAGTGTACTACTTTCATATTTTAAACAAGCTAAAAGCTATTTTCATTTTCAACATCGATACTCAAATAATTGGCATCAAAATGAATTTGAGATGGTTGACTGTCAAGACCCAATTTATCCACGTAAATTGGAAACCCATTGAGCCAGATAAGCTAGTATATCGTAGTATATCGTACCATTAGTAGAATGGTGTTTGGCCACTTCTGGAAGATTAAATACGGATGAAGGATTTTAAGAAAGGCATTCGTATTCGTATCGCACTAAGATCGATAAGGTTGCATCCTGAAAGTTAAACGATGAAATATGTACCATATACACGCTTGCGCGTTATCAAGCATAAGCCTTGCATAGATAATACAAAACAAGCCGGTAATTTCAAAATAAACATTTTTATAGAAAAGAGATTTATTTCCTATGTCTAGCTAATGAAAAAAAATAATATTTCGAGACATATTTACTTCCTGATGTAAACTATAAATTGGCTAGCTAAAGTTTTTAATTAATTAGTCAATTAATGCGGTTATCTAATAATCAGGTATAAATGAATATGTACCAAGGAGCCAAATAATCTGGCAATTTTTTTAGTATATTATATGGAATTGAGTATGCATCGTATAAAACTTGAAGGTTTTGCATACCATGCATACCAAGCCAAATAGGCACCATAGTAATGCACCTCGCCAAAATAAAAGAGCAGCAGCAATTATTTATGAGTCCCCATTGGAATTAGGGCTGAAACCATTGTGTAGCCTATACGACAAGAATTGAAGCTAGACTACTAATATAACAAATATGCATGCACATCGTGTGGTTATAGTACGCAGAGCTTGTAGCACGCCCACATGTCACTAGATGAACTACTATTATACTATATGATGGCATTAAAGAGTATCCTTCCCTCGGTTTCCTCAACTTTGTCCATTCAATTCCATCTCTACCTAATTAACATAAATATCTTCCTCTTCCTGCATTTTTGAGCATATCTTTTTGTTTTCGTTCTGCCGGGATTTAGTTCTGCGACGCATAAAAAGTCTTTTGCAAGTCTTTTTGCTTCAAAAGACTTCCTGCACCCCCGCAAAGATTTTTCTGATTTGTAACAAGGAATTAATAACAGACTCCGTCTCAGATATCAAAGCAAAGCAAGAATGCAAAATTATAATAATAATATGTAATTGTAGCACTGGCATGGAAATACTTTTGAGGCAGTATGTTGGACACCTAATTAAATACGTTTACCATTTCTGACTTCAGGAAACAAGGAACTGGAGTAACAATGTTCTTTTTTTCTGACTTCCAACATTAAAAGAAAAAAAATCGCCCACTGGATTTCCGTACATTGTTTGGAATGGTTTCTGACATTAAACATATTCAGGGCACAGAATAAAAGCGTAGCTATAAAATTAAATGTGAAATCTCATATTTAATGAATAAATGGATAAATGGAAAGAATATTAATCAATATCTATTGTATGTCACATAATCAAGTTCAAATCGCATGCTAAGCTTACATAAGAAATATTAAATATGTACATAATATTTGAGTTTTAGTGCATTGCATTTATACAATATTAAAAGGAACGAACAATAAATTTTGATGTTATGCCCTAGCCCTATATTTTTTACTGTGCACTTTTTATTTTCATCTTCCATAATTGCACGGTTTAGAAAAAATTGATTCTGAAGTCGTATGAATTACCCTAAACTAATTAATAATTCTTTAATGGACACGCGTATTGTGTTAACAATACCTACAAATTTGAAATTCTTGTAGAGAGGGAACGAAAAAGCATATTATTATTACATAAATTATTTTTTTTAAATTGCGATGCCAAACTTCATTTACTCCAAAGTCATATAATATAATCCGTGGTAAAAATGAATGTGTTCAATAACTGAAACTACAGTATACTTAAATAAGGTAACTACAGATATTTATTTAATCGCTATCACTTTGCATAGACAATACGTAAAATATCCGTACATGTATATTTTCATGGCACTACCTGCATTATATAAAGTCACCAGCAACGAAAAATCATATTTGCATATTGTTATTACTAAGAAAATGGTTTGGCCGTTGATACTGCAGAATAATGATAGTAAACAAGGCTTTGGTTATAATGCATAAATATAGATCATTTTTAGTATATGTTTAAGATGATAGTTGATTCGCTTTATGCATCTTGTTATCGTTATAGTAGCATACGCGTATCAACTTTTCGCTAATAAAGTTGCTTCTAACCTTATTGTTCCCCCATGTGAAAGCTCTCTCGTTTGTTCTTCTTTAAGTATATGATGTTTCCAAGAAGAATCTACACTGCCCTCATTTTGCTATCTTCCCGAGAATCATTGCTCTGATCATTAAAAAGCTATCTACTAGCATTTTAATTGCGAATGCAATAATTATGCTTTATAGTTAAGCTGCATGGTAATTCACAAAATATCATCATAGGTATCATAGGCCGTTATGCCAACAATAAGATGGCTACAGTTTCAAAGGTTGAGACGAGGTATAATGCTAGCATTACATATAAGCGAATAGTATTTAATTGCATATACTGATCCATATTCACCTTTGACTACATTTAATGGAGTGTAGTATGTACATCCGGAATTTTAATTAGAAGAAGTATCATTACTGTTCCTTGTATATACTTAACTTAGCAATGAACTTGAATGAAAGGAAGCTTTGAAAAATCTAAGAAGAGCGAAATCATCTTGATAGACACGAAATAAAATGTTTAGTATAGAGAAATGTATAGTTATAGAGTGACGGTTCACGTTTCTTTTGGTTTTAGTGAGAGTATCGTTTTTTTGATAGGAGAAGCGAAAGTTCATTATCTGGTCTGGTAATAAAACATGCTGGGAAGTTTCCATGAATTGAAAACAACAAAAAAGAAGAGGTTCAATAAATAGATTTGCCATCATAGTTTTCTCATCCCTGTTCATGTCAGTGGATAATTTATAGTGAAAACCCAATCGGGCAGAAGGGAAGATGATTTTGGTTGTCTGCTTCACTCTGTTTGTGTTATTGACCCCATCACCACAGCGATCGAGATTTAGAGATGGGAAATCTTGTCGACTATCTCTATACATGCAATATGCAACTTTTAAACGGGCTCGACTGAATTTATAGGCGTGCTAACCCCGGATTTGCATGCTAGAACCAACTTTAGTCCCATGATGGATATAGTATGTGCATAAAGAAATCTAGCAAGTACGTGCTAGTAATAACTCTGTCTATGACTTAGTAGTAGCAGTGGATATGTTGCACTTAGCACTCACCCTATTCTAAGAACGGAAGTGAAAGTTGTGAGAGAGCGTCTACATTTGGGGTAGGTAGATAAGTGTAAATATTGGAGCTAGGTATGCACTCCTCTGTTATGTTGTGATTGTGAGTGAGTTGTTGTGATTCTAATGCAAGTTGGTTGACTTGTTTGAGTTCGCTCGCTACATTTGGACTGTCCAATGTGAAAACCGAGGAAGCCACAGAGAAGAGCATGCTCCACTGGAGAAAGTCTTATAACTTTCTCCATCATACACCGCACGCTGCATGTAACATGACCGAATGTGTCATGAGCCTATAAGAGCCGCATCCTTAAAACAAAGAGATACCACAATTTTCTTTAGCCCTCCGATAGGCAACTATCTCCACATTATTATGTTACTGATTGTGAGGAAGCACAAGTAAAGTCGTTATTGGCGCTCTGCTCTCCTTCCCAGAATTATTCCAACCAACAAAACCAGACGAGACTCCAGACTAAAATACTAAAATAAAGGTACCTATACTCCTACCTACCTATGCGAATATGAATAGACAAACCAACTTTAGAGATATGATGCACTTGTGTATATTATGTTAACAAAATTGAACTGATAAGCTCACCTAAGTCCCTCTCCCGTTCCTTTTCAGACTTTGTCAGCCAGCTATCTCTCTACTTTATGACAACAACCTTTCTCCGTGCGTGTACTAATAAGGATAAACTTCAGACTGTCTGCGGAATATAGATGGGCTACTTTCCTTACATGTTACCTAAATTCCATCATTCTCTTTTTCAGACGCGTAGCGACGCTCAACGCTCATAAACATTATTGCGTGCATTCTCCATACCTACAGGCTGTGACATGCAGTAAGTATGTGCATCATCATGTTATTGATAAAATAAACAATACGAGTAAATATAAGTTATACCATTTGTAAGTCTGAGTTGCTGTACGAGTTAAGACACACATGAATAAATACCATGTGAATCTTACTCCGTTTCAATTCCCATGTTTAATAACATGTCTCTCCTCACAGTATAAGCTGTCTCCGTAACGTTGTTGAGAATTGTACAGGAAAGAAAAGTCCTCTTTAATAATTCTCTTTTCAAGACTTGTAATAATATAACTCTGCTGGGAGAGAAAGCTTCTTCTATTATTATTTTCCTACTTCGGAAATCGAGACAGAAGTAGAGCAGTGCTCTGTAGGTAGGTAATTTAATTATAAACTAAACCAACAGTTATTTGTTTAAGGCTAACTACACGTTTAGCTAACATATCATGTCCTTATTAGTAAACCGTCACAAATGAATTAAAACTCTAGTATATATTAGTATGTAATCAAAATTTACCTGAAGTTAACAGCTACTTACTACGGATGAATCACTTTCCCCCAAATGATCTTATGAAACCGATACTGAGCCGAAGGCATCACATTACTATAAAACGTATTTTGTTTGCCCGTTATTACATATTATAATTCAAATGACTAAACAAATATTAGGTATTTTCTTTTCGGATTTAATTACCAGCAAAACCATGATACATTGACCCATGACTACTTACAAACGGATGGATTCCAAACATAACAAAAGTCTGTATTCAAGTTTAGGGTTATAAAAAGGATTTACTTATTCAGACATTTCTACATTCAATAAAAATGCACTGACTACTATAAAATCTAAATGAATCTTTGAGATGCTCCTGTTTGCAAAGAATTGCGAAATTATTTTTAACTATATTGTGACTTTCAGGTTCATTTAATTTGATTTTTATTTACCAGATTACATTTTAAAGTCGTAATTTTTATGTGCAACAAAAAGAAAATGTTTTTAGAACTGTAAAGAAAAGTGTTTACAATAAAGTGGATAATAATGTAAAAGTTATTCTAAATTCATGTTATGCCCTTGAGACCGAATTGTCCTTTTAACAATAATATGACTAGACAATTTTACAGAGTTCCTGTAAAGCACATGGGGTTTTATATTGACTGCAGATTCGACAACCATACCTCTAGTGACCTATTGCCACCAGTCTGACTTTCCTCCGAATGATTTTACAAATAGAGTTTGCTTTCTTCAACGATTCTGCAGATTTTGTCCCTGGATACCGAATTTGTGTCTTTTTGTGGCAATGGGTGGTAGAGATTACTTGTGGCACTGTGAAGGATCAATTCTAAGTGGTGTCTGGCCAAGCAAGTCGATGGAGGTAAAGTCTGGTTACCCCATTGCTTTATTGGCAATGCAATCTTCTGACATTTAACATCGGTATGCTGCATATAAATTGGATTCCCCAATCGAATGTCAGTTTTGAATGGTTGGTCTAACCCTCCGTCAGATTGTTATCATCAAATGTGATTACAATCGTTGCTCGACTAACCTATGTCAATTCAACCAAAATCCGACTATTGGAAACAGAACTATTATTACTACATTGATTAGCTATGTGCGTTGTAAGGACAACATCTTTTGCGTAGCAATTCAAGCAGATATTAATAATATCTTTTACTACAGTGATTACGGAGATCTAATAACAATAACAGCAATAATGCTATAAGTTCTGAAATTGTTTACTTGGGCTTCTCTTTCCCAACTACTTTAATTCAGTCGCTAGTACTATCGCAGTTCTGTCCTTGACTCAGTCAACCTCCATTGAAAGCAAATCAAATTGTCCAATCTGCACTGGAGCAGTAAAATTTCAATAGCTCTTTATTCCCTTAAAGTTCCCTACTGTTTAGCTTAAAAGAGACAAGGCAATATTTCTACTACATGAAATTGACTTGGTATCTGGACTAATTGAAAAGACTGGAATAACAGAAGGAATTCACCTGAAGTAATTATTACTTTCAATCACTAAACAATACCAAATATTAGCAGGCAAGACTTCATTATCATTAAATGGACATTGATTGCTAAGTAATCTTGTTGGTAGACATGAATCTAATATTAGAAATGACCCTAGAAATGTACCAATCTAATTATACCAAAATAACATTGATTGTTCCCTATTTAGTTAAGGTACTAGCAATGTAAGGATATAATGAACAATTGCTCTTAAGTTATGTTGGCAGAGAAGGGAACAAATCTTAATTCCGTCCCAGGGTCCAAGGCATGTCACGCTTCTTCCACTGTACGTAACGCAAAATCTTGAAATGCTATTTCCGAAAATCCAATTTACGGAGAACTGAAGTTCTCTTTCTAAGACGCACACCGCCCGTCTGCCGGAGCGTTGCATGTACAATACTACGCATTTATTCACTAAAACAGAGCCTTGTGTATGCATGATGTCCGTATTATTATGGTACATGGAGTATAGAATACAAACGTTCCGAAATCCTTCAATTTACTGGGAAGCGAAATAAATACTGAGATCCTGCAAATGCAAAGTCTGGGCTCATCTTGGCTCAACTCCCCTCTCTCTACACTATTCCATTTTGCAAGGAACTAACTCTGGATAAACTTGTGCGACTGAATCCAGAAAATGCAAGTGTGTTTACGCAAGCAAAGATACATAAAAAGAACCTCGTAGAAAATAAACTTGTGCTTACTCCCAACAAGTAGATATTTATTTACGCTAACCTCGTATGCATTGTAAATTGTACTTATCCTCCTTACCATATTCTTCTATAGCGGCTCCTATGCATCTGGCTATAATATCCACTCTCTTTAAGTATCTTATTATGTGCATTCTCGTACGTTGGCTTTTGATATTTCTCTGAATCCGTCTGTCGTTCGTTTCGAGTGAGATTGAATTGACTGAATGTGTACAAATTTACTCATTACTCCCTATTGACGCTGCTTGGTTAACTTTGATAATAACATGTCTTAGGACTATATTGATTCCAACCAGTGTTGTGCAGTGGTTAAAACCACTAGTGGTCATAATGGTCATAATGGTCAAAATGGCCCGGTCAAAAAAAATTAAAAAGTGGTCAAAATGGTCAAAATGGACAAAATGCCTGTTTGGGGTTAATTGAGACCCCAAGGTAGCTTTTACTGCAACAGTAAACAACAAATACAACTTTCTAAAGATTGCAGTTAAAAATGATTAGAGAGTGTCATTCTGTAGTCTGATGTTAGTAGAATAGTGTTTCATTGGTTTTAGGCCATATTTCATTCTCTAAATATTTTAAATTTAATTTGCTAGCCTAAGTAACTGTATACTGATATTTTGACCATTTTAGCCATTTTGACCATTTTGACCATTTTGACCAGTGGCCCGGTCAAAATGCAAAAAAGTGGTCAACAGTACAACACTGATTCCAACGATAATAAGTATACTATATATAGAACTCGCTTTTTATAAAGAACATTCCCATATGAGCTCGTTACAAGTTGAGCAATCCAAATAATATTACGCAAGCATCTCCTATGTTATGGCTCTATATCTTCTGAATGCAGTTAATAATAAGCTGTAACAGAATGATTTGCAGGTCACTACAACTAGAATTTTTCGTCAGCATATTGCTCAATGCTTATTAATTTGCAAACTGCAGCTTCAAGCGAGTCGAATTGCATTTTGTTATTTTTATATAGCAAGCACTAAGCACAAATCGCTACACTTACACTACTACAAAGAAAAGTGAAATACCTAAATGCTATAAAAAACACAGTAAACTACTTAGCGGATGGCCGAATTCGAAATACCCCATTGTATTGTTTAAATGCAGACCATTTTATATTATTGCTATATTTTATTACCTTATCTATTTATATTGCTCCTCTAATTTTTAAATCCCTAAATATTCTTTGCTTTCATAATTTCAGTACAATAATCCATCAAAAACTGCATGATCTTATTCTTATTTTACTGCTGCCCGGTTACGTAACATTTATTAGCAAACTCATTTGCTAATAAGTGAAAGGCAGTGAAAGTGTAGGCATTATAATGCCCAATTTGCAATCTTTGAATTGATATGTATTTGAATTTCAGGAGCAATGTTAAGTTTGGTGTATATAAAAAGTAAGAACTCTGTCCATTATGTATAAAACATTCTCATTATTACTTTACCGCAGAGCCACTCTATAAATCCGACTGCATGCCCACGTTGATGCTACGAAATTCCATTGACAATCAATTCGACTATTTGGAATAAGTATCTGCCATTAAATAGTAGGAAACATGGAACAGAATAGATAACCAATCTTATTTGTTTGAATCACGCAAACACTCTACCCAAGTATAAGCGCTTTTAATAGTAGCTTAAATCTATTATATGGGGATACTTAGAATTTTCATCTATCTGTTTTAAATCCTGTCAAATTATCTTTTACGTGAACTATAACTCATTTTAACCCGTTTTTTTCAACCAGTCTACAAATGAGTTCGGATAGCTTTATGACGTATATTATGAACGTTTGACAATCTACAAATACTTAGGGTTAGCAAATGCAGAATGTGACTGCTTATTAAAAGTGACTGCATTTTATTAAATCAAAAAATTAATCAATTAAACCTGAAAATATTATTCCCACAAAATTGTGAGATAACTTCTATATCGTTTTCCTATAGCCTATAGATGAATATCTGATTTGGGCAATATGTCAATGTCAAGTGTGATATTGTGTGAACCTACATATTATGTCCAATTTTCTGGATATTACTGCAGCAGTATAAAAAGTATAAATAAGCACTTCTATAACAATTTTCCAAAGGATTTGTATTGGCCTCTAAATAATATATTGTGAGATTGTGACAGATTGTGACAGAAGTGGTTTTCAATACTGGATGTGATTTCCCATTTCCTAGCTTACTTAAAATGTAATAAAAAAGGTTGACAAACATCATTTATCTTTGTTATCTGTAATATAAGATGACAAATAATTGTTTAATTGGGTATGTCCCATCAAAAAAACCATAGGACTGTTTTTACACGAAGAATGTAGTAAAAATGGTATAATATAGCCCTACAACCTTCTAGGAAAATACAAGTTAATCTAAGTAAGAGGTAGTAAATCTTTTCTGTTTTCTCACTAGAAAATTTAGTGAAGCTAATGAAAAATAAACTGAATCAAAAGGCCATATTGGATTTTAATTTAAATTCACCATTTATCACTATGAAAGTTAAGTCTGAGTCGACAATGTTTAAAATCAGACAAAGCTTACAAAGTTGGTTTCAATAGCGTCAAATTTTCTTTTTCTACAACGACAATAACAAGCACTATCGCTTCTCTAATACCTACACCTTTTAATGAATATTTGATTGAAATTGCCCGAAAGGAAGGAACTAATTGCTATTTCCTTCTGTAAGCAACTGAAGGGTTGGAAAAAGGAAGTTTGACATTTAATAAATGTAGTGGTATACTTTTGGGTGTGTCTACACTATACATATTTAAAATCTGCCTAGCCAGCAAATTAGGAATTGTCAAGTATGTCTTTCAAGGAGTTTTTCACTTCAGGGATCACCGGCCTTTGTTGAATTTTCCTTATCTTAATCAAGTTTATTCAAAGTTAGCCGAGCATATAGAGAAAAACACATGGGCAATTAAATAAAGAAGCAATTCATTTTCCGTTTTATTTTGTTGAGCTATTTTAGGAAGAATGGACGCTTAAAATTAGCAAAGTAGTGTCTTTATTCCTTTGAAACTATTTGAAATTAAATGTTTGCATATCCAACTGGGACTATTTGTAAATATTGCAAGGAAGAGCAGTGTCAATAATGAGAATATTGACATTCTTTGAAACAGACTGGAATGCGTATACTTACATTAGGTTTACGTATTCTACCTGCACGCATATAGCGGGTAAAACTTGGCATGGATCTATACAGTTTTCTATACAGTTTTATCTATAAGTATATACTTTGATACATAACCTTGACTGTTCAAATATTTAAGTCCATTTTGTTTGTATAATGTCTCACTTAAAAGCAATCGGCGTCTATTTTATTCACTTCTTGGCAATTTCAAAAACTACTACAGGTACAATTTACCTTTACATTACACTGGAACCTGCCATTTAGCGAGCAATGGTCAATGTACGTGTGTTTGAATGTTTTTTGTATTAGTTCAAAGCTAAATGGGGTTAATGGTATATTATTGTACTTACTGATTCAATCCAATCATAGTTTTACTACTAAAATAACCAAGTGTAAGAAATTTCATTATGTGATATAATTGTATAGTATTTTTAGTCCAAAATTAAGAAACCTTGTACTGTCAAAGCTAACCCAATTTACATGAGACAATGCAGGATTTTTCTTGTGCACATAAATAGATAGATGCCCATACAAATTTCTCTTTTTGTTCTCGTTGTATTTATTTTAAGTATACATCAGCCATGCCCTGATTGTTGACGTTTACTTGGATGCATTGCATACATTCCTCCGGTTATGTTATTCCAGTCGTGCATTAAACTAACAATGTCTTGGAGGAAGTAACATCTTTCCTTGAAACGTGCACGCAATGATGTATTCTTAAGATAAAGTAGGAAGCTACGTCCATCCAATAAAAATCTGTAGAGAAAACTGCTATTATACTTCCATAATGTTACATTCAATATAAGACGCTATGCAGTAGAATAACATATTCTCTATATAGGTAAACGGATATCAAGTACTAAGATTGAACTTGCAAAGATCACTGTCTGCTTACTTTCTTTCACTCTGCTTTCTTTTCCATTCTACCATCTATAAGTAAAGACTTTTGAGTATTTAATGCTGCGACCGTACTTACTATAAGAGCTGTATAGATTTATATACTATAAAAGAAGTTTCATACAACCAGATCATATTTACTATACTGACAATGTAGTAACAATAAAATGTGTTTTTGCAAACCTCTGGAGCAAACAAAAGAGTCACGTATTGTAAAAACTATAATACGTTGAGCATAACTTAGCAGTGAATGGACACTTGTACAAGGGTTTCAAGTATTTCCAGTGCTCAGTAGGTATTCATATATATTTGATATCACGGAGAGAGATAAATCTCAATTTTACCTAGAGAAAGATTAATATTACTCAAAACTTAATGTCACTGGCCTAGTTATATTTGAGAAAGTTCGCTGCTTTAAAATGATGCCATGTCGTTATAATATGGATATTTACTTATTATTTTCCGCTATGTTTAACATTCTAGATAAGGGCAAGTGGGTTGCTGTTGCTGGTAGTCAAAATAGAGTGCCTCCAACCTTCCGCTAAACATAAAATTCTCAAATCACCCCTCACGATTCACTTTTTTGCGTAGCTGTAAATTTTCCAATCTAAGTAAAAGGCGTAGCGAAAACAGACTGGCAAAAAGTGCTTAACTACGTAGGTACATTCAATCTGAGACAGAAAATACTTAGGAACGATGGGCACAAGTGAGGTGAAGGGAATAAAATCTGAGACTGGACATTAAGCTCTTTAAGTATTGTTATAAATAATAGTGAGCTCATTTATCATTTTATGGAGTTTAGGATGTCGCGATGCAGGTCATTGTGGCTTCCTTATAATGAGGCTTCTTTTAAATGACAAATACTGGAGTGTCGCCTGTGGAATGATCCTATCACCATTTCATATCACATTACATCTTCTATTAGCTCCAAATGAAATTTTGAAAGGGGCCATTGTACCTATCTGTTACTTAAGTATGTTAAGGCAAGAGGAACTAGTTCATGCTAAACTTGGAATAGGCAGAATCTCCATTTTGGGTTTAAAACGAAAAAACTGCCCTCAATATTATGCTAACAAAAAGTGCATCTACACTTATATGTATAGATGATGTTGGTTAGATGCGTTCCTTGAATACAAAACGTTTACCTAATGGTTTTTATGCTTATACTACTTTGATAAAAATCATAGAAGCTATAATTATCCCAATTCTTTCGCTGCATACTTGAGCAATGTATTTCTTTTGATAGTCATGATTTCCTTTGCGGATTGGACCCACTGTGAGGCAACATGACATTAAAAAAACTATATTTGTCTTATATCCTATACTATACATTTATTATACTTACCTATATGCATTATTGACTGTAAGATGACGTCGAGTGCCTAACAAAAGGATTACATACTCCAGTTGCATCTCTCTCCTACTCATTCTCATGTTATTTAGAGACTAAGTGCTTGCATAGCTTATCCATCCATCTTAGGGCATCGTTCTGTATAAGTACTTGACACGTACACAAGCACGGAGGTATATCTCTTCACATTATATTTATGGCCATAAGTACTTGTATCCGAGAATGTACTTACAACTTACTTTTGTGGTTATAATGCCATCGAAATGATAATATTTATTATGTGTGTACATTTAGATCTTATAACCCTGCTATAAAGTTTTCGGGTGACTAAGCTGGCCACTATAATAAATAAGGTGCTATGTATGATGATAAGCACTGGGCACAAGACAGAGAAACTGAGCATTAATGGTCAATTGAGTCTCATGGCAGTGTGAAAAGTGATCTATGTAGGCCATGGACTGGACTTGGACTGCCTAGCTGCGGAAGGATGGAGATGGAGCTGACTGGAGATCTGAATTACTGGATGCGTTCACTCCACATGTCCATCCGCTCCTCGTCCTTCTTCTATTTACCCAACCAACCTTAAGAAAATACTAAATATTTTTATAACTACAGCATAGCAGAGCCAAACCCGATATCACAATCGGAACTCACTCAATCCGCTCCTATATTGATATTGCCTTTCTTATTTATATCGGTTTCGACAACTTTAAGTACCTTCTCTTTCCACATCAATTATCTCCTACCACACATCTCAACAAATTCATTTAAAATCAAAACAGAAATAAATAAACTTCTTTCGTTAACAAGTCCACTTTCCGCTAAAAGCTCTACTAATTAATCAATTTATCCTTACCGACCATATTTGCTGTACTTTAGAATAAATCAATCCGTGTAAACAAAAATAGTGGCAACAATTTGGAAAATACGATCGTAAATGTCTAGGGTACTTTTACTGTTCTTATTGTACAAAGTTAATGAATACGAGCGAGCACAAATGATTATATTTCTGAGTATTGTTTACCAGTACTGGTATCTGGGTTGTAAACAGGATGCGACCTTAATGTAATTTTAATGTCACCTGTGATCTAAGGATGTTTATCAAAGAGTAATTATCAAACATCTAGTAGACTGTATTTATGATCTATACATAAGAGTGTTTGAACTGACAGATCATAATGTATCTACATCCCGTTTACTTTGAATTATGACATATTTTGTAGGCGGTAGGTACTATTCACTTCCTTTTTAGAAAGGAAAGTATTGCATCATAGTAGTCTGTAACTGCGTCTCTGCCAGCTTTTGTTTGTTGTTGGAAGAGCTGCTCTTTTGTTAAGAAAATGAAATTGTCATGTAAGGTTACTTGGAAAATGTCTTTGTGATAATTGTATAAAAAGTATCTTATTATGTTATTCCCACATGAAGCTATTGAAATGTGCTCATAATTCCAGTTATAGTCGAAATATGACAGTGCAAATTAAAGATTCTGTGTCAACATAATTTCCAAGTACCACCTATGCCTTAAGACCAAGCTAAGTAGTTGTCATCTTCAGATGTGCTAGTTATTAACAGAGTAGACTATTGCACAATTTCTAACGGTCGAGATTCTAGATTAATTGTATGTACCTAGGTGGAGACTATATTGTTGTAGAGATAAACTAAGTGCAGTATACAGTAGATGATACAAGCAAGGACGAAGATGGTTATTCAAGTATACGCAGCAAATGGTAGGATTTTGTTGGAGATCCAAAGGAACTCTAATGCAATTCTTGGTGAGATTCGTCGTGCTGGTTGACATAAGTATTAATGTGACTACTGACATGAGTGAGTAGGACAAGGCACTGAGGTATTACCTAATCATGCTATGACACCACAGGCACATTACAATTAACAGTAGTGGCATAAATTGATTGCGAGTTGACTACACTATGATTTAACCTCATTTTGCTTGGTAGAGTCCTTGCCATTTTATTTGCGATTGAATCAAATAATTGCACAACGTATGTCCTCGCAGTATAGCCGACGGAAAAGTGTTAGAGAATAAAGTAAACTTAAATTATGCCTTATAGGTACTCTTCGGAATGATAGAAAAAGAACTCTTCATTCACTCTTAGATTTACTACTAATAAAGTGAACACCGAAAGGTTGGCAACTATTATCAGTGGCTATACCACTTAAGAAGTTGGCTAAACAAAAAATGTCTAGTTAATGTGAAGGACCTTTTGCCACACCGCAGTAAACACATTATAGGCTACTAGTGTTTATTTACGCAGCTTTGTCCTTGTAACTCTATCTTTTACGTATTTTCGTTGAGTTACCATTGAGTCTTTGGAAGACGATTGCTTGAATGCCTGACCAATATAGAAAGTGAATGGAAAAGGCTAAAAAAGGATTTTCATTGCTACAAAAGTATTTCAACATTTTCCCGCTCCATGATGATGCATAAAATTACACAAATGTCCATGAAAGTTAATTTTATTGTAATTTATGATTTCCATGCAATATATTGGCTATACGATGTTCCTGTGCCCTAATAGTTATCTACATCATGCAACAGGAAGCTATTCTATTTTTACTGATTATTAAGCAAGATATATAAATTGTAAATTTATTGCTGACAGGACTATTACACCAACATTTGCAACATGGACGTCATAAAAGTGTGTATCCCCAATATGCATAAATTATTCTTGTCTACTTTACGTTAGTCTTTTTTGTATTAGATTTATGTGCTTACGCACGTTCTGCTAGTGAAATTGTAGCGAATATTATGCTAATGTGGTCGATGGAATGCAATCCGCAGGCACTTTGACAATTGTTTGGAACACTTTTACTTTCACCTTCAGCTTTCTTTTCTCTTTCATTCCTACTTTTTGACAAGGTTGTCCGATGGTAATGGAGAAAATTGTGATGGAAAGTGGAGTAAGGAAGGAATAGAAATAGGCTGTAGCAAAAAGTTTCATGTATACATTGAACTGGCAAATAATATATCTTCTTCACAGCCCTTCAAAGATCTATCATCACTTTTTTCTGAATGTGTGTAGGAATAATCAATAGAGCCTCTCGATAACAGATTCTTCAAACCGAATTGCTCTTTCCGTGCACTAAACATTGCATGTGTATGTCGTTATTTGTACTAGCACCATGCTTAGTGATCTTTTCGTGGCATCTACCAAGATCTACGTACTAGGCTCATACAATAAATTATAACCTTTACTTTACTGCATATAGAGATTACATCTATTATATTATACAATAGTATTTTCTAGCCAAAAGTGGGAAGTGGGAACTGTAATTGAATTTTTGCCATGTAATGCTTAACGGATCTATATATCATAATGTATGTGTCACGGGCCACTGAGTCCAAAAGTGTTCCCCAACTTTAGGTTACGATTCACCGAGTTAAGACAGGCTAGAGCAGTCTAATGACCTCTACTTACTATACTAACAGTGTTAATAAATATAATTGCCTCACAATTATTTATTGCTATCAAATCTTATGCTTTTTATATTTTGCGTGGAAATAAAAAAGTTTCTCCGATAATAATTTATTTAGATATTTAATAAATACAATTACAAGCTATTAAAAGAATATAATCCCATAATTCAGATAAAAGTCTCACAAAAATGACTTACTCAAAAGTAAATGTTATCATTGAATTACAACTCTGATGTAAATACAATGTTTTAAATTACTGCCTTATCTTCATAATCATAAAAGTATTCTTAAACGAGATAAAAATGTAATCAACATGGAAGGAAGTTTTTGCTATAAATTTACTAAATTTTACATTCAAAAAAAATTACCAATGCTTGAAACGGGAATGCATGAAATAAATTGTAGCCACAGTAACCAATCCACCTCCTGGCCTATGCCATGTAGAATATTATATTTACGATCAGTGTAAGTGAATGTATGGAGTGTTGGAGTCTCAATCTCAATCGTACAAATGAATTGCAAAAACCGAAAACGAGGGTAAGTCTATTTTATTGATTTATCTGGTATGGTTTGACTTTTAGCTAAGTTAGATATGACAGTGAATCCATATCCAAGAGATTTTCCTTGAAATGAGAAGTTATATTAAAACATTAATTTGCAAACGCTTGAATTGAAGTATGACGATCGTATGTAGAATACAATTTGATTTCTATACCTGTTTATTAGTACTCGTTGGTTAATTACAATACACTTTTGTTATTAATTAGCAGTATTCTGCTGGAGTTGATGGTTCCTACATGCATAATTGACACAGGTATGGCTTTGGCGTGTATAATACTGTATAAAATCTATGGAACTTTGGTGAATGATGGTGGAGAGATGATTGTGTAGGGAGCGAACTAATTTAAAATTAGGAAACACTCTTGTGACAGCTGATAACAATTTCTAAAGCCGTCTCTTCATTTCAACATTACATCAGAAGCTCATGTATTGTAAGAAGCAACAAAAGATATGGAAATTCCGGGTACTATAAACAAAGCACCTCATTCTCATCCCCAAAGTCAAATCAAGTATTTTAACCGTAGTGTAACTTCCTGTTAACTAGGTAGGGTATGGGCTTACACCTGTATATAATATCTACAGGCAGACAGTGATAGCCTTCTCATTTATTACACATGGAAAGAAACTACAAGTGTAGTTTAGTGTATAGGAGAAGCCACCAAAGGTTCCGAATATCCACCAGGCGAATTCATAATTTGAGTTAAAAGAGAAGTCTGGAAATTTCCAGCTCTTCCAACTGGGAATAAGTACCATCCACATCTAACTACGCAGAAATTTATACAGATATTCCTAATTCAAGCTGTTTCCTTCTATAGAGCCAGACAGAGTAGTTAAATAGGTTACTGTTCAAGTACGCAGTACTGCTGGAGCACATGAATGAGCCAATTGAATAGAATGCATTTTATGGAGTGAATGAATGAACTACTTACTTTGTTCCCTTTTAATTTCACTACATATTTTACACCCGTTATCTATGAATTTTAATTTTATTATGGAGATGCATAGTCTATGACACTCAATTCCAAAAATATGCTGGACTGGCATTTGGACACTCGTGCACACTTCAGAACAAAAGGGGTGTTGGCTAGTAACTTTGCACTCAAATTGTAAATGGTACTAGGTCTTTGTTTTATAACCATGTAATACGGATATGTGGGAAGATAAAATCCCTCGAGGAATTTGTCCACAGAATGCTATATTTGTAGTTTGTTATGCACTACCATGATGCATAGCAATCCTAATTGAATATAAAATGTAAAAATACCTAAGTGGATATAAATACTAAAAACCATCACTTATAGTTGTTGCATACAATTTTTAAATCTATCCGGTGCATTTTCTTGATTTATTCCGAGTTTATGCTAAAATCCTGGTGATTGAACTCATTTTGGATGCATACTCAGCATTTCTTTGATTATTCAGTAGGGAAAGTATTACATTGAGATCGAAAAGTGAAAAACAAATATGGAGAATCAAATATTCTTCTCAGGCAATTGAGCAGGAGTGTTTACTCTTGTCCAACTGGAAGCCATTTGTTTGTTTTTGTGATAAACCCTCAAATAGACATACGTTAAACAATCTGTACATTGACCAGGTTGAGATTGAATTCGTAGACGCAGAGACTGTTGGTGTAAGCACATTTATATTTTTGCTGAGTTTGGTTTCCACTTTGCTGTGTAAACGTAATATTCATAAAAAGATGTTTGTTTATATTATAAGTATTTGAAAAAGTGTTTGGACAAGTAGGTTGGTAGTCCGTGGCCTGTGTATATTTAAGGATTAAGGAGAGCAAGTAGGATGAACGGAGACAGTCCATCGAACTACGATCTGTTTTCTTATGAGTGGTCGTATGTCCTAACGGAATGAGGATGAAAATAGTCTTCGACGAAGTCAGTGTCACTAGGCAGTATTTTTCTGTGTGGGATTTTGAGTGACTTAAGCTAAAGTGTCTATGGACGTGTTGTAATATCTTGATGACACAAAGAGCGAAATGATCTTAAGAAAGGAAGAAGACAAAGAGAGAGAGAGAGTCGGACGGGCGGGTCATTCCCCTTTGGAGGAAGTATGAACGACAAACTATTTAGGCATTGCACTTTCTCCTCTCGCTCTCCACTTCCCTCCTCCTAAGTATCCTCGACTTTCTTCAGACAGAGAGAGATACACATCTTTGTGGGCACTGCGTATGTGAATTAAGAACAGATACTCTAACAGTAAGAGACCGGAGATACGATGAGAGATAGTTCGTCTGGGTGTATTAAAGACTAACCTACCTAAGCAGGCATTAACTTTATATGAATTATACATATATGCATTAGAAGCTCTAGTAGGCTTCCCATTCTTCTTCTATTACATAAAAACATAAATATTATACTTAGTAAACAAAGGGGAAGTATTCACAGTGCAAATACTATTATATAGAAGGAAAGCCTAACAAAGCTAAACGACTCTACTCTGGGTAATGCGTCTTCCTCGTTGATAGAAAACTAGTACGAGTCATTATAGTCCTACAGCTCCGTGTCGGCACTGCTACACTTGCAATTTTTGTTCTGCAGCGTGCACTACATATGCTCTCTCTACACTCCGTGGTGAATTTCCATTGCATTATCATGAAAGAGAAAACAATGTTGAATGTGGGCAATGGAACGAGAGAAAGAGCAGTTACAGTGTCATTCTTATAAATGAAATGGCAGTTGACTATGACGGAATGGGAATGGGGAAATAGAAAAGATAAAGTGGAACTGTATATCCCTGTCTCATTGCACTACAAGTACTCTATAGATACACGTTTTAATACTATCACGTAATGCACACATGTGAACGTACAAGTAAGCTACACTTTGTACTATAGTGCCACTAAAGAAATAGTAATATGTGTCTGTGGACACTATCACCACAATATTCTATAATATTATGTGCCTACTTATCCAATACGTGGAATAGCATTCTCTATAAGGAAAGAAAGCACAATGCTACTATTGTTTAGTGCATTGGGATATGTTTATATTGCATAAAATGGATTTACTAACAGCAGTAGACACATTTCTTACATAATATATATATCTGTAATAGTTAGATTGTATGTGTATTAGTAGTTACACACACGATGCATAATAATGTGTAGTAGGAAGTAGGAAGAGAGAGATGTAAAAAGGTCTGAGTGTCCTTGTGCTACCTCCACTCAATTTTACTTTACGTTACTTTCACCGTGACTACGTGCATTCCCTAAATTCAGTGGGTCTGTCTTGTCTTGTATGTATTGTATTACATAAAGTACATTGCATTGCATTAGACACGAACACAGAGCTAATACTCATTCGTGCCGTACCATTACATTACCTGTTAGCTTAAACTAGCGGGCTATCCAGTCAGACTCTGGGCATTACATTACAACTAAACTTTCTCCATGTAATAATTTCAACAGTTTCTTTTCAACATTAACAGACTCTTCCCTAAAATGCTACGACCGTCTGACTACTGCATGTATGCAAGTAGTAGTAGTACTAGGCAAGATATTTCTGGACGCTATTGTCCTCTGATTCCTAGATATGTCTATCAATTGTATATACCTACCAATATTACATAGGTAGCTTAGATTGATATCAGTCAGTGCTTCTATATATTTAATAGAAGGTAATACAGTGTGTTGATAAAGTAACGATTCAAATAGCTTTCTCCATGTAAATTTCCCTTCTTAAACTCTATATAAAGTTTCACATGTAAAATATTACATGGTGAAAGTTTTAAATGGAGTTTAAGCTTACATAGTGAAAGTCACACAAAGTATTTTTATATACACACCCTGTAGGACTCTAGACAAGTAATGCCCTACATATTACTTAAATATTATTACGTTGCGGGTTTTGCTTCGTATGGATATATCTGTAGTTGGTAATTGTAATAGGTAGCTATCTGGCATTTCCTGGCTTTCTCCCGTTGATAGTCTTTCTACTTTATTCGGCTCAGATGAGCTGTATCAGTTGAGTGTCCTTTAGCACCTGACTGGAATTCATGAGTGGGTCGGACAGAAACCTGCTGATACGTCCCACTGTTCTCAGTGTCACTATAACTTAGTAGTCCAGTCCATAAAAGAAATTATCTCCATTCCAGGAATTTATCTCTTCAATCTTTGACTACATTCCTTCCAAACGCATGTCTCTCTATTGAGACATTCCACGGCTACCCTAAATTACTTTTGACGGTTTGTAAGACCAGATCACAAAAGATTATGCCCCTTCGTGATTTTATTCTTTTCCCAATACAACTTGGAACTTTTACTTAGAAGGTCGCACATCACTGCTTCCATCATTATAAAGTTTTGTAAAACGACTCGGATGCAGATATTGCCCCAAACTACTTTCCATCACTAACACTTAAAGATTTTATAACCTCAAATGTATTGTAATAATATATAACTGCTTTTGCTTATAACTTTCTTTCAATCAGTCGATACAAATAATCACCATTACAATACTTGAATACAAAATTATTGGACGTAAAAAGTTACTATTACTGTTACTACCTGTCTACTACTAAGAACCAATGTAAAACACCCTTTGAATTATTGATCAGAATAATTGCCAACCCTTGGAATACAAATTGCTGAAAATTGAAGGTTAAATAAAACGTTTCCACGTGGCGAATAAATCTTGCTTCTCTATTTATTCTTTAGACGAATTCTAGAATCTAGTACAAAAAATTTATAACATACTTCAACACAAAAACTTTTTTGACCGTCACTATTTCTTGCAAGATGTCATTCTCCTTTAGCAAGGGACAAGGTATTTTTAGACAAGAAGATTCCAGTCAACCGAAAACAACTAAGATGATACTCTGCACTGCGTAAATACCTACTAAAGTCGCATGACATAAGAGTTGCTTTGTACTTAGGAGAAGTACAATTTATTTTCTTGTATCATTTATTATTACTCAGCATTTTACCAGCGCAGTGCACTTAACTCAACTCAGAGACAGTTTACCTTCGTGCATTAGAAAGAAACCTTTTTCGAAACATTCTATTGAATTTTCCATGAGGCTTTTTCTTTGTGAACGTATGTGGCTGCTTCGGCTAGTGCCGTATGTGTGATTAATTTCTATGTTTTTGTCTTTAATATTACAAACGTATTGCAGCTGGAAAGATTTAGCGCATAGCTTTAGATTTCGCAACTCTTTAGTAAATATTGGGAAAGACCGGACCTTCTTGACGATGTTAATAATTTTGTAATACGTACTGCTGCTACCATCCTAAAGCAATAAACAGCCTTCTGTACTCACTTAGGTATCTCCCCGAAAACTACGCTAGCCAAACCGGGCAAAATTCCAAGACGTTCCAGCCAGAATAACCTAGTCAACTCACAAAATTGTAAGAAGCTGTAGAAGGGTAAGTACAAAGGAATTTCCATCCTGCATTCATTATTGCATTACTGTTCAGTACTATAGGAATTGTAAATTTCCCTCAATGCAGTGTACGAATGGAATGTAGCATGTTAAACATGTCTAGGCAAAAAATAACCATTCATATGAATACACTCCAGAGATCTGGCCAAAAACTTTCTCCTAGTCCCACTACAAAGTGTGAAAATACTCCAATGTCCTACCCGAATCAATCATACCAAATAAACTTCCAAATATTTGACATTATACTATATATGGAAAAGCCGCTGAGATTTTTATGGGGGTCATTACTCTTGGTTTTCTTAATATTCTCTACTGTAAAATTTACCAATACCGCGCTATCAGAAAAGTATTTTGGGGTTGTATTATATTCAAGTCAATCGATGTTAGAAATCTAGGTTAAAAGATGTGATTTATTTTTAACCTCTTGGAGCAAAGCTTTCTGTGTTTTCGAAATTGAGGAATGTGTGTACCCTTTTCTCTGTTCCATGTTCATGTATTTGTTTTCAAAGAATTTATTTTTAATGTTAAGGTTCCGTCGGTTTACGTTTTGTGGGGAGAACTGCAGGCTCATTTGCATTCTCCTTTCCAATGGATAGTAAATTCAAACTGGCTGCATGACGTCTCAACTAGTCTAACTACGCAAGATCTCACTTCATAAAAGGGTCAGACAAAATAATGCATTTTTGTTAGTGTGTTTTTTCGTTTTAGCGAACCCCTAATCGCCGTACTAGGAGGGAGAATATTCAAAATAAATTCTAACTAGGAGGGAGGGTGATTTGAGATTTGTATCATAAATAGAAAGCGAGGACATGCACGGTGCACATTCGTACGGGTGAATATTATTATGGTAATTGGTATCCCTGTCTCTATCACTAAGTCCTATGTTATGCATAAGTAAATGAGTAGATAGTAGTACAGTGTGTCAATTGACAGACCTGACGACACAAAAGTCAAAGGTGGATTTATGTGTGGGTATAATAATTTTCATAATAAATGCATGACAATCAAGAGATTTGAGCAGACTGACTTCAGTCTTGAGTTTTCATGAAGCAAGCCTGTCGGGAGTCGGAGTGGTTTAAAGAGACAAAAAATTTCAGAGATTGTTTGGAAGGTTGCAGTTTGCAAATATTTGCAGTGAAATATTAACTTTCAGATATCTTTTGGATTTGACAAAATTCTAGGAATATTAAAAAAACAATTGTACCGAGTCTAACCGACAGAAAGAGCATACCTAAAATGTCCTTCCCAAATCATTTTTTGGCTCAATACCCTAATCCTCATTGTAACATGGTTGTGAGCAAGTCTCTTATTTACCAGTTGCTTTCGATGTTACACGATCCAGATACCCGGGAAAGAGCTCTCTTGGAACTGACGTAAGTTTTAATTATTAAGCTATCTTTTCTTGCAGTAACCTATGACAAAAGCAAGCAAACAAATAATAAATGTTTGAAATGGGTATTTTATATTTTAGAATGTTTCGGGACAAAGTTCCAGATTTAGCTCATATGATATGGACCACAGAGCAAACAATGTCGATCTTTGTAACGGAAATAAAGTCAATTTACGAATATCTCGAGCCGCCAACTTTAACCGCTTGGCAGTCCAAGAGGGTAAGAAAGGAAGGATAGTATAATGGTATTGGGTTGGATGTATGGGCTAGAAGCAATAAAATTATTTTGTATTATGGCAAGAAATCGTATATGAACGAATTGTATATTTTCGAACTGAAAAACAAAATATTTTCTTAAACGATGTTGGAGAAGACAAACATGCTATGCCCACGCCGGGAATTAAATATATGTAACACTCGAATATTAAAAATATATTTCGTTCCATTAGCGATATAATGTTAGAAATTATTTCTCCCCATCGTTTTCTGGTCCCAACTCAATATCAGACACAATTTTTGAATTTTTTATTTCTCTGATCAGAAGGATCTAAATTTGAATTTGAAAATACAGGTAATCAACGTATTAAAGCTACTGGAGACTGTTGCAGCATGTGAAAGGACTCGTTATGGTTTTCTGCAGACTAAAATTACGGAGCTTTTAATTCCTTATTTGGCGGCTAAGGCAAATACGAAACCATTTGAGTATTTAAAACTTGCTACCTTGGACATAATTGCTACTGCGATGAAGGTAAGCTATATCAAGCTTAAATTAATCAAGCAACAATTAAAAGTACCTGTCAAACGAATGCAAAAAAATCTTAAAATTGTCCCTTTTGTTTCTTTTCAGGACCGACATAAACACATAACGAAACTAATGCTGCCATGGGGCATATTTGGCCACTGTTTCGGAGTAATGGAGAATTATAGAAGTTCAAATCGATGTACATTCTTGTCGCTTCACATAATGCAGGAAATTATATCGAGTAACAGAGCCCTGAAATACTACTGCAAATTGCCGAACAGATTCTCTATTTTGGCTCGTCCTTTGGCGGGTTTAGTACTACGATTGGAGAGAACTTTAAATATTGATTTGATCAGGAAGGTGTTGGGATGCTATCTGCGCATATCAGAAGTGGAAAAGTAATTTGAACTAATTTATTCTTAATCCTTCATTTTCCATCGTTCTTCTTAAATGAATGACAATATAATCTACGTTTTTTAATTATTACAGTGGTCTCCATGCTCTTCGTTTACAAATCCCAAGTCAAATAACATTCCCAGAGTCACTACTATGCAGACACTTGAATATGGACCCAATATCAAATGGAATGCACCGTTTACTCATGGAAAGAATACATGCAGAGCGTCCTTTATTTGAACAGGAACCCCCAGATATTTACAATAGTCGTGTAAATTCGCACATATTTCCTTCTACTAGTAGTCCTAATTTCGGAAACGCCCCCGAAATTCCCACTTCATCCAGTTTTTCTTCTCCCACCTTTCCTTTTGTACATACATCTTCCTCAGGTACCAATACTCCAACAACTCCAACACATTTGGAAATTAACGAAATCTCAGAAAGCGTCAACGTTCATGAAGCTTATTCTGAAATGCCCTCTACATCTGGAAATTCATTCCAATACATTTATTCATTCCAATATACTTATTCGAGTCATCGTTATGCAAACTAATGTTTGGTTAGATTTATGGACGACATGTATAGTGTAGTCTTTTTGGTAGGTTAGATTTTTTGTATTTCATGTATTTTTTGTACTACTTTTTGATAAAAGTTAAACATTTATAGGTGTAAGCAATATAATTCCACGTTGAGAATCCAATAAATTGTGATGTGCAAATTCTGCACATTTTTAGATGTAGTAGTGTAGGATTACTGTTAAAACATGGAATAGCAACACTTGTAGGTCATTTATAAAAAACTAAATATTAACTTTTTAAAAACCATGTCGGTTCTAGTAACCCCGTGTTAATTAGATTTTTTGTATTTCATGTATTTTTGTACTACTTTTTGATAAAAGTTAAACATTTATAGGTAGTGTAAAGTGTAAACAATATAACTCTACGTTGAGAATCCAATAAATTGTGATGTGCAAATTCTGCACATTTTTAGATGTAGTAGTGTAGTACTACTGTTAAAACATGGAATAGCAACACTTGTAGGTCATTTATAGAAAATTAAATATTGATTTTTTAAATATCTATTCGGTTCTAGTAACCCCCGTGTTGTATTAATGGGTTATTTGTATCATTAAAGCCACAATATGTAGATGTTATTATGTATTCTTATGGGATTAGTACTTTAACCTAGTAACATGACTTACATTTTAGTTTAACGGATATCGTATTGTGTCTTTATATTTATTAATAACACTAGGAAATTCCTTTGGTGATCAGACGCAAAATTTACTCAAGGAAGTTGTGTAAGACAGGCAATTAATAGGTATGAAGGAAGGAGTAGGAGGAAGGAAATTATTTACATGATAATACAATGAAAGTTTGGATAATATAAGTAGTCTGAGGCAATTTACCAAACTGTTAATTCTCCTAAGACAGTTTAATCTGTCTTACTTACAGTTCCTTTGCGAATTGCTCCGGACTAACTACACGGAACCTAATCTTAACGGCACTGTTTCTTAATCATTTATAATTCCTGCGTATTTAATGAGTATCACAACGTATTTTCAGTACTCATCAAATTGCGATCTAAGAGTTTAAATTGCTTTATTATTGAGTTCGTACGCTTTGTTTCAACGGAAGTGACCTGACGCGTTAGTGGAAACAATTCTAATAATTATTATGCCATTGTGCTTGTCTATGAGGTAGTACTAAAAACGTACTATATCTAGGCGACATGAAATTGCGTTGTTGTTAATAGTCTGGAAAAGGGTCAACACTCTTTATAGTAAAGAATCTTGATGAATGAGAAAATTGAGTGGGCAACTGGAATTAGGAGAAAGAAATTAGATTATCATTAGCATGTCGATGCACTTTACTGAATATAGTTAAATACAGTATTAATGCGTATGAACACCTACTCATTCGGAAGTACGTTGGAGCAGAAACGTTGCATAATATTTACTTATGGACTAAACTAAACTAATCTCGGAAAAATAATACATGTAAAGTTATTGTTGTAAATATCATATTCTAAGTCATGGCATAGCATAGCAAATGATACATACAAACACAGATTAATAAATTTTTGCTTTATCATTTACACCATTTATTAGTGTAGATTTTAGTTATCCTGCTATGCTTTAAGTTTAATACTTGGTAAACAAACCCGTGTCACGACGATAACAATCTGCTGCGTAGCAGAGGTCCAATTTACATCATGTTTACCAAAACATGTTAATCTTATATGTGAAGTTGTTGTGACTAATTGGTTAAGTCTGGAACATATATTGCAACATTGTGAGTAACTTGTAGTCTGACTTCGAATCCCTAGATTAACGCTAGATCAGGGTAAACCTAAAGATAGGTACAAGAAGACTGATATAGATTCGTGTTTATTGTGAAAGATTGCAGTGACTACACATTATTAAGTACTGGCGATTTATATATACATAATTCACTAGCTTCGATTTTGCTATGGTTATTTGGTAATTATTTAAGAACTATAAGATGGGCTGATAACTGTGGCATCTTTGTTGAAGTGGGTCATTGGCCTAGCAAATGGTTTATTGATCTGTCCATGCAATTAGCACTACTAGTTAAGACTAGGGAATTAAGGTTAGTGGGAAATATGCTTTTAAATTTTGGGATCAGTAATTGAAGAAAATCATGTAAATAGCGTGTATGGTCTTTATTGGGGCGTTCTGGAAAATAGGGAGATGATGTAGCTTGTTGTAATAATATTGCAAACTATTTTCTAGGTTTCTATCTGCATGTATGTGATGAAAATCCAGTTTTGTCCATTTTTCATGCCTCAAATGTTTTAGCAGGAGAATTGTCAGTACATTGTTTGTGGGAATTGTAGTATGAAATAGAACAAGTCCTAAGAAATTGCTTTGTTTTAGAGGAACCAAATAACCGAGGATAGTAATTATTGAAAGTTGCTGTTGAAATAGTTTGTATAGATACCTAATCAATTAGCAATGGGACTTACAGAATATGTAATTTGGGTTGTAAAACATTGCACTAAAGCTTAATTAGAATAATATTCCGACGTAGTATAAAGGCCAGGAAATTTAATCAAGTCGGAAACAATTCTATTCTTATTTTGAAGAAGATAATCTGTAGTACACACATGCAGATGTAGTGTATTTCATTAGAGTAATGGTGAAAGCTGTTGTGAACATTTGCATAAGGTGGAAGGGGAAATCAGAGCAAACTATTTAACGACTTGTAGATGAAATGAAAGTTATAATCTGACATCTAAAGATTTTGCATGAATTGGCGAGAGAGGAGAAGCAGGTAAGTAAGTAGTTAACTCGAAAGTTTGTCGCGGTTATCTGTTTGGTTCTCTCGCTTGGATATTAATCTTTTAAGCAGTTCTGGTCCGAAGAGAAAGCTGGAGAAACTCGGCCCTCCTACGTGTAATTCTGAATTCTGAGAAGCTCAAGTCAGAATAAGTCAAGTCAACTTAATTCAACGTAATTGGCAAGTTGATTGTGATGTAAAGTCGAGTGAGGCAGGACATGATTCCCACGTTTGCTTTGGTTAGACCATCGAAAACATTAAGTGAAAGAAGAGAGACACTTCCGCCCTTCCCTTGCTCTCCCCCAGTAAGTCAGGAACACCAGCAAATAAATGTCTTCTCTCATGTCAAAGAACTCTGTCCTATTACAACATCCGATCCTTACACACTCTCATCCCATCACATGCCTAAGTAACTGTCGGACTGATAAAAATAAAACTCCGCTACCGACTCCCATCTACTCACCTCGGTTCACTTACCTTACCATTAAACCTTATTTTATGCTCCTGTAATTTTGGATACCTGCCTGCCTCAGACTCTCCTACTTTCTTCAATTCTGTCGCAATGCCTACTAAGAGAAAGTTGCACAACAATGACTGCATCTTCAACTCTACTTGTGCGACGTGAACTTGTTTACTTAAAATCTCCAATTACCCAAAGTTCAGGTACGCAATGCCAATAGTAGATTGGATATTGAACTGAATATAAAATTAAGAATTGAACACTATATCGTATTAAAACATTTACAAGCCTTATTCCCATTTATGCTTTTAGAAGGCATATTTTTTTTCATATTAGTGTTAAAGTTTTACATTAATATTTATGTGGCTTTAAAACTTTAGTGGAGTGAATCTCGTGAAACATTCTTTGACAATACTTAGGAATGAGTTATTGGAAGTAGCATGTTATAAACTTGAGATTATATCCATTAAAATAATTTATGACGATGCTTGGTACAAAGCAGGGCGTTTGTGAATTTATAAGAATTCCAAAAAAAATTCAATTTATCGTAGTAATAAACCTGCACGAACATGACCTTCGTAAATAGATAAGTATGCAGTGACAATTCTGATATACAACCAATTCCTATTACAGCTTGCATTTGTCAAACACCTACCCCAACGACTTTTAATAGAGACAATGTATCGAGAAGTATTTTTGTGACAGTCTATCAAAGGAATGCAAATAATCCAGCCTTTTAGAGTTGTTTACAATATGTATAGTAACAGTGAGCATTAAACACGCATAAATTATAAAGTCTTGTCAATATTAGATAGCAAGGTAAGTATTAAATATTCAATGCCATTTCTGCTGACTGTGCCATTAGGTTGATTGATTTTTCTTACGGATAAATAATGTGTAGCAGGCAAGAAGGAATCAATACGTTGCTAAAGATACCCCAACTGCAGAGTGGAGATAATACCTACGATTACTGAAGTGTAGAGATGTTACTACCTACCTTCCCGCAGAACTATATGGCCATTTACTGCAAAGCGTGTTTACTGCATATACCTGTCGCTATGATATTGTTACTGAGCTAAAGAATATCTACTGCACCTACTTTATGTACGGACATGCATAATCAATGTTTATTGGTGATTGGAGCATCGAAGCATGAAAAACGGATATAGCCAGGCATAACTATGTCTGCATGCAACCAAAAATATAATATTTTATAGCCCATAATAGCTAAGTCACCCGGTTAGGAATCAGTCTGACGCTCAATATTGATATATTATTTCTTATTTCTTTCTGAGAACTTTTCTGATAAGTACAAACATCACTCATTATTAATGAGAAGCAACGGACTATATTCTATAAAGCTACATTGATATAAATATAACGCAAATGTCTAATTTTATTTCGGATACGGATTCACAACTCTGTGACATGAGACCTAAAGGTTAGATTACTTAGCATTTACTCAGGTATTTGGATTCATGTGAGTTTTCTGGATTTAGAAACTGGAGACTTATTCTCGAAAATGCTCAGGGGCTGAACTTAAGCAGAAATAATCCCCATTTCCCTTAACTATAGACAAAATTGCAAATCAGGAAAGATATATTGCTATAACAGCTCACGTGTCAAGATACTCTATTGAAATTGTCGGAGACAAATTCTCAAAAATGTTCATCTACCCTTTAGCATTCTCATGAACAATGATTTTTAGAATGTAAGAACAAAAGATTTAGATCAAAAAAATAAATATGGTCCAAAATCAAATACTGAGAAGTTGTTTGCAAGTCTGCTGAAGAATTTGAATGCATCATTTCGGTTTTAGAGATAGGGATTTAGAATGTTCCCGTTGATAAGGGCTCCAAAATTTCCCAAATGTAATCGGCAGTACATTTATGATGATTTGATACATATTTTGGCATTATAGGTAGTCGAAAATCTTGTGTGAGGCTCTCTTTCATTATATCTGCCTTAGAGAAGAAGAGCAAATTGAGTGCACCACAGGACGGAATTAAATGACAGACAGGAAATGATCTAATCCCACCACGCCAGCCTTTTGTCATTTCATTTTGTGTACTAGAAATTGCGTTTTATTCAGTGCTCTTCCACCCACCTATACCTTTAATATCTTCCGGAATCTTTGCTCATCTTTGTTCTATTGTCTATCCTATTTCATGGCTAAAGACTATTATTTCATTTTCAATAGAACGTACATGCAGGACTGTAAATCATAAAATGAAACCCTAAGAGATACGGATCACTCATTTAATACTTACTTAAATTTAAACTCAGTTAGATACGGGATTCATTCTGAACAGAGAGGTGGTTCAAGTAAAGATAGGATTGCCGACAGATAGAGACTCTACTTTTATTTAATTAAACTTCTGCATACGTTGCGACTTTCGCCAAAATAATAATATTCAGTTTCATTCGCCTAAAAGTTTTCCGTTTGTAATTTGAGACTGAGGACGTCATAATGAGTAATTTGTTATTTAAATGCCCATATAAGAGAGAATCCGTCTGTTCTGATATATCCACAGCCACAAATAGCACTTACCATCAGATATCTCTCCTTCCTATGGTTGACTTTTATTTCTAGGTCCTGCCCTAAGCCTAAGTTTATGTATCCTACTCATATTATCGACTAAATAATTTTATAATATTTATATGCGGTGAATTAAACTGGATCATCTAGGAAAACTACCATATAGCCCCAATGAGTATTCCGTCCGTGCTGATTTGATTAGATTCTAAAGAGAAAGACCTGCACTTTTGCAATTGGACTTTGGATTCTGGAGGAATAGTAAACAATCGAATATGCAAAGGGATGTGTACTATTTAGGCCAAAGGGAACTAACATTTGACGATCTCTTATTTTGCTATGTAATTATAGACACATCCTTCTCGCTAGAAAATTATTTACGCTAATAATTGCAAGTGCAAGAACTCTAATTGTCATAAGTGGAGTAATATCGGGAGCTATTTCCCTTTTTCAGCAGAAAGTGCCGGGATTGTAGGTGGATCCTCTTCCCTTTACTCTAAACCTTTTCCCAGAACCTACTAATAAACAAAGAGTCTATTGTAGAAGGCACCTTTAAGAGCGTTGAACCAAAATTACAGATACGGCCGCCGCACTACCTGACAACTAAATTCTAACATTGAAATTTTAATGGTTTTCTATTCCATAAACGGCTAACCTCAAACCAAGGCTTTGCTAATTGCGTTTTCTAATTCACTTTTAATTGCATCCCGTGACTACACCTAATACCTCTACCTAATCATGTGCAATATGGAAGCAAAAGACTTAAAACAAAAGATCCAGCAAATAGAAAGAGGGAAACACGAGATTTTCAGCTTTGGATAGGCTCACATGTAAATGCATGTGTGGATGTACTACGAACTAACCCAGATAGGTCGTGTAGAATCTAATTCTACCGAATATCTTTCAAAAATTGTTCAAGGAGGTACCTACTCTCTTCTTTTTTTTCTCAATTAGTGTTTGTGTACATGAGTTCTGGATTCCTGCCTCTGTTCGCTCAGATTTTCCTGTGACTTTAATAACATGTCGTAGCCAATTGCCATCTGAGGAATGCTTTCTGCAAGTACCCTTGCCTTGAATAAAGTGTTAGGTACCTCACTTGTACAGCCTTATTTACTTTCCTTTTTGTCAGCCGAGTAGCTTTTACTTCATTGTAGGAGACGCGAAATGTAAGTCAAACATGTCCCTTTATTATTTTTACCCTCAACAAAGCACTAGGTATATACTGAATTATTCAAAGCTATATTGTGATTTAGAATGTCTTTACATTGTGACCCATTGATCCATAAAACTAGCGACTTCCATCCATCTCTATAAATCATACACTACTAAAACCCGTTTAATTTTCACCCGAAATCTCCTCAACCTAATGGCGTGGGCATTAATTTCTGCAAAGTTTGTTCGCGAAGATATGGAAATTTTCCGCTCTCATTCATCTTACATCTCCCACTCGAAACTTAGGCCAACCACCCAAATGTATCAAATTGGGACTACTTAAAATATCTCCTTTGTACATGCACATGATATAAAAAGAATACAAAAATTATTAAGATTCGTTAGGTACATGGGTACACTGCACTCCATTGGCCCTATGTTATACTACCATTACCAAAGCTATGCACTTTCATTGTACTTCTTATCTCCAATTCCTGAGTGGTCTCCTTTCGAGGAGCATTAGCTCTGTGTGCTCATTGTAAACAATGGCCGACTGATTTCTCAGATAAGGAATCTATTGAAAGCTATTGTTGGTTCTGAATTACTCTGCTAAAACCAGTATTAAAAGTACAATAGCCCTATCCACAAATTTCTATACCGTTTCATCCGGATTACTAATATAATACAACCACACGTCTCTTACCTCAAGACTCTAAATCTGCATGAAAACCTGCAGAATCTACAAATTTCTTATAAATCTATAATTGTAGTATATTGTAGTATTCCATATTTTACTCAATGCTTCTTACTCTTCTTTGGAAAATATTGGTACCAAAAAATAACTGTATTCACTTTGTTCAATGCTTTAGGATCTTTGAGGTTTTTAGAATTTCTTGTATAGAGCCAATTACACTGCGCCCCCATCGACGATTTCCTTCACTCCCTTTATCCATTTTCAACCGAAACCAATTTAAATTTTCTACAAAGCAATTTTGGATGAACCCTCCCTAATTATAAAGACATGATTTCTACTTATAGATTCCAACGCGCGTCATCGAAACAAAAATTCTTTGAATTTTAGATGCGATTGAAATAAGGAAAACTTGTAACGAAATGTGATTCTCAAGTACTCTAAATATGACTTACTTACACCCCCCGCACTTGGTACATGTTATCTACTGAAAGGGAAGATCTGAATGAGTATTGTAATATTGTATGTAGTTGCATAATGGAGACCGTAATTCATTTCAGGGAAAGCAACAAAGAAAACAGTGTAGTACTTACCATAATATGTTCATGAATAGGAAATAACGCTCATGCAATGTTAGGTACTTTCATTCATTTTCGATTTTTGGCATGGTAGTTTCACAGCATATGTTAGTTGGCATATTTATGGGTGACCCCAAAAAATATTAAATAATGCTACAGTTATATTTACATAATCCGATTGCTTTTCTTTTCATACATATTGTTCTAGTGCTTAAGCCTCTTGCATTGACATGTATGTAGAGGGACATTGAATTAAATATTAATCGGGACTTTGGGATTTAGGTTCTTGGTAGTAATACACTATAAAGTTATTTTGGTGCATAAAATGGAATATTAATAAGCCATTTCCCTATTTTATTTTTGTTGGATTAGTAATTCCAGCATGTTATAAGTAAGAGCTCATTTATAAATTGTGCTGTATAGTTTCGACAAATTGTTAATAAATGTTTGGGAAAGGAAGATTCTTGTGTAAAGGCTAATTATATTTAGTAAATCAAGTAGAAAAATGTGTACAATGGAAAGATGGAGTCAGAGCAGGAAGCTGATGTTTATATGCTTGCTAATATGCTATATATTTAGGGTAATAAATAGATGGGATAATGTCAGGAGTGTAACGGAGTTATAGTAACTGGTCTCTGATAGACATTATCATGACACAGTCTGTTGAAATGGGTAGCAGTGTATAAAGGGGACTAGATGAGACTGCCAATTTATTTAGGATTTGTACTTTTCCGTCGGATTTTGTTTTCCGTTGCCCCCGAAGTCCAACGTACCATAATTACAGAGAAACTAAAACTAATCCAAGCAGGAAAGAGCAAGAGTTAATGATATGCATCCTGCCATGTGTAATCCTACCTCGAGAAAACACAAAAATTACATTGTACATACTTATAGACTTATTAGGGGGTTATTAGCTATAGCTTAATAGGTTAGGGGTCTGTAGTTATCTTTTAGATACTTTTATGAATCTAGTGGTACAATATACGAGATAATGTGTTTGCAGAGTGCAATGGAATTGTTCCAGCAGGTTCCAGAACTATTTGCCAAGATAATGATGCTAAGGTGATGGAAAGCATTTGTGCTGAACTTGTTTGAACCCTTGTTTCTTTTCAGTTTACTTTCGTCTCTCACCAGACAGCTATAATCGAGTGAATAAGGTGAATATGCTCAGTTTTCTCAAATCACTTGCAGTCGGTGAGTTTCAAAGCTTTAAAGCCCTGAGGTTTGCATTCTGTGTGTTTTACTACCGAATTTTATTTTTGTTGCAGCATGAAATAGAAACGAGGGGAGAAATGCTGTCGATATCGATAAAGTGCACTAAATGTTTGTTCCTTCAGGCTTTGCCATGGAATGTGTGACTATATTAAATGCAAATCAGGAATGGGATATCAAGAATCCATAGAGTAAGCAAGTTTGTGTGTCGTAAATAGGAGAAATCTAAATTGGGGGTATTACAGATAAAGAAAGTAAATTTTTACCTTTGGCATGCTCAGCGTTGATATTGAGGCTGACGTCAATGTCCACGGAATGTGTGTGACTTTGACCAATAGACAATTCTGTGTTGCCGCTCGAGTCTCGCGTTGTAATAAGTGTTCCCATGTTGACTCTATTTTTGCAAACTAAAGACAATGGTCAGGTCAGAGTCAGAGAGATAGTACAGTTTGCCAGTGGCCGGAATGGCCAGCCCTTTTGCCGTAAGTCTTTAGAACTGCTCCGAGTTGCAGTCAACGAGTGAGATGAGATTGCAGAGAGATACTACCAAATGAGATAGAATAGTTTATGTGATTGACCTTAGGACAGAAACGCTTCTTTTCCACTCTGGTTACTATTTGCAAACAGTCTGACCTGGGGTATATTTAGCCTCAAGATTTCAAGTTGAAACCGAGAAAAAGCAATTGGCCACGATGAGATGAAGGTGCATCAGCGGAAAGAGTATTTGATTGATGAAAAATCTAATAGATTAGAAAGATATCACTCGCCAGAGAAAATTCAAGTTCAATTTAAAGGAAATGTACTTTTTTGTCTAAATTCGATTTCTATCTTTGGACCACTCAGATGAGGAGACTGAATTGTATCAACGATGAGTTCATTAAAAATAATTGAAAGGTAGAAGTTTCCACTTCTTGAAAGATTATTCTCAGTACTTTTTTGATAGTTCAGTGCAAAAATGTCTTGTGACAGTTCACTGTAGATTGGTACTAATTTCTTCTTTCTTATAATTGTCAATTTGTAAACAAAAGTGTTTGTAACCCGTCAGTGTTCACTTTCAGTTGGAAAATATTGTTTGAGACTGTCTTGGGTGTGTTTTTTGCTCTGAAAACTGCTATTAGAATGCAGTAAAACTATTTTGGCTGAGTAAGATATCCTGTTGGCATTGGCAAATGTTTCTTTTTACGACTTCTCATCTCTTTCAAAATACATGTCCAGTTTGTAGGTTATTTCTTAGGTACAACAGTAGTAAGTCAAATATCTCATAAATTATTCATACATGTGAATAATCTGGGAAAAAATGCTAACAGCAAAAAACACTTTCTTAACGGTAACCTAGTTGTTTATTTGTGCTATTTAGAGTGTTAAGAAAAGCATTGCGTTGCGGAGAACTTTTGAGTAACAATTTCCTTTGGTAAATGCATTTAGGATTTAGTAGTCTTTCTTCCCGAAACTTTTCACTTTGGATTCCAATGTTTCTGATTTATAATTAAAAGTGATGAAAGTTGAAGACGAAAGTATATATTGAATCGAAGAGTTGGGAATATTATTTAGTAGACTAGGAGGTCGGAAGGTAGAATGGTTTACCGTTAGCTTGTTAGTGAACTACGTCGTGACAGGACGATATGCCGATGTTGAGTTTAATCTTAGAAAGAATGAGGTAAGGTAAGACAAGCTTGAGAGAAAGGACAAGTTAAAGCCGAACTGAACTGTCGTAGGAGAAAACGAAGGATTCGATGTGAAATTTGGCTCTGCTACTGGGAAAATATAGTTAGGCGTTAAGTGGGCATTTGAGGAAATTCTATTTTGAGGTTATTCCTGCGGAAAAGTTTCAAATTGAGACAACTCGAAGGAAAAGTTAAGCTAGTCAAGGGGAAAGTTGGAAATTGAGACAGAGACAAGAATTGTGTTGTTGCGCTCTTTAAATAAAATAATGGACAAGTCAATAGGGAAGAGACTGGCAGGTGAGTAAGTAGTCGGATTTTTACACTTGGCAGAATTGACTTTTCAAAATTGGAACAGGGAATTCGGATTTGATGTTTATCTTGATTTGACGAGTGATAAGGAGGATTAAAAGAGAGAAAGGACATTGGCTACAGATTTATGTTTTGACTAGTTGCCTCTTGCCACAGACTGTCCAGAGCCTAGTCTGGAAGGAGTGAAAGGGAAGTGAGATGAAATTGTGTTTGTAGATTTGGAACAAGTGGAAATGGAATGTGGAGTGTAACTCTGTCAGAGGCGAAGTGACGGTTCATAGCCAACTGTCGCTGACTACACACAACCCGTTTGGGAGGGAGAGGCGGGCAACTTCCCTCCGATTCTTTCCACATCCACACTCTCTCCGTTTATACACGTTCCTTTGCGACGAACCGAAAACAGCTAACCCAAAGACTGCCTTTCCCTCGACTTTCTCCTATGCCACTCTTGTTTACCATTGTCAGACCGGAATGCCCGAACTCCTATATAACCCGTGTAAAATGTATCTGTGTCCAGCTGGACTAACTCCTTTAGTGTTAGATGGACTTGTCTACTTGTCTCCCTCACACACAAAACGGAGTGGCTGAAGGAACTGGACGTCTCCTGCTCGTGCTCCTACATAATCCATTCACTGCTTTATATGTATTTGTTCACTATCTGAGGTGACTAGTAAATTACCTCCAGCCTCTGTTTACTCTGCTCTCTCTGCCTCTTCCTTCCTATCTCTGTCGCTCTGTTATCGAAAAATGTATTAAGTGTACATACAGAGATGCCTGAAAACAGTCGCTTTCTCCGTCTCCGAATCACAAATTATTGCATTCCCTTTGATTCAATTTGTTTCCAGTATATTAAATTTTAGACTTCTTTCAAGTACGCAAACAGACGCTCTTCGAACACGTTGCAAATTTATGGAATTGATTACTTTCAGGTTTTCATTTACCTGCATGCTTTTATTAAGGGCCATGGTTGAATAAAATACTACTCTCTTTCAATTTCATCAATTCTTTTTCACAAAAAAAGATTATGATCTCTATACACTAAAGTCCAAAAGTCTATGCTACCTCATCCCCCCAATGGCTTTTTTCCACATCATTTACCTAATCAAAAAATAAAAAGTCAAATCTGCAGGACACAATCTCATCCTAAATGTCCTCACAGACCCTAAGGTCTGTTGACTTTATGCTCTATAATTAGTTTAATTTACGAATGTGGGCATTCAGCAAATGTAAATGCAAACTTAAGTTTCAGTGAACTCAATTTTCCACTATTATTTACAGAAGGCTTTAATATGTGGGAATGCACTTGTCATTACTAAAGACTGCCGACTGAGAGAGTGCAGAGACAGAAAGTGGAATCTACAGATCTGTCAACTCTAGTAGGACTTTTATCCCTTCCCTTTCTTTCGATAGATACATATCAGAGTCTATCCACCCCTTTTAAAATGTCCAAATTAATTGCCAACCACGTAATTTGACTTGAAACTATCACAAGACATGTTCTTAGAGAACATCATTACATTATTATTATAGTCTTTCATTCAGAATACGTGCACGATTCAATGCCCTTTAGTATGTGTAGGTGTTTATGATTGACTATAAAATGAGACCTAAACGAGATCATACATTTTTTATCTACAGTACTCGTATGGAAATATAAAATTTAGATGTAAGAAGTCATGAGCGTATTGAAGTAGTGTCCGGGTACTTTTTATCTGCAATATCTAAATGCTATTTCTGCTTTTCCTAGTGCACACATGACGTTGATGTTTTAGATAAAATAAAGTTGATTGGATTTTCTTCTAATTCCTATATTCCAATGTAGAAATTCTTAAACACAAATAGGCTTGTGTTTTTCCACTCGTAAAATGATGCCTAAAACAAATATTTAGTTGTCGATATTCATCATGCTTCCGTTCCTATGAAATTATGAAGCTACATGAAAAAGTATTTCTTCCCCCATTGCCTAGTCATGAGACTTAGATACACGTGCCTGCCTACTCTCGACCTAAAATTTTTATTGTTACATAACTCGACGGAGGTATTAGTTTCACTAGTTATTAAGCGGCATGAGGAACCGCTGGAACCATTAAAAAACGAAAACGTGCTTCCTATCAGGTTACCTTACTTAATAATTTGAAATAATGATGTTCAAAGGACAGGTAATTCCGCACTTGAGTGAAATCATCTGAGGTTACCTTACCTATCAATTTGAAATAATGATCTAAGGACAGGTAACTCCGCACTTGACTGAAATCTTCTGACCCGTTCCTACCGCCTCATACTGCGATACAAATTGTTCTATCACCTGATATTTTTTTGACAACTGAGACACCCACTAGACACGTGTACTACTGGGGTACTTTGTAAGTACAGTACAGACTACCAATTCTGTATCTCTTTTGCCTCATTATGCTTTCTCTGTTTCTCCACACATCTCGCTCGCCCACGGACCACGGTATATGATATTTTGTTGAATTTTAATGATGAAATCATTAGCCTTTAAAACATGAACTACCACGAGTAGATAATGAGCAAGTGAACATCTGCATTATGCAACGATTGAAAAATTGGCCTTAGATATCAAGTTGTATTATAATTATATGGATATAAAATGCATAATGTACTTGTAAGATTATAAATTTTTATATTTTTTGTACGCCCTTCCTTCCTTCTGACATGCCAGACGTTCATCAGTCAAGATACAAGGAAGTTCTTTGCTATGACGCAAAGGAAAAAGAAAACTGCCGATACAATGTCGACTTTGCATCCGGAATCCTTAACTTGTGTCATGACATAGAAACCTTGACGACAGTAACTGTCTCACATTTTCCGCATCATTAAGTGATTATGCGTGCTATATTATGTTACATCTATAAGCCATTTCTGGGAGCATGCATGATGGAAAAGTACAAATATATTTTCCTGGTTCTGGGATATATATGTATAGGATAGTACATGAGACTCATGTGTTTGCATGGGCAGATAAAAGCAAGTTTGGTGGTACAAGAAGCACGCATTTATGTACGTTGGGGAACTAATCTCTTTCCTTCTATAATTGATACATTGATTGTAAGATTAGCTCTTTTTGTCACGGCAAGGTTACCACCTGTACAAATCAGTAGTTTTTCTATTTATTCCACGTGCGACAACAGCCAACACACTTTAATTGAATTTCCTGCTTTGCTTCTTCATTCCTTTCGTGATGCGGCTGACTGAAAAGGTGGTCCGCACACGAATATTGAATACTATAGACCTCTGATAGGAATTGGATACACAAAATAAATGCACTTACATAAAAGCAATTTTAAAATTAAATACATATTGAATACGCTTGATAGTTAGCGAATGACTTACCGGACTTTGCCAATTTACAGTCAGAACATCAAAGCAAACGTGATGAAATTCGTCTACATGGAACATAAAATAAATATGAAAGAACAATCTTTTCATCAAAGTATCAAATCATTTAATCCTATATTCACGCCATTCGTTGGGGCAATCAACACAATTCGCTTTACCATTTGGTCATGTGAATCATTACTAAGTCAATTAAGGTAAGGTCAACTATGTAGTAAAACGGTTCACAAAATATTCATAGTAATAAGCCTTCGTTTTTGACTTCCAAATATTTAGGGGATATTACTCATCACCCATTACTATATCGAAGTAGCGCTTCACGGTTATTTTTTTCTGCTGCTTCTATCCTGTTTTTGAAGTTGGGTGAACAGGCAGATTACTTAACATTGCATCTGATTGAGACAGCAGCTGTATTTTATTGCAGAGGGAAAGCCTGTTTGTCCCTAAAGAACGGAATGTTTATTCATACTTGATGAGATGAGACTAACATATAATACCATTCAGTCCTTTGGCTTGTTTCTGCTTTTACCTCTTTCTTTTGATTACCGGTATTGAAAATCAAACATTGGTAATATGAAAACAAATTAATCATGACTAATAATCGTTTGATTAATGTAAAGTAATTGACATTCAAGTTTTATTATTATTGTAATGTAAAAATGTGCGAAATACGGAAACCATATTATGGTATCTTAATGCTTAAAAGGGCAGATATTATATAATGTGTTGAAAATTGCACTACTATAAGTAGCACGGGTATAATTAGTGATTCTACTTGACCTCTTTTACAAAAGGAAAATTATTTCTCTATTTCCTTAATCCTTATTAAAAAGGTCGTCAAGCTATGAACAAAGGATATAAATATGAAAAATTAATTTGTTTTCTCTGCTTTCACTCTAAATGCTTTTGTAGGAACTTTCACTTACTATATTTCTTACTTATAAGATTCTAATTAAGATGTTTTTATATAAGCAACATTTTTCAAAAAGTACAACTGACTTCTAAATGTCAATGTATTTTACATAGAAGCAACTTACCTCGGGCAATAGCCTTTTCTTTCAGCAAATGAGTTTTTTGTGTTAGTAATTTGAATGCTAATGACTTTAATTAAACGAGATTGACAAAAGGGTGAGAATGTCGTTCTGAAAATCCTTTATGCAACACTAAAAGAAAACAGTTCATTGCCATCATAAATTATAGGTATTTATCTGCTCTAACTTCATTGCATCATTTACGCAGCTATTTTACTTCATTGGTTTTTCTTATAAATATTTAATCAACTATAATAGATGCTAGATATTAATATTACCTTTGCATCCAGCACTCTATCATGAATCATTGGGGAAATATGATCCATTTCTTCCATCATCTAGTGGGCGTAATGAAAATGTTTATTTAATGAGGACCAGGTGGAAGTATAGCAAATAACACCTTTCAATTAGGTTGCAACTAGACAATGTCTCAAATCTCAATACTATAGCATAAAAATGAACTAAAATCTATAAAATCTATAAAAATGGATACGTACTTTAAAAATTTTAATTTTATGAAAGAAATCATTTTGTTTTAAATGGAGGAATTCTTGCGATAATTTAGCCAATGGTGTAAGTTGTCCAAATAGCTGACATCATCTCAATATAAAAATTTCAGCTAAAGAAGTGGAGGAATGATCTTAGAGCCTTTGATTTGTGTTCCCTTATTCTATGAGATGTGTCACTACTATTATTGATATTTATCTGATGTACTGTATTATTGTACTTAATTGATACTTTATTATTATTAAGTGATTAAAGAAGATTAAATCATTATTATTATATTATTATTAACAAAAACTTAATTAAAATGCCCAATTATTGTATTGTATGTGATTAACGCACAAAATTAGGATAAAAATCACTGTGAAAGTATTTTTCTGTAGTCTGTAGACAGTTTTCGCTTTTCATGAATCGTCCCTCTAGGAAAATATGGTATAAATATGGTGTCTAGCATATTATGAACTTTTTGCTTATTTAAAATCTTTTCAATTGTTCTTTTGTAATACAATAGTAATCAAGTTCATAGAAAGAATATTGGTTTCAATTGTTCATGAATTTATTCAAGTTTGTAATTAATTCCGTTAGTAAACTTACGCCACTTTCTTTGAGTGTAATTTACAAGGAGCGGATTTTTATTGAAAAGTGAAGATCGTCGACCTTGTAATGAAATCTTTTCAGATTCTCATGTTAGTAGAAAGATGAAGAAGAACTTGAGATTCCTCTACCTTGTGAGTGTACATGTAAAGCATAGTATTTGCATTCATGAATGATTTGGTCTGCTAATTTGCAAGGACTTACTTATCTGTAGTTTTCCAGTTGTAACATTTCTGATTTTTCACATAGTCAGCTGGACGAATGAGAATATTCTGAGAAATCCTTCTCTGCGGTCAAAAGAAATTCCTTTAAAGTTTGCTCATCATGAGAAACACAAACCCATTCTTATTTATTTAATAATTAGCTCTAATTGAAATAACTGGAAAAGGTTTCTGCCGTTTCTTGTTTTATTAGGAAGTGTTTCATGGAAATGGTCGCATCCGCATTACGTCAAAGCATGAGGATGGCATTTCTAGTCTGTTAGATATTAATAACCTTGTAATTCATGTCAAGACAATAGTGATCATGTCTAGTCTATTCTAATTCTAAGTATTTACTTTAAGTAGAAATAGTTTTTGAATATGTAGGCCCTAGTTCTAAAGTATGGGTAAGGATGGTTACTGAAACAAGGAAACTAAATTAGCAAGGCTGGATAAGGTACTGCTGCAAACTCAAACTAATTAGTTATTGCCTACGGGTTGACTCCATGCTTTGTCTCTATTTTGCTAATGAACGAAATACGAGCTAACGCTATTTAAAGCAATGTTGTTTGTGGTGAAAACAAGCTTTTCTGGATAGGTAACTGATTTTGAGTTACTCATTCTTTGCTAAAGGCCTGGGGTAACTGGATACATTTACTTACTTACATTGCGTCTACCTACACAACGGACGGACGCGATACACTTATATTATTATTATCTACATTTTAGTATTAGGTAAATACAGAGTATCCAAATGTAAACATTATTCCATTGAAAGTTGCTCTGCTATAATTGCCGAATAGAGAAAACCAAGCTTTCTCCATTCGTGAAAAAATTAATGGAGACCATCATTAAGCAATTTTAAGCATTTAGTCTTATTATAGCAAGATGCACCAATTAAGGATGCATGATCCATGTGATACTTTTACTCCACTAACAATCACTATTATTATAAAATTCCAATGTACTTATTCCCACCGTTTTCAGCTCCGACCACCAAGCATGGAGGTTTCCCTTCTACGTTTATTCTGATTTTCTTACTGCGTCTTTGTTATTCAGTTCAGACAAAACATATACAAAGTGCACTGTACTCTTAATAGAAACTCAGAAAGTAAATACCCTAAAAGTAGAACGCAAAAGAAAAGGGAAAGAATTTTTGAAGAAACTGACGTGAGGTTGTCTTATTTTACTTCCGCGGCAGATCATTTTTCCTTAATTTCTAAGCAATATGAGTTAATCAGTACCTGAACTGTGTACAATGAAAAATATCTATTTTAAAGGTAAAAAACATCTTACGGATTTTAAGGCTCAGATTTTATATTTAAAGTAAAACTAAATGGGAATGTTTTAGAGTCTCGAATCTCGATTATGAATGCGCTTACAGTAGGTATTTTGTTTTCTAATGATCGTCACAAGTTCCAGGCCAGGTCGGATCGAGGTCATGTCATCCGATCTGAATACATAAAAATGCAATTGCTCTGCAGCTTTTTCTATTCCACTAGTAAACTGATAATCGACAGACAGAAGCCCAGCGACAACGCACATTGTGTTAGCATTAAGTTTCGCCTGTTAATTAAGAAGAATTGTTTTTATAATATTATAAAGATTCTTTTTACTGAATAATTTTCATTCAAGCATATAGAGAAAATATGGGTCGAGAGTTGTATTGTTTGTTGGTATATGAAAGCGGTAGTTTTCCCACGGATAGAGGTTACAAGTAGAAATGAGTGGAATTGAAGAAACTCTAAAGGTGAAAGGTGTTTATCGTCCAGCAAAAAAGTGCAGTCAGAAATGACGAAGTTCAATTTTATGATTAGCCATGGGATTTTGGGACATTGAAGTGAAGGACCTTCAAGAGCACAATTACGAGATTGCTGTAAGTAATTAAAGTGTCCCTGATAAAAAAGCTTTATACCGACCTATATAATCTTATGGATGTTACAATGCTGGTATAGAAAAGGCAAAAGGACAAATACTACGATGTTGAATATAATGTGTATTTGTCTTCAACTGGATGAAAAGTGCAATGGATGGTTTGTAACAATATGGTCATGTCACGGATTGGATTTGAAATCCAAAACGTCCTTGTATGGCTGCGTCAAATAAAAAATGAGCTTCAAATATCCCATGCCGTTATTTTAGATTGACAATCAAGATGCTTTTCTTGTTTTTTTTATAAAGTGTTCATTTTTATTTGATACAGGTGTAAGTAATTAATCTTATCGTCAAATGTGGTTAAAATCGTAAGAATGTGTCATTTATATTGTTTTAAGGGACGTATTATGTGTTGATCCGCTAGATTCATTTGTGTGAGTATTCTTACATTGTTACTAGGGGTAATATGCAAACGGGCTCGTTTTCCGTTCAGCTTTACTATTTCAGCAGAGTTGGTTGATCGTTATCGTTATTAAAGTATGATATAGCATATTAAGAGCCGTTGTCCAATTAGTGAAGTAGATGTTTAATAAAGTTTCAATTTGGGCAAAGTTATCCTTTTCAAGCATGTATCGCATATGGGCAAAACAAATTTGCATTCTAGGAAACAAAGTAACCAATATTTTAGTACGTTGAATCTTCAAAACACACGTATCAACTTTATTACGACGCCAATTTCTGAACCTGGCAAAATATATAGCAAATTGATGGCAGGTATAAAGTTGCAAATGAAAATATTATATTTTGGCATTGAATTGAAGATTTCCCTAATGCAAAAATTAATCTTACAGCAATTTATTACGTAATGGTACTAGTGATGAATTGCGGATAAGAATAAAATTGAATTGGCCTCGAAGTATAGCACGAAAGGCAATTACGATGATAAATATTAAAGTACTTAGTATAGCTTCTATTTCTTCTCTTGATACGATCTGACCTCTTTTGATTAAAAAGAATTAGCATAGCTCACCGATGGGATTAAAACCCAATGTACAATAGTTAACCTGAAATTGTCTAAAATTGGGCTTCTACTTTTTATTATGTAAACGTAGAGTGAAATATTACGTAAAATGATGACAATGAGAAATTGTCATGCTATAAATTGTAAATAGTCTCTTAACAATGTAATAGTATGAAAGGTAATGAAATTGTATTGCGTACATTTTTACGTGCAAGCCAAAATGCATTTTTAAGTTTACCCATTTATTTAAATTGATACCAACAGTTGTATCAACCTGCATGATGTGGTTATAGTTAATATGTAAAAACAATTCTGCACTTCTTCTATGTGTAACCAATATCCAGATGTTTCGAATGTAGTAAACTTGTTCCATATATAAAGTGCTTACAAATATGAAAAATTGAAATTCGAAATAAATAAATACAATCGTGTCACTTTAACTGGAGCAGAGTGGTTTTACTGCATACATGAATATCATTAATCAAGTATGTCCCACTTTTTATACCATAAGCCGGTCGTGGTGAACGCATACACAATACACATGTATACATCTGATAATAATTCAAATAGAGATAGGAAAAAGTTCTGTTTTATGCTTGGAAGTAAAAATAAACAGACCTGGAATGTGCTTAGCCATTTATTTCCTATGAGAATAAGTGAAATCCAATATTTTAATGCATTGTCAATGTTAGAGGGGAGTACGTACAGAATTTGGTTTAACTTATATGCTGCTTGCATGTAATGAAGCAAGTAAAATGCAGTCGGGCTGCGTGACAATATAATTGTATGTGAAAGTGTTATAATCATATAAGGAGGTAGATGATGTAGCTGTCACTGAGCTTTTAGAAGGACAAGACAGGAACTGCGACGAAGTTGACTTGCAGTTGACTTGACCCACAAAAGAGTTCCCACATTCCATATATCTCCGTTGGACATTTTTGACATTTCTCGGCTTTTATTAAGGACTCAACTTTACTTTCACTTGTGGAGAAAGATTCGAAAGCAATGCAGATAAACATGAGAGGAGAGCAAAACCGATCGAATGGGGTTTCGTTCGACATCCTAACCAAATAACAACTTTGGAAAGGGATCGTGGAATTTGGAATTTCACAATTACAAATTGTATTTACAAACTACGAAAAATAAAACCTAATGGGTTATTTGCAATTTCCAAAATGTAGAAAAACATTTTAGTTGTCTCCGGTTAAAGATTTGGAGACTCCATACCATATGCATTAAAAAATTTTCTTTTTTTTAAACTAAAGAGTTTTAAGTAGAATTTGAGAAAATAATTTGTAATGCCCAGGAAGTAATTTGTAATTTTTAGTTCAATTATATTTAGATATAATTTTCCATTCCTGTATTTTGTCACAAAGTAGCCATGTACTGGGCTCACTACATGTACACATACATGTACATAACCCACAACTTTGTAAACTATCTAATGTATGTCACCACAAATGTAGGGATCTAGGTTGTTCGTTCTTTCGCTTGTTCTTCTTATGAACTGCGTATGAGATAAAATCTTCTATAAATATTTGCTCACTCATGGGCTTACCCCTCCTTCGTTCCAATTGGAATACTTAATAAAATTAGTATTCATTATTCATGGTATGGAAAGTTAAATAAATAAATTGACAGTCCTTAATGCCTTTATCGGAATTCACAAACACAAACTTTTAATATGCTGGCATGTAAATAATGCAGACGATGCATTTTGTCTAGCCACAAACAAGTAATATGTGGAACGGTGAGAACCTTTCAGCACTTAGGTTTTACAAAGAATCTAACTATATATTTTTAATTTATGCGCTGCAACTGCAGTTCTTGCTTTCCTTCTCCGATCTCTCTCAATTGAAAATTGGATATATCTTAAACTAATACATGGTTTCAGCTACTGAAAACAATACATCTGTATACTGAAAACCTTAAATAATCAGTGCATTTCCACAAGTAATAAATGTTTGTTGCCTGTTTATGTAACTCCATAGATATTTGATTCAGGTATGATAGTTGAATCACAACCTTATACACTTCCAGATCTATAATTTATTCAACTTGTATATAGAGTTCATAAAAATGTACCAGTCAGGAGAAGTATAAGGTAAAAGTTGGAGAATGCAATAAAAGTTGTCCGTCTCATTACTTTCTCTTTTTGATGTTGTAGTAACCAAATGTAATGAACCCTGTTGGAATTCAAGGAAAATGCGTCTACTCATCACAATAACATTTTTGTTACGAGAAAGACCGTCCTGTTCGTTTTCTGTGCAAAAACATTCAATCAATCTCAATGATTAACCTTAACTTATTTTTACCTTTGTTGAAACTACCAACATTTATAGAGATATCATACCTGGAAAAAGAAATTACTGGTAGCCATAGCTAATAGAGTACAGATACATGATACACGCAGATTAAAACAATTTCATTTATCATCAATAATCATCATGTTATAAGTACATAAATCCATCGAGCATACCATATGAAATTAGTTCATTCCTTTATATCTATCATTATTACATACTACAATAAACGTTATGAACGAAATGGATATAATAATTATGTACAGATAAATAATATTTGGAAATAATGTGGATCGTGAATCTAAAAGTAATGTAATTGTATACTATGTGAAACCATACCTCAGATATTGGATTTTATGGCATTTAATGATTCTTTATTGGTTGGCTTTATTGTGAGTAAACATTGTTTCAGTTTCAAACGGAGTATATCTCGGTATTTTAGGAGGAGACAATAGTAAGCAAATGAATTCTTGTGAAATAGGGACAACCAAAAGTTAGAGCATAACAAAGATTTATTATGCTGCCATTATCCGTCCGCTCTGTTTCCCATGGTCCTTTCCTTGCATCTCTTTTCGCTAGAATTTTGTGTTGACGGAGAAAAGAAGAAAGATAGTCAAGAGAAGAGCCGAAGGAAAAGAATTGATTGATTCTCCATGGCATGGCTCAGAGAAAAAAGTAGTCATGGTAAGTAAGGATACCTGGATGGGGTATATGTGAAGAAACCAACGAAGCCTAAAATTCTTATCAAATCAATCACCTCAATCCCACAAAGATTTATAGATATCAATTGATTGGATAAATAAGATGAATCTGATCTCATTCAGTTATCCGTTTAATTAGGTGAGTGCAATAACTCAGGTATATTGCAAGTGTTAACCTACATTTAACTAGGAAATAGGCCAAATGCAGACCAGAAAATTGTTTTTACTCGACCTACAACTTGGAAAGAAGACAATATGCATCTCGCACAGGATGCTACATCCATATAGATAACATCATGTCTCCGTCGTAATGTGCTAGTACATAACAGTACCTACTTAAATAGTACCCGAATCAGTAAATAGGTACATGACATGAAACAAAACCTGCCAGACTGTACAAACAGATCTTCAACACAAAATGCTATGTACTTTGTAGTCTGTGTACAGTACCTTGTCGCTAAAACCATCGGACGGAGACGGAGATTCTCTGGTACAGAAATTCCAACGGAAGCATTTAGTGCAGTGTAGACTGGATGAGACTGAGACAGACAATTTTAGTCGAAATGGAAACCTTCAGGCATCTGGCGTAAGAATTTGTTAACAATTGTAATATATAATACCCGAAATTTACATTGAAACTTCTTCAGTAATAAATTAATTGAACGATATAAATTACTACAGCCATGTACATATAATTACCATTTATTTACTAGTTTATGACAATAGTATTTGCTTAAGTTGTGAAACAACGTTTTTTGAAGTCTACTTTATGATGCAGCTTATTCTAAATATCTTAGATGATCATGAACGCAGGGCAGATTAGCATGAATCTGTGCCAAGAATGCCAATTGCACTAGTATTTGACATAAAATTATTTTAAAATATGACAAATTTTATGAAACTCCTTTTAATATGAGCTGGAAAAATATTGATGATCAGTTGATTGTTGCACGTACACAAGCTAAGGTATAAGTTAGTATAAGTTTAGTATACCGGTAATGCCTTCTATTTCATAAATGATTATCCTTTTTTTTCAACTTTTTCAACTTGCAGTTTGCCACTTGCCCTAATATACGTAACTAGCTGAAATCTAGCATGTACAGTGCTAGAAAAATGTTGAACTATGTAATAACTGTTTTGAAACTTAAGGAAGTAGATTCATTTTAGTCGGATTCGGAATTTCAATAACGCCTTTTATATAGAGGATGATGATGCCTAAACATTGAAGTCCATTTTTTGTCAACCACTTTCTTAAAATATTTATCTAGTTTTCGGTGTAGAAATAGGTTACTCAACTTATGATGTATAAGGATTATATCTTTTTGTTTCATACACGTATGAATGGAATGCAGTATGTAATAATTAAAGTTTCTTCAAAGTCTTCTCCATAAGCAAGATTTGCGGAAAGTAGCTAAAATTATATACATACCTGTTCAATTCTCTGTATTATATCTGCATACATCACTTCACTATATAATAAACGGCTTCTGTCGATGAATTGTGTTCCGTGTGTATGTTTTATGTATGCTTGGTATCCCCAAATTTCACAATTTCTCTCCCATATCCAATACGCATGATTATGTTGAATGCCTACCTTTTGAAATTGAGTTGCCCATGCCGAGGGACTGCTAGTACTAAATAATTATTAAATGTATCGAGCATGTCGGAATAAATACAAAAAGATGCGTGACATATGTCTGCTCTAAATTAACGAAAATAAATTCATTTGGTAAGGTGTAAACGGTAAATTGGGTTTTATAAGCTTATAGTGTATATTTTATTATATCTAATTAATTTCATCTTAAATATCTTACTAACAATTCATTAATATAAACGTGATGCATGATAGAATTCATTGTATTGTGGACTACTTAGGCTAGGTAACAGACTTAATCACTAATTGGAGAAATAAACGCTTATTATTAATATATACATCAAAAGTCGATTAATTGAAATATTGCCGATGAAAAAAGACGGAAACAACAAAGTGAAAGGATATCAATAAACATACTTACAAAAATTAGTTCTCTTGAGGACCAACCCCACTATTACTGGCGACAGTGTTAACCAGTTCCACCACATTCAAAATGTGGTTAAACAATTCCTCTAAATTCCTAAGCATATCATAAGCCAATACTGGATTATCATCATAACAGGTCCTCAATAAATTAATATGTAGAAGGCCGGGTGCATTCAGATGGACATCTTCAGGGCCCAATGCTTGGTTGACATCTTCAATGTTGGCATGAAGGAAGGCATGTTGGTGGAGATGTTCAAGTAACATTTGTTCGTCATCGGGCTGAATTTGTTGGTTGTCGGGCTGAATTTGTTGGTTGTCGGGCTGAATTTGTTCGTTATCGGGCTGAATTTGTTGGTCGTCAGGCTGAATTTGTTGGTCGTCAGGCTGAATTTGTTGGTCATCGGTTTCAAGCTCCATTTGTTGATTGGCAGGGGAGGCTGTGTCGCTTTTGAAGAAGTTATACCACGATGGAGGGTAACGTGGCTCATAAGAAGGTGCTTTGCGGATCGCCTTCAGGATATCTCCGTGTCTAGAACTTGGTTTTATTGGAGTGTCACTTCTCAATCTTGTTACGACTCGATTCGGAGAAGCCTATAATATGGTAAATATATAAATAGGAATGACAATAAATGAAAATGTCTGAATTAAGATGAAAATTCCTACTATGTAAACTGAAAAAATGATCTAATAGAAAGATAAAGTATTTTTACCTCAATGAGGGAAGGTTCGTGGTCCAACCAGCGAGTTACCACATTTGCAGTGATCGTTCGGGCATCCAAAAATTTCACCACTCCATTTATCCAACTGTCACTTCCAGGAGCTCCATATCCCAAAGCTTGGTTTTCAAGAGTCTGCTTTGTGAAGAATTGTATCTTCCGTCTTCGAAGCGCAGACAAATTGGGACTGAAGAAATTAATTATTATCACAATTAGTAATTTATTTCTAAAATAGGCTGCAGGCAATCAATGCTCAATAAAAGTTGTAAAATATAAAATAAGACAACTTACTTTGATTTCCGAACTCGTTTTCCCTCGCCGATTCTGTTTGATACTGGGCTCATTTTTGTAGTCCAAATAGGTAGCGAAGTTGAAGAAAAATTTTCTGCATACAAAGAATGAAAATCATTTAGTTATTGCAAACCTTGGAAATTGTAACCAACCTTATGAACAATTATTTAGACGACTTACGGTTTTTCTTTTCGCTGAGGGAATAGGCACTGGAATTGGAAAAAGAACTTTGTTTGGCTTGGAAACAGCTACAGCAGCAACAGAATTGAAGTGTTTTGACAGAGCTCTTTTAGGATCGACCGACTCAGAGAGCAGTTTGAGCAAGAATGATCAGAGAATTTCTCTCTTCGAAGAAGGAAACCTCGGTTTGATAACTGGCAACATAAAGAAAAATACAGACATATGAACAAAGGAAACACCTTTAAGAAAATAGGGACTACCCTGAATGGTGCAGTTGCACTGAGACAAAGGAGACGTGACCTCATGGCCCCAAGCACAAAATGCAAATCAACTGTGCGGGAATTTGCATATCGACCCCAATTGGTATCCACGCTCCAATCGTTTTCTTTGTTCTTCCTTAGCTTCTATGCAAATTGCCGTCCATTTGAGGTGGAAAGGCAACAGGAATATTCCTGTACAGTCCATTTGCATGTGGTAAATACCTTTACCTTTGTCTTTATTATCTCCGAGAGAAGGTACCATCCAGTACCCTCTCCATCCTCTGTGGTCGCCATCTTTCCTTTGTTTAACATTTATTAGCATGAAAATTTCGATACCTTTTCCAAAAAAGTTGATGATTTTGAAAAGGTTCAGAGATACACTGGATCATGCATCTGTGTTGGTTAATATTCGAGGTTATTTGATTGATAATTGTTTAATGAAACTCAACTTTATGAGAAAGCAATCCAGAGAAAATTAGCCGGGTACACTATGCGGCCACACCAAAAGACCAAGGCTCCATCCTTTGGCTTGAGTAATTGGAAATCATATTATACTGTCTTCATATTGTCACAAATATTTTCATTTGTCACTTAAATAATTCTTATCTATTACAGAAGATTAAATCTTACATTTCAAATTAAACAAAAAACAACTCGTCGGGCTAAATTATTATTTTAAATAAGGCTTACTTATTACAGAAGAATTCAAAGTATTGCAAATTGAGTAACAACTCGAAAACAATTTTTACAAATTGACTTGTTTATTTGAATAAACGGTTTTGAGTAATTGCTCCTTCAACTATTTGATTATATACGTTATATATAAATACTATATGTTTGATATATCTGATATTATTATATTTTTGGTTGACAGTCATGAAATTTTAAGAATTTTATAAGAAAGCATTTATAGTAAATTAGTAGCCAGGTACGCAGTAATAAGAAATTATATATTCTTTCTTCCATTTTGCTATACAGATTTTTATTATCATATTCCATAATGATTTATCTATTACAGAAGTTTACATCTTCATTTCAAATGGAATGAGTTGTTGAAATTACAAATTGACTTAAGTCTACTGGAAAGTGAAACTGGGAGTAGGTCTGTATCGTGAATTAAAAAGTTGTCATGATAAATGATAATTTCATTTTAAGTAGCTGTAATGCAGGAATTATCCGATGATTTTCCAATATAGATATTCGAAAAAGCTATTGTCCTCCGAAATGTCCGTAGACTTAATCGTCAACATTTGTTTCGGTGGTTCTTCGTCAATCATAATATCGGCGCTTTTATTGCCAGTTGCTCCTTTCAAAAACGATCCTTCATCTCCATTTCTTGTTTTAGCACAGTTAGCATTTTCAGCCTGCTCAAATGAAGTATTGCCACCATTCTTGTCTTCAACATCCACGCTCAACAAATTCATTGCCGTTTTCTAAAATAAATCGATAAAGTTCAATTTAAGCCACAAATAATTGACTTTCATTAATTATTGATTCATATTTTATATTTAACAAACATACAGTCTGGGAAATTTCTTGATCATAGACTAATTTTTGTCCTTCTGAGTTACTGAGGTCAACGTAGGGATTTTGGCATCGGTTATTGGAGGTATCGATTTGTATATGCGAATTCATTATAAACTCGGTGGACTATTAAATTATAAAATGATATACATTAGATCAACCTCCGATTTTTACCTTCTAACCTCAAGTTGAGGTCCTCAACAATGCAATTTAAATTGTAAATATGGCCCAAAATTTTGAAGAAAACGGTAATAATTATTATGGAAAGGAATAGTATAATAAGAAGAAATGCCAACTAACCTTAGTTAAACAGTGACTACAGTTGACGCTGATTTTCACAGTTCCGTCATTAGATTTGACTGTTGAGTACAAGGCATTAGTTAAATTCAGAGAGATTGAGATGCCATCATTTATGCTTCCAGGCTGACCGTCTGTAGAGATATGACCCGATGGTTCAATAAATTCTTCTAGTGTCTTTTCCATTATGGTGAATACTAGACAACCGATTGATTAAGTGACAAGTCAGTTCGGAAATTCGATTCAGACTTCTGATTTGAAGTTTGCAGATCTTTATGTGTATTTACAGTTTGCAGCGTCGCGTCACTACTGTCGAAGGAACTGGCTATCAAGAATCAAGACAGAAGAACTTTGTCGATGATTCTTGTACTCTAAAACGAAATCCTCTGGTCAGATTGACTGACAAAATCGAATTAAGCACCAATCTCTTTGTCGTTTTAGAAAATTTCAAAAATGCAACTGTCAAAACAGAGGATTCAAGCTTAGAACTCGTTGGAAATGATTTGTGCGTGCTGAATACATTAATTTTGTTAGCCTACAAAGCAAATAGCTGTCCACAGAATGATGCAGCATGCTATATTACTATTTGAAACTTAATACATAAAAGTGTGCTAGAAAAATGTTGAAATCAGTAAATTTCTAGCTACTGCTCATTGGCCCGAATTTCATAAACCGTTGATTTTTTAGTAAACCAATTTTTGATGCCTAAGACAAAACTAGACTAAGACTGAATGTAAAACAAAATCAGTACTGATAGTCTAGTCCTTACTCATTAATTACAAAATAATACGGACATACATACAGACAGACTTTATATACTACAAGAATACTGACAGAATTCCATGCGCATGTCACACTTCATGTTTATGTAGGGTAAAGATCTACATATACGTTGCATAAATTGTAATTAATACGTAATACGTTGTACCGATTCAGGGAGTAAATACCAAGTTCGTATTTAGCATAAAGGCTTCATTGCTAAGAAATCGAAGCACACGTATAAATGTATTCAAAATAAAATGGAGAATACACTTTTAAATGGTATCTATTGTTTTCTTAATCACCATAATATATAAATACGGTTGGCTAAATAACATTTTTGTTTTCAATATCTAGCTTACAAAATAATTCCTTGAGAAAGACATCGATAATGCAAATTAATTAAAGATAATTCCACCTGAACAGAATGCAAACAACGGTGAAATTTTACATGTATTCATACAGGAGTTCTGAATGTATTTGTAATTGTAATCAAATGTAAAATACAATTAAAATACCATCTCAACTTTGATGTGACTAGTACAAAGCGAACCCAAGCCAAAAAGTTAAATTCTAAAGCCGTTGTTTTTCCTTAAAGCCAGGAAGTTTCCATTCTAAAGCATGAAGTATTAGAAGAATGCACAGTGACATAAATAGTTTGTGCATGATGTCTTATTATTATTGTTATGAAACCTTTAGCTCGGTATTGTCGAGGTTAAAGGACATTGTATCATACATTCTTATAATACTAGTACTCCTTATAAATATCATAAAAGTTTTATTGCTGTGTTTACTAAATTCTGTTCTAGTTTCTATTTGTCAATGTACATACCTTACCCACTTTTCATGTTACACTCAACCTTCAATATTTGTATAAATACTGCTGCTCTATGCTTGAATAAATCACTTGTTAACTTTAACCAGTCAACTTCTCTTCTCTTCACTGTTGGTACTAAAACCATCAGATTGCATACTCACTCATATGGACCAGGCGAACTAGCCCTTCGAAGAGGCAATTCATGCTTCACGTTATACCAGCACAAGTTCTACCAAGCTGAGGAACCTGGCCGACTACAATTTTTATGAGGAGCTTTTCTTTCATGTTTTAATTTTTTGTCCATTCAACTTTAGAATTTTGATACTGCGCTGTCTGGATTAAATTTTTCACCTTAGTGAAAAATTCTGCAATCACCAAGTAGGACTGGAGATACGGAGGATACTCATCAATAGCTGCTGTGGGCCGCCAGAATTTGATCGGAGGAGTCCCCCTGAATAAACTCGTCACTAGCCGCACCTGTCTGAAGGAAGTAGAAGTTGCCTTGCAGACCTGACTGGAGTTTTTGGAAATCGTCACAGTTGTATCCTTAGAGCCTGTGGAACGGATTTCATTGGACTTATATCTCGTCTACTTTTTGCCGAATATTTTTGATTGCAGCAGGACCATTCCATTATGTCGAAAGGAATTAAAATTGATTGCGGGAATATCGACAAACTCACCGGGACGAGTGATTTTCCGCTATGGAAAATCAATGTGAAGAACGTCTTCACCGCCGCCGGCATTTACAAGGTAGTAAATGGAATGGAACCCAGACACACCACTGATGCAGATAAACAGGACGAATGGGACAAAAAGGACAGCGCAGGAATGGCTGTCATACTACAAACCGTGGACAAGAGCGTCGTATGCCACATCTATTCGGCACTGACAAGTAATGTCATGTGGACTATTCTGGAACAGACCTTTGGACGATCCACCGTCTGGTCACAGGAAGTACTGATCCAGAAATTTTATTCGATGCGTCTTGGAAATAAGAGCGCCGTGGAAATGATCAACGAATTACAGACCATCTCAGGTCAATTGATAACCCTTGGATACACAGCAATTGACGAGCGAGCAGTGATCTCGCGGGCCACTTTCGAGCTACAAGGACCTAGTTACGATTCATTCGTAGCTACTTGGGATTGCTTACCATCTGCTCAGAAGAATTTGGGGAATATGATACAAATGCTCAACAAACATGAAGATAGACAGACAACTTGGCGCCAGAAGGAGGAGTCCACGTCCTCTGATCGAGCATTTTGGCAGAGAAGAGATGACCACCCCAACACGCCCCGACCAGGACAACAGAGATGGAATGATGTGGAACCAAGGTCCAACCCTAATTGGAAGCCGTCTAATGGAAGACAACAGAAGAAGGGTAACAGGTCAGGCAGTTGCTTTGACTGTGGTGAAGAAGGACATCATAGAGGAAGTCCGGACTGTAAAAATCCCAAACCGAGGGATGACGACCGCCAACCGAATAATAATCATCAAAGGAACAACAATCAGAGGTCCAACAACCGTCCTCGGAATAATGGCAACCGTCAGAAGAACCGGAGCAACCACAGCAACCAGAAGAAGAATGACAAGCAGCCTGAAAATAAGCCAAGGAGTGCACCGTTTGAGGACGAGGATGCAGCCTTTGGAGTCATCTTGAAAGCTTCCCAGGATGACTACTCGTCGTTTCGAGTCGCCACAAACGACGATTGGTACTGTGACAGTGGAACGAATGTCCACCTTTGCGGCGACAAGAGTTGGTTTTCTTCATATACGGATTACAACCCCCGAGAAGTGTGACCGTAGCGTCCAAACAATCCGTGATATGCCCAGGAGGAGGGACGGTGACACTAGAAGCTTTCATCTGTGGAACATGGAAGGTCATCCAATTACATGATGTAATTTACCTGCCTGGAAGTACGAACTTATTTTGCCACAGCAAAATATTGCGTAAGGGGTACACTGTGAATTCAACTCAGAAAGGAACAATTTTTAAGACCAGCCAGAACAAACGAAGCATCGAGGCTACGTTTGATGACGACGGACTACAGAGGATGGTATTCCGGAGATTGCCACGTGATAGAGCCTTCTCAGCCGTTTCTATGGGAGAAAGATGGCACGAGCGCCTTGGACATACTAACTTTGAGTTTTTGAGAAACTCAGTTACGAAGAATGCAATTAAGCTGGGAACGAATGGCAAATTGGAGAAGAAATTTAACTGCGATGTTTGCGTGAGAGCTAAGGCTCCGCTACATCCCTACCCATCCCAACCGGAAAGGAACTACCCCGTCGGAGAACTGATACACACGGATCTAGTGTATGCTGGAGGACTAAGTAACCAAGGAAATAAATATTATTTACTCGTGAAGGAAAATACTTCTAATTTTAGGCTGGCGTATTTTCAAAGAACGAAGGATGCCTCCACAACGACCAAGAATATGAAAGATGCGGTAAATTGGTTTACCAATAAAACCGGAGTTCCAGTGAAGATCGTCAAATCGGACCACGGTACGGAGTACGTCAACAGACTATGGAAAGACTTCGTGTCAGAAAAAGGGATTACACACGAATTGACGCCCGTCGGATGTTCTCAATCGAGTGGAAAGGTCGAACGAGATGTGAGAACTGTAAGGAACATGGGTCGAGCGATGCTTCTGGAAGCAAATCTCAAGGAGGGATTCTGGCAGGATGCGATCGGCACTGCAGTCTTCTTGCTGAACAGGTTACTCAGCACTACGAATGGAACGAAGACGCCCCTTGAAATGATCTCCGGACAAGTCCCCAATCTTGGAAGAATAAGGATATTTGGCAGCCCTGGCAGAGCAAGAGTGCTCACCCCCTCTGGAAAGATGGCTGACCGAACACGAGCAGGGATACTCGTTGGCTATGTACCTGCATCGAGAGAATATAAACTATGGGACAAGACAACTAAACAATACTTCACCTCTCGACACGTTGTGTTCAGAGAGGACTGGATACCGTCAAGTTCTCTACCGGAGGTAGTAGCAGAACAGGAAGACGAAGACCGCAGGCCTTTGGGTTCCGCAGAGGTCGAGGAACTAGATGACGAATACGATGATGATGCCGGAGCTGAAGCAGCAGCTCGACAAGATGACGCAGCGGCAGCCCAAGGAGAAGCAGCCGCAGGTGACGCAGCAGAGGACAACGATGAAGATAATTTCTGGAGAGACTGGAACCTCAGCGAGGAGGAGGACTCCGAGACGACAGCTGATCCAGTGATAGAGGCCATTGAAGGCACTCCAGAACCTCCTGAACAACCAAAGACCGTTGTTAAACGCGTCAGGAAACCTAAAGGAGTCACTCAGCCTACAAGGGAGATGACCAGACATACTCGAGGGGTACCACCTCCGTGGTACCAAGCGTCACACATTGTCAGCAAGAATGACCGGATCATACCAATTCCCAAGAGTTACGAAGAAGCTATGACCAGCTGGGACAAGCTGGACTGGTTGGACGCCATGCAACGGGAGATGGAGAGTCACCAGATGATAGGAACTTGGGAACTAGTTCTATGCCCCAAGAACGGGAAGATACTTAAATGCGGTTGGATTTATAAAGTCAAGAACAACCCGGATGGAACACCGCTTTTCAAAGCCAGATTGGTTGTTAAAGGATACGCACAACGCTGGGGGATCGACTTCTTCGACACCTTCTCATCAGTCATCAGAATGGAAACTTGGAGACTCATCTTTGCGATTGCCGCAATTTTCGGATGGTCAATTTTTGGATCTGATGTTAAAACAGCGTTCGTCAACAGTGAGCTAATGGAGCTCATCTACATGGAACAACCACCCGGATTCGTCACCGGAGGAGGATACGTATGCAGACTAAAGAAGAGTCTGTACGGGCTCAAACAGAGTCCCAGAAATTGGCATCGTCTCATGACGGAGAAACTACTGGAACTGGGATTCGTCCAATCCCAGTACGACAACTGCTTATTCATCTATCAGGACTCCAAACATACAGTATATATGGGACTGTATGTGGACGACTTATTGCTGACTGGAAACAAACCGGAGTTCATGGAAGATATTTTGAAGAAACTAGGAAAGCAGTTCACCATGACGACGACCAGGAGGGTTACCAAATTTCTAGGAGTGGAGGTCAATGTCACGTCAAGAGGGATCCACCTGCACCAGGAGCAGTACATATTGGACTTGATGACCCGATTTGGTATGGAGCAGTGCAAAGGAGCACAGATACCAATGAGCCCCTCACATAAATTGGATCCATGCATCGATAAGGAGGGTAACTTCCCAAATCACGACCCTCGCCTTCCATATCAACAATTAGTTGGTGCGCTATTGTTTATTAGCCGATGCACCCGACCCGACATCGCGTTTGCTGTGGGCAAACTGTCCCGCTATTTCACCGTGTACGAAGACAAACATATGAAGGCAGCCAAGGATGTACTGAGGTACCTGGCGCAGACAAGAACACGTGGAATTTGGTACGGAAAGGACAAGGAGATGCGGATGGAAGGATTTTCTGATGCAGATTATGCCGGCGATCACGTACAGAGCAAATCGACGTCTGGCATTTTATATACTATAAATGGCTCACCCTGACTTGGACCAGCAAGCGTCAAACTGTGATTGCACAGTCAACAACGGAATCAGAGTACGTTGCCCTAGCGACCGCCAGCAAGGAGGGAATCTGGATAAGAAACTTACTATGTGAACTAAAACTTAAACCCTGGGATACACCGTTCACCATCCACATGGACAGCCAGAGTGCACAACGGTTGGCACTCAATCCGGAATTCCACACAAGGACGAAGCATATGTCCGTCCGCTGGCATTACATCCGATTACTGGTAGAAACAAATCAAGTAAAAATCCAGTACACACCCACTGAAGAATTGGTCGCTGACGCGCTGACGAAGCCACTACCGAAGATCAAGTTCGATGAAAAAGTGAAGCAGATGGACCTCAGGTTCAAGGAGGACCTGGAACTGGCGAACAATCAGTTCAAGGAGGACATCAAAAGAAGATCAGGGACCACGACACAAACGAAGAAAGTCACCTTTAACTGTCTATCAGCACTTTTGCTGATAGGACAACTCATGTTCGCTTTATGCGACAAACTACCTACTGGAAGCCCAGTAGTTTGGCGAAAAATGGACCAGCCCGCAGTGATAGGTTTCACTAGCGTCAACCTGAAGATTAATCTGGTATCGCCCTGTAAACTACTACCACTGGAAGGACTTCCGGCTGTGACTTCTATCAAACTGAAGAGGCAATGCGAGGACCAGTACAACAAACTTTTTCTGGATGAGCTGGAAAAAGTCTGCCCTCAGAGAGATGTGTCGGACCGACAGAAGAGAGCCATATTTGCCATTATTGGCATATTACTCATTTCAGCAGTCGCAAGCGCAGGAGTAGGCATGGGAACCTACGCCGTACATCAAACGGATCAACTAGAGGTCACGGAAGCTGAAATCGAGAGAACACTGGACGACCTGGAAGCTAAGGCTAAGATTAATAGTGAAGATATACGGATTCTTCAACAAGAGGTTAAGAAGCTTGCCTTAACCGTCAACAAACTCATCATGGACGTGAACAGCCTCACAGAAAAATCAATCGAGATGCAGTACCTCGTGTCTTACATCGTAGCAAGACTTGTCGTTGGCAGAGGAGTCATTAGCGAGATGAAAAGAAACTGGAAGAAAAAGGCTATGGACGACAGCTTTTTCGAATTCATCAACTTCACCCTGCCTTGTGAGCCTGATTGTCCACTGGAATATGGAGAGTCTAAAGATTGTTACCTAGACTCTAAGAAGCAGTCACTCTACATGAAATTTACAGTACCCATTGTAAATGACAACCTAACAGTCGTGGAAGCAGACCCGTTCACCCTGATGGTCAAGGAAAAAGGAAAGACTTGCAGAGTCTCATATTTTGGACCCTGAACGCGATGGTCTCCATCACTGAGGACTGCGTGTATGCTGTTGACATGGGAACCGCACATCGGAAAAGGATTTTATACGCCCCTGTTCGAAATTGTCAGAAGCAGGAAAGCCTGACAGATGTCAACAAAGTATACCGAATTACGGACTGCAAAATAAGCATATTAGGAGACGAGACGGAATTTGTTCAAGTGAAAGCTTATAACAATAAGTACTACATTTACTGCCCAGGACTACAGTACAAACTCGGAGAAACACGTGTGGTAGATTGCCCGAGTAAAGTCTTCACTCTTCCGCTCACAGCGACCTTTTCGCTGAACAACGTCACCTACCAAGGAAAAATGCTGAATCTCGTTTACAACGAGAAGGAGGACCCACTCTACGTGGAGAAGCTGGAATGGCATCTGACGCCTCAGGTCAATTGGGACGAGTTAAACAAAACGTTCCCTGTGTTGGACACTCTGGATCCCAATCACTGGAATCAACACCAGGACGGACACCTGATTAGTATCTATACGATACTACTTACCAGCTTGGCTATAATTGGAGCCGTGTATACCTACAGATGCATTAAGAAATGTAAATGCATTAAGAAGAACAGAAGGCCGCATAAGAAGTCTCGGAAGACTGGAAAGAGCAGCAGTTCACCGCCCCAGGAAGTGCAACTGGATGAACTTCACGAATTGAAGGAATCAGCACATTGCAGCTCTAGCGAGGAGACTATCAATGGATGATTACTACATGCGAGCGTCAAGGATTTCATAAAGGAGGATATTAGAAGAATGCACAGTGACATAAATAGTTTGTGCATGATGTCTTATTATTATTGTTATGAAACCTTTAGCTCGGTATTGTCGAGGTTAAAGGACATTGTATCATACATTCTTATAATACTAGTACTCCTTATAAATATCATAAAAGTTTTATTGCTGTGTTTACTAAATTCTGTTCTAGTTTCTATTTGTCAATGTACATACCTTACCCACTTTTCATGTTACACTCAACCTTCAATATTTGTATAAATACTGCTGCTCTATGCTTGAATAAATCACTTGTTAACTTTAACCAGTCAACTTCTCTTCTCTTCACTGTTGGTACTAAAACCATCAGATTGCATACTCACTCATATGGACCAGGCGAACTAGCCCTTCGAAGAGGCAATTCATGCTTCATGAAGTGTCAGCTATATCACAAACTGGTAAATAATATGTTCAAAGTCAGTCACCCGTGTAAGTGGATGAGCAATAATATCTAAAAACGCATTTTTCTAATTGGCACAGGAGGAATCTTCTCATTGTAACAAGAGAGCTTGAATGAATGTCATTATTCTCTGACTGCGAGTTTGTATGATAATAGCGAGGGTAATAAACACAGTGGGTGTGTATGAAGGAATAAGTGGAAGGCCACTTTATTTCAATCGGTATTTATGCTTACAAAGTAGTTCTAACTGGTTAATCTGTCCATGCAAAGATAAGTCTCTCAGTAAATTGTCTTTATATTCGTCACGGAATTATAGAAATTTTCTTGTCTATTAAGTTTTGCTACACAATTTACCTTCACTGCAGAACGTATAATATAAAATATAGTAATGTACTAGCACAAGTAAAAGGCTAAAATTCACATCTTATTTAGAATTGTGATTTAAAAATCTATTTTTACTTCAAAAGACTGTCGAACTAGTTTACCCAAGTCAAAACAAAAAAATAGTTTATGCATATGGTCTGGTAGTCAATGATTTGCCCTCTAGACAAGACATGTTAGACTTCAATCTTATTTCTATGCATTTTATTCAGTTTTTGTGATTTTCCGTTCTTAGACAAAGAATCTTTGCTTATTTGCTTTGGAAACATAAAGAATTTCTGTCAACAGAATAATTATTGATGCATTGCATTCATTTATGACCCACTCACTCTTCTAGACATTGCAAAAGTATCATATTACTGAATCCCATTCCATGAATGCAGTGCAGGTGATTAATTGTCCCCTGTAGATGATTATTTGATTATTTTGTGACCTTTTCCTACACACTCATTATCTATTCCTTTAATGTTTTTACGTATGTGGGCTTACTAGACTAAGTTTCTGATTTCTGATATTACGTTTGTCTGATTTATTGAATCGCTTTAAAAGCAGGTACAGTATCATATTTACACAAGTAGTAGTGAAAAACAACTTGGGGGTAATTATAGTGTTAGTGGATGAACAGTTCATTCATAAAATTACTTTTTCCTTAACTACGAATGACAGATAATTGGTAAGCAATACAGTAAACAGTATAATATCGTTTGATCTTCACTCCAAGGCGACGTTGATTTTTGATTTCAGAGAAAAGTAATATATCAAAAAGTTATTATTGTGAAGCCAGTTATAAACTTCACCAAAACCAAGGAAATATTGTTATTGTAACGATTCCATAACTTTCTTAGATATAAAATGCTTGGCATCTCAAAATATAGTTAGGTAGGTGAACCTTTAGAGAAAAAATCAATTTTGTTTAATTAAGTAACACAAAAACAGAAAAAGAATATCCGCACACCAAACTTATTTAATGCGAGTTTAAAAAGACATTCTTTTATGGCTTCTCGAAGCGACTTTGGAACTTGAAGATACTGACTTCATTGTGGTTATGAAAAATGTAACTATGGCCCCTACACAGTAAAGAAGAATATATAATAATCTATGATATGGATAATAATAATAATACGTCGACATCATAGACACAAAATTTCTTTTGATTCTGAAGAACATCTTCAGACAATATGCTCTTTCAATTTTTATGCTTTTATGGAAAAAGGCAAATTTAAATGACCTCAAATATGAAGTTGGGATTTGGGTTCGTACACTTCTCAATTATTCGCTGTAGTTTTATTTGTTTATGACTTTGCAAATCTTTCTCCAGGATTTTCATGTAAATGTCAGCTTCAGTTTAGAGGGCCATGATAGTCGATGACCTTTCTCGAGATCTCAAGATAAGAAGATAAGATTCAAGGGACATGCTGATATAAAGACAAATAATGATAGCCTTCGTTCAACATAGTCTACTGTTTGTAAGCAAGGTAATAGTCATTTATATAATGGTCATTTTAATGTCGTGATGTTAAAAAACTGAACATTAAATAGGGACTTGGCATATGGCAGACAGTCCAAGTATTTCTGAGGCTGATTTCCCAGCATGGCGAGCTGTCTGTGGACAAAAGATTCGGATGTATACCACGAAGTCGAAAAATGGTATTTTATTTTAGGAAACATGTGGCTATCAAATGACAATGACATTGAAAGAATTTCTTTTGATGTTTTTGCACTAGAGATATGTCATGTACCTTCGTCCCTCGAGACAATAAGCTTTAAAGAATAATACTCACTGTATACTATGTAATTGTATAGACAAAGATACGGCCGAGCGAGATCATGGATGTAAGAAATGATTTGTAGTGTCTACCATCCATGTCTATACTACATAATAATAGTTACTACAGTGAAAAAGAATGGTGAAAAAATATCAAGTTGCAGCACTCTAGAATTGGGAACATGGCAATAGAAGAGAATAACAGGGAAAAGGGGAGGGCAACAGAAGAAAAGCGGATTTGAAGAGAATAATACTTTTATTTCCAACTGACTGAATCTAGCCGGCTTATCGTTAGGTTAGGCACTTGTTAGTACTTTGGTGGTGGATTTCGCTAGCTCACATTTCCGTTGAGATTGCACCTAACGATACGCAAAACTACATTTGAACAATGCCATTGCCACTGAAAATCTCCAGTCGCTTCAAGATCTATTCATCTTCAAGAAAACTGCCAATTCTCTTTCATGGAGATCCTTCATCGTAATTCTGTTTGACCTACAAGATCCAAATATGTATACCCATGTAATTAGAGCTTTCCTTTGTGCAATTTCTCAGCGATTAATTTCCCGCTTTCTTCTACATGTTACATGCACTCGTAATAAAGGTCACTGATCAAGTGTGCATTATTTTCCCTTCTAAACCCTAAATAATTAAAGGATAAGCTGTAGTTAAGTAATATTTTTCAATTCAAAGTTTTTAATTCAAAAAATATGTAGCAGCATGATATTTTTATGAACTGTAGATGAATGACTCATGGTAATCAGACAAAATTACATAACATGATATTTTCTAAGGCGAATGTACTTTTATGGAGACTAATTGCATGAAGACCAATGACCATTTTGTTATTTCATTATTTTTGGCGTGGGAAGAGAGTAGGGCAATTTAAAAGGCAAGGAGAAACATCCAACCTTTCGTCTCCGTTCTCTATGGATTTAATTTGCCTATTGAGAATCGATGGCATTTCCACTGATCTGCCTGCAACCGCAGAAAGCGAACTTCATGGCTATTAATCCTACTTTCCTATCCTAGCCATGAACATTACAACTTACTAGCAAAAAACTAGGAAACATACTACTTATAGATACCTACTAACCCATAATCTTAGTCATTTTTATCACCATGTCGAGAAGCTGGGACAATCTACGGCGAAGTTGTCGTAAGTAAATATTAGGGAGAAGAGAGTTGACCTTCCTCAACCCAGTAAGCTACAACTGTCAATATATTTTGTCAATATCAAGGTCCTCGCCAGAAAAAGCATATTGACAGTCCTCCTACTCGACGATTTGACCTGATTTTCTCCGTGTTCATCTCAATTCATAGTAATCATGCTCATAAGGCGTCATTCCTTCCTTCCACCAACAAGTATCTCCAACTTTCTTCTCCACTTATTCTTTTACTTTTAGTTTCATGTTTGATCTGATGCATTCTTGACCTAGTTTTCTCGTGTATACGTAATAGATGCGCTATAGCTAATGGCCAAGCCACTCAAAATAACACCGAATATTTATATCTACATGGTCGGCCAAACATTCACTTCCTTTCATAACAAAAAAGTTTATAGATTGCAATTTACAATTAGAATATAGCCGAAAAACAAATAAATTGGAACCTTTCTGTCATTCCATTTAATTGTGTTGCCACGTTTATTACAAATAAAAGCAGAACTTTCTACATAACCAGCTGGCTTGCCACCGCAAAGAACTAAATAAGAATTAAAATATATTCATTATAAGGGTATTATTAAGTACATTACATTTAAACTGCCAATGTCAATGTTGCGTGTAATTTAATGTAGTTAAGATTAATATTTAACATTAAGTACAATCATTTTCCTTACCATCTATGCTAAAATTACTACACACATGTATACATTGTCTAAATATGGACATAAGAAGGTTTCAGAACTCCTCTATTTTGTACATTTTAATTGCTAAATATTATGTACAATTTTAGGTACTCGGAGGAGCGCTACCCAATAGATGAACTATTGTTGGGTTATTTTAAAGTTAATCTAATCTACTGTTAATTTGTCTTAATTGCTATTTAAACTGTAAATAGTTAGAATTTATTGACTACATGTGCGGCAATTTAAGTGACAGACTGTAACATACAAGGCTACTACTTAAAAATAATCCAAGTTTATTCAACTGTCAAACACTAAATTATCGTCCTAAATGTAGCTGTGAAGAGACTAGGTGGTAGTAATTAGATTCTCATTTTCCTTTGAAAAAGTCGTTTTGCAAATGCAAATGCTTATCGAAAGGAATGGATAAGAGAATTTATTGTCTTAAAATTAATTCGTTGCGAACAGATCAAAGAAAATTGATTAGAATTGATTAGAAAAATCTTACTTCAGTAGGTAAGCTGAAAAGACCAATGAATGATGGCAAAAAATATTATTTTCAAAGAAACTTGAGTTTAAAATTTCAGTATAGAAAGAAGAAAATAAAACCTAGGGGAATTGTACAAGAATTTTGCCTTTTATATTTAGATTTTTTGACTCAATCTGAAAAATGCATTCACGCTATTTCAAGGGAATGCTACATCTGCCATTAATGGCATAATGGTAGCAATTAAAACTTGGTGAAACTAACTTCCCAATTCCTATTCTACGTTACTGAATTCATTTGCATATCAAGATGCGTTATTCTGAGTAAGTAAGAATGGATAGAAAGTAGAAATACTAATACATAGCTTTCACTAGTCTGGGAGAATAGACAAATGCAAATCATGATAATATGATGATAATTGGTTTTAAAGCATAACTGGCTATAGCCGTAAAACAAAATGTGACTACTATTTAACTATACTATATTTATGCATTGACACTGATTAGGTCATTCTAATCTACGGACACCAATTACAATATCAATTCAAGTTGCTGTTTCCTAAAATGATTTAAAATCATTGGAAGCAACTGGATGCCAACATTTAGGTGCATGTCCACTTAAATGTGTATCAGGGAAACTGATAAAGGAGTTCAAGTGAATGGAGTTGGAAAGAATTAATAAGTATCGCTTCTGGCAATCTCCTCGTCGTATGGACGTTTGTGTTTCTTACGGAAGCAGTTGACGACCAATAAGATGATGAAGATGACAACAGGATCCATAGTTTGCAGCATAATCAACCCGAATTCCTTTGTCGAAAATACTATCCAGTATATGAAGTTAACAATGGCGTTGATGGTTGCCAATGTCAGAGAAATATTCCACCAATGAGTGACGTCATCGTAGCAGTACTGAAAAATAATAACCGTAGCATTTAAAGTTTATAATTTGAAGCTGGAGGTAAAAGGTTTAAGCTATATCAATGTTAGTGTACACAGAGGAACGACAAAAGCAGAGAGAGCAGACACAGAAAAGTATTATAGTGGGTGAGACGACCTAGCATTATTGGTTGGTTAGTATCGGTTCCTTAACAAGAGATAGATGTGGTAAGCAATAGCGAAACAGAGACCTTGTCAAGATGGCTCCGTACACCAGAGCTAGAAGAGACAACACATAAGACAACAACAAGACAACACATAAGTAACAGGTTAACGTAGGGTTCATGAATTGGCTCTAAACATCAGTTATTACAGAAGAGCCACTACCTATTAAACATAAATCACGTTTAGTAAAATAATTGTCAAGTTTTCCCTGCCAAACAGAAGTAAGGATCTATACGGACCTCTTTAGCGGCAATCCATAACAAGAGTCCAATCAAGTAGAGAACCATTGCGATCACGATGAGCAGAAACAGCAATGATGCTAAGAAAACGGCTTTTGAAAGATAAATATTACAAAATTACTCGAACTATTTTTCAATGTGTAAAGTAGAATGCTTATGGAGTAGTTTACATCGTAATTATAATATCAGAATTATCAGCTTACGCCCCAGTCGATATAACAGAGCCAGAGGCTCGTAAGCATTGTTTCGTAGCATTTGTAACATTTCTTGCGTCCTCAAGCAGAAAAATACAAGTCCGAACAGAGCAACGAGTCCCATAAATACTCCCACGATCTGCATAAGAAAATCACATTATGTGTACACAAAGTTAACAAAATCCCAAGAATCGGTTATATTATATAGTGCTGATCAGTTTATTATTAATAAAGCATAGCAAAACGGAAATATGATTGCCGAGAAGTTCATGTGAACCAAATCCACGTGACCCTTGACATCTGACAAACATTGACAGAGGAATCAAACAACTTGTTACGTTACGAAATAGTTATCACGCGACTCAGAACAGAAATTATATCGATTTTCAGTAATTTTCCATTTTACCTGTCAAAGGGGAAGGTTGTAACCTACTTAGCAGTGTCATGACACATGTCAGTGGACCTGTCAACTTTTGATGTAGTTGTTGCACAATTTTGTCTGATGAATCGAACTGAAGTTACACCTATTTTCATTTATTTTTAAATTTTTAAATCCCTTCCCATGTCAAGAGATGTGACCTATTTGGTCCATTTAAGAACTCGGTCTTCCTACTGCTTACCTCAAGATAGTACCTGAAATTTGAAAAACGCAGCTCTAACCGTTTCAAAGTTATCGCGCACAGGGATTTCTAGGCAGAAAGACAGACGGACGGAAATGGTAGATGTAGATATAAAAATAGACCTCTACCGAGAAGCTGAACTTCTCTTACTAATATAGTACACCATACGCACCTTTCTCGCTTTGAAAAACTATATGACTGCCTATATGTATAGTATATAGTCAGTAAGTTAGTACTACATGATTGAAAGCTATTAGTTTGATAATCACCATTCGAGGAGTCACAATAGATCGGATTGGCTATAGAATGTATGCTTATTTATAATTTATAGAATAGAGAAGAGGAAGTGAAGCACTTTGCTATCTGCAGAGTTAATATACATCATAATTGTCTAAATGACAGTAACAGTAGTTTCCAATATTATACATGCAGCTAGTATCATCTGATTAATTAAACGCTTAACCAAGATATATCTGTACAACGTAGGTAATTGTGGGCAACAAGTTGACAGTGAACAAGCTGGCCATTTTCTCCAGCAAAAATATACACTTAGTTGAGCCAGCGAAGTGTTGACAACAATTTACATTGAGAATTTTCCTAAAATCTGTCTTGTGGCAGTATTTTGGATTAGATTTGAATGGAATGCAGTGAGTTAGCCCACGAACGGCCTGCTAACCAAGTACTACGGATGCTTTCTCTGACTTAGAATGTGTATTTAAATTAAAGTGAAAATCATTCTTACCATGTTAATGACCGCGATAATTTTGATTGCAATCTCAAGCCGGATTCCACAGCAGGGTTTAAAGAGAAACAAGTCGGTGAGACAGAATAAAGGTGTTCGGGCATGGTTCTGCATTTCCTGGGATTCCATTGTCCTGTTTGTTGGAGCTTCAAGATCAAACTTGTAGGAGAGAGGTTGTTGATGCTGAATAGTAGCTGATGAGTCTGGCGAACAGAGGAGATGGATGAACTACTTGTTTGAGGGTGTTGCGAGAAACGGACTGATCAGATAGGTGAGTGAGAGGAGGACCGAGATCAACTTCCTGTCTAAGTAGGTGACGTTGCTATTTTTGTTGGTACTGGAGAAATAGTGGTGGGTGTGGGAAATCCGCAAATAAGAGCAGCAATCAGTAAATACGATCGGCTCCGTTTGGCAACGATAAGCAATTTGGACAGTAATATGAAAGCCAGAGGAATATGTAAAGTGCTCTTATACGTCATATTCTGGCTTGACGTATTATGTTTTTCCAAACTGCGCCGTGGACTTTAAAAAAGAGATTCTTTGCTATCTGCTTCGATGAATTGTTAATTTGGCAAAGAAAAGGGTTGGGTTGTGGCTTATGAGTTCATCTATGGCACTTCACCTTGGAATTGGGGCTATGGGACTCGTCTCCGCTAATAAATAGAGGAGGGCGAAAGCGATACAATTGACAATGCATGGTTCCGAACAGTTATGTTTTCAGCTCCTTCACCGTCTTTCACCTTCTGCGTGCACGGTCACACATTTCTGTATCTTTCTACATAAGGTGAATCCGACACACTGACACATTCTCCAAGAAGGATGTGTACTAGTGGGCATTGTGAGAATACTCAAGTCAATCCATTTTATCTTTCACAGGCAACGCTTTTTTCACCTTATCTTGCTATCAAACTTTCTTTGAAATTCGAGTGTTTTATTATAAAGCGTTGAAATCTTCAAGTCCTCGCAAAAACTTGAATTATTAATCAAATTTCTGGAGTATCTTGGGAGTTTCTCTAAAAAATTGTCAGATAAGAGATTCATTAGATTGACTGCTCTCACAATGCCCGCTACTTCACCTCCTTTATCTCTTACACACAGAAGTCAGCCGACATGCAGCACACACAATCACAATTCAGTAGGTACACATAATTAGAAGACGAAGGGAAGAGAGTTTATATTTCCTTATCCCGCTTCCAGGATTTGGATTCTCCAAGTAAAAACCTTCAGATCTGTATATGCATTATTGACTGAAAGATCTATGACAAAAATATCTAACCTCCCTCAATAATAAAGACAATGCAAAATAATTCGAGATGTCTTGTCCTATAAATATGCTCTAATGCTAATCCCTCCAACATCAACAGTATTGCATTTCTGTTGCTCCTTTACTATACCAATCATATTCATTCTCTCCGCTTTCATCTTTGCTCCAAAGTCCATAGAGCATAACTACTCCAACCTCTCATTTATTTCTTGAATAACCTCTGCCATATTAGCAAGCCTTCCAGTTCCATCATGCAATGAGTCATAATGTTTAAAATCTCAGTCAACCAAATTCCCTATTACCTAGATATTATTATGGCCACAAACCCTAGAACTCTGACTATGCAGGTTCCAGTTTATGCATTTCTTCCCTGGCAGTTATACTGACATTAATATAGTATATGAACGCAATTATACACACTCTTTTAGTACTAGTCTTCAAATTCTGCGACTGCTAATATAACAATGCATTATCTCATTTTTATACTTACAGTTTATACGTTTTAGTAATCGTGACGATTCGTGGCTGTGACTGCATGCATGTAAATAGCAGTGCTCAAAAGACATTCGTATCATTGGCACTACTATAAATCAAACAATATCTATGGCTTTATGAAGAATGTTCCTTGTCATGAGTCTAGACGTGGAATACAGCTTTGAGTTCTAAAAAGCTCATCAAATAACAAAAGGTGGAATTAAAGCGAGTTGCATGGTTGTTAAATTCTCCTAATCAAGATTTAAACCAGATAGAACAGAAAGGTATTCATTAGACATTTATATAAATATGAATTTTAGAAAGAAAACAAGCATAGTTATCTCCACCTATAGTGTCGAGCGAGTGGCTCTCATCTCATCTCGCACTTTGTATTTAAAGATTCTCTACAAAAGCTGAAGGACAAATAATTGCGTTTCATTATCTTATGAAAATGTCAGACTGCCTAAAAAGTTAGAAAGAAAATATCAGGTGGGGGAAATGTTAGTTTGTGTATACTCATATTCTCCTAGAATTAAAAATAATCTCGTTTGTTTGTAGTTTTATTTCAAATTAGGCAAAAAAGCAAATCTTCTCTTTCCAAAATGTTAAAGTTCATTTGCTTATGTATTAAAGTTAGCCTTAGTTCTTACACATTTAGAAATTATCGTGGTATGACTCTATGACAATTCCCTAGGTTTGTAAAATTATTAGAGTGGAAGTTGTTAACCTTTGATGTGTATAGAGTAATGATAGTTATTAATGCGTGCTATGGTATAAGTTTTCGTAACCAGTAGAATAATTAAACTTGCATGTATGGCTACTTGTTACTACTACAAGGAGAGAGGAGTAATACCTTCACAGTTTATTTTATCATGTACAATGATTACAGTTCATGAACCATGATTCACTGGAGCAAAAGCACTCGTCCCTTTCTGTCCCTATACAAGACTTCATATCATCAAACTACAATTTAAAGCTCTAAATATTTAGATCATTAAGCAGGAAGGAATGGGTACCTATAAAAATCCTTAAAGATGAGCGCAGATTTAAAACTGAAAGGTATTTATCATTGCTTTTCCCAGGATTTTCCAAGTGGCTGTAAAGTTCTTAGGAAATAGTGCTTCCTTGTCCTATTTACTAATGCAACCACAATATAATCCTATAGTAAAATGAGCAGTAGGAGGTATCATCGATACTCGTGTTTCATAACTCATAATTTGCTTTATTGCTGGATTTGTCATTTGGCCCTTTTCCTTCTTAAAATAATAGGTTACAAGAGTCGGACATAAAACAGGATGAAGTTAGCACTATGACGCCGATCTTTTATTTTCCTGTGATTAAACCTCTGCCAAAATCTCATTTGTTCAACTATTTAATCATACTGCGGTGTTAATGCGCATTAATTGTGGCCTATAAATGCATCCTACATAATTTTATACATGGCAGGTATTAAATATTTGTAACTAAACAGATTCATGGCAAATTATATATCTATATAATATGTATGTTAACTAAAAGTGATAAGGACGTAGGCGTACAATATTCAACAGAGACCTTCCACATCCTTCAAGCCACAAGTTTTATTGACAAGATTATAATTAAAGATTTTAATCAAAATGGTACACTAAATAAGTGGATAAATAAACGGATAAGTGTCTCTTATAATATCCCACAATATGCAAAATGAAGTCACATAGATAAATCTGCTCATCGTAGAATCATAGCCTATGAATGCTAATGTCTCAAAAACTCACAAGGCCATATAATAAGCAAACGGCATACAATAAGATTGGTAGTGTAGATACAGTTCCTTGTTGTTAGATCTCTATAATTTTTACAGACATGTGCATACGTGACTTTTTGGGAGAACGAGACGGTAGACTATTGTGGCTTTGCCGGCATACTCTTTTCACAGTGTAAATGTCTCTCTGTGCCCATGTAATATCTTAATATTTATATCTAGAGCTGTGCATACGTAAGAGATGGATAAAACTTGTGTATATTATGTAAATCAACGACTTTCACAAATGCCAATTTATGCAGCCCACCGACATCAGTCACGTACAAATACATTAGCTGTGCTAAGAAAGTAGGTACCACATAGTCTAAGAAAAGTGACTCTGGTAGTATAAGTACCTATTTTAATCACGTAGATGCAGAACAAGTAAAAATTCCAGGCTATGTATTACAGACTTCTTCTCACAATGATATTTTTCATTTCATACGGTGCATTTTTTCAATTAATCAAGTTCCTTTTATACGAGTTTCTATTAGTCCGCTTATTAATAATTTGTATCATAAAGGCATTTATGAAATAAATGAGTAGAATATATATAACTCCATAATATCAATAGAAATCAAAATACCTCCTGCAACTTCGGGGATGCGTGATGCTTTACCAAACCTTTACAATAAATTACTGAATACTGAATGCGATACTGGTTTAGTTTTTGTTATAATTCCAGGATAAAATAACAGATTGAAACTCCAAATCATTCCCGTTATTGAATGTTTATTGCTTTCTCACCCGTGAAGATTTGCAGTCTTGTCAAATACTTGCACCGTCTTGCCCGTTGGTAGGATCAACGGAAATGACAGTCGGATACTTGCGTCCTGATAGTCAGCAATAATACAACGGCTATCAGAATGAAAGTACCGACTACCACATCCGAGATAATTGGAGTTGCACCAAACTGAGGTTGACTTTTAATACTTCACCCACCCAAAGCTTGTCTCACTTTTGTGGTTGTCTTGGCTGGAAAATTTATCAAATAAATAACTAAGGTAGAAGTGTTAGTAGGCCGAAAAAGCTGTATATAGATTGAAATGCATGGTAAATTATTATTGATATGATTTTTACTGTCATTAGATTTGTCGATGGCAGCAAATCACGACATTTTCAAGAGGATGGATTGGAATTGTTCTTTTACTGATCAAATACATCCAAATGTCAACTAATTGCTTTGAGATTTCCAATCTTACCTTCTGTAGATTCGTATCAAATAATATACTTGGTTTGGGCAAATGTGACCTGATGTGGCAAATATCGTTGCCTTTGAGTATCGGATGAGTTCAAAGATATCAAATCTCCAGAAAGCCGTGAAAAGTTAACCTGTAGAATCATAAGGACTTAATTTACAGTTCTTGACCATCTCAGGTTATACCCAAGGACATAAGATTTTGATGCTACTACAGTAACCGTAGAACTTGATGAAACTTGAAATTCCTATATGCAGGTACATTACAATATGTCTCGTTTTATTTCGATGAGCAAATTGCAAAGCTATACCCCGAATCTAACCTTCGATGTGACTATAAAACCCAGAACTGGATCTCCACTCCGACTTCTAATAGCAGGTTAAGAGAATGAAGCTGAACAGATGAAAAACTCCCTTTTATAATCTAAGCTCGTATCTGTGAACGACATTTATCTTTTTCTTGTCTCCTTGGAGCTTGGAAAGAGAAAACAGTCAACAGACAGATGCGGTTAAAATCCCCATTGCTCCAAGTTTCTGACGTAATTGTGGCAAAAAGTGTAAGTCAAATAACTTTTAGCATAAGATGGCAGGATAGGTTATTTAAGTTAAGACAACGCAGTAAACGAGATTCTACTCCAGGAAGACAGCAGGAGGGAGAACAATTTTTCTTCAGGCACAGCTCATGACATCACCACCTTGCCAAAAAATGATATTAATAATTGATTTCCTTGTGATTCGGGCTAGGTTACAAGTCTACATATTTCGATTGCTTCATATTTTCCATGATGAATGAATGTACCTTTTTAGGTCAGACTCTTTCAAGCTTTCCAAAGAGCCAGTAATGAACAATCAAGGGATGAAGTCAAAGAATTGGTCTTAAGTCTCTTGAGCCCCATGAAGGCATGTATTACTACATAGTATTTAGATATCTTTTGGGCAGCGTTTAGAAAATGTTCAATTCTTCTTCAGCTTCTTCTCCCTCCTCTTTGCTAAAAATGTAGCCTTCTCAACTTAATTACTCCAGAAAAACAGCAAATTTTATCACGATCAATATTATTTTGTAAATTGGGAATAATATAATTAATTTAGTTTTGCAATTCGATAGAAAGATGCTTATTCTGTGAAGTCACTACTTACTTCTGTTTAATAACTTCATACTTTGAGGAGTATGAAAACCAGACGCTTCGTACACGTATAACAAAAGTTCCAACTCAGTGATGCTCATTCTATGGTAAAATGTTTTCACGAGTAGGTATCTATATATGAATTGTATGTCTATTAATTGATGAGCCTTACAGAGAAACAGCATGGGCCAAATAGAAAATGAATGCTTTTCATTTTGTTACAAACGTAAATGACAACTTGAAAACTACTTTTCCAATGCTTTAAGGTAGCTCTTGTGTTATAGATTTCAGTCGTTATGACATAATGACGTCAATACACTGCGTTAACTTCCGCATACGTGTATTAACATTTTGTAACAAAACTAGTATCTGTAGCAGCAAATTCAAAGTAAAGCCGTAAAATTAGACTAGAATTTTTTCCGTACACGTGTACCATACAGAACGCAGGAAGGAAAAATGTCATGAAAGTATGAAATGCATTTGTAAACATGTAATTAGCCTTGGTCAGTCGTAATAGGTATGAAATAATGTTGATAGGTGGTATGAAATGATATGAAATATCATTCGAATATTTTCCAAATCCAAAAGCAGTTTAATGTATACTGTAATTGCTTTAGAATAGCATACCTAAAATAGGATTGAGATGAGAAGAAAAGACAAGTCCAAGACAAAAGTACGGGGTTCTTTGGTTCAGTGCAGTATTAGTCATGTTTCATATTCAAACACGCCGATTGATAATATGAATCACATAATCATAATAATCAAGCTGTTGGCATAATGTCGTAACTTCTCCTCAGGACATGGAGATTAGGACATGCTTAATGTTTATTAACAGTCATAAATATATGTACACAACTTGATTAGAAGAGGATGTTTATGTTACTCAGCCGACGATCAATACAAGCAAAGTACACTTGAATAACAAGGAGAACATAACAACAATCTGTCTACACTTTCTTTATGTGTATATGTCTAGTTTTTCTGCATCCCTTACTTGAAGAGTTGAGATGGAAAATAGTTTAGTCAGGCTAATCTGGATTATTGGTTTCATTTGCTAAATAGTCACTATAGATTAGACAAGCCACACTATAATCTAGCTTATGCATTCTATTTTTGCATATCTTCAGTCATGGCCACAGTTAAAGTTTTATTTACAACCAAAAACTACATTACGATATACCAATATGAGATTTGAGTGCATTTTTTGTTATTATTCACACGACGTGGAGTTATCTATAGTAGATTATATTGTTCCCTTCCGTAAGCCTGAGAATTTTTCCTTGCTCTGGTCATTTGACTCCGCATTTGCTTATTCATTGCGATTTCTGTTGATGACTTCACCAACACCTATATAAAATCAATTCGCTAATGTAAATAGTAAAATTCCCACGATTGTCTCGTCTTGTTTCTATCCCGACATTACTACAAATGCAGTAGCTATGCTGTTTATTAAAAATTAGTGGCGACTACGATAAGCTAAATGTGAGGTACATGACTGATAATTAATCAATAACTGGAATTTGCTAAGCTTTGTTGGTTTGATTGATACGTGACATTATGTGCAACGGAAACGATCCAGACAGTTTTATTACCCCGCTGTTATTGCACTGCTCCTGTAAAGATAAATATTGAAATAACAAATAAGAAGTTATGCTAGCGATATGGATGTTAGCTTTGTCGAATGCCGGAGAAATTGCTAGCTCAGCCAAAAAAGGCACTTGGAGTGTTTAGCTAATCAAAAGTGATACGATACAACGACCTTATTACGCGATTTGGAACTCGGTTCCTATCTATTAGTCATTCTATCTATCTGTACATTTCATACTTACTACCCTATATGTAAAAGCAATAATTTTTAATAAAAGCATACCTCAATCACTGATAATGACGCATGAGGCTAACTCAATTTCTTAGGACCCAATATAGGACTCTCTGAGTGCTTAGTCAGCTCAAGATCACTTACACGTAATACAGTATTTATGTAATAACCCTCTCTCTGTATTACACGTCATACTTGTGGTTCTTAAGCTTGTATATTTGCATACCTACATTTTACATGATTCTATTCTATCTGTAATATCTGTAGAGTTGAAAGACTCGGGGCTTCCAATGAACATGAACACACAGAATCTCAAGTTGAGTTAGGTATTATCATATTTATTCAAAACTGACTTCATCCATTCTCGGATTCGCCATTAATTGGATTGGCAACAAAGGGCCTGGCAATAACGTATTCCTTTTTAATGAGTTTTAGATTTCTAACGCATCACATTCACATACGTAAGATACTTGATTGACAGGTCCTTTGCTATAAATCTAATTAAGGGCCAATCCGAGAACATCTGGCGCATTCCCTGATGCCTGCCTTACCTAAATCTTCTTTAAGACTCTCTTTAAGGCCAAAATTTGCGGGCATCTATTGCAATTTGTCGATATAGATTATAGATATCACAGAAATAGATATGAGTATTAATATATAAGACTAGAAGCGGTAAACGAGCCTGTTAGTTGGATAATTGCGGATCAGAGACACAGACCAGAAAGGGGGAAGTTGGGGACATAATAATGAAACAAATCATACAGTAGAACCCTATAACTTGCACTCCACTTATCATGTTGATTGGTGTGTTTATATTTCCTGGCGCATAGAACGGTCACTTTCTGGTCTGTGGCGCTACAGTCACTTGTTTTGCTTGTATTGTATGTTGGACAAGGCCAGAAGCAGAAGGCAGAGGCTTTGATAGATATTTAAACTATCAAGTGTAGGTTCATTTAGCAATCTATGTTAATTAACCGATGTTAAAGAATGAGATACTTACTTCGTTCATTGGCAAGACTTGCATACGAAAAGGAATGTAATAAGCAGTAGTAATGTTCAAGTAGTCCAAAGAGGGTTACAATGTTTTCGATAGCTCTTACGTACCTTACGTACATCAGGATCTGTAGCAGCAAAAGGAAGTGGGTGCAAATACTTACTGTTATACAACTCAGTGGTCGGTCCTATCAATGTAAATGGCATTTGCGCTATAAAGATGGTTGTACTTGTGTTGTATGTATCAGACTCAAGGAACACAAAATGACCTTTTATTGCTTTTTCCTTCTTTTGCTTTTTTACAAAAATGGTAAGTCCAAAATTGTAAAAAAGGTTACCCTTTTGCTTTTTTAAGTTTCTAAAAGTTGCAATAAAAAATAAATAAAATGTCTTATTTTGTAGTCCCATATTTCTAGAATAGTGTACTATTGATTTAAAAAAAACTATTTCACACTCTAAATGTTTTATACTTGATTGATTTGTGCCATAGTTTTAGAATGACTACATCTTTATGCATATAGGTGAAAAAGCAAAACGTAAAAAAAAAGTTAAAAAGGTACCTTTTTACTTTTTAAGTAAAAAAGGCATTGCTGTTTTGTTCCTTCATCAGATTACTAAGATATTTCTGAGATTTTGATGTTTGGAGTTTAGGTAACAGATATGCCATACGAAGTCCACATCTCATCTTCCACGACAAAAAGAGAACTTTGATACATAATAAAAGCCTAAACTCTACTCTGCCAGAGTTAACATTTTCCATAGTTAAACCAAATTTTATAGAAGACCAAGGCAGTAAATTGTGAAAACATCGCTTTTTCTTTTCCACTGATTCTTTCTCCAATTCACAAGAACTTCCCCTAATCCATTCGATTATAACCGAAATTAGCCAATTGGGTTAAAAAAGATTTTCCCTTATTGGATTTCGCCAGAATTGACCAAAATTGTTTTAGCCTGCTAAAATGGAACACTGGCCAGCAGGCATTCCTTCATAGCGTTTCTAGTAACTTGACAATTTTTAATATGAATTGCTACCCTTTTTCGTGTGTACAACGTACAAGGCAGTGTAGAAGTCATCACTACAATGGAACCTGATGAAAATTATCATTGGCAGATGCAGATCTGTACTTCAGCTCTAAAGATGCAATATCCCCTCATCGCGTAATTCACCAAATATGCAACACCAAACCGATACTTTCATGGATTATTTATAAGGGGTCATAATACACGCCCAGTTTAATCTCATGTGGAAGTATTCCAGAATCCTTTACCCCAATCTCAATAGGTAACGGCACAGGCATTTTGGTTGGATCTCGCCCCCCTCATCAGGCATGAATACCCTTGCCTCATGTAAGTATATGAATGAGTTTACTAACTGAAGCAGTGTATTATCTAGGACCTGGATACTATGCTTAATAATGGAACACATTATAATAGTACTCACTACATTAACAGGGCTGAATTTTGTCCCTATACCACAAATGTTGTAATTGGAAGTACCTACTGAAGAATGGAAGTAATAAATTTGGGACTCCAGTTCAAAATCATGCTAGTTTTGGTTGTCCAGAGGAATGAAACACGAGAAAAGAAGTTGAATTTCAAGTAGCAATCAATTGTCTCACAGTAGACCAAATTCTGACTATACCTACTGACTATCTGTAGTGTACCCTATAATAAACACATTAAGTCCCAATTATTTCAGTTATATTGGGTATTCGTGCAATTCGACGAACGTTCTTCCTAGTACCCTTGTTACGTGGCAGAGGAGCAAATGGAGCATTCAACAGGTGGAACACTATATAACTAATAAGTGCTTATAATTTAGTGTAATAGGTACTATACGCTGTAGTCAAAATGTGAAGGATATTTAAATGGGAATATTGGTAATAACAGTTGGTTTGAAATATTACTTACCCCCCTTCGTTTTTATTCCTTTTTTTCAGGTACAGGAATCTTCGAAAACATAACAAGTGACATGAAGGTCGATGTAGACAGCTTCTATGCTGACGAGGAAATATTCACTGCAGCTAGGATTTCCCTGTCGCTTTTCGCAATCATGGCTCTTCTGGTTTACAAGTAAGTTGCAGCTTGTTTGCGCTAAGCTTGTCTCTATCTTCTTTGTACGTAGAGCACCAATACACACTGTTGTATGACAAAACCTTTCTCTTTACATAAGTCAAGCATGTAAATTAGTAATCTGAAGTGAGCGATGTATGATTAACATTCTTATGAGTTTATTTGTTTATGTCGCATTCTACTTTCATCTGTATTATTTGAATAGTCCCTTAAAGGAAAGACAGATTGAAAAACGATTATTCGCTATATATTGATGTACCTACATTGCCTGATATCGTTTAGTATATTCATATTCCATGATGAACTTTGCATGAATTTCTTTCTTTTTGGAGTTTGTATTTGTAAGTCATCAATTGCGACAACTCTTTTCATACGACAGGATATGCATAAGGAAAGTTATTAGTAGGTATGGACTTACAGATTCGTACAGACGGAATTGATACACTAACCATAGTTAGACTATAGAATAGCAGCTATCAGAAAAATCAACCTACGATTCCAAAACTAGTTGAAACCTGAATGTTTAATAGAAAATTTAGCCAGTCCACAATGTTTTATTATTGCTTAAATGGTATATATACATAGAGTATGCTCGGTTTTGCGTAAGATAAGTATTTAATTGGCAAGTTCAATTGGCAATCATGAGACTCGTAGTATTTTTGATGCTTAACTTTCATCCTTTGTCTCAAAACTCGTTAGATTGCCAATGCCAAAGCTGAGTTACATTCATAATAATTTGTCACTGAGATTTCTCAGATGTTAATCTCCCAAAAGCTGAGCAATGGATTCACTTTTAAACGATAGTAAATTCTCCACTTATTGAATACGCTAGAATTTTGAAATACATACTGCGAACGCTGTACACTTTGAAAGATGTTTCCTATTATTTTCAACAGATGAGCTTAGATAATTATTCGCAACGAATAAACTCAGATTTGTCGTAAATCATCTAATAAAGCTAAGACCATGGTTAAGTAATTGACCACGTATTCCTACTAAAAGTATGTATAGGCACTAAGTACTAATGTAAAAATAGTTGACTCTTTGCACTTCTGTATCAAACTTGATAACAAATTAGTTACATATTGATTCATATTGGATTTTTCATATTCATAATTTACAATTTTAAGGTATCTCACCAGAAACCACAACTATTGGTCCAGTAGAGGGGTACCGGGTCCACGACCTTTGCCATTTTTTGGTACATACTTGCACCAGTTTTTCGTTCCCTTTCAGGAGAGCGAATTGAGAAGATACCAGAAGTACGGAAAGATTTACGGGTAAGGTTTACCAGTAGAATTATTATCTAGAAACCCACCTACTACTTAAAACTACGATCATTGATAAAATTATTTGATAGTTGAAGTAAATGAAGTTGAATATTTAGCATATTTTGTAACTATTGTTTCGTTTGATACTTCATAAGAGATATACATATATTAATTTTCAGGATTTACGACGGAACAGAGCCGGGGTTAATTGTCGGTGAACCGAAATTGATAAAACAGATAATGTGTGGTTCTACGGCACTGGAAGTTTTCACAAACCGCCGAGCCGTGAAAACGACCCATCCGGTAATGAGTAAGTTTCTATCTAGTCTGGAAGACAACGAATGGAAGCGGGTGCGCTCTATCACGACACCAAATTTCAGTTCGGGGAAATTGAAGACTATCTTTCCCATAATGCAAAATGCGTCTGATAAAATGTTGGATACTTTGGGGAGCCTGGCTGACAGGAAGGAAGAGGTAGACGCAAAACTGCTCTACGGGAACTACACGATGGATGTAATAGCCTACAGTGCCTTTGCAACAAGACCGGATGATGTTTTCGTCCGTCAGGCCAGTCTTCTTTTCACATTTCCCTTCTGGAGAAAGTTCCTGGACTACGTAGTACCTATGTGGTTGCTAGAATTGGTGAGATTTACTGTCCTTCCTCCAGATCCAATGGACTTCTTCCGCAAAGTAACCATTTCTGCCATAAGACGACGCAGGGCTGAGAATGTTGAGTATGCCGACTTCCTACAGCTACTGATGAATGCTGAAGATGACAGCATCACTGGCACAGATCAAGACAAAAAGCCCAGATCCAAGGTTTTGTCCGAAGATGAAATTCTTTCCCAGTCTGTCTTATTCTTCTCCGTTGGATTTGAAACATCTTCTCAGTTACTGGCCTACTGCTCCTATTGCTTTGCCTTGAATCAAGAAGCTCAGGAGAAAGCATACCAAGAAATCGTCGAGGCAGTAAAGAAAAATGGAAATCGAGTTGATCATGATTTGCTACAGACATTGGATTATTTGACTGCAGCCATTGACGAAAGTTTAAGAATTTACAATCCCGTACTGAGGATGGAGAGACGGGCCAGTGCGGATTTCGTACTGGAGGATACTGGAATCACCGTGCCCAAGGGAATGGTAGTTGGAATCCCTGTTTGGGCCATGCACCATACCGACGAGTATTTCAAAAACCCAGATGAATTCAACCCCGATCGCTTCATGCCTAAAAATCGACCCAATATCGTTCAATCTACTTACCTGCCCTTTGGAGAAGGGCCTCGCAATTGCATCGGCATGCGATTTGCTCTTTTGGAGAGCAAATTGGCCCTCGTTGAAATTCTTCTAAAATTTCGCTTTGTTGTATCACCTGGAACAAAAATCCCATTGGAATTCTTCCCAACAGGCCGGCCATTGTTAGGCCCAAAAGCCATTATGATTGGTGTTGAACGCAGAATCCCAACTGAGAACGAATGAGTAGCAATGCATTAATAATACTATGTCTATGTCTACAACTTCGATTACACACTTATTTGCCAGCTTTTATATCAATATTTCTACCTGTCTCATTTAGACGTTTAAAACATTTTTGCTTTTATCTGTTGCTTAAACTACATAGTTAGATATATAGTTAGATTATATAGGTAACTAGGTACTCGTAATTACAATTTATTTGATTAGTGAAAATTAAGTGAAAATAGAACACTAAGTATATAAATTTGAAATGACGTCAGTCAGTTAAAACAAAAGTCGGTTAAATACTATATTGTGCTGGTTTATTTGAAAATACCTAAGCACTTTGTAAATATATTAGGGGCTACCCCATCTTCAGACTAAGGTTTAAAATCTTATCCGTTAGAATTCTAACTACTTAATTAAGTATTCCAAAAAAAATCCTAATGATTGTTTTACTAAATCTGTGGACTAGGTTATTTGTATCTCAGTGTTTTATTTAGTGTAAGAAATATCTTTTTTGTTCGCTTTTATCACCCCTGTTAAAATAAGTATTACATTCTTGTTACACTTATCTCAAACAATCTACAATTAGAAGGGAAATATAACTTTCTAATTTGCTTACTTGTAATTTGCAGATTATACGTAAAAATAGTAATGCAGTGTGCATTCTGGGTATTCTATTCTCTTCTTGTGACTTGTACTGTTTGAAAAAAATTAGTTGAAATTATAGCATCATTCGTCTTTAATTACGATATAGTTATGTAGCCATATTAGTACTTAGACTTACATGCATCTTAATTGATTATTATCCTTATCTATAATTATCATTTGGCCATGATGACATAGCATACAATAAAGGATGTTGCATTTAATATGGGTGTGGAATTTAAATACATCACGCAGGGAAATAATCGTCTCAACACTCAAAGTATAGGTCATATGGTGCTGTTAAGGTTTATTAAATAGCATATTATTTTATTAGTTCCTGTAAGGCACTCCACGGTAGCCGAGAAGTCGATGACCACGGTTCCAGTTGAGAAAAGGATTGTAGCAACTTTGAATTTAATGCCTGCCTGGCATGAATTCTACTATCTCCGTCGTTATTACTGTTTACTAAAACTAAAATTCTTGAGCTTTCATTAAGAATCATCAAAGCTGGAATAATCCATAGCTTCAACTTAATTTGCATCCGGGGTTTTAGTAACTTGTTCATTCATACAGTTAAAAAAATAAGTTGCAATTCAATTAATACACTACAATTTTTTGGGGTTGCTATTTATTCATCATTAATCATTAAAATTCACTACAAGTGACAAACACAAGCCAGTCGGCTTTTACATTCTAGAGCTACAACATTGATTTCCTTTTCATCTGAATCTTAAATCTTGCGGAAATATTCATTAGCTACTGCCATTTCAAACATGTACATTCTACTATTCACTATCTACTTTATATCTATGACATATTTAGCATTTAGCTATATAAGTGAAGACACATAACTACTTACTACACCAATTATATTTACTACCTTAAAGGTTCACGACATATTTATCAGAAGTAGATGAAACAAGAGAAATCATTAACTGTAATACTACATTTTTAATACATGAGAACAAGTATTCTAGTTTCGAATTTTGTTTTTAGCAACCCACGAATATTTTAAAGATTATAATCAAACATCTAATCATCAAACATCAAATCTAATTCTAAATCCAAGTAGTGTAGTGTAGTGCAGTAGTGTACCTACAGCAGTTATAAGCCATAGAATTCAACTGCTTTTTGAGTGTTCAAATTATATTCCTGTGAACTCTCTGATGCTGCTTCAGATTTCCCTTTAGAGTGAAGCGTTTCAGACAATGGGTACAGTAGAAGGGTTTTTCACCATTATGATATTGACCATGACGCTGTAAGTCCGAATTTTGGTGAAAGCCTTTTCTACAGATAGCGCAAATAAGAGCTGGTTCCTCTCCAAGATGTTTCATCACATTATGACGTTTCAAATGATTACTCTGACGGAATGCCACCCCACAGACTTCACAAACAAAGGGCTTCTCGTTTGAGTGGATCAACTGGTGCCGTTTCAAGTTACCACGGTTACTAAGGACTCTGCCACACGTTTCACATTGATGACCCACTGGGACATTGTCTGTAAGTAATAAATGATTAGTTACTACTCCCTTTAAAATAGATTAAGTGTTGGTTTAAACTTCAACAAATAGAATCTATATCAGTACCTTGGATATTCTCATCCACCTCTTCATCTTCTCCGTCACTAATCATGACCTCATCTTGGCCATCGACATCTTCAAAATCTGGCATTGTCAGAGGACGCTACAGAGAATTCATTAAAATTATGAGGTCAATGAGAGAACATTCAAAGTTAATAGAGACAGAATATAGTTTACACAAATTGAAATATAAATTCATTTAACATTAACAACCTTCGGTTGTCCAACAATTCTAGAAAGAACAAATGATGCCCACTTGGTCACAGTATTGACAATAGGCGTTGCGATAAAGATTAGTATTTCCCATATTATTTTCTATAAAAAGTTAAAAAACGTTTTATGAATAGATCTAGAACAAATAATAGTAATTATTATTATTAAGTATTAGGTAAAGATTACCTTCACACAGTCAAAATGTCCAATGACTTTCAAAACAGTGTCCATAGTAGAAGGAGCAAAGGGCCAAGAGCCAAGAGATGAACCAGATTAAATAAGATCTGCAATATAATTTATAGTAATTATTTGGAGAACATATAGTAGTCGTGCTCCGTAGTAGGTTGAGATTTCTGATAATATGGCTACTGTTTAGTGTCTACGCTACGTCTCTTCACAATTGCAAATGAATGCAACGCTACAGCACCGAACCGAGTACTGTGGTTTTATGTCTAGCGGTGGCGTCTCATCAATCCCTACACTCATATTAGCAGGCAGACTGACGAACTCTTCTATCATCAGAGTAATTTGCCAAATCATCCAAGCCATATAGTTGTTCACACTTTTCAAGTATTCAAAGTCCAGCTATGCGACACCTCATAAAACCTAGGCACCCGACAGTCACTAAACATGCATCTGACTGATACTACTGTATCACAGCACCATCAGGTAAGATTATTTATTTATTTTTAACTTCAGATTGACAATTTCACAGAATTTTTACTGACTGGAATTTGTGAAAGTTTAGCATCTAAAACGTGTGTGCATGATGTGCTAGAAGAATATTTCCGAAATCCCTGCTGTTCAAACTATAAGTTATTTATATTATGTGAGCTGTCCTTTTTAATCCAATACAGTGATCTATATAGTAAGAGTGGAGAAAAGTAGTAACGCTATACGGCTCACATATAATTATCTGCCACTACGATGTAAGATATTGTCATTAATAAGTGACCAGTGTCCTATAGGTCCTTGTGTATAATAATATATGATGATTTATGTTTAAAGTCAAATCAAATTCATCGTCTCTAGCACGCTTCTTAACATATCAATTCTTCAAATCACAATAAGTTTCATTTTTCTCATACTCTGTACTAAACATTTTCGAAAGATGTATCTAACATGGGTCTAACTAACCTCTATTATCAATTATAGTGCGGATATTAATTATTAGGTCTAATTCAACGATTTATATTATTTCTAATTTACTTTTATGTCTAATTTAAGACTTTCGGAACATTATTATCTTATGATTAGCCTGACATGCTTATAATGGTGTACATTGTTTGGACGGGCGTGCCAGTGTTCAATTGATTAAATATATACATATAATATACATTATTTCTATCTAATTAACATCAATATCCAGAGATCCATAAACAAAGCACTGTGTACACACTTGTATAGGTATAGAAGCATAAAACATGGGAACTCACCATTCTTGATTGACTCTGAGGTACCACAGTGCCACACATCTTAAATTGTTTCATTTCTTGTTCTCCTGCTGCATCGCAGTAGACAATGGAGTTAAATCGTACTTAATGGTACTAAACACACGAGTATAATTCCTGAAAGTCCTGTTATGTAACACTCACAAATAGATTAAAACAAAATTTACTTTGTTAATTTATTATTTATAATAATGCAAAGACTTAATGAATTGTTCTACTGCTTATGCGATTCTGTACTCGGGTGAGTTTTAAAGTGCATTGCATATTTCGCCCACACAATAGTACATTATATTATTTGGGTAACCTATGTCGGGCGTCGGGGTAAAATACATCTATGCAACATGCACTTTAAGACTCGGTCCGTCTCCAGAACCGTAAATACACCATACATTAAGTTTTTGCACTGTACAGGCCGTACTAACTACTGACCATGGCCGCATTTTACTTCAAAATGCAGTGCTAAAATCAAACCAACATTTTATTCGATTCCGCCACGAGAGCCAGGCAACCAACTCTTAAACAAGGGTTCATTTACTCATAAGACACACAGGTCGGCACTACATTTAGAACTAAGATTCGGCCAATAATGAGCATTATACTCGCCACAAACTGTTGTTTCTATTAACCGAGTCAAACCGTGAAAAGCTTTTGACGAAACAATTAATAATGTAGTTCTCAAGTCCGCAACCGAACCATTGCCATTACCATTGCTCCCGAAAGAAGAAGCAAACCCTTTCCCTTGTCCGACTAGATGAATGAAAATAACCTTTTGTGGTGAGGGTAATAAAGTAAAAGCAGCCTCAACATTTTAAAACATGCGAATATTGAGGAATAAGCGTCAGTATGAGTAAACGTTTTAGAATAGTACGGCTTCAGACCAAGTAACACTGTGAGAGAAAAACTTTTAGTGAGTAAATACTTGACAAGACTTGACATCAACACTTAAGTCTGCTTTCATTTCTTGAAGTAAGACAGTGGTTGCAGATACGGAGGTGTAGGAGGAAAATGGAGAGGGGAAGGAGGACGGTGGAGGGGGAAGGAGGACGGTGGAGGGAGAGGGGTGATTAGGAAGTGTGGAGAAGTGAGATGTATAGGTAAAAATGGAGAATTTTTCTCTCCTCACTCACTCCTTTGCTTTTCACTCACTCCTCAATTAAGGTACAGCATATAATACACTAGTTTTATTATTATGTACGTCACAGAAATTTGTACAGACCGGACATGAAAATGCTTAAGATATGATATATTATGTATTTTCAGAAACCAATGGTTTGATTTTTAACGAACCTAATTTAATTTAAATCGATCAAACTTACATGAAAAAGCATTTGACAGTCACAAAGTGGTTTTAAATTAAGTCAGGTTCGTTAGAAATCCAAATTTTGGTATCTGAAATACATATTTTCTGCAGATAGGCATTTTGCATATGTCCGCGGTCTGAAAAAATTACATAACAATAAAACTAGTGTATTTTATTGTATCTGTATGCTGTACCTTAGTTGAGGAGTGAATGAAAAGTGGATTAGTGAGTGAGGAGAGAAAATTTCTCCATTTTTACTTCCATCTCACTCCTCCATCTCCTTCTTCTATCTCCACCGTCCTCCTCTCTCTCCACCACAATCCTATATCTCCATCTCTGCAACCACTGTCTTGCTTTAACCGTTTCGTGACACTTTATAGTGACTGCTGGATGGCACAATCAATGTTCACCACCTAATCTGTAGCAATATAACAACTATATTACACATTAACTACTTGGAAACAGCACTGAAACAGTATGTGTAACAATACCACATTTGAACATGTAAATAGTAATAGTCAAAGATACTTAAATACTTGATGGAAACACTTAAGGTTGGGATAAGTTGGAGACTAATACATTGAAATATCTGTTCAAAAATCTCGAGTAAACTGAATGGAAGTGAAAAATTTTGATGGATAATTAAAGTACGGATCTAGACCTCGGACTCAGTACCGATTCCTCGTTACTCGGTGCCGATTTCTCGGTCACCAAGCCACATTTTGAAAATCTAAGAGCCATGAGTCCGTCTAGATCCGTAATTTAAATATCCATCAAAATTTTTCACTTCCATCTAGCTTTACTCGAGACTTTTATAGACAATTTCAATGTTTCAGTCTCCAACTTATCCCAACATTATGACGGATTTTGGGGCAAAACCCCTTGAGGCGGTTAAATGAGTTTCAAAACCTCTTGAGACAGTTACATTTGTGGAAAACCTCTTGAGAAGGTTAAATGCGTGGAAAAATCACTTTGGACGGTTAAATGTGGAGCAAAATCCCTTTGGACGGTTATGTGTGGCAAAATCCCTTTGGACGGTTAAATGTACGACAAAACTTTTTGAGACGGTTAAATGTGTTTCAAAACCTCTTGAAACGGTTAAATGTGTAGCACAACCTCGTGGAACGGTTAAATGTGTAGCACAACCTCGTGGAACGGTTAAATGTGTCAAACTCCCTTGGGACGGTTAAATGTTTGGCAAACCCCTTTGGGACGGTTAAATGTGTGGCAAACCCCTTTGGGACGGTTAAATGTGTGGTAAAGGTTCTTGACACCGTTAATAAATGTGTGGCAAAACCTCTTGAGACAGTTAAATTTGGGGCAAAACCTCTTGAGACAGTTAAATGTGTGGCAAAACCTCTTGAGACGGTTATGTGTGGCAATGTGTTTCAAAACCTCTTGAAACGGTTAAATGTGTAGCACAACCTCGTGGAACGGTTAAATGTGTAGCACAACCTCGTGGAACGGTTAAATGTGTCAAACTCCCTTGGGACGGTTAAATGTTTGGCAAACCCCTTTGGGACGGTTAAATGTGTGGCAAACCCCTTTGGGACGGTTAAATGTGTGGTAAAGGTTCTTGACACCGTTAATAAATGTGTGGCAAAACCTCTTGAGACGGTTAAATTTGGGGCAAAACCTCTTGAGACAGTTAAATGTGTGGCAAAACCTCTGGGGACGGTTAAACGTGTGGCAAAACCTCTTGAGACGGTTAAATGTGTGGCAAACCCAATTGAGACGGTTGGAGTGCAGCTAAGAAAGTCGCAAACACTTTTAGTTCCACGACCCCGCCATAATCCACGCAACGAAGTAGCAACGCTGCCTATATAGTTTATAGTTCGTGTTAGAAGACGATATCATAGAAGAATAAAACCGCTGATTGCATTTTTAGTTAAAACAGAGTGGAAAACAAAGCTGAAAATCTTCACTCTTGGATCATTGAAAGATTTCAATAAATCAGAAAATGAAGAACTTCATTTTTAAGTCGCAATAACATCGTTAAACTCAAAAGATAATTTTCAATGGTAAAAATTTTAACTAGCTTCAATTTAACTTTGTTAAACCTGTACTATAAAACTAAGCCTGACAAATAAAAGCTTCAGATGATTCTACTCAATCGCTAATCTCCTGACTCCTGCTTGCTACGCTTAACGGGAAGAAAACCCATCACAATTTTTGCCTCTTTTCTGACCTAACCTAATAAAAAAATAAACAGCCAACCATTTATTATTTTTATTAGGTCAGAAAAGAGGCAAAAATTGTTATGGATTAAAAGAAAAAGGGATTATTTTGCTGAAAACGGAAGTTTTTGTTTCGTAGTATTGCAACCGGTAAAATATAGAGGATTAGTTTGTAGGACTTTTGACTTTGCGACCCCCCTTAACTGAACTCCAACCTCTTGAAACGGTTAAATGCGTGGCAATGCGCAAGGCAATACCACTTAAGACGGTTAAATGCGTGAAAACACTATTTAGTAAACAGTAAGTGTACTTATTGTATAACTGTTTAGTGTAAAGAACACATAGATAATGTTTGACAGCAAAATTTCATAAACAGTAAAGCACTCACCACACCAGCATTATATAGTGTCACAATTTAAGTGTATGTGTCACAATTTAAAGTAGTTTGAAATAACATTATTTAAAGTAGCTGCCACTTATAACCAATTTTGTGGCAAAGTGAATGTTTGATACAGAACATTTGTATAACTAGAAAGTAACAGTATATATAGTAACACCACCAATTTTCAGTCGGCAACTGTTTCAAACTGCCAATTCCTAATCAGCAAAAATGTAAGAATACGGCAATTTGTAACCAGTTAATATGTAATAACTACAAGTTGTAACCAGTAAAGTTACAGTGACAATTTACAGCCAGAAAACTTCAATTTGAATCCTAATTACGTTTGGCTTCGACAATTTATAACCAGTAACTGATGACACGGATAATTTAAACTGGTAAATGTTTCACTTAAGCAGTTTATAGCCAGTAATTGTAAAAACTGATTAAATACTTTCCATTTATCCGTGAAATATTGCGGTAAGTGCACTTTGTTTATGCACGCTATCACTTTGTTCAAAAGTGGATTATTTTTGGCTGACTCCAGCAGTTCTGGAAAAATGTTAGCCTAGCGAGGGAACTGTAAAGGAAGTGAAAGACCCTGTTCATTTTACAAATGCGTGGGGTGTCGAATATAGTTGTTATTACCAATTGAATTAAATTGAGTGCTGATTTTTGGTTTGCGAAGAAACTCGTTGTTGAATGTGACAGAGGATGTTCGACCCTATTCCAAATTGAAATGAGGAATTTGAAATAACATTTGGATTTTTTGGATACTAGAAATTGTGAGTCGCTATCGGACGATGTTGTCTTTTAATGTGTCGTTCTGCATATCGGCGTTGCTTGAATATCTTGTTACAGACGCCACACTGATATTGCGTCGTTGAGTTTTCATTGTGCCGCCGTTGATGTAGCTCAAGTTGTTGCTTAAGGGTAAACTCTTTCCCACAAAGGGTGCAGGGGTAAGGCTTTTGTGCTAAGTGCCCTTGCATATGACGATATAAATCATTTTTTTGGCAGAAAAATTTGTCGCATATTCCGCACTGAAATTTCTTTGGCGCTCCATGCACTTGTTGCATGTGTCGTTGCAAATGTACATTTTGAGTAAACGCTTTGGGGCATAATGTACATGGAAAGGGTTTCTCGCCCGTGTGAATTAGGTAGTGTCTGGTCAAATTTCCTCGTGTGATGTAGGTTTTGTCACACACGTGACACTGATAGGTTGCTGTAAGTAATAGGTAATGACATTATTAATGGCGCTGTACCGAGTTTACTTAAACGCCTCCAGCATTTGAATCTTTGGACACTTGGTGTACTAATTTTTCTTTTTAAAGTTCAAATTCGAAACTACAATTGTATTCATTCCCGTATCAGAGAAGTACAATCATTACAACAACTCATTGAATTTTATTATAGCTGCGTGAATGAATACAGTTTCGTGTACTGTAACAAGAAAGGATATTGTGAAAACTGTCCAAAGATTCACCATAAGATATAAAAAGCGTAATATGATTTTCAGGTTGGTGTGGAGCATGCGCAATATGCATTTTCAGCTTGGTAGTAAAATGCGCAATGTGCATGAGAGCCAGTTTAACACATTGTACTAATGTTTAGGTAGAAAAGACGATTTTTTTACTTTCATTACTGTAGCTCAAATATTTAAAATGTGGTCATAATCGTTCTTAAAATTTTACGCTTTCTCATTTTATTATTAAATCTCGCTTCACCTCGTATATGCATATTGCGCATTTTCACTACCCACCAGAAGATGCATATTGGGCTTTTGATATCTTAAGGTGCGAATGTGCGAAATGCTGGAGACGCAGGACTTAAATGAGCACAGTATATGAGCAATACCTCGATTCATTGGGAGTTAGTAGGGTAAATTACCAGATGTAGATGAAACTCAATTATGTCTGCACTACTGCACTAGCACTAAAAGAGTAGCCAATGTTACATTAAGAGGACCAAGACTTTCTCTGCATTGGGGTAATAAAATTACAAAGTTGACTATAATGACATATTATACCTTATTTTTCGAGACCCAGCGGATCTATTAAGAAACGGCTTCAGATGCTAGTACTACCAACCAATCCTATGGGTGGGAATATAATTACAGATTTTTTCAAAATTCTTTAAAAATTAAATTGGGGGTACATTGAGATTTTTGTCTTCAACTAATTTTGTATAGTAAGTTTTAAAATAATCTCTCCAAATTGGTTAGTAATATAAATATTTACAGGAAAAAAGGGGGGAATGTGTCATTATTATAGCACACTTTTAAATTTTATTACTCCACGCGGGGATAGTTTTGGCTCTTTTAATGTAATTTGTTCTTAAAAATATTCTTTTTTCACAAATAATTCAAAAAAGTAATAATAAGGCTAACCTCGCTCGGTAGTTTCGTTTCTAGTCTTCACATTCTTTTTAATATTATTACGAAATCTACCTTTCTGACCAAACAGAGCTTGTAATTCCTTGATAACATGAGGGATGGCCTCCAGAGTAGTATCAAGATAACCAATGGTCTGTAACAAATGGAATTTAGGTTAATGTTAAGGATGGTTAATAGCGGCGTACTTTGAGTAGTCATTTTGTGTGCTAATTCAGGTTAGATTATAGCCAGTATTTATTCACCAAAAGTCTTCAAAATTTTCTAAAAGTGGCGAAAAACTCGGAATTTTGGATCAGACAAACTTGAAATTTGTAAAGTGTTTTGAACTATAGCATCGGCGGGAAGTCATCTCTTGCTATTACCCGTTCAAAGTTTCCTCGCAGACAAAGGAAACAATGGAAACAATAAAGCGTCGAGGAAAGAACAATTGAAAAGCAATTAGCAACACAATACAAAACATCCAATTAGTAATGGTGCTTCATTGTTTCCACTGTTTCCTTTGTCTGCGAGGAAACTTTGAACGGGTAATACAATATGTAGGAGCCCCAAGTCCGAAATATATACTTTCCCTTACTTTAAGGGAGTTTTAAAAATATTTTGGTAAATAAATACGGACAATACTACTCTAATCCGAAAAATACACATAAAGGACATTCCGCAACTACACCGCTATTAACCATCTTAACGGCAACATATTTGTTGCAGTGTTGGGAGCGGCTAGACTAAAGGGCCCGGGTCTTAGGGTGAGGGAACCCGCTCCACCCTACGAACTTAACCCAAGTTATCAGAATCTCACCAAATCTAAGAGTGGGGCGCCACCCTAGAACGGGGCCTTTTAGACTGGTCTGTTGTCAGGGCACAGTGAAAAAGATGTTAGGTGACTTTTACCTACCTGAGGAACTTTTGAGCATCTGCACCTGCTCAAAAGTTAAAAGGAACTTTTGAGCACCCATGCAGCATTTGGCACAGGTGGGCACTTTATAAGCCACCCGTCACTATTTTCGCCTTTTTTCTAAACTAACCTAATTAAAATTAACATAATAAATGTTTGGTTGTTTTAATTTTATTAGGTTAGGTCAAAAAAGAGGCAAAGAGTGACTGGTTTTGAAAATACTTAGAAATTTGTTGCCTGATTTTTGCACTGGGAAAAAAATTTCCGGTTACTACGTCCCGTTTGCAGTAACCCAACCATGAAATAGGTTATTTGTAAAGCTTCTGGCATGGCCTGGCATTCATGGCATGCCCACCTATGCCAAATGCTGCATGGGTGCTCAAAAGTTTCTTTTAACTTTTGAGCAGGTGCAGATGCTCAAAAGTTCCCCAGGTCTTTTACCTATAGGCAAATATACTAAGCATAAGCAATACAATTGATAGTAAAGTCAACTTACTCCGGAGAGGACGTACAAACACAAATTCCCTAATTGAATAATCATTGAAGAAGGTAACTATAAAAATAAACAAACATTATTACCGATGGGTTTTGGTAAACGACTGATACTGTTATAGGTTTTAATTTAAACTAAATGTAATGACCAGATGTAATGTAATCTATAGTCCATAGCAAAGCATAATGTATTAGTTGGTAAACCAAGTTTGGCTAATGGCAATAAAGGTATTATAACAGCGCTTCACGTCACTACATAATATTATATTACAAATCGATAGTATCCAAAATGAAAATTTCTATGTCATATTTATGGGCTGAAACTTGTTAAAGTAGAAAGTCCAATATTTGACTGAAATTGTTAATTATAATTAACATGAATACTTTCGAATGATTTTAATATTTAAGCCCATATGTGACTTGAATCAGAATCCTTTTAGACTTAATTTTTTTAAATATGTGACCATTTTGCATATCAGGAAGCAATTTTCCTTGATATGTTCAGTAATTGTTAATCTCCTAATTTGCTTAGCCTGGTACCGATAGACGCTAAAGTTACTATTAGTTTGTATTAACGTGGTTAGGTTAGGTTGTTAGGGTTAGCGTTTGCCGTATTCAACCTTTTTCTCAATTCGGGATATATTATGCCAAAAAAACCTTTAAAGTTTTTAGTAGTTTTAAAAATAAGAAAGTTAATTCGTAAAGCAAAAACGTAGGGTATCATAAAATATGAAAGCGGAAATTAATCTCTGTAATTGGCGAAAGTTACGTGCACCTGTCGGACCTGTCCACATATTAGTTTCTACTTCAGCAGTTTTTAATTTAATGTTTTCGATAATGTACCCCAAAGCAGTTTACCCGAAGTCCACTATTAGCAAAGTGCCTGTGTTTGGTAACTTTGAAAGGCACCCGACATAGGCACATTGCATGTGGTGGACGTCGGGTAAACTGGACACTATTGAAAACATTAATACTCACCAGTTCTACAATCTGATAGTGCAGTGTGTAGAGATTTTTGTTGGAAAAACTGCGAGTGAGTACTTGTAGTAGTATGCATGTATGGTAGTATACAAAGAATAACTAAATACTGCCCTACGCTAGTATGGTCCTATCCTGCCCTACCCATGTTTAACATTGTCCTCGGTGCGCGGTGGATAACGCTTGAAGCAGTAGACTTTTCAGTTCCATTTTCCATGATAGTATAGTATAGTTAAGTGAGTTGGTGAGTCAGTTGGGTGATATTAATGTTTTAAATAATGTACCCTAACACATACCTCCATGTATTAAATTTAGCACATGAGGGTATGCGTTGGGGTACATTATTGAAAACATTAATAATGAGTGATATTATGTTATCAGTTGGGTGGGTGGGTAGTGGGTGCTATGAGACACATCACCCTGAAAATATAGTATGGAAGTACTAGAGTGTGAGTGTCGTGAGGAGATAGATAGAAACTGAAACTTGGATAGCAAACAGTTAGAGACGAATACGTTCACAAACTCTTTTAAGGACAAAATGAGAGGTAAATACTATGTACTTTGTAGTAGTTATTGTGTGTGGTTATGTGACGTAAGACACAAAGCATTTGGAAAGATAGAAACGACGCTTGATGTTTTTCTATAGCCCATAGTGTAGATAGAGATTTAGCTTTTAGAGTCAAGAGTCAAAACAGCAGGGACCGAATCCTGCCCCCTATCGGCCTAGCTTTTGTCATGCCAACAATGGGCCAATTTCTAGTCCAAGTGAATCCACAATGCTATTTGAAACTGTCTATGACCTTAGCCCTAGCCTAGCCACTTTCAAGACAGCTTTTCTTTAGCCAACTTAGATAATTCAGTCTTAAATACGGTCTTTGTAACCAACCAAATCCTTAATTTGGCGAACATCTATGACTGTTAGCTCTTTTCAAGCCAGTTTCCTTAGTCAACTCTTGAGGTGGCTAAGTTGGAAGTTTCAATTTAAATATGCACTTTTAGGTTGTTCTTTTTGAATTAGATGAAAAGAAAACAAATGATAGGTATTGTGAAATATTTTACGGTAAAACAATACTTCCACTGATTTTTTTAGTGAATCCGGTCATTGTCATCGATAAACAATGTATCAAGGTCACTGGTCACGTTTAGAATAACATACAATTTCTAAAGAAAGTCAATAGTGCAAATGAGATAAAATACCGATATTTTAGAGTCGCAGTTTTCCGATATTTTAGGTATCGTAGACGAAACATACATTGCCATTAAGTCCCCTACAGAAAACGGTACCACTGATCATGATTTCAATTGATATGCATGTGGTACATTAACTTTTCTTGCAGACGGTGGCTACCCATGTGATCCTTGGTTAGTATCACAAAACATAAGATCATCACTTATCTCAATCATCCCTATCCACCATCTCCGTCCCCTCCTCCTCGCCCATCTCCTCACCATCTTAGTAATCTCTTCCTCACCCTCGCCCATCGCCTCACCATCTCAGTACTCTCTTCCTCACCCTCGCCCATCTCCTCGCCATCTCAGTACTCTCTTCCTCACCCTCGCCCATCTCCTCACCATCTCACTACTCTCTTCCTCACCCTCGCCCATCTCCTCACCATCTCACTACTCTCTTCCTCACCCTCGCCCATCTCCTCGCCATCTCAGTACTCTCTTCCTCACCCTTGCCCATCTCCTCACCATCTCACTACTCTCTTCCTCACCCTCGCCCATCTCCTCACCATCTCACTACTCTCTTCCTCACCCTCGCCCATCTCCTCACCATCTCAGTAGCACCACCTCGCCCATCTCCTCACCATCTCAGAAGCCCCTCCTCGCCCATCTCCTCACCATCTCAGAAGCACCTCCTCGCCCATCTCCTCACCATCTCAGTACTCTCTTCCTCACCCTCGCCCATCTCCTCGCCATCTCAGACACACCTCCTCGCCCATCTCAGTACTTCTCAGTAATTTCCAACAATAGTAATCTTACACTAAATCTTATGTGTGAATGTGCTGTAGCTAGTGGATTATTATAGCAATGTGGTTAAGTTCAAATTGTCCGCCAAAATTGGTCTTTTGAATGGCTAGTAGCTTGAAATAGGCTGGAACCTGAGACCGTGGTTAGCCTAGCCCAAAAACTGCGGAGGATTGAGTCTAACTAGTAGGAGGCTTGAAACGATCTATGAGTAGACTTGACATATTAAGACAGTTTAAAGACTTAGTCCGATAGGGGGCAGGATTCGGCCTCAGACCTCGGCTGCCTTTTAATAAACTTAATTTTTTAGTAGATCGGTTCTTATTAATATGATTAGATCTAACAATAGCAATGGGCTATAATATAAGAACAACTCAGATTTGTTTTCTAGACCTGGGAAACAAATAACCGGCATTTCTTGTTAATAGTACACTGGTTTTTTTTAAAAAATCGTGCTATATTCTTAAGGCTGCCTCGATGATACGGTTGCTTAGCGACGAGCAGAAATGAGTGATTTTACTACGGGGTGCTTGGTAATAAACAAACCCAAGCTGTAGTTATATGCTTAATTTTAGATTGGCGCCTTCCTCCCCGTAGTAAAAAATGGCACAGTCTAGTGGTACCGTAAGGAAGGGTGTTGGAAAAACGGAAAACATTGATAAGCAAAATTTGGGGCTATGGATTTCAAAATGTAGTGCCTCAAAAATAGAGCACAAAATTCTGCAGGGCTTATTGTGGCCCTATTTCTTTTAATGTTTCATACAACAGAGAACGAGACGACTTTATCAAATTCACGTGTATTTCTCCCACCCCAAAAACTATTTAATTTTGAAAAATTGGGGGACTTTTTGGGAAAAGGGGCCACAATAAGCCCTCAGAAAATATGTGGTACATGTTTTAAAAAATATGACAACTTTTTATTTCCCACGGGGGACGTGTTATCACTGTTCTGCGCATCGTCGAGATAGCCTTAAGTATTCCTAGGTATACCATACCTGTATTATAGTTCCAAGCTCACCTTACACCCTATGTATTCGAAAACAATGGATCATATGCTGCAATACAAAAGGCCTAACTTCAGCTCAAACTTTGAGTCGAGCAAATGAACGTGGGAGGTCCATTGTAATGTAAAATATGATCCATTGTCTTTCGAATACAATGGATGTAAGGTGAGCTTGGAACTGTAATAACTCATTGATGTATATCATTCACATCTTATTGGTAATTTCATTTCCTTATCTAGGTATTAAGTGTTGATTCTTTTCAAATCCACTAACATATACTTTGTAGAATTCCACCACAAGATACGTAGTGCAAATCTTAGTAGGGCTAAAACTTACAGGTTGGCGGACTTGAACCTACTATTTTTGGATTAACCTAAAATAATAGGCTATATTTTTGCAAGAGACATTATATAGCACAGTTCGGAAAGGGCTAACTAATATTCAATTATCGCATAAAGTAAGGCATGTATAAAGACGTTCGCAGACTCTTTTAAGGGCAAAATGAGAGGTAAATACTATGTACCTATGACCTATTATGTAGTAGGTATTGTGTGTGGTTATCTGACATAAGACAGTAAGACACAAAGCATGTGCAAAGATAGAAACGATGCTTGGTGTTTTCTATAGCCCATAGTATAGATGGAGATTTAGCTTTTGGAGTCAAGAGTCAAGACAGCAGATCACGGCTGTCTATCTCATAGCTTTCACAGCCCATTTTACTATCATTGATGCATGCTGCCGAAAATTTGCATGGCTAATACTATAAATTGCCATAGATTTGCAGTTTTCATACATAACAGTGCTGTGAAACTTCCTGTTGTGCAAATCCAAGTGTATGCATGTAATAATAACTATAATAATACAATAATACTTCAAGTATAGTCTGCTTCTTACCTGGATATTCGTCCTGCTCTTGTTATATCCGCAATAAGATAAATCAGTCAGTCAACTTGAACTTGAGTACTACCTTCCACAGCTTTACCGTTGCGTTGCCTGTATCTGAGGGGGTATGGACAAATTTTTTTTTCATTCGTTGGGCATGAGAGGGCTGTGAGATGAGACTGTAGCCATTGACAGGGACTATAAAGAGGTTTTAAAAAGGCAATAAGGGTAGCAAATTACATAGAAAGTAATAAAATGATGCTTAGATCCGTTTAAAAAGTGAAAACAGGCCAAAGTCCCATTTTTTACATTTCAAATTAAATCATCAGTTGTTTCAACTGTTTACTAGCTAAGCTATGGACAACTTTTCTTATTTACAAATTTTCCTTTTGAAACTCACCAGCTCTATCTGTAAATAGGACAATTCAATGATCACATACAAATATCTACTCAATCTTTCTTTAAATTTTGTTCTTGACCAACCAAATTGAGAACTTTTGCACTGTGAACTGAGAATGGGAACATAGATTTCGAATTCAACTTCGCATGTGTCTTTAGATACTACTCCCAAAAATTTGGAAAGCTCCAAGTTTCAGTTTTTAGAACACTTACATTGGTATTAGGTCAATATCTGAATGAAAAATGTTACAGTTTTTGAACCATATCTCAAAAGTCAGTAAGATTTTCAAGTCATTTAATATTTCTTAATTAAACCAATAATTACTAATTGCGATTGAACATAAATTATAAGTAATCGTTTTCAAATTTGAAACAAATTACTATATAGTAATTACTCTGACATATTTTGGGGGAAATTGATACTTTTCCTAAGTCTATCAATCGATTAATAGTATTCTCTAATAAGTTTATCGTATTAAGATACTAGATAAGAAATAAAGAAGCTGTACGTACCTTTGTGGCTCTAATACTGGTGTTAACCAACAAGTCGTGTACACACTGTAATCAATGTGCACGTTGGCAAAAACAGTTTGGATGTTGAATTGAATGAGAATGAATTACAGAGATTAGATGTGAGGTAGAGGAAAAGAAACTGCACTGTGTCACAGAGGAGAAGCACAGGGAGTGATACCTGGATAGAGAATAAATTTAAAAAGGGAGGACGTGATGGAGAAAGCAAAGTTCGACTGAATCGAGGGAGATGAGCAATCTGTCGGTACTTGTATTCGTAAGTGTATGTAATGCAGTAACTACATGCTAACAAAGTGATTGTATACTGTACATAATCTTTCCAGCACACAATAATACACACACAACTTTACAGAAGACTGTGCCTGGGCCCAAATATCACCACCACGCAAAAGTACATAAATCTATTCACGATTCTAGATTATTCGGATTCGGACTAAGATCAAAAGCGATCTTTATGCGCACTAAGATGACAGGATACAGACAATAAATAGTCGTCTGCAGATATCCTGCGTATATATATTAGTTGTTAATTCTGAAGTGACGTTATTCGACGGAATTGATACGCTTACTTTTACATAGACACAATAATGATCGTTGGCTTCATGTGTAACTTAATATTATGTCTGCTCGACATTTCTCGTGAAGCAAGGGGATAAGTATCCCGCATTAGTACAGACGCTTCATTACACCACCTCAAGTTCCTAAAAATATGAAATTAGATACCCACGTTACGAAACCGATCATAATGATGTATTCTTCCACGTTACGAAAACATCTACCTTATGATTTTATTTTTACTTGGAAAATCTTCCACCTTAGCCTTCTACCTTAGACTTCCACCTTTGCTTTCCTATCTATTGCTCATGATACTCGTACTCGAAAGATTATCAAAATCTTTCCACATGGATATGTATCTCTTAATTTTTGTAACATTGCAAGTAATGTGATTTCTAAAGGAGACATCAACCCACGCATTTGTTCCCTTTTCAGACGAATACTACGATTATATTACAAGCATCAATTATCTGCTCATTTGTAATATTATTTGCTTTTTATTTTTCTCAAACTTTACTACCGGGGTCGGGTAGTGATTGTAATGAGAATGACATGTTTCCAAATCGATATACCACAGCTACTAATGACTGCATAATTAATTTTCAATTAATAACAATTATTGTTTGTTAGTAATTACCTCATCACTTCTCAAATTAGGTTTTTTGATGGATTCAGGGAATGATTTTTGTTAGAGGTTATTAATTGATAAATTTATCATTATCACTAAAGGAATAGTTAAACATAGGTTCGTAAGCATCTACTAGATTGAAAACATAATCATCATGCTGGCAATATACCAATCGACTTACATCCTCTTCATTTTAAATCTTATGAAAGTACAAATTTCTATTTAACCAACCATTATTTGAGCATGATTACGATTTTCAGTAATTCTTCGTATGAGGGTCTTTTTCATAATATATGGATTAACATACTTAATCTTATTAATAACTGACAACTAGTATATACATCCAATCCATGCTAATAAGGCTGGTATATATGAAACTAAATGTACAATTTACAAAATACAATCAAATTCTGACACGTGTCTTTATTACATGTTTTGTAATGGCAAATTGCAAGAATCATTACATAACAATGTCACTTAAGCACAATAATTCTACTCACTACAAGACATACATAATGTACAGCATTTAAATAAAGCCTAACAGAACTGTTAACTTTAAAATGTTCTTAGATTATCAAAAACTTTCGGCATGAATGCAAAACCTAACTAGAAATATTTCATTATAAACATGAAAAACAAACAAATAAAGACAATGACCAATTATTTTCCCATGGCTTTCAGCCTAGAAAAGTTTGATATTCATGGACAAACTTGTATACCAATACCATGGACTTTTACTCTATAGAAATTTGACAAAAAAATTGTATAGCTATTTCTACTTAACTTGATTTCCTTTACCTAATTACGGTTTCATAACTATATACATACACAAATGTACAATTAAAAACAATCACTGAATAGTAACAACAATAATATTAACTCATTTCTAATAACAGAATCAAAACTGTTGGATATGAAATAGTTCAACTTGATTAATGTAATATATTTTAATTTATACACTTGATAGCTTAAGCAATGTAGTAGTATCAATGCTAGAAAAGCACTTTATACTTCATACATATTTTACTAACAATGTAATAATGTAGAGTAATTTAAAGTTATAGTATAATGATGTTTAGCCATGTTGATCAAATTGACCAATTCATTCAATAATTCTCTAATTGGACACCTGTCGAATATGAATTTTTAGGTGGCCTTTCAAAATTTTAATTTCGCGGAAAGATTTTCCACAAACGTGGCATCGATGAGGTTTAAATAAATCATGAGTCTTCTTATGTCCATTGAGGGTACTGTTGAGAGCAAAGTTTTTCCCGCAGACATTGCATTGAAAGGGCTTTTCACCGGAGTGCAGTTGGAGGTGACGATTCAGATCTGATTTTTGATAAAACTGTCTCTCGCATAATGCACACGTGTACTGCTTTCCCCTAAGATGTAGCATTTGGATATGTCTTTGCAGATGGACTTTTTGACTGAATGATAAAGAGCACAAGTTGCATGGAAAAGGTCTCTTCCCAGAATGAATTAGCCTGTGTCTATTTAAGTTTCCGCCAGTATGAAATTGTCGTCCACACTTGTTACACCGATTTGATTGTGATGATTTTTCTATAAAAATCAAAATACTGTTACAAATAGCAAAATATTGACCATGGACTAAAAACTAAGTAAATCTAAAAATTCAGTGAAAAAGACAATAATGCAAAAGAGTTAACCTCGTGCGGTATTTTCAGCTCTCAAGACTTCTTGTTCAATGAACCTAGCCCATTCGTGGTTTATTGTTTCCAGGTTTCCACCATCCATAGAGACAACCAAAAAAGTAGTATTGATACGATTGGGATACAATATGGAATTTAGCTCGTTTATTAGATCAACAAGCTGCAAAATGTTATGATCATTTAATCTCAAAAGAGTACCTGATGTAAATAAGTCTATAGATAAGGGTATTTACTAAACTTACTCTAGTAGGGATGGTGATAACTGTATTTTCTATGACATTGATCAGTGAAGATGCTAACTATGAAAAGGGAACATCACGTTATTAGTATACTTTGCAAATGACTACCTTATAGTATGGATAAATTAACAAATCCTAAATTATCACCTTCAAAACGCCATAGTTTAGGGATTGCCACGACCTTTTGATGATTTCTCTTGAAAAGTTGTAGATAAATGGCTTCGATTTCAATGGATGTTCAATATTTCTCAATATTATTTTAAGAAGGTTCGGCGAAACGACATTTTCCTCATTTAGGAAGTGGCAAAGTAAATCTAACATCCGAGATTGTAATTCTGGCGGTGTCCTGTCACTAGACGCCCAAAATTAATTATAGTATATACTTAGTAGAATTTATATGGATATTTTAGCGAAAATCTATTTACTTACCTCACAACTTCAAAAATCATTCCGAACAAACTGCAGATAATCTCATCCTTGTCCCCTGGAGATAGATTAGAGGGGAATCTGAATGGTCTCAATCTATCCAGGATCATAAAAAGCTGTGTGTATCTCTCAAAAGCAGGATCATACGGACGTTTCAAACCTTCCAACTGATTAATAAGGAATTGGAATACCATCTGAAACAAATGTTTTATAGCCCTTGTTATTAATATGTTTGTATACATGGTCAAAAAATTGTTAAGAGAATATCCAAACTCACTTTTAATTGAAAGGAATTCTTGTATGGAGGATGAGGGTGAAACAACTTCAGCAAACTGGCAATGCAACAGGCGACCAGCACTTGAACATATTTGCATATGTGGTTCACAAATCTGCCTTCAGCCAACTTGAGACTAACGGGGATGTAAATCTTGATTTCGTTAGCATCGTTTCTCTGCCAGACATTCGTCAATTCTGATGCTAAGTTCTCCAATGATGAAGTGAGTTTTTGGTAACTCATTCCCTGTCGAAAATCGGGTAATATTCTATGCGAATTCATCTCAAAAGGTAGGCTACAGCCTTGAAAGGAGACTATAAAAATAAATGAGAAATATTACTACATCTCCAGAAAGCATTGGAGCACAATTTATATCATCTGCGGTAGGTTTTTGTGGAATTGAAGCGAAATGTGTTCTGATACTACCGATGGCTTAATTGAAATATGATCCTGACTGTCACCGTCAGTGTATTTCTCAATATATGATTCCTTCTGTTGTGGTAAATTATAGTATAGATATACAACGCAATCTATACTAAATGATAGTATATATTTTGTACTGTACATAAAATTCGTATCGTCCTTTACTTACCCCCAGATGTTTGGAATTGTTAATACTACATTTGTTATACTAATTGGATGTTCAATAGAAATGACTAGCACTCTTCTTCTTACTTTATCTAGCGTATATACAATAGAGTCTTAAGTTACATCAAGGTGAAGAAGCTCACAACACTAAGTATGATGACTATTAAAACTATTAGAAAATGTAATGGTTCTTCAATTCTCAATTCGTCAAAAGCGTCGTCCACCTCGGTGTGATAGAAGATACTGAAGGACGGACGACGGAATACTGTGATATAACTAATTCTATCAGGTAATTGCGTTTCTTCAATTGGAACGGTTCTCAAAACCAAAATTTCTTCCCCGTTGTTACAGACACACATTTCACTCGATATTATCACTTATTGACTGTATTGCAAAAGTGAGTTTCTGTAAACTTTAATTGATTTCATGCAATGACTGGCCTTGATACAGCCCAAGTCAAAATGTTTTTTATTGGTGTTTGCCTTGTATAATAATAAGGAAGGAGACAGAGGGAATGTACGACAAATAGGTACTTCTGAATAGAACGTTATTCCATATTCATGTTTGTGAATGGAGGTAATTTTACAAAATGCCCTACTTATAAGGAGATTAAAGCGAAAGAATCAGGAAGATGTTGAACATCTGAGTTCTGGCTCAAGAAGAAACTTTCATCATGTAAGATCCGAGTTTCATAAGAATAAACTCCACTCCACTCTTTATTGATACTCAAAAGCAATTTTAGTGGAGTCCTTTTGACTACTCCTCTCTTTCACTTACCTATATAAATATTTTTTACGTAAGCAAGACTACATAATAGGTACTAAAAAACCGCAATATGATTCCACCCGCCGAATGAAGATGGAATCAATGAACAACATTTGATACTCATATCTGTTGCCACTCTCAAATTGTCTCACTTTTTCATATGATCATGAGCATCGCATTTTGGCGATATACTACTCTATATTTTCATCCACTGAGAGTCTATATAGCATCTTCCTAATTATACGTTGATGAAATTGCTCCAGAATGCGTACATAGGTAACATACACAAATCTCGGCCATTGTTAAGTTCCATAACAGTCGAGTGATACCTATAAACGCGGGTTTCAAATCATACGTTATTGAAATATTTTATTCAAATTGTTAAGTACGTACCCATAGAAGACTGCATGCTTAAGGAAAGATATCTTCAAACTTTGATTTGGTGTAAACAATATTGAAAAGTGTGTGTTGTCTGGAGTTAAGTCTACAAAGGATAGTAATTTCTCAATGGCGGAGAGCTTTATACAGAGTAGATGCCGAAAAGACAATTCAGTGACGTAAATCAGACAATTGTAATAGGAAGGTACTGAAGGAGCAGTAGTTGTGCAGCATCATCCCGCCTGGAATTACCAATTGTATGTCTATGTGGACTAGGCCTGAGCAAAATTGCATGGTCAACCGTAGCTTCATTCGTTGACCACGTTTTACACCAGGATAACACTCAGCAATAAAAGTGTCTGGGATATTTGATGCATCCGTTTCAGTCACACAAGTTGAGTGCAGCTAGTACATATTACCGATTGATTAGTGCTTCGTTATCTGACATAATCAATTCACTCTTAGAGGTGACTCAAGTTCCATAGAATTTACTGACAATTTGGCATCAAACCTGAACTACTATCAGACAAGTGATCGACTTAGAACCTCAATACATCGGGAAAGTGATTACAACGTTCTCTCTACGCGGATCTGTATCAAAACAAGTGATTGCACTCGTCTTAACTACAGCTACTTACTACTACTACTACTACTTACTACTGATTAATACTCATTATCAAGTGACTCATCCACTGGTCTCAACAGGTAAGTTATGCATTTTGAGTATTTAGTACCTTATTTGGCGTAAAATACATTTTTGCAATAAGCTAAGCAATGTTAGTCTGGGATTATGCATATTATAGCACCCTTCAGTATCAGGGCAACAGCTATTTTAGCTTATTGGATATAACAGATTATTTAGCTAGGTCGTTGAAGGGTCGTTTGTATTTTAGCTGTATCCAACAAGTATTAATTGGTTACCATGGTTTCTCACATTTATCAAGAAGGTAAATAAAAACTTTATCCTTTTTATCCACGTTAGAGTGGATAAAGTTTCGACGATAGATTAGCCTTTCGCGCCACAAAAATCTATCCGTTTCGCATGCGCAATAAGGAGATAAGAATTTTATTAGCGTTTTTAGCTTTTTAATCGATTTTAGCTACTTGCGTTGAAGGGTGCTTATATAGAACATTATGTAAGAATCCAGGACATTATAATCGCTTTGTGTAATATGAATAATTTTGTGCGTGTTTCTCTTTCATATTGGTATTAGAGTAGTATTGGTTAGCAGGCTAAGTTACTATGATATTGACTGACCGTATAGATTTATTGAGAAGCAAAACTTAATGTTGTGAGTTATGTCATGTCAGCAGTATCCGAAATTACAACTCCAAGTATACAAGGGTGTAAATGTACAGATAAGATTGTAAGATGTTGACGTGTTAGATATCAATTTACACTCTGGCCGACTTTGCAAAATAATTGTTGCTTGCTAGGTTCCTTTTGCATGGCATACTAACTACTTTGGCGACAGCTTTGCAGACTGTAAGCTTCCTGGGCAGTTTTATATAATCAAAGTTATATAATTTAGCCAATAATGCGAAAAGGGCAAAGTCTGAGACTTTGAAGACTAGAAGTTGAATAAAGCTTATTCGCTGGGTTTAACTTAAGACAAGATGCTTTCTGCTTTCCTCTAACTGCTACTATAATCTAGCGTGCGTTTACCATACACCATACACGAGAATCATAGCCAGCGTAGAGTAATGTCTCAACTTCCCCTCTTCAACCAGAATCATGATGTCAATAAGTTATCTTTGCTGATCATGTAGAATATACCTACTGATAATAATGCTCTAATTGTGAATAGACTGCATAATATATGACTTCATTCTGTACGAACCTGTATTACATCTTTTATAGTGTCGGATTCTTTTTGTCATTAATTTTCAAATCTTTTGAGTGCATCCATCCATAATTTAGAATCGTAAAGACAAAATAATTGTCAGTAAATACCTAACCAAAATGAAGACTGCGTGATAAGAATATAGTATATTTTTGAGTGTGTGGATTTTGATTCTACTTATGGGTGGTTGCCTTGAGATTGCATTCGTTTTAGAAATAGGGCTTGCATAGTTTGTAAAATGCAGGATGTGACGTGGAAGCACCTGTCTGCTCATCGATGATATCAATTGCCAACTTGGTTGACGTGTCATGTTACGTGGCACTGCTAAAATTCTTTCATTTGCCTTCCTTGAAGACATTTCCGGGTTTAATACCTGAAGTAAGGTAGGCGAACAATGTCGAACCTACATGGGCACTCTGAGACACTATAAAGTATCTACTATAGATTCCTGCAGTGCATCCACAGTTTACGTCTCATTCACATTGCATTCGTTTGCTCTCCACGTCTCAACTTAACTTGTGCAAGCATTCTCTACAAATACAACACCAACACAACTCCGTAATATCATACCGTACATAGTCAAAATCTGGGCTTATTTTGATTAAAATGGCACAAAAGAGTATCATCAACCAATTCATCCCAAAGTGCACCTTGGGACTTCAACAAGGGCTGTTCCTCGACGAATACACAGTTGACAATGTCAATTTTCCATTCATCAACGTTATTCCTACAACAGTTGACCAACCTGACAACAAAAGCCTATGGGCGAGATTTGTGAGGACCATTCAGCCGTGGTTGTCAGCTCTCGCCGTGGTAAGTCTTATTTCCTTTACTTGTTTCATATAGTTTTATTATTCTTATTTGTATTCTTTTTTTGAAAGACGTCCTAAATATTGTCTATGACGCCAACCATCTTATTAAGCAGTTTCCAATATATTTCAATATCTCTATATAGGTTATCGCTGTCATGTCACTTTACGATAGCGTTTTTGAGCTGGTTTACAATGTCAACATCTTCGACTGCAAACAACCATCTCCGATGTTGCAAGCATTGACATTGGTGTATAAAGCTACTGATAAGAATCAACTGACACGCGGTAACTAATTAGTTTATATTATAATAATTGATAACTAATTTCTCTTTTAAGAGTGTAGGATTATTGAATATATTCAAATACAATTTCATTGAAATATTTCTTTTAGTTTCTTACATCCCAATTCTCTTGGCATTGATTCTTCAGATATATCAAGCTTCGTCCCTTTTCATGTACTTTCTGGCAATACAAATGGTAAAGTAGACAGTGAGAAATGACTTATTAGTTAAATTACATAATACAAAGACTAATAATAATACTGTTGTGGGATTCCATGATTCAATATAGGGTACCGTTGGCAGACTGGCAAACTTCTCCTTCCTCTTGCTATGGTATCCCATTCTGAGCGGCATTCTTACATTTTTCATCTTTCCAAACTATTACATTTTAACACAAAGATTGTCCTTCCAAGTGTTGGCCATTGGCTTTTATCAACTATGGCTCGTACTAACGATCAAGCATTCTGCTTAAAACAGTTTACGTGCCAGCATAGACACCTTCAGTTCCAAGAACAACTATAAACGTAAAATATCTTAATGAACTTTTATGCATGGCACGAGAAAAAATACACATATCTGTACAATTAGTTACTTTACTTGATTTCCCTTCTCCTTCTAATTACATTACAGTTATTAAAAATTCTAAAGCATCAAAATACATTGTTGGTAGTCAATAAAAACATATAAGGTATCATATTATAATGTCATTTGGTTATATTTCTGATGAGAACAAAAATGTTAGATCTACTGTATATAATTTAATATATCACTAAACATATATATGTTGTACCTTGGAAAAATGTCTTATGTTAGCAAATCTCAAATAAAGTTTGCAAGAGGATAAGCATGAAGCAATTTTGGCCTTTATTTAAAGAAATCATACACATCATAGTTCAATGCATGTTTTATTCATACTATTGGATAAATCCTGAGACACTAATTCTTATATATCATTCTTCTCCCTGCAAAAATCCCGATTTTATTTTCGCTTTTGTACCTCTGTTGGCGTTTGTGGTAGTCTGGGAGAGCTAGGAGACTGGGAGAGCTATAATGTATTTCTCAGGCTAGACTAGGAGGGATATTATTTTCGTACCGCTTAGCGGTCCCGAATCCTTTACGATAGTGAATGAGACATATTCCTCCCAGACTGAAACCTCATGATTCAGGACCGCTAGCGGTACCGAGATATCCCTGTCTCCCAGTCTCCTAGACTACCACATAATCATAACAACCTGATCTATCTATCTGAATAACTTAATTTAACTTATCTACCAAAATCGGTAAACTGCGACCACATTACCATCACACGCAATGTTGTACAATGCTTGGTTCTTATTTCATTTTTATTACTAGGATCTTCATTTAATATACTAAAATCAACAGTAAAGAGCTTATTGAGTCGCCTGGCCATTTTGGATTGATTGATTGAATACATTGAATACATAGGGCCATTTTGACACCCCCGGGTGTGTAATGCATCTGATGCCGACAACGATGCCGGGTGTCAGAATTGCCTTACAAGCCAGACGATCCATTAAGATTTCCGGTAGTGATGGGAGAACTCCGAGCTAAATCCTTCCCCGCCTGGAATTGTTACCCACAGTCGAATATAAAGTTTGAGACTGCGAGTGACAATAGAGTTATAGGACTTTTAATTGCATGGCAGGAGGGTTGAGTGACAAAGGTATTTTGACTTTTTTGACTAAATATTACAAACTATTCTTTCGAAAGTCTAAAAGTTTCGAATTATTGAGCATTATTCTTTTGATGCTTGAATGGCTACTACATGTTGTCTACTACATGTTGTCTATAGTCTATATAGTAACTATCTTGGCTATATATGTATATTAATTGACCACATCCAACATCTCAGGATTTGAGAATCTCTAACACTTGTCCTTTGTAATATTCTATGCAATAATTCAACAAGAAAAATGTATGATAGTTTGCAGACTTTCTACTATTATTTTTGTCGTGAGAATTAAGATTTTTGAATGTTTTGTGGTCGTTATAGGGCTCAATTATAAGTAGTATACGTGTTACTCTACCTCAAATGTTTTTCGCCACTAAAGCTTTTGAGTTTTACGTCATTTTCTCTTCACTTTTTTATTTCACGCTATCTTAATTTTCACTACACCCTTACCATTTATAGTTTACCATTTTTGAAATAATAATGTCATCTATTACTTCCTTTTCACTTTTTGGGAACACTGTTTTAGTATTACGTTTCTAAGTAACAATAAACAAAGCAATATTTGTTTAATTTTTATCAATGATTGCAGTCGGCAACCATAGCAATTGAATAATTCCATAATATTTCAAGCTATCCTCAAACAGTTTCACTTTTCAAGCTAAGAAAAAGTTAAAAAGATTCAACTTTGGGTAAACAGAAAACTTTCACGAAATGATGAGTGAAACAACTCAAAAGGTTACCGCATGGCATGATTGCGTCGTTAATATTATTTCGTGATACCTACGAAATAACGTCAGCATCCCGTGGAATTATAAATTTTAGGTTGAAAAGGGAAAATTACGAGGAATCAGTAAAGTGAGACTTAAAACCTAGCTTAACTAAATTTGTATCAATCTGAATTATGAGCCATCAATATTTAGATTAACTATTCTAGAGAGCAAGCATTTTAGTCCATGGTGTATATTTCGATAAATGTTTTTTAAAATCCAACTTAATTGTACTTAACTCAATGTAAATTAATCCAGTTTCATTGTCTTCTCCGCTTTCTTGCAATAACGCTTAATACATGTATCAATAAAAATATTTTACCCGTCTATGTGCTATGTATGCATTTACCTTATGCTTGGTATGCTTGAATGTTGTCGCCAATTAGTGCCTATTGCAGACCGGTTAACTCGGCCCAAGATTTGATTATGGAGAGGGTGTTTAAAAAGGAGAGTGATGTATTTAACATTGGTAATTGGCATAAAACCGGGTATTTAACTATGTTGCACAGAGAAAGAAAGGAAAGATAAGCTTATTTCTCTGTCATATCAATTATAAACATTTTCATGTAAACAATAACCCAAATCAGTATAAAATTTCTTTCAGCAAATTTATTTGCATTGTGGATACCTAGTTATAGCCAGGTGTGTTGATTCATGATTTACTATTAAAATGTACCTAACAACGATGATATCCTATTTTCACTGAAGCAAAATAAATTCCTGAAACAAACACCAAGTCATGCTGAATTCAATACATTAAGAGGTACATTGTTTAGCAGTCACTCTAGAAAATAAACATGGCCAAGTTAGGAATTTTACACGTAGCAATTAGGTATACTAACGATAGTTTTCCATTGGTTAATTTTCTTCACTTTCTGGTCATATTTACCTCTGAATAAATGCATTGACTATACTTTCGACGTGTCATCCATTTCTATCACTTGATATGTAACTTACTACGATTCATGATTCAGCAAAAAGCCAGGCACAGTTAGTCGAATAACATCAAACTTAGTCGAGAGAGAAGTTTTTCTTCATTAAATAATCCATATCTTTCGTTTCTAAATACTATAGGGATTCAAAACTTTCAACAGAAACGCAATATTAGAAGAAAATACTTTTGCGATATTTAATTGAAAGAAATCAAGACAAAAATGGCTGAATCTAGTAACGTAAATGCTAATCTGGGTGAGGGGGAATCAGTAGAAGTCAATCGCCACGAGCATTTTACTGAGGAGGACTTAGATGAAAGGATACTAATGCGGTACAATGCATTACTTGAAGAATGGGAGAACGAAAGAATTGAAAATCTGAGACCGATTTTGCCTGCTTTACGTCAAATTATTCTCATTATGGCCGTGCTGGATAAGGTAAGTCTGTAAGACTTCAAACAACGATTATGATACAAATACTAAGAAAGTTTTAACGAAGGATACTTTTAGGCTTTCGCAAAGATTGGAATTTTCCTTTATTTCGTCATCGGATGGGCGTACTTTTTGAACCGGGACATATTGGAGATAACCAACAACTGGTCTACAAGCACCTCACTGGAAAACGAAGCTTTGAAAACCCAGAGTAAGTTGTGTTAAATATTTTGTTACTCTATTCCTTTAAGATCTTATCAGTATCATTAAAATACTTTGAGCTTCTTTTTATAATTGTTACAGTTGAAGTCATGAGCTTCGCATTCATCTTCTTCCTCATGTCATTCGCATACACTGCCATTTTCCACAGATACTATATAATAGCTGTTGACCAAGTAAGCAGGCTATAAGCATTTTAATATTTTCATTCACACTTTCATGAAATAATTTGAAATTCTATTAAAATTCGACTTTGTCTTTATGAATTTTAGAAGTCTATTATGTACCTGACATGGCAATTCTGCTTCGAAGGATTTATAATCCTTAGTAAGATGCATATCATGCATCAATTTTGTCAAGTGTACCCGCTAAATTCCAATGTTATAGCTCTAGGAATAATACCAGTCGGTTACCAAATGCTCGCTGAGATAATTTTAGGTACTTATCTATGGAATCTTTACCGTGGGAACCAGAAGCTGATTACGGAAATGGAGAATGCAAACATCCTAGCTCTGGAACATGAGGAAACTGACATTTAGCATTTAGTCGAAAAAAAGAATCTCCGATCTGGCACAGTACGATTACCATGACGCTAATGTTATAAATTATATGTATTTAAATAAAATTACAACACATTCTTATATAACAAGGATATACTGTAATGAAATAATAAAATCCACATGAGCTGGAATCCAACCCATTCGAATTTATATCATCATTTTATTCATCGATAAGAAAGATAAATCATCCATTTATAGTTGCTTTTATGGTAATCATAGACCAGGAATTATAAAATACCGAAGCCATATAGCTTATCATTTAACGTAACTGTTAATTACTTAATAAATTGAATCATAGAAGTTGGGAACAGATAGAAAACGCAGTAAGTTGTTACGACATATATAAATACTATTTAAAGTCAATGATCTCAGTTTTGTTTAAAACTATTGTTTGATTGACCCAAATTGGAAATACGTTTATTATAGTTTTATAAACATTAATAAAGATAAAGGGGAATGAACTGTGTTATTCAAAGCTGTGGAATGTTAGGCAGCTAATACATTCATTTCTATTTAAAAAGATTTGCAACTTATAAATCGGCCGATGACATTTATTAAATTGGGTAAGTATAACAACGACCATTGACACCAAACGAGGGCATTACTCGATGAGTTAAATAATACGCCTGTCTATCTATATCTGTCACGAAAATATTTCCTTGTAAAATGGAAAAGTTTAAGCCTAGTACATTTTAAATGAAATAAATGTAATCTTCACTTGATATGCAGACTTATTAAAGACTTCAAAGAGAATTAATTGGTTGACTATCTGACTCACCAATTCTTTTACTTGATGGTCAATAATGGCTTAACAGTGAACTTATGCTAATTTAATCTATGCACACCGTGTTTTAAAATGGGAGTCTATAGATAGTATGGAAGGAATATGTAAACAATCTATGAATTACAATTTACAGAAAATCTATTGAAAATCATCATGTCAAAAGGACTAGGGCTCCCGGCATTGATAGAGGTGTTAGTTATATGCATACATAAATTATTCACATCACCATTCAATGAAAACTGTCATAGTAGATTTGGTAGAGCTCTCTGATTAGTTAGGAGGTTGTTACAGAAGAATAAGAAAAGGCATGCAAAAAGTTCCTAAGATTTCTTATACGCTATTTACAAAAGATTATCAGAAACTGTAATTGTTACTCTATGCATAATTCTGAAGTGATCAGACAACTAATATAACAGTACACAAGTACTAAATGACCATCAGTATCTTAAAAATAATTGAACAATTTTAAGCACTTAAAATGTATGCAGATAGTCATTTTTAAATCTAGCTATAATAAATATATTCCAAGTGTATTGTAACTCAAATTAGAAATTAGTACTTTGAATTTATGTTCATTTTTGTGATTAAATTACTTGAGGAAATTAAGTGCATTAAGTAGTTGGCATAAGCATTTCGAGTGCACCACTACAGATAATAACAGTACAACAGTAGCTACACATTATTTTTTGACATTAAGGACGCAGTTTACGTTGGTTGCTAACGAAATAAATATAATTTCCAAAATTTATCCCGTCAATTGTCACATCCGAAACCCCATAGTTAACATACCCGGCCATTCCACTACCTCAAGGGAAAGTTTTGGCAGTTTAATATTGATAAACAAGATGCTATCAAGTCAATAACAAAATGAATTCCATGCGACATAAACGGCCGTCTTATGGTATAGTATTTGTAAATCTATTGATTAGTACTTTGGTTAGTACTATATCACTATGACTACGGTGTCAATGCTTGTACTTGACGGCTGTTTATGTCACATGGACAATAGACATCCTTGATAGTAGTTATAACAACCATGGTTATAACTTAAACTTATTCAAGTATGAATGCATTGGAGAAAGATGCAAACAAAAAAGATTTTGTACTAAAGTAATAACATTGCCAATGACGACAGGTGGAAATGCTACTACAAGTCAGTATAAAAATCTTTATAATATAATACACTTCCCCGTTTCCTAGAAACTAATTTTTTGGAATTGCATTGACTTATGCCCTCGGTATTCCATCAACAGCAATTCGGGTCAACCTCCATGCATTTAAAATTCATCATAATATCTTTACATCGACTGTTATAACTTCCGGAGGATCAGTCTGATTTTTATGGGACCTACATTTTTGGAACCGTGGACTATCAAGGAACAAAAGTTAGCATTCGGAATTTTGATATAGTTGTTTTAAATGCATTTAAAAAAATCAAATTCCCAAAAAAATGAGTCATTTTTAGTTTTTTATAAAACGTTGATGTTTTTGGTCCATTTAAAGCAACTATATCAAAATTCCGAATGCTAACTTTTGTTCCTTGATAGTCCACGGTTCCAAAAATGTAGGTCCCATAAAAATCAGACTGATCCTCCGGAAGTTATAATAGTCGATGTAAAAGATTTTTTAACATGCATTTTGATAGTCCCCTGTGGTTGCTATGCAGGTATGAAGTAAAACCTTAAATGAAAATGTATTTCTATGTAAATGATTCACACCGATGAACCGTATTCAAGTTACATTTCGTATTCATTTTCCATTTAATTTGAATTTACAAACATATATATGTATCCATGAATAATGGACTAGTAGTTTAAAGTTTCCATTCAAAGGTACTGATTCTTAAAAGAGTACTCAACAAATTGACATTTCACTCCAGACTCTCAAAGCTTTAATAATTTTATTGCATAGAAAGATGCTGTAGCCTTACTCGTTGCCGATTGGTAAAACTGTAGGTTCTCATGGATGTTGTATGCTAAATGGAATATAATTTAATATTACCCGTTTTTCAGCCTACCTGACCCTAAATTTTTCATAACACCTAATGACACCAGTTTATATACCAGTCAAGCTTTGGAAAATTAAAAAATGAATAATGCATTATAATATACCTGGCATAAAGTCCAAATATTTTGTATACAAATGGATTATACAAAAAATTAATTAGACGTCGACTAACAATTCCTACACAAAACTTATTTAGTAGTAAATGTTAAACTGGCAGATAATTTATATAGACAAATACAGTTTATTTGGTTACAGTAACCGTAGGTACTTGTAATTTGTAAATAGAACTTAGAATGGAGGTAAATCGCAAAATATATGTCAGTATAAGAACTAATAACAAAAGAATTAAAATGTACTAGTTTTACATAGTTACATCATCATAATCAATTCCCTAATTCATATTTTTTCATTTCCAGTATTTCTTCAAAGCTGCACACTAAGAAGAGACACACTGATCCATGTAAATTGTGTAACTTAAAATTGAATCCACATAGGTACAAAATTGATAGAATTTAGTACGGAGCTATAAAATATTAAAGCAGGATATGTAGTATGTAAATACATTTTGAATATTGATTTCTCCACATTGACTTTTACACAATGCTGATCGTGGAAGTGTCATTTAATTGTTATCTTATTGCTAATGTGACAAAAATGAATATTTTATGTTTATTATTTCCTTCAAAAATACATCTTTTGTAGTAGAACAATGCACACCATACAAATTTAATGCTTATTATTTGGTTTTTGTTTTGGTGTTTTGTTTAGCAATTTAGAAAGCGTTGTAGAAATAAGGAGAAAGTGTCCGTACTATATGAGAACTGTATTTTCAATGCTTGTTGCACTTTATGCATATTTGAGCATCTTTTAAGCCCTACTATAGTAGGATAGTCAATGATTAATTACTTAAATACATTTTGCATCCTTTTCAGTTGACATATTTGTGTGACTCTTAGATAAAGTAGCATGTGCATAATGTACATACGTAAATAGTAGTGTATAATCTAAACCATTTCATCTTAATCTTTATAGACGTAACAACATTGTAAAACTGTTTCATTTTGCCCAAAATGATACTTAACATTCCGGCATTTCCTGATCTGTAATTGAAAACCTATTTACTTCCTGTATAGGCATACATATGCCTATTAATAGCGAATTCCATAAAATATGGTCATTGATTGGCAAGTGTATTATTATTATACGGTGTAAAACTATTTCGGCACTCCTGTAGGTTTAACTTCCCGATTTAAAAGCTACACTTAAAGTTCATTAGCATTTGTAATAACACAAAGGACTTCAACCTATTTACCTGTTTACATATATAGTACAATCAACAACATACATTCACCTATTGAAGCTTTGTAATTATAGTCTCATTGTTTTAAATCCCTGATCTACTTTCGACGGCTATAAAAAGCTGAAAATTTCCAAAGTCTTCCTAATTCAAAATCTGGTTCCTGAGGTTAAAACATCACTGTCAAAAAACTAGAAAACCTATTTTATCACAATGTCGAGCGAAGGAGTTGCAAACAACAACGTCAACAACAACGACACATCCTCTACAATCAAAAAGAGTGAAGATACGGAGGAGACGTTAAATGCAAAGTATAACATAGCTGAACCCATCGGCCAAACTATGGCATATGCTAACTATGTAATTTATTTTATTTACTTGTACACTTTTATGTAACTATGACTATTTATTTATGTAACTATGAAAGAAAAGAGTTTATTTCAAACTTGTTTTAATCTTTAGGTTTGGTCGGGGTTCCAGTTGTTTTTGCTTGCAGTGAATTTTGCCACAAGCAGTAAAGTAGATTTCGGGGAAATCCCAGGGTTTAGCACTATATACGGAATTGCCGAAGCCGAAAATAATCTTCGTGAGGAATATTTAACTATTTTTATAGATAAAAAGAAGTAATTATTATCTTTAATGATTTCTAACTAATTTACTCAACTGTTTTTCTTGCAGATGCCCGGATAAACATATTAACGGCCTTGTTTTTATTTCAATTAATGCAAATGACTTTATCTGACATCTACTTGACTGGAATCAGCGAAGTAATTTTGTTCCTTATTTACATAATTGTTTAACTTAACTGACATTTCGCCGATTATCTCGTAATGTTGTTGAAACTACTGAACTTTACAATTACTGTTTTTTATAGAGGAGCGTTCGGAAGTTGGACTGGTTCTTAATGACGTTCACAGTGATTTACGTATTTGAGACAGGTATGACTATTTATAGTCTCTTTGCAATTCACAGGGAAATTCTATTTTTCTGCGGGACAGTGGCCTTCATCATTACCAAATTTTACGCAATATTCATGGCAAGGCGTCTCCAGAACCTGTGCGAGGACTTGAACCGGCTTCACTCTCGTCGTATAATAATAAACACCTCAAACGTCCGTCCAGATGTTGTAGACTTAGAAGCTAGTAATAATCTACATTCTAACCTTCAATAAACATTGAAGCTAAAATAAATGATGCATATACTAAAGATAAATATTAAAATAAATTTTAATAATTGTTTTAAGTTAATTTAAACTGATCTGGTTTTCCTATACAAAATAATTCATCTATAAAGAAAACATCTTTCTCAAGAAACAAAATTGTATTAGTTCATGTAGTCTATTTGTACAGGGGAAATATAATAAACTGGTTGGATTAAATCGATACGATGTAAATGTCTTTTATTTGGTGTTGATATCATAATCTAATTTTAGAATTCTGGGATTCATATTTCTATAGTAGTTCAAATTTACTTAAACAGATTTCATAATGTAGCTCATGGAAAAATAAATTCTTTCAAGTTCTAATGCATCACTGATTGTAAAGATACATCTCTTAAAATACATAAGAATTGTATAGTTGAGTTACACTGAATACAGTAAAAAGTATTGAATTGATTAGTTATTATTCTATAAGCGCTGATATGTCATTATTTTAATGACAGATTTCATTTCCTACCTACTAATCTCTCATATTGGTTTGATATCTAAAGGACAGAGTAAGATTGTGCTATCAAATGAATAATGTATAAGTAACTTATGGGCACATTTTAACATCCTAGTTTAACATACAAGTACCTACTGCTGTCGATGTACTATAATATTAACCAACCGAACATGCAACCAGGAAGAGTATTTTAGAGTTTTCAAGAAGTCATAATCACTCTTTTACAGGAAGCAAATTATAGAAATGATAGGTTGGATTTAACGAAAAGGCAAAAGATTAATACAAAGTTCCAACGTAAATTAGAAAGAAATCTTAAAAAGAATCTTGCAAGAACTGACTTGCTAAGAGAACCCTTTGTGCTTAGGTTGGTTTGGTAAAAGTAGAAAGCCAGAGAAGGCAAATTAAAGATGCTAGAGATTGAGAATGCAAACGAGATAAAGATTTGTAACCAACCCTTCCAATAAAATGTTTTATGACAAGTTGATTCATTTTCTTTATAATGACACTATAAACCTACGCTTCTGGTAAAACAAAAGATATTTGACTTTTCCTTAGATGATGATGAATAAGGTATGCGACTAGTGATACTTTCTAGTTAGGAGATGCAAAGATGTTATCCCAATTCATATGCATGTTGTAAATAAGTTGGGGAAAAGTCATTGTGTCAAAAGTCCCTAGCCATTCTTCTGCCCAAGACGGATATAAATAAAGTTCTCTTGTAATAGTAAAATAAACTCGTTTGAGCCGAGAATAATGAACTCATTATGCATATTGTGTAAACATAAATAGGAGATTTCAGGAAAAGCTTAAAGCTCATCTTAGATTTGTCGTAATACGTGGCATACCAATATGTACCTAACTCGCATAATATTTTACTTTAGAAAGCATCCATAAAGAGCCTCACTTGTTTGCTTGACTATAAAGAAGGTAATCATTTAATGTTAAAAGGAATCTCGAGAGTTACCTAATAGTATAAAATGGTGTAATTTTCTTCGGAAGGATCTATTTCCAGCAATAATTTTGTTTATGACCTCAACTCTCCTACAACGTTACATAAATCTACTCATAGAGCTGTTTTCTAAAGTACGTTTGCAAATCGTTATCTGATTGAAGTTTTCTTTCATCTATTGTCACCAACTTCTTATTGCAACTGCACACCTACAATTACTCTTTCTCCGCAGATAAATAGTAAGATAATTCGCTCTTTGACTATTTATTCTTAAAATCTCTTCAATATAGTAGGCCAACTGTCTTGAGGACATTTTCTTCATTTCTCTTTCACAATCCGAGGTGTTACATTCTCTTCTTCACCAGATTTGTCACATACTTTATATCTACTGTCTCAGGTTGGTCAAAGTAAATTGTGGTCTCCTAATAATTTATCTGGATTACTGTTTCAATATTTATTTGTTTTTAGCATCCGGAAACTTCACTAACAAAGTTGCAGCAGTGAGAAGTTTATAATAATTATATACTAACAGTTTATATTTTATCTAGAGACTTTATCTGCTAATTTTACTTTCCCCCAAACATAGAATTTGCATCATGTCGTGGATATCAGATCGTGCCCAATGTGAGATTGCCAAGTGGCTAGCCCGAGCTATTCTGACAACTATTACTTGGACTAATATCGTAAGTCATCGATTATTTACCTCTTTTTACCGTTTTATAGAAGTTTTCCAACATATTCCAAACAATCATTTTTATAAAAATTGTCAACGACCGACATAAGAGCAGAGGATTTCTTAGAATCATCTTAAAATTGGTGAGAAAACTGCTACAACTCAGTTATGAATATTTTTTGTGTATTTTTAAATTAGATGACATCTTTGCTGGCGCTTTTGCATGCAGTGTCCGTTTTCGCGTCTATTTACGGTTGCTCCTTTTTCGGTCATCATGTCGTAGCAAACCAGATGCTTATGATGTCTTTGATTGAAAGGAATGGAGAAGAAATGGACACTATCAACGCTTTCCAGTTCAAAGGTTAGAAATGAGAATGTTCTGCTCTTTGTAATTTCTCCAGCTAATAGTTAGCCCTTAACATGTTAGGATATCAATCAAAAGTAGTTTGTTTCCATATCGGTTATTTACTTTGCAAATAAAATTTCCGCCCATTTTGCAACAGCTGCTGACTGTCGCCATCACAACGTTCCGGGTATATATCTGTAGTCTGTAATTAAATGCTAAATTGTAATCTAAATCCCAAATTATTACTAATTTTTGTTTGTTTGATGGTGGTAGTGAAATTGGTCATGTTATCTACGATTTTCCAAATGGCTTACCACGTAACTGTCATACGAGTTAATTGGCGTCTTTTCCGCTGTTACGACTTTGTAAGTATTTCTTCAGTCTTAATATTTACATTTCATAGATTACATTGACAATTGTGATTGCATCCAACAGTTTCGCCCCGATTTTATTAAGAGGGTAAGAATTTGGTGGTGGCTGCAAATGAGCGTCGTATCCATGACTCTTCTGGTTACTATCCTTGAACAGATGCTCATCTTCAACTTATGCGTCAAAGAATTTGAGGAAGTTTTCTACGTTTGGAGACGTTCTTACTGTTGCGAGTGGAAATTACTCGTCTTTGACATCGCCTCTCTGATTCTTGTGAAATGGTATGCACGCATAATGTACTTTGTTAGATTCATGCATCGCTTCTACTATGGAGCTCCTTGAAAAAAATGTCCGCTTCGGACATCATGGATTTATCAGAAATATGATACTTGGAAAGTCGTTTGGAATGGTCATTCACTAAAATTAAAAACAAATAGCACCGACCCCACATACTATCATAATCTAAAATTGCTACCGTATTAATCGATTTAGTTCCCCAGGGGAACTCCCATTTGGAGACCATTTTTTGGTCAAAAATATTCTTATAGTTCCCCAAATGGGGAATTATTACGATATGGGGAACTATATTTCGAATGGAAAATTAAAAAATTTCAATGTCAAATTTTTGTATTATTTCAAAGCAAAATAAAATTGTAAATATAGTGAATGAGCATATTAGTAGGAATTTAGATTTCAACGTCGTCGTCAGAGAATAGAGACACGTCTATAGGTGCGGTTAGATCAACATCCATTTCTTCGTCATCACCATCATTCTATACTTTACAAACTTTACCACTTTTAGCCTTTTTTACCATCACAGTGGTAAAAATGCATTTAATGGTAAAAATGGTATATTATAGTGAATACTTAGCAGAGATACACAAACGACACATTAAAATATGTTTTCATGCTCTATTTTCTCTAAAATATTTCTAAGTAATTAAGATTTATATTTCAATGTTAACTGAAAGTAGTGAAGAGGTAATTTAAAAGACATTTTTCGCTTGGTATACAGCAAACTTTCATTTAATTAGAAAAAGTACTCATTCAATTAACATTAATTAATCAATAAGTTAGTAAGGATGATTTTGTCCCAATTAGTTGACCCTTTTTTGGATTAATTAACACACATTAAGTTAGGCAGTCAATTAAGGACAACAATCGTCAGATGCAACGGTATTTAAGGTATTTTATGTATTAGTGTCAAATTTTATTCAAAAATCCGTAAATAATTTAAATAAGACTATTTTTTACCATTTATTAATTACCAATTATATCATTTACCACCAATGTTTAGGTAGTGGTAATAACATTTCATACCATTAAAAACCACTTACCAATCATAAGTGGTAAATAGTATGTTGTATACTGGTTGGCACTTATATGCACTGACTGGGTACAGATGCACTGATTTGATTTGTATAATAATATGGTTCTTATGCCTTTAATTTATGATTTTAGGGTGGGGAACTATTTCGATATGGGGAACTAAACATTTGAATAGCCATATTTTCCCAAATTTATTCATTTAGTTCCCCAACTGGGGAATTATTGCGATATGGGGAACTAAATCGATTAATACGGTATATCATGGCATCCCCTGTACGCCACGAGGGCAGTACAAGTAGCTACTATTATATTATATTAGAGTAATAGGAAAAATAAACTTGTAATCAGTATTATGTAGATCAAGCAGATTTCAAATAGGTAGACTAATATTAGTCGTACCTACTTTGTCCTGCAGCTAGTTATGTTAAGCTACTCATAATATGGCATTCTTCTTTAAACTTTTAGACTCTATTTAAAATGAACATAGGTAGGCACCATTAAAGAAATAATGGAACGTGTAATAAGCAATACTTACTTAGGTGACGCAAATTTTGCGAACTAATATTTGAAGCACTTACCTTGTATGATAGGATATGTTTTATAAGTGTCACATTCTTCTTTACGATTTTAAGACAATTTATTGACTTTACATGGGCTAAACATTAGTTAATGGCAACTTTGCATTACCTAGCATTGACATTCAAATGTACCCTACGCAAAATGGAATCTTCAGTACATGTTCAACATTTAGTATACTACCTACCTGCTCGTACTTAATTTGATCTGATGGAGTACCTGATGTAATTCAGTGCTTTTGAGTATACAACGTTGTGTAGGCAGTATGTAAATGCTCGTGAGATATCCATGTTATTTATAGCATCTCATATTATAACATCCAGCCATTAAGAAAAGAGAACCTCAGAGACCATCTTATACATTTAATATTGTAAAATCTCATAAGTGGTACTTGCTAAACTCACCGTTTATAAATTACATGCCTGAAACATCAAGAAGAACTGGCATACACATACAATACATAGATATAGAAAGGGGATTTAGATAACGCATAACAAAATAACAGGATAAGTAACAGGATATTGTAAACAGGCAAAAAGCTTCCATTCTCCACACTTTTTACACACGTTTCCCGGTCTTGTACTTTCGTACAACAAACGCTTCCATATAAATTAATACATTGTGAGATAGGGAAATGTTTCTTCTAGTAGCGTGTGTTAGTGTGTTTCTAATTCTATGATACAATACCATCGCATCCTATAATAAACTCTATTTAAGCTATCATGGTTAGATACATACCGTACACAGCTACGTATACACAAAAGCATATTCCATATCTGTATTTAGAGTAGTGAACTAGTTTTCAAATATATGATAATGTTAACTGGTTTAATCCGGTTTTAAACAATGGGCATACCAATCATATGTATTAAAAGTAAAATAGAAAATTATTTATGATTCTAGTATGGAATTCTTTTCATTTTTGAAGTAATTACATATAATTGAATATATGTATATAATATGTAAACTAGGTCTATAATGATACAAATTGCACATCAATGTTGTAAATAAAAATTTGTTGGGCGGTCAAATATTTTAATTTATATCATTGATTTGCGTAAACTGTAGACATAACTATGCATTTCATTGAAAACCAATTGCATATTCCAATTAACAATGTGCTTCTGATTTCTTCTCATCTATGTCATGCTTGTTGTGGTACAAGAATTTACGCATTCATAATTAGCATACCTGGAATTAATGAAACAGATTAGCATTTTATTATCTTAATGCATGTTTGGAGAAAGTTTTCATATTTAACAACGCAATCTTTGTCTTCCTTTCTTACATTAGCAGAGATATCTTCTTCAATGAAACAATAGAGGAACAGGGCAGCATATTTACAAACATTTTTTGTAGTCTCATTCTTATCAAGTTCCTTGGATGTTTTTTCTGTATGTTTTTGTTGAAAATGAAATCATAAATAAACGTTAAATTAACTAATATACACTTCAAACATGGTAGACAGCGTTTTACAAATTACCTGTCGAAACGGAGCATTTCTTAACTATTTCAAATAGTTTAGCATGAGATTCGGCAGGAACATTAGTCTTGATTGATTCTGTTAGCGCTACCGTATTAACAGTTTTATTTGCATTGAGCTACATGAATAAACCTCAAATAATTATAGTTGCACTGTTGAATTTGATGAATTAATTTCACAAAAATGCATAAATTCACTACTGGAAAAATTTAACATTATTTGACAGAACATAATTATAAAACATTGGGATGAATTATATCTTTAGTGTTATAAAACTTTTAGTGATTACCATATTCAGTTTTCCCAAAACACAATTGGCAAGACACTAATGTAAAATCAAACAATAGTATCACTTTCTTCATCATGATATGAAATATTCTATATCGATAAGTACTTTTTATTTGTAGTAGTAGGATAGGGTTGAGTACCTTATCTTGATAGTTGCTCTTTGCTAGGTGATCCGAAGATAGGATTAATGCGTTCTCTTTAAGGCCAAGTGATCTCATACAACTGATTTGAGACCTTTGAAGCTCCTGGACATTTTTAAACTTTAACAAACAAGAGGAACTTTGGATTTCGTATACAGATATAAGTATTATTCCCACGAAAGCAAAAAATGTGACACATTTCGAAATGGGCTTCGGCATTTTTATAAATTGAGCTGGTGACAATAAGGATAACAATATTAAATAAATTTCACTTGTTCGTAAATGTAAAAATAAAATGTAAAATGATGCTATTTATACTGGAACGTAGAATGATAATCCATTTCTATTTATAAGAGACTAAAAAGCTGGGAAGTTCAACTCTATACAAAGGAAATTAAATCATTCTGGATTCATTTATTCATCTGGGATTGAAACTATGTTTTGTCCTCTATAATCTAAAATTGATTTAAATAACAAATAATTCTTAATACAACACAGAACCATCGAAACAGTGTTTGAACTGGAAATATTGACGATTACCTCCTATAAGCATCACACCTTGTAAAATTCCATGCTTCTTAAGCTTATAACATTATTATTATGCCCTCAGAGACTCAGAGATCATTTTCTAGTAGTTCTTACTTAATACGATAATTCTGCTAATCAAAATCATACTCATAATATTGTAATTACATATGTTTCCAGCAATCACGTAGGGTGTAAATGAAACTCTATGATTATGACAATAGGCTATGGCATTTTTGAAAGTGCAAGGTCAGTGTGATATTCTTTGCAACTCAGCCAACTGAAGTGAGGACTAAAATAAAGTTACCAATGCATTAATATTATTTCACATGCAGGAAGGACAAATCCGTTGTAAATGAATTTAGTGTAGCTACTAGGTATAGAATTGCAGAAATGTCAAATCAAAATATTTAAAGCAGTAATGCATTAAATTATCTCATGATTCATCATGTGAAGTGGATACGACTTTGCTGCATAAAAGAAAGTTTCCAATGGGTAGACTACAAATAGACCAGTATCTACAATATTTATATCTGCCAAGTCATCTTTCTTTGTCATTTTGTTCAATGCAATATCATTATGATTCCTTCATACTTAAATGTCCAAATAAGTATGCTTTTCTCTTTGTGATGCACTGTCGAGTGTTTCCTGACACATTGAACATAATATTTTATACTTCTACTAATCTAGACACATTAAACTCCTGGCGCCCGTCGTAAAATGCTTTGTTAAGACATAAGCACTGCATACATAAGACAAGACTACAAATAAATATGGTCTGCCTTTTCGTTTTATGACATTCCCATGTAGAAGCCGCATTATTAAGAAGAGTATTTGCTGGAATAACATTTAAGATTGTGGATAATGCTTATGAATAGTAAATTTACATTATATTTTGCTGCTTATCTATTTATGACTGGTGTACAATAGTACTTGTACTACTGATATAACACTTTATAAGTATTGTATACATGTTTTAGAACAAGACGAGCACAAAAGGTCAGTAGCTTGGACTATGAATATTTTCCATAATTAGTCAGACAGTATTTACATCAAGGTGTAGAAAAGCCGTTTTATTAGAGTTTGAGATATTCCAAGAAAGATGCTTACTTAGTCAATATTTCTTGTAAATGACTTTCTAGTTTATTTTCTGATAGAATTTCATTAGAGTTAGGATGTATTGAATTTCAAGTATACAAAGAAATATACTCAATACGGTTGCCTGTAAATCTAACAATAAAGTTCATAATATTAGCATTGCGGTGCATATACTTACATATTAACGTCCCAGCAAAGAACTTCATTAGCTTGCCGGGTTTTGTTTCATGTAAATTATTGTCGATAGTGATAACAACTACATGTCTCTGGATGTTCTGTTGGTGTCGGGGGTAACATACAGACTATTTGGTGCATATGAAGGACATTCGACACTCCTTAGAATACCTCTCTGTACTACAAAGAAACAGTCAACTTGCCTTTTATTCCCTTGAACTTATCATTTGGTTCTCACTTCTTGTTCGCATCCTAAACGATTCGTTCGTCAAGAATCAAGAATTGCTCTTAAAACAGTCCAAGTACAACTATTTTTTTGACGTTGACCCTATACGAGGTAGGCAATTTGAAAATTTTTTATTTGAATACACATAATATCGACTTAATCGCTGTCCGGGACCGGCTCCTACTTTGGAATCACTCCTAAAATACTTTCCTCTTAAACGCACTTATGATTCCAATATGCTAGATATTAACTGAATGTTTTAATTACTTTAAAGAGTTTCCCTTTGAACAACATTTATTTGTAACTCTTCGATTGGCTTACAAATCAGTTTATTTTTCAGTATCTTTAACACTTAACTGTAAGGCAATCCTAAGCTGAATTGTACGAAGAAACTGCATTACACATAATTCTAGTTGGTATTAGGATGCCTTTAGGAGTAAAGTCTTTTAAAGGTGATTCCCTCGTAGGAGTCGATCTTTGTAACCGTTAATCAAACTTTTTATAATGAAGTCAAAAAAAACTAATTATGCCTTTTTGCAGGCAAAAATGACTGATGACACTAGAAGAAGAAGCATTCCGCGACATCCCTGCTTTGGCAAGATGAACTTGTCCACTGCCGTTGAGATCATGGGTTTAATAGACGTGGTAAGTATATCTAACTGATAAAAAATTCTACTATACAATACTTCAAATATTAGGTGCACCTAAATTATAGTAAATGAAAGAGTTGAGTAAAAATTATTATCAAATTAATATAAATAATATTTATTAAACATTTTCAGGTCATTTGGGTGTTAGTCTCACTTATTCTCACCTATTTTCTCGGAGAAGCAGTGCACCAGCTTCAAGTTGAGACCCAATACAACGATACACTCAAAACTTCTGTGACTACAACTCCAATTCCTGATTCCAGCACTATCGTCGCTCCTACACCTTCAAATCCTATTGACAATACCACCATCGGACTTCCACCTGCAAATCTTCTTGGCAGTACTACCGTCGCTCCTACACCTGCAACTTCTGCTGTCAGTACTACTGTCGCTCCAACACCTGCAACTTCTGCTGGCAGTACTACCGTCACTCCTACACCTGCAACTTCTGCTGGCAGTACTACCATCGCTTCTACACCTGCAAATTCTGCTGGCAGTACAACCGTCAATCCTATACTTGCAAATCCTGCTGGAAGTACTACCGTCACTCCTAATGGCAGTAGTAACGGAAATTCAAATGTGGGCCCTTCGGGTGATCCTGCCACAACTCCTGTAAGCCAAAGTAGGGAAGCTAGTAAAAAGAAGAGGGAAACTAAGGCATTGGCTGCTCCTGATGCAACAAGTTCTTCAGGCGTCTCCAATACTGGTGATAATACAGTCCCAGCATCCGACTCAATGGACAAGCCTAAAGAAGGTGGGAATAAAGCTCTTCCGGCCACATCATCGGAGAAAAATACGAATAAGTATATGAAAGAGGAAAATGATTCTGAGAAAAATCCTGACGCTTCTGCACATGCATCAAATACAAATGCAACTACAAATACAACTGAAGCTTTTGTCTCAAACATACCCGATAAGCCTCCATCAATCGGTAAAAAGACATCGACGGAAGCAGGTGAGCACAGTATTCTCCTAATTTGCGAATTTGAATTCTCTACATCAACTTTGTTGCATTTTGTCACGTTTTACGCTTTATCAGCACTTCTAAGTTCAGTTATTACGCATATACCTAACATTCCTTGATTTTGTGTAAATGAAGAGTATTTTAATCTGAATTTGTAGATAATAATTATTTTTCTTTTTATAGGAAAGCAAGTAATTTTTTCCTCGGTGTGGTTGGTCTTTGCATTTACTCACATCATCGTAGGCAAGTTGATAGCCAGAGTTAGCGGACAGGTAATCATCCATAATTATTTTTATTCCGATAAAAAATACATGAATCATTACTGAACAAGTTAGCATTGTGTTATGTATGCTAAATCATATTTTCTCTATTCCAGGTTCGCAACAGGAAAGTACGAGTTTGGATGATAATTTTCTTGGTGCAAACAGTAGCAGACTTGGCCATGTTTACTGCGTCTTTGATCGAACTCATGGAGACTACCCTTGTTGCTGTTTTCCTGACTTTGTACTTGGGCCATCGTTTGTACTACCTCTGGGTCTTGGCATCCTTCTACTGGTCATTGCCCTAATCTCCTTGCAATTCGAATTTCCATGGAACAAGACATTATTATTAGTACCAGGTAGTCACCCCTCCACATTAGACTTGGACGAACGTAGAATGAAATGTTTTGTAGTTTAGGATTATTTGTTTCCCAATACTGTTTTATGTATACGCGTCGATATTTTATCATAGACAATAGTTGTTACTCGCATATTATATTGTAGTAGGTAGACTCATATCTTTGTTGTATTTAATTTTAGGGACTATCTGCATAATAGACTATTCTCGGTTATGGTTACCCAAATTGGCACTAATACTTTCAACATACATCTCTGTACAGAAATTGCTCTTTCCTACTCCCTCCCTCGCATTTTAGTCAAAAATGCATTAGTGTGGATGGTTGTTTTATGCTCCGAAATGTCGTTAGAGTTTAGTATAGTATAACCAATTAGCTAAATCGCATAAATTATTTTACCATCCCTCCCCACACTATGCATCCCTATTCCCTAGCCACACAAGATATTTTGCTTATTAGCTTTATAATTTTAAGTTTGAGTGAGACAATTGGAAGGAGAAGTCGAAATTTGAGAGAATGGTAAATCCGGCCTATCAGGCATAACTTTGGAGCAAAATTTAATCGCCGGTAAATTACACAGTATTACAAAGACACATAATATGACATATTAGACCAAAGTACTTAATATATGGACTTTGCACACCTAGCTTCATCTGTACATATCTGTAAAAAGTAACATACTCTTACCTCCCCAAATAGATGATATTGTAAGACAGTCTTGTTCCTGCTTTTAGATTAATAGGGAAGAACATACAAAATTTGATTAAATGTTGTTCTTATTTACATAATATTGTTATAGTTTATAGTTATAGATAAATGGGCTTATGAAATGTTACAATATTTACTGACACTAACTATGAGTTGAACGAATAAATCTGCCTACTACCCAAATTCTTTTGTCGTTTATTGGTCTTCATTCTTGGGGCAGTTGAATAATGTGCATAGAGTGTGCATCCATAATCTACTATAGAATGGCAAATGCAAGTTATGATATTTAGATAGGCATTTACTTAGACAATTTATCCATTTGGACACTTAGCATTGGATTGGAACAGAAGCAGTCATGAGAATTTGTATCACAAGCGTCAGTTGTTCACCACATAAATTTCATTATTTGCATAAGAAATATGTACCCCAATTCTCGGAGGTTTTGTCTTTGTTTCACCTTCGTTGTATGCTAATAGTAATGCCTAGGTATGTTTGCTTTGAGGTGCAGTCCACTTCGGATTATGTTGGGTTCGTGTTATTGGTTGATGTCAAGGTGGAGTTCCATCGTAATGCATTGCGATGCTTTTCACCGCTTTTTACATTTTATGTGGTATATATGCATGATCTACTTATGGAAATTTACTAAAGTTACTGCTCTCCAGTCGCTGACAGCAGTCCATATTCACGTAGTAATTTGAGCTAGTTAGATTTCGAAATTGCAAGTAGCAAGAAGCACAACGTTAACTTGGAGTCTTCATGCACAAACAGAAATAACCAACACAATTTCACGCAAATGTTGAAATTCTTATGCTGATGTGCCAGCCCTTATGCTCTGTGGTCTTTCTGTAGAGTCGAGAGTAATGAATCTATCCTGGAAGAGAGTATTGTGATGTGCCTTGAGAAACACATAAGACAGAAGATAGAACGAGGCTCTAACTTGAAACAACTACAGTCAGTATCAGTTGGTAAATTAAAATCGGTATACAACGCAATAGAAAACCCGAAACGGAAATTTAATATTAGTTACCTTGCACGGTCCGATAAAACCAACTAATAACGTTTATGTAGGTACAGGTGTAAATCACGGATCATTGTAAACCATATTTCATACTTGGTGTGCATAGAAGAGTACACTTTGCCCTAATTTCTGGAGTATACAATAATTTGATAATCAAGATGAAGGTATGGAAACCAGTGAAGAAACCGATATTCAGCAGTTGTCGCAGCCGCTGCTCTTTAGAAAAAGTGTGTCACGTTTTCAGTTACATCGACATGGTGAGTATTCAAGTTTATTAGGCAAATTAGTAATATAAATTCTTAATATATGTATAACAATTCGACAACTGAGAGATTTCTCCGCGCATAAAATTATGCCTGGCATATTACCATAATTATTGCAGAACTATTGACAAAATTACATACGAATTTTCAATTTACAGCATATTTAGTAATTAATATCAATATTTTATTTATATATCAGATGAAATCCTTTTGGTGGTCAATCTGTGCAATTGTTTTGCTGTGTTTGGCTCATGGAGAAAGCTACACCGAAGGCGATCCTACGTACAAGCCTAAGAGAAATGTTGAAGAAGTAGTGGTTGAAGTTCTTGACACTTACATTTGTGAGTCGTGCTAATTATACACTTAATATTCTACTCTAGGAGTTTACAATCTCAATTACTGAATACTTTTTTGAACTTTTAAATTCATATAGGGAATCTGAGTGAAATAATACAAGGCAACATGTCTTATCCCAGTGAATCAACCGTGATCGCAATGTTGCTGTTATTTATCCTTTTCCAATTCTCACTTTTTGCTTTAGGATCACACCTACGCTCCTCTGTGCTAAATGTAAGTCATAAAATATTATATTATTACTTCATTATTAATTAATGAGCTTTATTTAGCAATCGATGGTCATAGACAAGCATTTCATATTTTCATTTTCAATGTAGAAATAGAGCATAAAACAAAATAGGAAGCCAGTAGATGCTGAGGGGTCCTAGGGGAAATTGTATTAGTATAAAATCACGGATGTTGATATTGTAATTCTTTTTGTAGGGTTCTGTTACGAAGCTGACTCGATATCTCATTATCAATGTAATGATCTACTTGATTGAAGTGCCGTTGCTAGTGGTACTTGTCTACCTTCTCGGTATGCCGACTGTGGGGTATTTTGTGTATCTACTGTGCAATTTTTCATACGAAGTTTCTGTCCTGATAATTGTGCGAGAGTACCGCGACCAACTTGTGGGAGAAGATCCCCCTTTGGATCTACTACGATGCAACTTCTACTATCTGCATGGAATCCTGTAATTTGACTCCTGGAGCTTTTCTTTGCAGCATATAACAATACTATTATTAATATAGTAGCCAAAGGTTCATAGACACTTTATACTAATCATATTGTTATCTCTCGTTTCTTTACTTGAACATTCCTAAACAGATAGCATTATCGTCATATTTATATTACAGAATGAACTTTGTGTAATAGCTTTACTACTTTGTTTACAAGACGACAGTCTTAGTTTCCCTTATTTAAATGAATGTTGACCATTAATTTTAAGTCTTATTACTTAAGTTACTACGATAGTAACTGTTATCATACTGCCAGATATTTACTTAAGCAATGTTATAATAAGTTAATAATGTCATTGTAATAATTTACTTTATATACATGGAGTGGATGTTATATGTAGGAATCAGAAACTTATGCTAATTAATTTGCCTTATATTAACATTGCCTATTTATAGTTGTATTTATACACTCGTAAATGTTATTATATCCGATGAATTTTGTGGCCGTTGCAAGAGAGAGTACAATGACATTAAATTGGGGAAAATATTTCATTATTGTTCATACATTTGTATTTTGTGTGTCTTTGTATTTTATAGCAGCTCCCTGGCTTGTTGAATACCTGGAAATCATTTGCATAGTAGATAAGATATCATGCTTTGCCTAAAAGTAGCAGCATTATCTTAATAACTTAGACGAATAACTATTTTTAGTTTAGTTTATATATTTGTTGTGGACGATCATATTTAATAGCATGCAGGACTAGGTATTCGAGGAATTATCTAGAAATATTATCCCGCTGCGAACAGAAAACAATTTTCCTCGGTTATTCCATTGCCAGTTTTCAGCTAGGTAGCATCGCCTACACTGAACGGAATAGATTTAACGGAATAGATTGACTAGTTTTCGTTGATGCTTTCAAGCTCGGCAAAGAAATCTGCTATAAACTAGTTGAAGTCGGAAAGAAGATCACTCATAATGTATTATCTTGTTGGCATGCGTGGTCCACGAATTATTGCCACTATCGATATGGTAAGACTTGACTATTACTAGGTAAAAGTGTATTTATTAGTCTCTAAGTGGTTTGTTAGGGATATCAAATAATGTCTTCTTAATCTAAACTTGGAAATGTGTTTTTAAAGGTTGTGGCAATCTTCTGGATAACGTCGGGGATAGTTGGGTTAAGTGTCATCAACGGGTATATGGGACTAGTCTTTGCTAGTGATTCACATCCTCTTCCCTATTCCGAAGATTCTATTCCAAGATTTCTACCTGCATCAAAAAAGCCAGGTAGAAATAAATTACCTCAAATATGTCATTATTAAACCTTTAATAAGTTGAAGATGGTTTTTATGAGATGAGTTTATCAATATTAAATTGTGCTCATTTGTGTTATTTATAGCCGTAGACTGGGCTCTGATGGTGATACTCAATATTGTTGCAGCTGTATTCATAATGGTCCAGATATGCTTCCTACTTTTTGCTTATCTACTCGCTCTAGCTATTGAAAAGGTTAGTTGATACGCAGTTGCAATGTTTCTCTATATTTTGCTAGTACCTCTGTACACAAAGTAAGCTAAACAGATTTCCTATGGATAGAATAATATTTATACAAGTTCAGGTTATAAATCTAAGCGATTATCATTTTTACGTTTATGTAGATCAGAGCGTTTAAGGTCTAATAAATTTATATAATTGCATAACAGTTTGCGAAATAATTTTTAGTCATTAATTGTACTCCGTATTTACTAAAAACAAAATTTGTATGAAAATTAGTACATTAATGAATTTCATTTTATTATTTCAGAGAAGTTACGAAAAAATGAACCGTTGGATTGCAATCGCTTCGATATTCTTCACGATTGAGCTGTCAGTCCTCGTCCTTCTCATCTACGGCGTGGTCCATAGTTATGGAACGTATGCGCTTGGGTTCTTTGTCTACCCAATTGCTAAATTAACGTACGAGGCTATTGGTATAGCGGTTGTTAGATTTTATAGATATGAGATTCCTAAGAGAAGAAGTCTGAGCAATGCTCCAAGCATGAATACTGTCGTTGAACATTTATAGATATCTACAACAAACTACATAAAAATTACAATTATTGACGACTTTAAGCTAGCAACTTCTTACTTGACTGTCTTTGAGCATTTATTTTGTTATTATTTCTCCCATTTATAGCTCTGTATATTGTTGTTAGTGTTCAGTATGTATATTCACTAGATATACAGTCTTGTTTTCATTACTTGTTTACAATTACGACCAAAATACATAAAATGGAAAATATATATAAATCTTGAAAACTAAAAAAAGATTTGTTTTGATAAGGAGAATAAAATATTAACAAACTACAATATCTAATGTTGTTATAATGATTAGCATGCTATATAACATAAACCTAGAAAAAGCCATTAAGGATACTAAACCAATAAAGTCACAGTTTTACAGTTTCATTACGTATCTCATTTTACATGGCAGAGCAAACCGAATATTTTTCCATATCATCTGAGTCTTGAAAAGTAGTAGAAACATAAGTGGCTCCTTAATTAATTTGGAGAAAACGCAATATGAAAGTAATCTCGTCAAAATCTCTACATGGGAGGGAGAAACTAGAGATAAAGGTAGTAGAGATTGAGATAGAGGCAAGCCTAATCCAAGTAAGGGAAAGGGAGTAAGGTTGAATAACGGTCGGCATCTCACGCTGCAAAGTGTAACTTGGACTTGATGAGGCTAGGGGAAGAAGCTCCATTGAAAATATTATTCTTCGAGAACAGCATAGCCCTTGTCTTGCTAAAAAACTTGCAGAAGAAATCTCATTGAGTACTCACAGCAGGATAGACTAGAGTATCCTTATGCTAAGGTTATAGACAATAATAACCTGTTATATAAAGCATTGAAACAGCTGTTGAGTTATCTGTGAAAAAGGTTACGATTATTTACCACATATTGGCACATGTATGAATGCAGTCAAGTGTTACTTATTTTTATTATAACCATGTTATGAACAATTATAGGAAAATAATGAATTAATGCATGAAGTATATCTACTTAACATTTATTTATACTGCATTGGCAAGACCTTACCTATACTGTAGTAAACAAAACCAGAAGAGACATGTGTGTATTAAGTCAATACATAACAATGAGATAATCAGCATAAAATAAAGTGGTTTAGCCCGTATGTACTGTAAAACATAGGACATTCGTTTTGTGGCTTTATCCTTTTACGTGGGTTAGTACGTAGCAGATTAGATTACAATTATTATTGCACTCTTCTTCCGTCGAAGTTTGAATGTAGAATAGTCACTCATTTGGAGACATATTATAATTATTTCTAGTGTCTATTTCAATCTATTTAAATACAGGTGTCACCAAGTAGTGAGAAAGTTTGAGTTACTGTGATTTTTTGCATGGTAGGGTCGTCAATTAATTGTTTGTACCCAAGAAAAAGTACTTATTTCCAAAATGAAGGCAGATCCCAATTGGAAATATCAATGTACTTATACGATATTCATCGCTTTATTTGTGACTACGATAAGCGCCTATTCATATTCCGAAACTGAAGACTACAATGAAGATTCCCCATTGCCAGTAACTAACTTCAATCACATACAAGGAAATAAAAAGTATTACTACGGAATCAAGAATGGAAAAGAATCGGAGAGGGGCTTGTCCCGAAATAAATTGGATGAATCTGACAAGTAACATTTTATTTTATAGATGCATAAGTCCCCAGCACGTTAAATAAATAATTAAAGATTGATTTACTGATATCACTAATATTTTAAAAATCGCAACAGATAATTTGGTTAAAAGCTATAAAATTATTCCAAAATTCAGAGAAAGATGCCAGAAACAGAAATCAAATCAAATATTTTATGTTATTCCTTTAGAGATATTTTAAATTCGCGATGTTACTCAATATGACCTAGTTGTTTATTTGTATTAACAATAAGGCTGTCTCATTGTCATTCCTACTGAGATTTGAGCAGACACTTTTAGTTCAGTTCAAAGACTTTTTATGCTAGATCATGGACCGACTCTGATTATTTATGCGCACTGTAGTAATGATATACAAATTACAATAGTCAACACTTTCGCTCTCATAAAATCTTTCTTTGTCTGTCAATAGTCAATACAAATGCATATTATACTGGTTGGTGTAACTATAGCAGACGCTCAAACTCAACCATCAGCATAATAGGCGAAACTGTCTCAGTATAATTGGAATTGGAACTGCTTCACAAATAGTGCCATGTCTCAATTAAGAATTCCTATAGCGTGCATTACTATTTGTTGTTGAAAGATAGACCTACTAGACATGTTTGATAGGTATAAATCATTTCCATGTAACATTGCGTCGAGCTAAATTTTCATTTTTAAAAGTAGGACATTTTAGAAGATTGCAAACAAACTAATTGATCATCTTCTAGAAAGAGCAAAGCAAAGTGGATTGGATGCTTATGGAGATAATAAATGGCTAAATGTGGTTACAGTTTAAAAACCATCTAAAAAGAGCAATTTCAGCATTTCAGAAACAATTAATAGGATTATTCCTCATCAGAGCCACGTAGATGCCTTAATTATGATTATGAGTACAAACATCAATTATGAACTATACGTTAATTACAATACGGCTTTGAGAATTCAAATTCCTTACTTCCAGAATCCTTATTTAAAATTTAAGCGCAGAAAATAAATTGAATTGCTATGATTTATAGATTGTTTGATTATATGGGCAAATCGTCGGGAAAAGCAAAGGACCTAGACCAATGGACGAGAGACTGGTATCCAAAATCCTCATATCAAAAGCAAAGTAAATCCAGATCTCGATCGAAATCGCGAACCTCAAGTATTACTAAGGATAGTCATAATCGTGTTCAAATGGGTGTTTCTAATGCATTCTGCGACGATGCCAAGGTAAACTATTGTCTGATACTACTGAATATAGCATTTCAATTTCTGCACAATAAAAACATACTCCATTTATTTATGGTCAACTTATCATATGTGTATAGTGTCATATTACCACAAGCAAAGGTCTACGGGTAATGCATTAAGTACATAGGTAATCATTTTATTGGTGCCATGGCTAGTGTAGTGGGACGTAAGAATAAATATTTGACGTATGTAAAAGTAGTTGTGTGCATGGGTACGTGTTAGACGATTGACTAAGTCTTTTCAACCCGATGTTGAGAACTAGCAGCCTGGTAGCTATCATTATAATCTGATGTATCTTCATGTTGATCAATCTCCTGTGTAATCCTCAGTGCATTGCTTTGTACTTAATCGCTTTAGTCCCAAGATGAATTACATTGACAGAGACTCTAACGAGTTATCTTGAACTCCCAAACCCTTTATTACTCTAAATGTCCATAATTTTCTTCCTGGGAGTTACACGTGTGTTCTCCTCCCATCTAAAACTTGTTTGCTCCTACGCTTTAAAAACTTTTCTCCTTATAATAGCTTGGTAAGATTTTTGTTAGAAAACAGAACGCCATCCCCGGGGTTGACATTTTCTTATATTTTTTATCAGAAAATGTCCTTAATAAGACGTTAAGAAGTATTTTCAACTTTGTGGGTGGATGTCCTACCCTGCCTATTTGTACGACGATTAAATACAGTCTTATTTATAGTGAAAATAATCAGATTTTAATTGCTGAACAATAATAAACCATACGTAGCCCATTTAACTCGAAGAAAAGACTTAAGCTACGTAGGTTTCTATTTTATGCTGACATTTTAAGTGATTTGTCTTCACTTACTGATGCCACTCAAATAAATGTTCGCAATATTATCGAAGAGGTTGTATTTAATAGGGCATTTAAGACATCTCATCTACAACCTCTTGACGTACTCAATGGCGAATAAACAAAACTGACTTGACATTTTCAACAATATTTATTTAAGCATCTGTGGATGGTATTATAAACAACCGAAGTCATAATCCCAAACTTATGCTTGTATGTGAACCAGGAATAAGCAAAGATTCAAGCATACCATGTAGAAGTATGTAAATAGATTCAGATTGATATAAAATGCGAGAATTGCATTGTAATATCCTATCATTCTCAATACTACGTATTTTCATTTTCTGTTTTCACTAACAAATGTACAACTTAATCTGTCACTGCCATTTGCACGAGAAAATATAATATTTCAATCACCCAATTCTTCTCTGTCTCAATGAAATAACTCATCGTCTTCAATTTGAATTGAAGTAGAACAATGGTGTAGGCATATAATATTATATTTCGTTCATTTGTTGTAGAACAAGTAGTTAGCTCGTCTCAGGATGCCTTTATTTAACTATGTTATATTGCTTGATTATTTCTCCATAGGAACTCCAGAAACTTCTTTGTACCTATTTGATAGTACACAATTGCGAGTCAGGAGTATTTTACTTATACAGGTTACATTTTGTATAAATGTTCAATAGGTATCATATAATGTATATGTATTTAATTTCCAGCGTGTAGATTGTTATCTGTGTTTGACATTATGAGTACAAACCTGGCTGAAGCCAATCATTTGCAGAATCTAATAATAATAAACGGATGCTACCTGACCTTTCGTTAGTCTCTTTCCTGTATTCATTATTTCTATACGCTCAGTAAGCAAATTATCCATCCTTATTTTTTATTATTCTATGGCAGTCTCAAGAAAAGTGTCATCTTTCTATTAATAACGATGTGCCATGAACAGAAATTTGAGATGAGATAATAAGGATTCAGGATGCACGTTAATTATGGGGCATTAAGTACATAAATAATGTATCCAATACCAATACCTAATGCTATACACGGTGCATAATACACTTGTCATTAGTTCAATATAGTACTGCATTAAGTACGTTGTCAATAATAAGACACAGTTAGAGAAATCTACACTTTACTCTGCCATTTAATAAATTGTCTACCAATTTACTTCAAAAATGTTTCTAACGTTTACAGTTTGCCTGCATATTAGTCTCAGTCATATTCAATCAGTAGAAATAATACGGAAATGAAAATGGCTCTAGAAAAAGTGTAATTGATGCCAAAATATTGTCCCTAAGCTGAGTTGACTCTTTTAAGAGATTTTACTTCAATGGTTAAACAGAATGAATAGACGAGTAGACTATTTCAGATTTTGTACTTGTTTATATTGATAGGTAATTTAGTATAAGGCCATTTAGATTAAAATGGCTAGTTTTACCATTGGCTTGATAAAATAAATATGTATTATTAAGGATGTTGAAAAACATCTTACATAAATTCTTTTTTTATCTTATCAATTTCTACAGACTAATCTAACAAATGACTGGGATGGATCTCCTGTGAATCACACGTGCTACCACCCAGGGACATATTATCCTGAAGATCCAACCAAACTTCCTCTACTCGAATGTGTTGACCTTCCAACTACATACACGGTAAGAGAATCACAACAACATTTTATAAAAACTGCTTGATAGACTATTTTCTCCACAAAAAGCTGCGGAGAATACAGAATAAATAACAAAGTTTATAACATAGAAAAAAATACCTCAGCATAAAAAAACCTAATTGATTTGACGACATGTGTAGAGGTAAAGAAAATGAAACGATTTTTATCTTATTTGAGTATTAAGTGCAATTGAATGAACAAAAATATTCTTTAGCATTAATCCAAAAATATCCCACTGACTTATTATTTGTTGGAAATTTTTGGATGAGGAATTGTAGTGATGAAATGATTCTTTTTATGTGTAGACCGTAATCCTACATAAGTAATGTACTTATGTAGTAATAAAATGAAATAAGCAAAAAATGGTACTTAAAATACTGATTTGGTACTATTGGAATAAAATTGGCTGGCAAGATGAATTTATAGTGGGTACTTATATCGTAATATCTGTAGAGCGTTCCAAGCAATAGTGACTGAAGTTCTACATTTACATATTATATATTCTACATTTGGTAATTAGACCGGAAAAAGACAAATTCATTATTTTAGGTAGATAAATACTTCAGCGACGATTTTCTATTAGATTTTCATCATTTCCATCCGAGTGCAAAGGAAAATTGTAGCCGTACTTTGGCAATGATGAATTAAATTTTCATTGCTTTATATCTAAGCAAAAAAGAACACATTTGAGAGTTGAGATCCAGCTCGTGTGTTGAGTAATGCGTCATCTTCAAAAATGTTAACGAATAAAAGAAAGGTGAAGAGATAGAGAAATTGAACATCTAAGTATGTAATCTAAATGTAAAATAATTCCCAATTCCCATCTGTAGGATAAAATATTGATTCTGTGGAAAGCATGATGTTAATTTGAGAATTTTTCTTTCCACAGCCGGATCACGTCTGTATGGACAAATCGATTAGCTACAACGAGAGCATTCCTACATAGTAAGAAATTGGAATTGTTTTGTAAAAGAAATAGTAATGGCACAATTTGATGGCTACAACTCAAAAGTTTCCCGTGCACCTGCAAAGATGAAATTGACACCTGAAAATAATGACGTGACCTGTTTTTGTATTCTTTCAGTGGAGATCACAGACCATTATGGCCAATGTTTGGAGAATACACTTTTGTTCCTCGGGAAAGATGGTTACACAATATTGAGGTATGAAACCTAAGTATACTACGGGTATAATTATATCAAATTTTGTATCAAGTTACCTGTAGTCTGTCGCAAAGGAAAGCATATTAAAGTCGACTTTCATTTCAATTACAATACACACGAATCATTATTGCAATGTGAAAGTAGCTGACTGCATTCTCATGTTCGCTTTTATGTAGACCATCTAGTCATACGATACACATCATTAAAAGAGAAAAAGAGTTTTTTGATGTTAATGATGTTTGTCGACTTTCTTAGTACGCAAAATGATATGTTCCTTTCATCTAGAGTTACATAAATAATAATCTTAATGATGTAAATCCTAAGTCTACGATTTCTACTCAAACCTCTACCTCTTAATGTGAAAAGTGAAAATGTATTTTGTGACAAATAGCACGGAGCTGTCGTCATGCTGTATCATCCTTGTGCAGATCCAACAGAAGTGAAAAGATTAAAAAGTATCGTCACTGGATGTTTCGGGAAGCATGTCATTACGCCGAGTACATTTCTTCCAAGAGATCGGGTAAGACTTAATGAACATTAATGCTCATTTCGTTAAAGCAGTGGATATAAAATCTGTTTTTAAATCACAGCCACTAGCTCTTGTAGCTTGGGGATGTCGTTTACTAATGGCGATATCTGATGAAGAATCCGCTGTTAGTTTCATCCAAGAAAAATCTTTGAAAGGACCTGAAGGCACTTATACCAAAGAAGGTCAATATGATTTAGGCTTGATTCAGTCTGCAAATGTAACTGGAGCTGGGGCCAGAGTCGGCTATACTCATGTCGAATGTGACTCTACTACCTTTATGTAAATGCCTTTGGAAGTGATACTTACCACTCTCTACTTTTAAATGTACTGGTGCTAATCCAAACTAAAACTACAAATCTCATCCTGGTGGTTAAATAGTTTTTTTCTCCTAACTTCTATCTCCATGAGTGTCATTGACAATGATCTTGGAAATAACTGACAAAACTTATTTTATTGTACTAATTATTTGACTTCTGCTTTTCTTTCAATTAAATTGCCATTCTATTTTATGTTTAATAATGGCAGACATGTTCGGTGAGAATAACAAAAGACACTTGAATTACTTTGGAGAATGTCAATGTCAATTAATTGAATTATCAGGAAGTAACTGTAAGCCTTTAACACTAATCAACGAATTATTTCTGACGAATATTTATTTTTTACTTTTTTACGCGTCCGTTTTGTTGACTTATTAATCTGATTCAAAACTTCAATGTAAAAAAGAAAGCTTAATATTAACCAAGTACCTTGCTTCCCTGAAGATGATATTACACGTCATGCATGTAACAGATGCGTACATCTTTCGACTTTATATGGTGCTAATCCTAACTAAAAATACATATCTCGATGTGGTATTCTAATGTTTATCTAAACCTTCTTCCTTTAAGATGAACATGCTTCAATTGTAATGCGTACAAACCTTTTACTCTAAAGATGATGCTACCAAGTTATTTTATTTTGTATGTTCTTTCTCTTCCACAGAAAACATAGATAACAAAATAATACGTGAATGTATTTACATATCTATTCGATTTCACTATAAAATGTGTCAAACCAAAACAATTCGCCAAATTCACAGAACATTCCAATTTATAAACTATTCAATTATTTCGACTGGTAGAGAATTGATATTTTCTGAAAGGGTATTTGGTCCTGCATTTAAAAATTAACCAAAGTACTTTATGAAACTGATAATATGCTTTTATGTACTATTTACATGTCCTAATGGTTCTAAATGTAGTTATATTAATAAAACCTAGTCATGTTTTTAAGCAAGAATTCGGTTTGTGAGAAGTTAATTTATTGCATGATAGAAAATAGGAATTCATGCATAGTATTACATATTCATATGTATGTGTGCTTTTGCATTCGGAAAACGAGGACGAATCTTGGAAGGTTGTTCATATTGTAGTGGTAAGGTACCTAAGGAATTCTGCAATTGCTCGTATCTACATTTGCAGGCCAGTCGCATGCCAATACTCTTTGATTCCAGTAGAGACCATTGGCGCATGTTTGTACTGTTGGTACTCCTTGAACGCATCGAATGTACTAATAATAGAAGGAAACACATCAAAGCAATTGTAATAACTTTTAGATGAATCCTGTGGAAATATGAAAAGCACCTTATCACAGTCTGCATGAGGGAAGTAGTTTCCCAGAGAGCAATCTGCTTCGCCAGGCCTTGGAGTTGTGGAAGAGGTGGAAGGCCCCGTGTAAGGTGTAGTAGGCGTTGTGGGCGGAGGCGTCCACCAGGTAGGCTACCAAAACAGCAGAAATCACACAGGTTGATAAAATACCTGATGCTAATTTTATCACGGAGACATTCCCTGGGAATTATTAAATTAGATACCTCTGGAGATGGAGTTGGAGTTGGTGGAATCGGAACAATGTAATCTTTCATAGCTCCATACAGAATGTTTATAAGCGGATTAACTCCCAAGCCACAAAGATTCTATTTTAAGAAAGGTTAATTTAAGGGCATTATTTCATATTAGACAAAAGAAATGAAATAGTTAATATGAGTTACTCTGAAGTCGTCCATGTCAATAGCCCACGTCATCGCACCTCCATATCCCTTCTCTTTTATCCAGTCCATTTTGATTTGCAGAGAAACTGTATCTTCGTACCCAATCCACAATAATTCTGGAATTCATGATTAATTGCATGTAATTAAAATCCAATTTGTAAAATATTGAGAGCATTCACTAATTACTTACCTCTGAAAGTGTAAGGTACAAGCCCAATAGGATCGTAGCGAATGGTCCATCCCGGCTGCAGACGTTGAGTCAAGCAAATCTATCAAAATAAATATCAAACCCGTACTTTCAGCCAATAAATTACGATTCAGGAAATTGCAATAATTCCAAAGAGTTGTTACTTCAAGAAAACTGTAGAATCCAGTTTCATTAGTAAGGGGTCCAGGGGTGCCCCCTCCAAGCCATTGGACAATCGATGCTCCTAGATCAGTACTACTTGCGGTTCCCAAAGTGTAAGTGCGACCGTAAAATGGGACTCCAACTATAAGTTTATCCCTGGCACATCCGTAATCTTCCCATAACTGCAGACCCTCCTCCTATTAAAACGCAAAGCGGAATGAGCTATGGACTTCTTGGTATTTATATATTGCTATCATCATTATTTTTGAGAGCCTACTACCTAAAACGACAGAGCTAGCATATTATTATGTCGTCTGTATTTGACTATACTATTCTGTGCAAGACGAACAGAACAAGCCCGTGCTACTTGTTCACATAAACTTTATTATTTACTTCAATCTCCGGGGCGATCTAAGTAAATGATTAATTGTAGCTTAAAAAGAAACGAATCTAATCATATCTACCGAATTAATTTATCCTCAGGTGACCTTTTAATTTATCCATAGCACCGACATAATTAATAGACTAAACGAACTTATATAGGATATAGATCAGAATGATAAGATAAGATACCGCGAGTAAGTTATCACTGACACTTAACATGTAATTTGGTAGTAATAAAAATCTCCCCTTATAACGATAATTATAATCTTCTTCATTAGATTGGTTCATCCTGGGATAAACAATTATTTTCCACATCAAAAGAACATTTATCATGATTAACCAATATCTGTCTGCATAAGCTATACAGTAACAGTGGTATAATCACTAAATACGTTAGTTACTAATAGGGTAATCAGTAATCTTGCAATTTACATTTGTAATACTGTAGGTTTGCAAAATGGCGTCAGGCCCCTGTCTTTAGGTTTTTAAGAGAAGGATTTGGAGGAAAATAATATCTGATCGTAGAGATACACTATAGAAATCCATAGCAAAATTAAGGGAAAAGTATTGACCTTACCACATTGAGTTTCTCATAGCCCCATCTGTCTAAATCTGGTCGTCTTCGGAGTGGACTGTGAACATCGGCATAACCAACCCAATTACCTCGAAGATCATAGGTCATTACGTGAATGGCATCCAGTATCCTGTAAAAATTAATGTCGCGTTTGTTATTCCCTTATTTTCGTAAATACTTACTGCATAGCATTGGAAAAGAATTAGGAAAAGTATATTAAATTTGATTTAATAGTAGTAGCAGAAAGTACTGGGACGATACATCATGCTACTCTAAGCATTGTCAGAACCGATTTCAACGGTGAGATGACAGTTGTGGTAATTTCATTGAACTTACTGGCACAAATCATAAACGTGATAGCCCTCGTCCAGACGAAATTTTGGGATGGGAACGGCAGCTGTTAACTCCCAGCCTTTTCCTTCTGCCTCAAAAGCTGCTCTCAATTCACGAACCCAACTGAAACGTCAATTCCGCTTGGTCAATTTCAAGAGATTTCCAGAGATTTTTTATCACTTTACCATAGATGACATTTATACGTACCTTAAAAAGTTGTCTTTATCAGCCATATTGCCACCCCGATCTGTTGCACCAGGATATTCCCAATCCAAGTCAAATCCATCAAAGCCATACCTATTTAAGTATTCTGCGGTACAAAAAAATGTATAAAACGTCACATTGACGATTCACAAGTACAAAAATATAACTATGTAATTCTTACTAAAAGTCTTTTAATCTGGCTAATGTTAATTTACAAATTGGATTTACCGACAACACTTCGGACAAAAGACGCCCGTCTTTCTGGCACTGCTGCCATTTGAGAATACTTCTTTCCACCTTCACCCCATCCTCCCACAGCCAACAAAGTTTTCAAATGGGGATATTGATTTTTCAAGGCAACGAATCGTTCATAGCCTCTGTTTTCTATATCCACCTAAACGAGGTCAAATAAAAATATATCAAACTACAAATTATCTGTACAAATTGTATATCTAAACATAATCTCATAAAAGTTATAAAGTAGCAATTGTCAGTCTATTGCTTTGTACCTCTTCATCTAGGACTAAAATTTCCCACGTCACATTGCTGACCCCACAAAAAGAATAAATGATATGTGTACACAAATCTCCCGGAACATCTTCGACATCGTAATTTGCTGGCTCCGGTCTGTTGATTGCCCAATTACTGAAATAGCACACTACTTTTGCACTTCTGTCATTCTTAATACGCTTGAGAGCTAGAATTAATTAGAGCAATCTAATTAAGTAAACATTATACACTTAAAAGTTTTTTGTAAAGAACCGATTTTGGATATGCTAGACAGTATTCAAGAAAATATTTACTTGGCCCTGAAGATGCAGTTACAGTAGACAATAGCACCAAAAATGCACTGCAGAAAATAACGGATTTGCTTATCGACTGCATATTTTCAATTTATTTGGTTGATGTATACGGCAACCTAAGAAGGCAGCTTATCTCAAAAATAAGTACCTGAAAATAATTCCATTATATTCGGTTGGGAATAATATTAGTTAATTCCATTGTTCGGCTAAGGCTAAAGTGCGAAATTTGTTGTCTACCCCGGCAAAAACATTTTAATACATTTACAAAAATACAAAAAGAGACAAGAGAAGATCGAAGAATTTAAGAAATGAATGTCCGACAATGATTGACAATAACTTAAATGAAATCTCAGCGTCAGGAATTTTCTCAACTATCTCTTAACCGATTCACCGGAACAATGCAATTTCTAATTTTAAATCGTTTCAAAATGTCGGAATTGTAAATGATTTACCTATGAATACCGTATTCAGATAATGGAACCAGGACAAACAAAAACTTACAGTACCAATTGGCTGCAGTCGAAATTCTGAAACAGCCGTAGTTAATGAGTGACAATTAGTTAAGCCTACTGAAGCCAAAAATAATATATATGGTATTTATAACAAAGATTAATTAATCATTTATCTACCCACATAGCTATAGTTAAGTTGTTAATGCTATTCTGAAGTGCTTGCTTCTTTTTGAGACATGTATACGGATTTAACCCCATAATATACTGGTGATTAAAACGACCGGCATTGAATCTAGGGATCACATAATTTTAAAAATGTTAATGAGTTCATGAGCTTAAATGAGACTCTAATCTCAAATGCGATGGATTTCTGTTTGTACTCCCTTATCATTTTATAAATTTTGTGACAGTGGAATTAATTTATAATGTCACTTTTAGGCGTGTCCTAAATCCAGGCAAATTATGTATCTACTAATTACTACAAGCTTTAAAATTTTTGCGCATTAGGAAGATTAGTGCTCTGGACCTTGGAACTTGTGTGTGAAACTCTGAATCTATCTATTCATACTTCGATGCATATAGGTAAACCTAACTTGTACTGCTGTCCTTATATTGTCAATGAACCAGAAAGATTAAAATAGTTTTAGATTACAAAATGCTTGGAAATAAATGATTGTGCAACAAATGAAAATAGGATGTTTACAACAACAAAAGAATATACGCACTACTTATTTTCTGTACCTATTCAAAGTCATAATTTTCATTGCTAAATCTTCGTGACCTTAGTATTGTATTTGCAATGAAGTTGTAATTAAAAGAATTACTTGAATTAATGCATTTCTTCGAATGTAAATATTGTATTTAATCAGGTCATATTATTTGATACATTATCGCCAATTTATATTTATCAAGGAGGGAAAACAATGTACACGTGTGGAGAATGCTTTTAATAATTTTCCTTTTTTGTTTATGACGTCATTTGTTCCTTATTATTTGGGTGAAGGCAATAATAATGGCAGTTTTAAAATGAAACGGTCATGAGGATTAAAGTATAGCTAAATGTTATTTGTACGACAATGTTAACAAAAAACTAATGTTGTTAATACTTCATAATAAAAAAATTGCTTAGGTTTTGTTTACGTAGTTTATTAAGAGATTTCTGTAGCATTGTGACGCAAATAGTTCAAACGTTGCGACTTTTTGCACAAGTTTGGATACAGAAAGATGTAAGCGATACGTGATGTTAGCTCGGCATTGATTAAACAGTCAGAATAAGTTTTACAGTTAGTTAGAAGCTCACAACTACATCTATAGAAATTAGAGAGATGGAAAAGCGAAGTGGTATTGTATAAAAATGTTTAGCACTAGGGATGTAATATAACTTTGCAAGATTTTATTGATTGTGACAGAAGGAATTGTGACACAGTGCTTTATTGTCTCCTTTTGTTACAATTGCAAGGTATCAATAATGCAAAGACAAGTTTCTTAATGCTGCATTGTATCAGAATCTATCTTAATATTATTTCCAAGTAGCGTCAGTCTATCATCATCACAAGAAATGTAGAGCAGAGTTGAGTTGAGCGTCAGACTTGAGACTTGGATTCGTTTCTCCTGAACTCGGTAGTGTTGCTTGGGCTTTGGTTTCCTCAGCTCTCTATTTGAAATCAATTCTTAGGCAGGTTGAGCGGATGGAAGGAAAAGTAATTCAAAAGGAATAAATTTGTGTCATTAAAATCAAATAACACATAATGTGAAGTGGTTAAGTACCCAGAATGAAATAAATCTAGAAGCATGAAAATCATTTGAATGGGTAGAATCAATCTAAGAGTGGGTTTAAATAATGTGTGATCCAGATACTTGAATACAAATCTTAAGGTAGTATTACATATAATATACTCTTTGATCTCATTATTGGTAATTACTGTCTATTCATCTTTTGAATCCCAGTAGAAAAACATCTTTGACAAGCATCTCTACGAAATCCCAGACAAGTTACGTAAAGATTATTTTTCAATTAAGCAATAAAAAAATACGACGCAGTAAAAACTTTATGTAAGGAAGAGAGTGAAAAGGAAATAATGGATTTGCCATTATAAGTTGCTCCAAATCATTTTCTCCTTGAAAAGGACTCTTGGAATTATATTGTGAATGCTGTCTGTAAGTTAGCAATGAAGTGAATAAGAAGCCTTTCATGTGATCATTCTATTGCGTAAAAACTGGGGATTTTATGTCTAGTTTTGGTTGGGTGAAAAGCGCTGATGCTCCAGTCTCGATAAGTGTGTAAGTCGAGCCTAGCAACAGCCAGTGAAGTGAGTGACATCAATTTCCCTGTATTTGGAAAACCGACATAATTCTTCTGACAACGAGTTGCTCAGAGAGCACAACCCACAAATAAAGGTGAGCTGTCATGTCATGTATTTCGCATATAACTTGGACTTGTATAGAACAAAAGGGTTAAAGTAGGATAGGTGAAAGAGATACGAGAGGAGGAGGTTCTACTGTACATTAAAAGATAGATAATATCTGATATAATCTGTATTGCAAATGCATAGCTGGCTATTGAGTATGCTTGAGAAGGAAATCCGAAGAGCGAGATCCAATCCAAACCCGAGGAAGTTGGTTCTTTCCCCGAATCTTTCTGCTGCAGAGCTTAATGCCCACATCATCATCATCTCCCTGTGTTTCTAGCTAGCTGTTGTACATTGGTAGGTATAGTAAACCTGTGTCCCCTATAGGGTGCGTAGTCTATGCATACACACACACATACACAGTCCCTATAGACACAGATAGGTATCAATATTCTGAGTGACTCCTCCGGAGAGAACAAGTAGGTACTGACCTGTCTACACTATTTGCATTGCACATTCTACCCGTACTCATAAATATTATTATTATTGTAGTATAATGGTGACATAAAACTTGTACTTCTTCACAGTGTCTGTTCTACTGTATTCCCCAGCCTTTCGATCTTTTAGTGTCAATCATTAGGTGGAACATAAAAAGCAAACGCAGAAACAATCATCAGATTGGTTGGAAGCCTACTAATTTAAATACACAGAAAGGTATGCACATCACAGAGACGACATAATTTAGACGCAGTCACTTTCCATTGCTTTCCTTTTAGGGAAAGTCTTGGTCTGGAGAAAGGATTTAGTGGGGCGGTCCATTAAATCTCTCCTCAGTTCCCATTTGAACTTTCCTTCAGTCACAACTCACTACTTACTAGTCTCTTACCTTTCATTATTGAATCTCATTTTATTATTCAACATATTGGATCTAACATATTGACAAGCGTCATCAAATCCGCTCTAGGCTTCTTGCATTCGTGACTGCGCATTAAAAACCCGAGTGGACCTTTGCCTCTATTGCAAATATTATTATTCGACTCAAACAATCCAGATAGAAATCCAACTCTGTAGAAAGCAAGTGCACAGCTACTTACTTTCTACTTTCCCTATACTCGTATATATTCCTATAGACTCTAATGTTGTAATTTGTGGTCTGCCTGCGCTAGTTTTGCAAATTTCCCATCCGCTCACTCTCTATCCGCGTAGTTGCTACTAAAACTTTTGCACCAGATTATTCTAATCAGTGTCATTCATTCCCTACCACTTTTCAATAAAACATTTTCCCTTACTGCCGGTTCGGTTCCTAAACAACTCCAGACACACGTAATATAACTCATTATAATATTTGCAAAAGCTGCTGCTTTGTAAGTTGACTTTCACCTTACCTAATACTTAATTCAGAGGGAAAGATTTGCACCGCATTGCATGTGTGATTAATTTCCTGTAATTAATTTATGCACTCAGAATTCATATCATTCCATTAAAGTATTAATTAATCTTTCTTAATCTATTCATCCTACTGCCATATGTGATACTTATTTAACATTATTAAAACTTTATTGTTTAGTCGTAGAACATTTGTTGTGCACATATAGATAGATATTGTAAGACTACATCCAAAATAACTGTGCTTTATTACATATATTTGCACAAAACATTTTAACAATTATTTTAACATTAATTTAATTATTCTAATGGGTCAATATCAGTTTAAATAACTTAATTTCAAAATATTAACATTTTTAGGATCCATTCTTAACCGGACTCTGGTCATCTTTCCCGATTTCATTTCCAAGTGTTTGATTTGATCTCATCTTGACATCGTGACCTCGGTTGGCTTAGAGATGTCTCAGGATGAACTACCGGACTCTCCGTCTGCAACGTATCATGACAAATGGTTTCCAATGCCGCTCTTGGATACTTTTCGCCCTCCTCCTAGGGTGACTGTAAGTCTCTCCATATTTTAATTTGGATTTATTATATATACAGGATTTTTCTGACGCTTGCATCTAGTATTGTCAATGATGGTACGCATTCTATGGGTCTGTGGGTATACATCCTCTTCTACAATATAGATGGGATGAGTATGTATAAGTTGGCACGTTTAATTCCCGATTGTTATACTAATATCGCACATTATTATATTGAGTATATCGTAGTGCATGGAATAAAATAGACACTGAAATTCACTACATTCTACAACGCATCATTCATGCATGTATCAGCTATAGACGACACCAAGTAACAAGTTCAAGTTAGTGTGTGACGCAATGGAAATTTTTGATAAGAGAGCAACAACTTTTGTTTGGATTCTTTGGATCATATTACAAGAACAATGGTCTGTTAGCCGTGTTAGCCACATTACAAGAACAACATAATGCCGTAAAGTCCATGATAGGGAATAGATTGAAATGACAAAAGTATACGGTCTTCATCCCACTCACAAACCCATGACTATATATCAGGCTTGCACTTTTTTCTTACGAATTTCAGTATTAAAAATAACAAAATCAGTTCATGAAATGGTAGAATTAACCCAAAGAAATTGATTAAATGATAAAACTATGCTACGCTATCTTAAATTAATATTAATGATTTTATTGGGTGAAATAATTTGAAAAGAAAATTCTAGGCAGTATTAGCTCTCATTTTCAATACCAACCCAACAATGCTTTTCAAAGGGGTTAAGGTGGCTTTGACTTGAGGCTGGAACTTACTTTAGCTTTGTTTTGGCATATTTTCGCCTTGAAATGCAAATTGTAAAGTAATGAGTGTCTCCATATTTTGCACATACGGTATGCTTGGAGAGAAAGAATTTTAGAGTTCCGCATTCGTGTCACTTTTGTTTTTTATTAGTTTTTTGTTCCTTGATATTTTATGGCGTCTATTTGAAGGTGAAAAGGAGAGACGATGGCGCATTTGCTACTTTGGCAGCATCGTTAACCATGGACTCTCTTTTGAACTTCGGTAAGCCGTTCAGTGACGAGGAAATCTCGACTACATTTCAAGATATCCTGGGATCAGATCCAGGAGCTGGATTGTCATTTAGTGGATTGGGATTGCCTCCTGGCGTGACTACATTCGCAGCTATTCCGAAAGGATTTCCAAACTTTACGCCCGCACCCCCTCCACCTGGACCGGACGAGATGTTGGTGTGCATGAAGTGCAAGTAAGTCATGATTTTACTTATTCAGTTGTAAATGGAATTTAATTCCAATAATCTTAAATGAATATTATTTTACAAAGAAGTGTTAACATAAGCTAATGAATGTTACAGGAGAGATGGTTCTGTGCGACCACTGATTGAGTGCAATGATTGCAAGAAACGGTACCATTTGAGTTGCCATCGCCCTGCTGTTACCGATGTGGAGTTGACGGATCCTATGGGAATCTGGCTCTGTGCTGAGTGCTCCTTGGCAAAGAAGATCGCTGCTGTAAGTTTATATACACTGTATTTAATGTGAAACTTATCGTAGAGGTATTCTGATGTACTTTTGCTCCCCAGCCTCTCCCCAAGAGTGAGGAGAAGGAATCCTTGAAGATGACCTTCTGCAAGTACACTTCAGGGGTGCCATTGAAAAATGAAAAGGAGATCTGGAGGACCCAGAGGCGTGAACCGCTGAAATCTCCGGAAGAGCTGTTTCCATCTTTGATGTCTGCTGCGGCTGCTATTGAGCCTATGGCTTTTCAAAAGAAGCCTACCGATACGATTCGGCTTGACCGTCGGAAAACAACTGCAACTGGTCAACCTGCTGGACTTGCTGCATGGGCAGCCAAATGTAAAGCTGCAAAAATGGCAAAAAAGGGTAAGTCAAAGCCCGCTGAAACTATTACACGGGCTCCAGACGAGTCGTCTGAAAACCCTTCACCGGATTCCACTGTTGACTCCTCCCCTGAAGATAACGAGGTGAAAGGTGAGTTAATATTTAGTTTTCTTTTTTCTAATTAATATTAAACGATGTTTACTAAGATGACAAAAATGTATTTCAGTGACCAAGGTGGTGATCAGAGGAAAACGATTCGACAAAAGGTTGGCAGATTTGCTGAGAGAAGCCAAACATGTCATCGGGGATTCTTTGCCTCAGTACGAGGGGAGGCGCACTCGCTCTCAAACTGCGATCTACACTCTCCACGCAGCATTTGTCAAAATTGAGCAATTGGAATATATTTACACTGGAGATGAGGACATGGAGATGCCCGAGCTACACTCTCAAGTTACACTTCCTGCTTTCATTCCAGATGTTCCAGGTATACATAAATGATACCTTTACTCTAACTATTTGAGCATGCATACTTTTTTTACGTATTATAGCAATTAGTATTTGTAAGGGCACTATAATTTAACTGTAATAATTTTGTTCATTTTTCAGCCAAGCGAAGCCGAATGGCTTCTCGGGGTGGATCTGCCAAGAAGCAGTTGAAGCTAACAATCAACTTGGCTAAGGAGAGGGTCTCCTACAAGGAAAAGGACGGAGAGCGCAAATTGAAGAAGCCAAAGAAGGGCAAAAGGAAGTCCGAGAAACGTTCTTCTCGACGCAAGGACAAGGAAAGAGTTTCTTGCATTCCCGTTCTGAAATACTTGGACAAGTCATCTGACGAGGAGGATTTCGAGCCACCTCAACCATTGATGCGCATTCCTGGATTGACCTTATTGAGCGAGTAATTCCAGATGCCCAATCTTCCTTCGCAATAAAGATTCATAAATCGACATCTGACCATGTAATGCTTGATTTCATCAGTAGGTACAAGAATTGAAAAATCTCAAATGGTTGAGTTATTTAAAGCGAATGGAAGTAACCATAAAAACATCTGGGGGGAGGGGAGTTAGTGGATTCAAATCTAATTGTATGTAACTGTTCTGTACTGTGTTGACAGCTGTCCCCAAATCCCAATAGATATTCCCCACTTTCCCCCTGTAAACATTGGCAATCCAATCCAACTTTAAAATATCCCTTGTACCGTTGTACCGTGACTCTCTTTCCATTAATTAGATGGATTGTTATTTTTGATGTTCCTGCGATGTCTGATTGTGGTAAATGTTATCTCGTTAGTAAGTAAATTGGATCTGCGTGAACATAAGTATTGTAGTGTGTAGTCAGTATTACTTTTAATTTTAGTAGGAAAGTAGGCTGGCAATGAGGAAATCATGTATTTTCTAAGATACATACATGCAAAGATATTAAATGTAGATCTGTTGAGTTGCACGATGATCTGATCCATAGGTGAAAATTGCATACGCAATAAAATATCCTTCTCTGAAAAATATAGCGTGTGCACCTTCTACATGACTTTGTATGTTTGATAAAACTAGGATTCAATCAGAAGGATAAATGGGCAATTAAACAATTAAACGAACACATGATGTTCGATTGTAATTCTATGAGGACGACTTATGGGAAGGGGTTATATTATATTACTAAGTAGTAGACCTCTACTTTCCGCGATAGACCACACTATTTCAAAGAAAGAAAAGACGCGCCATTGCGCTTCCAATACAGCCTCTATCCACTCTAGAACGCCATTAATTTCAAAGATGTTTGCATGAAAAAAGGGGTTGTATTTCTTTTAAAAAATACTTTTTGATGGGCAGGGTGGGTATAACCCCTTCCCATAAGTCGTCCTCATAGAATTACAATCGAACATCATGTGTTCGTTTAATTGTTTAATTCTATTTCGGACGACTTATGTTCGGGGTTATATTATATTACTAAGTAGATGTTCAAATAACATGCAAACAATATTACACGAGTTCCAAAAATGGTAGCATTATTGTATATTATTCTATGAATGTTATACTTGACATGAGCTATACAGTAGAAAGTAACACCGATTGTGCAAAGTCAGTATTGTAGGCTATAGGCCGATTGTAGAACTTTGCGAACACCATTGAATTCGGTGTCCAACCGGCAGTCTTCCGAATGACGTTCAAATCTACGCCGTTTTCGACGCCGTAGATGTGGCGACATGGCGTGTGCTATGTGCTGAGAATATTGAAATGTCAACTCCACATAAACCCAAAGCGTGCTTTATCCATCGAGAGATAGTTTGTGACGAAACAGCTTTATGTGGCTTCTTCAGACCTATTAACACATTTGAGACATTTCCTCTGATATTTTCTGTTCTCAACAGGTATTCTTGTAGGGTTGTGGCAACACAAAGTTCAGGATGGGACGTAAAACGTGGCAGGCAGAGGCAGGGCTGCGGTCTGCCAATGCCCGAGGTTTTGATTCGATCAGTAATCAAAATATCGATGCCATTTGGTGTTTCTTTAATGTTTTCTAATTTCATTAAGGCAAATGACTGGACTCTATGGGCGGTAGCCAAAGCGAGTAATAAAGAAAGTTTATAAGAAAGCTTCTCTAAGGAAATTGTGTTCAGAGGATACCAAGCAGTAATTTCCTTGATAACTACCGCTGGGTCCCACAAGGTTTGATACCGTGATTGTGGAGGCCTAATCTTAGAAGCCGCTTTTAACAATCTTTTTATTCGGAGATCTTCACCAAATGGTTGGTTATTTGTAGTTGGTAGAATAAGAGACAGCGCAGAGCGAGTTGTGTTTAAGGTAGCATAGCTACAACCACCATCTAATTTTTTCTTCAGAAAAGTGATGACATCTGAAAAGTCAGGATAAAAAACGAGTGGTTCTTTTCCACTGTTATACTCCACCAACCTTTTAGAGCTGAAGAGTACTGCTTTAGCGATGAACTTGACAAAGACTCGATCATTATTCTAGCACTATCGATAGGAACTTGTTTCCTTATAAATGCTTGTAGGATAACTTCACTGCCACCAGGGAAAGTTGGTCCGCTATTCAATGTCTTGTGCTAAATGGAGATAATAAAAGATCTTCACTTGATGAAAATATTAACCATCTGTCTTTTGCTAACTTAGCAAAAAGAGGATACCAATGCTGTGATGGCCACTAGGATGTGATGCCATTACGAACAGCTCCCCATCCGGAATGTGAGCATCCGTAAAAATTACCCATTGAAAACAGTCGTTTCTAATAGGGCCGATACCAAATTCCAATTCAAATCCTACTTAGATTGGCCACTTTATTTTATGACAGTGTCGAAATCGTTATCAGACTTTCGCAAAGCATCGCATTTTCTTTTCCAAAATTTTTAGTATACAATATACAAAAAGAAAAGGCATAGCGGACTGAAATAAGTTGGCCTATCAGTTGCGCAAAATCTCTTATTGTGCAACATGTGCTATTAATAAAACGTTCTACGTTCTTCGCAATCTCTTTCCTTTTTCCTGTGGTGATACTGATCTCGTAACATTTTGAATTAATTACGTAAACGAGATATTAAAAAATAGGCATCTTGAAGGTCGGTAGTTGCCATATAGCCCTTCTCACTAGTTGCATTGCAGATGGAACATCTGTCAACTTAAAGTGAGGAGGGTCAATGAAATTATTAAGATTTTTTAGGTTTATTATAAACCTAGAGTTTCCGTTTTTCTTGGGAACAAGAAAGTAGTAAGAAATAATTTCATTGTTAGAAATAATTTCATTCATAGAGCATAATTCAATAGCCCCTTTTGAGAGAAGATCATTGATAGACGCTTGCATCTTCGTCGTTTCTGTAGGACTTAATTCTGGCTCACCAGAGACATAAATTTGTTTAGGCTGACTGTTAACCGGCACCCTGTACCCTTGTAACCGACCTAAAACTACTGGAGTAGCCTTCTTGGAATTATTACCTGATCTGAAGCTATTTGCGATAGCTTGTTTTCTTCTGCCCGCCGTACTGACGATAGGGTTTCGGCTGCGACGGGCGTTTGAAGTTTAAAGACTCCGAATTTGCTGTTGTGGATGTGCGAGGATTTTTCGATCCACTATTGTTGCTTGTTCTGGTGTTAGGTTTAGATTTCTCCTGTAAATCCAAAGCCGATTTTTCGATCTCTTTTGCTGTTTTAATACGTTGAGTAAGATCAGCTCCAAAGAGATACTCATCTACTAGCCCAGATTCCGCTGCTTTTCTCATACCTTGCTTTAAGCTTGGTAACAAAGCTGAACGTCGCTTAAAGGACAAATTGTGATGTAGGTCACAAAGTAAACGTCCTGAATCGCCCAAGGAGCGATAAATGTCTTTAAAATCTTTTTGATTTTGAAGGGCTAGCATTAAATTCAAACCAGAACCTAAAGCTGAAACCGCTATTGAGACTTGTGAATGAATTTGGGCCATTTGATCATCCTTCTTCTTGGAATCGTTTTGAAGAAAGCCATCAAACTCTACGTTTAGCTTTGGTACGGAGAGAAATTTTGAGTTTTCCGGGACCGGATATTTCTTGGAAATATTTGCACGGTCATCGGCCATTAGGCCGTCCTCAACAATCGGTTTCCAACGAGATAAGATCTCGGAATGCAGCGGGGTGCCGTACTCTATTTTCTTCTCTGGAGCACTTCCCAATGATTCCAATATCTCGTCATCCACAGAGATATGTAGCTCCAGACTATCATTGTCGATAGCAGATTTGTCGGTAGCAGGAACACCGTGTCGCGAAGCGATACTGTGTAATGACGAATCGTCAGATTCGGCACTGCTTGCTCTGTCTCTCGTCAAAGTACCCTTGTCCGTCTCGAAGAGATGGACGGGCTTTGAATTCGACTCGACGAGTTGAATTCGTTTTTCGGTCTCCAGTTTTTCCAATCTACTGAGTATTTCCCTATAAATACCAGTGGATGAGGATTCACTTCTTGAATAGGTTGACCGATGACGAGACCGACTTCGAGTAGGGCTCCTGCTGCGAGATCGTCGAGTAGAACGCGATGAGCGATCAGTTTCGGAATGACGATCTCGATGACGACGGTTATGACTTCTTTCTTCATAATGACGATGTTTTCTATCTCGATGTCTTCCGCTCATGTCTGTAGGGATTCTAATAAATGTCAATATTAATTCTGATGAATGACAAAATATCCTTACTACTACCACGTGTAATATCAATATTATTTACAAGAGTAAAGGATAATACAAATATCACATTTTCATACAATTGCAAATATTTATGAGAAAAACATACCACCCCACCGAATTTACCGATATATCTTCGTAAAAACTGAAAACTGAAGATTTTTCAGGAGGGATAATTAGGCTGCGTGTGGTTGCTATCACACAAAGAGAAGTAATAGCGTTCTAGAGTGGATAGAGGCTGTATTGGAAGCGCAATGGCGCGTCTTTTCTTTCTTTGAAATAGTGTGGTCTATCGCGGAAAGTAGAGGTCTACTACTTAGTAATATAATATAACCCCGAACATAAGTCGTCCGAAATAGAATCGCAGTTAACCGTGATAATGATAATATTGGGAATGAAGAAATTTCTGGTGCAAACTAAGTCTAATCAGTTTTCCTTTAATAAGCACTGCAAAATGTAAGGTATTGTAACATTCGTGCTAAATGGATAGTCCACGAAAGTAAGTAAAATGTGCAGCTTTATAGGAGAGAATGCTTTTCAAAACCATTAATTATCTTTTCTCCTTGAGATACAGATATTTGGAACGTTTGTGATACATATTATATGGAAACTGATATATGATGCAGCTGAGAAGCTCGTTCTATAAGGTCATTAGAATCAAAGAGGTCGTATAGTTATAGTCTTAATACCCAAGTAGTTTTATTTCATTAGTTTCCCCATTAGAGAATTTGTATTAGTTACCATAACTCTAGAGGACAGATTTTATTAATTGTCTATATCTCCATATCTCATCTGTTTAAAATATCCATAGCATAGAATTTTAATTCTAAAGTATTAATGGATTCTAACGTTACCATCGAAGAGCTCTAAATCAAATCTCAGTTAGAATGTAGAGTAGTTATTAAAATGTATATTAGTAATTATAGATCTGTTAAGTATTTGTTAGATGCCGTCACACTAATGTTACCTGTAGCTCTAATTAATTTGTGTTTTGTTATATATTTTTATCTTCAGATCATTCAGTAAGCACAAAGAGTTTTTCCCACTGGGCAATACCAAACCTGCTAATTAAATATAAAAATGCTATATTTATGTACATCATCACCAAGTAAGAGTTTCTCATAGTATTTTGCTAGATGCAAATTTTTCTGGCTGCGTCACACCTGTAATTACGCTACCAAGTTGCATCTGCCAAGAGATTCTAATCTTCTGTTTAGTTTGCTAGTCTAGTCGTAAGATTAAAATGTGCCAAAAAGCAAATTACTGATACTGCAACACGCTGAGCACTGTACAAAGGAGTGAGGGATTTTTGCCCTAAATGTTGACAAGATGTGATGTAAAGGTGAAGGAAAATTTAATCTTGAGTGAAAACAATTTATTCAGCATTTTTGTAGTGCACATGCTAAAAACCAAAAGTAATAACAACGGACTGAATGCAGTTTATAGGCTCTATATTCAGAAATTGTTTGCAGAAATTTGAATTAAAAATCATTTTTACCTTTTTCATTTAATGTCTTCCTCCACCTATTCAAACAGACTTGACTTGCATACAAAGATGTATTTTTCAAACGTGAGAAACTCAGTTTCATACAAGACTAAATCTGAAAAGATATTCGAAAGTTTTGCGACGTGTTTAAAGTTTTATTACTACAGTTCTTTCTTTTCGGTGGAAAAGTTAAAGTTCCTTAATATTGATTAAGATGTTGACTTGTTTAACGTATTTTTGTTATAGCATGAAATTCAGTCTATTTGAAGAAAATATATTTTCAGTCTGTCGAATGTGTTTTATGTATATATGCAGGAAAAAATTCTAGTTATTTCTCAATAGGTGAATTGCGGCACAAGGTAATTTATTATTCTAAATATTATTTTGCTTGCCGGTTATTAACAGAAGGAAGCTATTTACCAGATTACCACCAACTCTAAATAATCCACATAAATATTGCATTTTTAAACAACACGATCGATCGAAAAGATAAGCTACACGTGTAAAAGTAAAAAAGTTTGGTAAAAATGAAATTATTAGATCTACTGTAGTATATGTTCTAATGTCTAATATGTATTGTAACGCTCTTTATCCATTAAATAGATTGCTTCATGATGTCATTCTAAATGTATTTAGCGGTATGGATATAAATAAGTTAAATAAAAATTTAAGGATTTGATGTTTAAAAAAATTAAGATAAATGTCTGGTTGTAGCCAAGCTTTGCTTCCTAATTATTATGTGGTGTCTCTATATTATAACTTATGTATAATTTTGATTTGAATGACCGGTTCACCTAAAGAAGTTAGTCCTTCTCTCTGGGTGGCAATTACTATGGTAATTTTCTGACTGGACAATGACATCTTTCCATGGATCATGTCATAAGCCATAGCCAACAGGACTGAACATGTCATTCAGATAATTTTCTGAAATGTACTCTTTTATTAAACCTTTTGCTAATGATAAGTAACAATCTAAATGTATGTAGGTAGGATGTAATTGCTTAATTAACTCTAAATGGACACGTAGTATTAACCCCGGTTTAAAATAATAATTTGGATGTTAAGTTCTGTCATTTTAATAATGATGATGGTTGATGGCTAATTGTAACTTCGTGGAAACTTAATCTTCTCTCTGTTAGATTAAATGTCTACACATTGTCTATGTACTTACTAATACTGTTACGGATAATGAGAAATTGTAGGATGCTTTTCAAATGCTTTGATGTATTTAACAGTAATTTGTGTAGACATTAAGCTCTGTCGCTAAATATCAATAAGTAGTGTAAATTGTATCTTCGACAACCCATTGTAATCAATGGGAAAGGTAGCAACAGGAAAGACTAGATCAATGCCAATGGTTGTGTATTGTATGTACTACTAAATATACAGCATTGTCATCAAAGATCTGTAATCAGTAACTTATACTGTTACGTACTTACATACAACTAGGTGTGTACTGTATTCTGTATAGTGTGTAGTCAAGTAGAATAAGATAATGAGGTGCTCTTAACATTTTGTCATCTCAAGTCAAGTAAACCCTGTCGTCCAACTCAAAAAAGAAACTGGAGCAAACATCATCAGTGATTTAAATCTATAACATCATTCTGAAGCAAAACCATGAATTTTTAAAGGCAGGTTTACAGGGCTAAAAGTTGTCTCATTGATTGTCAATGTAGTGTATCTCTGCAGAATTGCAACAATTAATATTGAATGCTTACTATATAGCCGTGTAAACCTAATAGACATGTAGCTACCTAATAGTTATGCAACTATCATCCTAATTATATTATATTTACTTTTAGAAATGAATCAATCTCTGTGTGCGACTATCTGTATTTACTAAACCAGCAAGCAATCATCAGTGTTTAAGGATAATCATATTAATAAAGTAAAATTCTAATTAGGTGAAATTAATCAATCAGTGTAATGCAGCTTTATGTGTATATCACCTAATATAAAACATTATTTAGGATTAACGGCTTTTTAATTGTAGAAATGCCAGCTTCTTGTTCCAAATTTTGTTTAATGCATAGAATAAAAAAAATTGGTTTAAAAAGGAAAAATTGATTTAATTGCAGAATCATTACGTGCATTTTATTGACTCATAATTACTATTCTTTCTTATCAATAATATTAACACATTATTTAACACGTTCTATATTTCTTTGTCTCTGGCGGATTGTGTCCTATGCGTCCACTATCCTTGTAACCCAAGAGATATACCTGTATTCACGCAACTCTCATTTAAACAATTTTTCATAGAAATAGGAAATAAATATTCAATTGAAGTCTGACCTGAAGATGTCTTAATTGCGAACAACAAAAAAGTCCACAAGTTTCATTTAATTGCATATTATGCTTATAATATATTTACTTACAATTAAAATTGTTGTCTTAATTCTTTGCAGAAATTAAAAGGCAACTAATCACTTCTTGTATGCATATAGTGTCTTCTAACAATTCATGTGTGATTTACGAAGACAATGTGAGATTATTAATAATAACAATTAACACATTTGTAACCCACATCATGTCGGTTTACGTAACAACCGAGCTCCGTCGCATTAATTGATAAATTTATGTCTTATATGAATGTTGTGCCAATTTAAGTAACTATCATAAATAATATCAAAACAAATACGAACACACAAAAGGTAGCAATGGTACCATTGCAGTTCTATACACAATTAATACAATCGATTTATCACTAATATTTTGTTACATTATTATTTGACATTGAAATACATACACAGACAGATGTACAATTTTAGATTTACACTAGTATCTATTTTACAAATAACCAACAGATTTGTTTCCTAGTGAAACAAATAAGATAATCAATGATTTTTACCTATAAGGTACATTTAATTCTAAATTATAGATGACTAATAATTACATTCACTATACGTTATGATTTACTTAAGTTTTAATCTTGCTAATTCAATAGTAAATATTACCTATATTTACACCTTATAATTAACCAGTAACCATTGTCAGACAGTACAGTGTAGGAAGTAAGGAACATTGTGACATGCGACGAAAGATACTTAAAATTTATTGCATTTGCCAGACTTAATACTAATTTATTCAAAGTTTGTGTTTCCTGTAATAAATAAGTTAGCGCATTAAGATGCCTACTAAGAGGACTTATACTATTAGGTACTTATAAACGCATGTACTAATTAAGATAGGGCATTACAGCCTTGGTTATTTGGTTTCCGACGAACCATAAGAAAATGCGTGATATCCTGATATCTTGTATTGCTATTGCTTATATATTTTCATATGTATGTAAAGTGTACTTCATAATTCAGTTTGTATATTTTATCGTCAGAAATCGAGACGAGAATATTTAGTTATTTACACGTACTTACAAACACTGGCATGAATTCATCTCTTGACAACAACGTTTACTAATTAACAGTACATATCGTAATGTTATAATAAATAAACTTTTTAAAGAGTTGCCGTACAACTCAACAACACTGTAAAATTTATATTCGTACATTCCAATACGATTGACATGACAACCTAGTAGATGAGATGGACGTCCTTAAGTTTTCCTTACCATACTTAATTAACAAGTCTTTATACCGCATACCGGAGCAAAAAATTGCATACTAAGTAGTTACTTATGTGTACTGTGTCACCAATTAATACCGATAGTTTAATTTTACACTGCAAACTACAATACTGTAGAACGTCGTACTCTATTAATTTTATGTAAATGAGATTAACAATTGATATGATAAGTCTATTGAGCGTGCACTAAATATCTATACTTAACCTACGAACTACAAGTGTAAAAATTATTATTAGACTAGTTTCTAGTACAATGTACAGAATCCTACATTATAAATTAAAGTTTTAATATGCTTGATATTATAATAGGAAACCTAGTATACCATTATTGGGGCCGAGTTTCAGAAAACATTGTGTAAAAAACATTTACGGGGATAAATGCCTTAAAACTTCATACACTGCTAAAGTTTGATTTTACTACAACTTATTAATAGTTAACTAAACAAGGGTTATGACTTACGGGATTCTGCTAACACAATAAATAATTTACAAAATTATCATAGAACAGTTGTGCTTGACATTGAGTTTAATGTTGGCAGGTTAAATTTTTCAATGTCGCCAAATTATCAACTAAATATTGGATACAATTATGTAGATTCTGTGCTATCTCTTTAGTTTTAACTGTCATTAATTACAATAATGACATATTATAGCTGCTGTTCTTAAATTACTAAATGCTCTTTGTTCTGTGCTGTCCACTGAATTTTACACAGACTAGACTACTATTATAGTAGTACATATACATCTTCCGTAAGGGCTAGAATATTAAATTTAATGACCAGTGGTAGCTCGGACAAATATTATATCAAACATTATACTCATTAGAAATTAGTTAGAAAAAGATAGAAATACTGGCATATCATAGTGTTAGTTTTGATATTGCTAATAAATGCATTCCGTCCATCGATAATACAGAGATAAGTTCAATTTCAATATTTAAAGCCTGCGTACTTACATAATTAACACTTTTAATTATTAGTTTCTTAAACAGTTGATGTACCATAAGGTGTAGGCAGGTTATATACAATTTCATCCAGTACAGTTAAGGGTATATTTTAATAGGTACTAGTAGCCATTGCTATATCTTGATTGTGTGTTTATAATAGTTTTTCTAGTTTTCTAAGGCGGAATGTTACGTAACGGAAAAACTCCGAATTATAACGCTGATACACAGTAATGTATAATTACAATATCATAGGAATATAATTACCATAGTATCGCGTGGAGTTATAATTATATCTACAATGATAATATCCATAATCATTTAGAACAAAATCCAAAGAGGACTGGTTGCTAGTTTCTTTAGGCCGACTTTCAAAAGGGGCCAAGTTTAACTTGGGAATATAGGCCGTCAATCCGTAATTAACTTGACTTGATCTGATAACTTTCGATAACGAATAGCAGTACCACTAATTGAAGGAAAAAAGAATCAGATCGCGAACACACACTACATACGGCTCAGCAATTATGCATAAAAAGTTTCCACATAAAACGGAAAATCACGGACTTTGAATAAAATATATTATTAATTCAAGTTCAAGAGAAATATTGAAAACTAGAGGTATTTACCAATACGGAAGTTGCTATCACAATCTTAAAAACCGATTCCCAAACAGTAAATTAAAAACTTCTAAATATTTTATCGTAAATACTGATGGCAATTTTTATGATGTTAGAAGAAAATACTTAGCTTATTATGCCTTTCTTTTAAAAGCAGGGTTAATACCATACATTTGAAAGAGTAGCACACAATTCATTTCTTCTAGATCATAAATGATATTGACAGTAAGAACGATTTTCACAGATGTATAGTAAGTTAACCATAGATGCACACTTATATTTGACACACTTTCACAATCCACTTTGTAATTGTAACTCACGCCCCTTCAATTATGCAAATATCATACATACAGAATTATCTACTTGTAGTTCTAACGTGGAAACTGGAAAACTTGAAAAATACGTAATTAATTGTAAAAAACTATCACTAATTAGAGCAAGACAAAATTCACGAAGCCACGTCATACATTAAGCAATTAAACAAATATTATTTGAGCAAAGATATTTCATACTCCTATTACTATCTAGATCAAGGCAAAATTCATGTCACAAATCATGTTATTTGAAAAACGCTATTTCACTCGTGTTACTATTTAGATCAAGACAAAAGTGACAAGGTCGCGTCATTCACTTAAACTATTAAACAAATATTATTTAAGCACAGATACTACTTAGTTCAGCAACAGTCTGGCACTGTGGTACGATTGAGTACCGTCCAGGCACTTATCAGAGGTTCAAGGGCACTATATTTTCAATCAATCTTATAAAATGTATATTGGAGGCTGAATAGCTGCATTTGTGAAAATGCACAAATTAAAATACGAATTCAAATAAATGTTCAATGGCAGTGTATAATAATAAACGGAACTTGCACACAAATAAATATGTGCACAGTATAATATACATGATCAAGTAATGTTTTCTAACAGGTACAATGAATAATATTAAATACAGAAGGGATTATATTGGTAACATGATTACGAAATTAAACAGATGAACAGTTAAAACTTGCAAATATGTTGTAGAGTATTAAGATATTTGTCAATAATAATATGTGCTTCACAAAACTTTTCAGTCGCCCAATTGTAAGATAAACGTCAATAATGTGATAAGTAAAGATACATAAGTGTATACCTGTCATGTACAAGAACCTCGCTAATTAAATAGGGAATGTCTTGACATATCTCTGCTATTGTTCGTCTTCTGAGTCCAAGCCTCAAAAGATGTGAGGTCTAAAGATATAACGATCACTTCACTAAAGTACTTTAAATAACTCATTCAATTCTCGATTGGGTCAGTTACCCACTCGAACTTTGTTGGTAAATATTATATATTAAGCAACCTTCTCCTGATTTTTATTGGCGCACACATTATAACGACTGCCGTAACGTATCAATAAAGTACGTCGGTGCACAATATCATTTTTAAAATACTTACACTACAGATAACAATATATTAGTGTGCAAAGCTTTAAACAATTATCATTTATTTTGGGATATAGACGCATTAGAGCCATAAAGTTTAGATGTGTTACTATTGCTTTCGTGTAAATTGTTCCCACTATTACTATTTCCATTTCCTCCGTTGCTACCTGACAAAGACGGCTTTTGAAAAGATCCGAAAGCAGAAGAACTGGGACCAATGGGTGTCCCGGTTGTTGACGCGGGAGAGGAATAACTTGTGGGCCAATTTGAATTAGAACTGTTTCCGATGGTTAGTTGTTGTTGAGAGTGCTGATGATGCATAACAGGATTTTGCTGGGAATTGTAATGAGGGAGTACCAATGGAATTTCACCCCTTGAAGCGATTGACTCTCGGCCGACGGTTTCCGTTTTTACTGAGGCACGTTGCTGCAGCTGAAGAGCGTAGAGACATTCTTCTAAACATCCAAGTGTTGCTTGAGATGTTGCCTTTAGCACCAATAGTTCTGGATCTGTGCTTTTGTGTCCCGAGCCTGTACATTAAAACGTATTTCAATTTATGGTTATACAATTAGCAAAATCCCAAACCAAAAATAAATTCGTGACTCGATATTAACGATAAAAATAATCTCATAATGCTCAGAGAATAATAAAAAAAATAGATAGCGAGGAAAATATAATAAGGTTTACAAGTATCAAAACTAAATTGGTTTGTAGCTACAAGTACTTGTAATAATTATTTATTTACCTGAGATAGGAAATCTGTCCACAGATTGGCCTAAATCTTGACAACAATTTTCTGCTTTTTGTAGCCACTCTTGCACATGGGCAAAAGCATCTAAAATCGACAAATTTGTAGGGACCATTTTGGCTGACGATGATCCATGTTCTCTCGACACCAAAGGACTATTTGTCTGCAAAAAATTAAAAAGGCGAAATGATATACTATTATCTGTACACAAATGATACAATCTTTAATAACACATGGGACTACTAGACTATGTTTTTTCAAATCTTAACTTTGTCTTAGCTTTACAGAAATAAAGATGTTATGTATACTGTCTAGTTATATAGGTAAAAGGTAATTCATTCAATGGAACCACAAAACGTCCTTTAATAATTCATTAACATATGTCAACCTATACGATTGCAAATTATACACCATGGCAGGGTTGCCATTGTTTGTTATTGTAACCATTTTTAATTACCTGTGCTAAAGCCTGGGAATGTAATTCAGCTACTACTCTTAGTCGGGTGATCCATTCTTGTCGCTCTTTAGCATCGACTGCTCTGAGTTTGTAGACGTCCCCAGATGCAGAATTAACCACGAATGTATGAGAATCTTCTTCACTGGGAGAAATTACTGCACCAGCTAAATGCAAGGCCCCTCTTGGTTGCTTTTGGACTTTCATTTCAGCTTCCGACTAATAAATATAAGATAAATCGCAATAGAATCCTTGATTAATTAATTTATTAAAAGTTGTTTTGTCTCTCTCTGGGTTGCCTTTATTAAAAATTGAAATTATGCACCTCTATAGTCATGAATTGAAGCAAATTAAAACAATTACTAAGCAGTTTGATCCTACTGTTATATAAGTGTGCTTATTGTGTACCCTTTATTTGTGTTCAATCTATTTCACATCTCATTTCACTAATTGTGTAATTCCAACTTAAGCAGTTCAAAATATTCCACTATATATTGGAATATGAAAAATTGAAAGTGTGCACATCTTTGTCCCTCTACTTAGTTAAAATTAAATAGTTGTTATTGAAAAGCAAGAATTTTTTCCATTCTAAGTGAAAAGTTGTTTAAATTGTATATTTATTTAAAATTATGAGACAGAGGCAGACGAATTATGAAAATAAGACGTTGGAGAGAATTCATTTTAAACGAGTTGCAGCGTTAAGAACGAAATAAAATAGAGTCAGGGAAATATAAAGTTAAATGATGTATATAGTTATCCATTATGTACTAATTCAAAAATGAATTATTTGGATTTAAAATAGTCTAAACCTATCGCTATATGTCAGTAGTCACTATACAACATAGCAAAATTATTTTTGTAAAGTAATAATGTCAAATATATTAATACTTACGACATGATATTCTAGGATGCCTTTGTCAGGATTGAGTACCAACCAGCGGTACTGCCACCCCTTCATCACATTTGTGTATTTATTAAGCGGACCTTCGAAGTGCTGCCGAAGTTTTAGGTTTCCTCCTTGCTGCATTTTAATGAGTTAATTAAATTGAAACCTTAACTAATTCTACGTACTCCAACGTAGTTCACGTGTACCACTTAATCAATTCCTCAAATCACTCCGTTTTGAATTTTCAAAATATCCTCGAGAAAACAATACAATTTTAATTTAATAGAACTAGCTGAAACAGAGCCCCAATGCACACAGAATGAGAAACACCAGCCCTAGTGAAAATAATTTTTCTGAAATCATATCCTTTCAAATTTCGTGTACGAATCCATCCCAAGAGCGGATTTTAGTGTACACTACAATGCTATTATTAATAGTTCTTCCTCTTTAACTTCACTAGTTTCACTATAACTACGTTGTTAGATTTGCAACAAAGGAATGCAGATAAGATTACAGCGATAAGAACTAATTGGCTTTTTACTATTGTGTTGTGTCTCCTAATCCCTATTTAATTTTTCTCGACAATCAACTATTCTAGAGCTGGGCCACGCTTATCTCGCTTCTTTTTTGATATATTTTGTGGGTATAATAGTAATGTGTAAGATACAGATTCCATGGGAGAGCGTGTAGTGTAATTTTGAAAATAGCGAAAACATCAAATGTATTAATATTTACTTTGTAGGCTACACACATAGGCTGTCTTAAGGATGCACCATATGTATATTACCGTATTCATCTCATTTTTTATCAAATTATTTCGCCTTTTGTTCTTTCCTGGCTAAGTAGTGAGCTGTGAAGGAAACCTGCCTGATTGATTCTATTGATTTTCACACACGCTTTTTTCATAGCTAACTGCTTCGCCACAGCATCAACAAAAGACCAATTATTCAGAGAAGTATATCTTCTCTGTATGTGTTTTCGCGGATACCCGGTATAAACATTAATTTTTATTAATTGCTTGAATATTGGTATAGTTATTTGGTTTTCAATGTGACTCAAAGGTGAATATTGAATTTTTGTTCAATTGCGAATTTAAATGCTTTCGAATAATATTGTCACTGGACTATGTATGATGAGGAAGATATAGAATGACCAAATCACCTAATATGTTCATAAATGATTCCGCCAATATTTGATCTAAGCGTCTCCTGCAATAACATCATTGTACCCATTCAAAAACGTGGGTAAAAAATTGATGAACAATTCATATGAAAGCCATAGAACTGGTATTTCCTGTACAGTCATGAGCCCTGAGATTTCCAACTTTAATTGGCATTAGTACCAGAGGACATTATTTTTGGATACCAATTTCATCATGAATGTCCTCGCCAGTTTGCAAATGCAAGCCTTCCCTGGTACCTCGGATGTATGGCTTGTGTTGCCTGTTGACTGTGCTGCCAAAATATTTTCACTAATTATTTTCAATGACGGAGGCCTTTTATATAATATCATTGGCACCAGTCCAGCAACTTCGGTCAACTTCGCAAAGCCCCTTGAGAGGTCGCTTCTAAAACTGAGCTAAAACTTAGGACAGTGGAAGGGGATGAATTCACGGAGATAGTAACCAAGGATAAAAAACCCATTAATTAAAATTTTTAAAGAGGGCTTGTTGAACAAGGATGCCTACGAAGCGGTGTTTTGGATATTGATAAAACATGAGTTTTCTACAGCTCGCAATGCAATGGAAAGAAACAAAGGACATACTGAGGGGGGAGCTGTAAGGGCTGAAGCCCCCTCCCCCTGAAATCCAATAAAAAAGAAATAGCAAAAAGTTTCAGAATTTTTTAGATTTTTAGGCTATTTTGACTCATTTTTGTCAAAAAATGCAAAATGTTTTCGCAGTATCTATATGAAATGTTAGCCCCCAGAAATTCAGTTCTGTATTCATGTTTGGAAACTATCATAAATTGTAAATTCAGTAATCAGTCACCGAAAATTTCTTGGTTGTAGTTACACCAATCGAATCAATAAAAACTTAATTTAAACACTTAAACTTAATTTAAATTCATATATAACCTAAATTAAGTGTCATTGTTCATGTTTGTTTGTGAGCTAGTTGTGCTTACAAAGCTTAGATAATGTAATAGGATAAATATGCAGATATTTAGAAATCAAACTATTTCTGAATGTGTTCTTACTAAGAGGTTATTGGGATGTAATTGATTAAAATGATCAGAACGCAATAGCCATACTATAATTGTAGCCAATATTACGGATTCAGTTGCAGATAGTGGCTTTTAGCCCTAATGTGACAAGTGTGACAGACTTCACTGTGTACGTAAACAGAATCCACTCTGTTCAATAAGCATATAATATACAAGAAAATATAATACCAAAAGCATTCATTTAACTCTATACCCTTCGTCTTCTGCCTCCTCCCCTTCGTCTTATAAGTATATGCAGGAGACCCTCTTTCTTTTGGAAAAGGAGTTTACCTATGTGAAAGGAACTAGTGCAAACTACAATGACAGATTCGACATACACTTGTTTCCGCGCAACCGGAAATTACGTCAGAGCTGCAAAAATCGTTACTAATTCCATTTTATTCCACCCCATATTATCTACCTTTTGGCTATGTAAAATTCAATGGTCTAAGTTAATCTCGGGGAAATAATACTTACTTTTCTGCACTGCTACCAATAATTGCTGATTTTCAACCCAGTCTCATTATACCTCTCTCATTATGCTTCTAAGCGAACTATAGGGCTCCCTTGCTCTCACCAATCCCAAGTGAAATATAATATTTAATATTATCCATTATTCTGGTATTTTTTTGTCTACATTTTCACGAGAAGAGAAACAGCAAGCTGAACAGACTGTTTCTTAACAGCAGCTTCTACAAAATTACAAACAGGATTTAAAGATCTTTTCGCAGCTATTTTCCAAATTCATCATGCAGCAGGAAAAAAATCCATTTCAAATCTCTCTTGTAAATTGAAATAAATTAAAGTTTCTTTAGTTTTAAGAATTTTATGAGTGCAAAATTATCGTTTTCGTTTTTTATAGGTATTGAGCAACGTTTTCAGTTATTGCGGCTTAGAAGAATTAAAAAGATGCAGACTGGTTTGTCATTTATGGAAAGAAGAATGTCAACCTTACATTCGCAGACGTGCCAAAACAAATTTCAACTCCGACGACTTGACTAGAAAAAGAAAATTTACCATGCTAATGAAAAACGCGGATTATTTGCCAATGTCAAGTTTCCACTTCGTAGGAAAACGAGCTGTAGATCAAGTTGAACAATTTTCCCAAGATTTTGATCCCTCAGTAAATAACCTTCGTTTGAATTGCTTGAATACAGAGGTAGAACCAATTTATTTATTCAGTTTGTTCGGAAAATTTAGTAATCTCAAGAAACTAGAGCTAAAACGTCTTCCCCCTTCATTTCATACGACAGAGAGGATTTTTTCTACAGAAGCAGAAATTACACTTTTGCAAACTGTGGAAAAAGTTACTTTGGCCCAAGAATGCAGTTTGGGCATTACTTTAGATTTACTTAAAATGTGTCCAAACATGGATACATTTAAATTCGGTTCGTTCAATAACGTCAGCAACCAAATCAAGGCCCTTAAGTCCCTTGATTCCAGTCGTCATTCTAAAATCAAAAAGATAAAAATTAAAAGAGTGGATTTCGAGTTTGAAACAGCACTAGAAATTTTTTCTCTTCTCACTCAATCAAAATTTGAACTGCAAAAACTAATGTTCTCCCATTGTGCAGTAAAAGAAGACCCAAACAACCAACTGGGAGAACTAATTTCTCAACTTCTCCAACAACAATCTGCAACTTTGCAAAAGTTAGAGTTGCCGTCTGCGCCTTTTTGGGCGTTGGGAAATTCTTCAGGAAGCTTAGCAATAACATTTCCACAAATGGACACTCTAAAAAGAATAATTTACCCTGATTTTACATTCCATTACTCTTTCCCTTCTATATCGAATTATTTTCCAAATCTTAGAGTTCTGGACTTGAAAAATGTTAAAATCTATTCTATTATTTTAATTGAAGAATTTCCACTGAATAGGGACAATAATATCAATGTCCCAACTAATTCCCCCTTTAATCTTCATAGATTACTACTACCTGACAATCTGAAACCTTGTCAACATGATTTCGTCGTCAGTTTAGCCAGAGTATTTCCACTAGTTGAAAATATTACATTATTATATGAAGAACCGGATATACTAGAATACATTTGGGAGTCTTGGCCCAATGTCATCGGTCTTGATATTTCTGGGAACAACTGTTTTATAAATCCCAATATTCCCAATTACTACGAGCATAATGCAATATACTTAGGACTAGATAGAAACGACTTCAATATCGAATCGCAGGTAATTCAAGAAGACTATCGTCGACCTGATTTCACTGTCAATTTTACCAAACCATCTATCAGGAATTTAAAAGGTAATCAATTCAAACTAGGATACACTTTTTGTATGTTTTTATTGATAAAGTACTATAGCAGTTTATCTATTTAATTTCTATTATTTTATTTTAGAACTCAGAACACTAAAAATTTCATCAGCAGGCTTGACGGATATTACTTTCTACTGGGGAATTTCTGAGCTTCATAAATTAATACACCTGGAGCTAAAATGTCCGAATGTAAGTGAAAAGTATTTTTCATGCATTTTACAGTAGAACTTTTACTACTGTAAGTATTTTTATTACGAGTTTTTTATTTTATAAAACTTACCGGTCATTTTTTAAATAACAAAATAATAGATAACACAACAATGTTTGGACGACCTTGTCCAAAAGCTACCCTCGTTAATCAGTTGGTCAAATGATAATCACGAAGATGGAATAAAATCGTTTCATACAGACTTTGCGATTGTTTTCTCGTTTTGACGAACTAAGGAATATTTTGGTAATTAAAGAATATTTTGAGTAATTAAGGAATGTTTTTGGTAATTAAGGAATATAAACTTAAAATGCCACGTAACTTTATTTCTTTTCATGGTAGGTCCTGTAATATATTAACTTAGGTATTCGACTTTATTTCTGAGGGGGCAGCAATATGATGTCATTTGACCATCCATATGAAAAATTTAGTAATTCGCTTTTGTCGAAAATGAATCAAAACTTGCCTATAAATAACATAATCTCACAAAACGTTAAATTCTGTGGCTTAGTATAAAAATAATTATAGGGCTTCGGCCAGCTAATTATGACAATGGTTGTACAAAGACCAAGGGACCGATGTATTTAGGCACTGTTGCAAAATAATTATTTAATCAAAACTGATTATTAGTGTTTTCAAGTTTGAATGCCCTATAGATTTCACCCCACGTCGTTTTCATAGAATTCAGTTTCAATCTAAAAAATATCTGTGCATAACTTAGGTAGTTTCAACCTATAATATATACTGGAAAATGTATTTATATTCTACACAATATGAACATATATAGGCAAATGGGAATTATTTACAGTTCATGATAATTTTTTATTGTAATATATTTATGAGATAAAAAATTAGTTTTACTGCCATCATTGGTGACACTGGTTTTATTTTTTTAAACACGTAGACTAGGTTTACAACTTTATAGGTATTGAGTTGTGCAAATTCCTAATTTTAAGCAGTTCAATCATAGCACTCTCGGATAACGAGTAAAATGACGGCAGAAATGAATAACATATTACTTATACAAAGCATTGAACTTTTAAATGTTGAGACTTGTTAACAATAATAGTGGTATAAATAAAAGTTTAAGTTACCACCCATACTAGCTACTACTATAGTTAATTAATCAACTTTTCAACTTTATCATTGAACTAGTATATATTATAATAAACATTCCTGTTTCATTTACAGAAAACAAATCAACAAATAATTCAGTCTAACTGCGATTACAATAACTAGGTATGACTAGGTAAAACATAGCAAAGGCCATGAATATCTACGCTTTCTTTAAATGTCATCAACACAGCTAAAATTGATAACATTTTAATTAGACACCATTGCATTCAGTTAACATTTAACAAGTTAACAATTTTGTTGCTTTATCAACGACATTGAGCCTTTATGCACCATATTTACGGAAACCGACTAATAACTCATTTCTGTCCTGTAGTCTAATTTTACTCACACAAAAACACTAACGAATGAGATTTTCAAAACAAAAAACACATTTACGTGAAAATTAAACAAAATACAATTATTAGTCATTCAAAATCAGTGAACGTATCACTTAGATTTTAAATTATGATTGTCAAAAGTATTTGTACATCAATTGAAAACTCTATTCCTAACATTTATCTAAAGGAAAATAACATTTAAACTAGTGTAAATCTTAATGAAGTAACAATAAAAAATTGACTAGGAATTGTATCTTGTTCCATTGAATGCTAATGCTAATCTATATAGTAAATCTTTTTACATTGATGCATATTATTTATATAAGTACGAGTATATCAGTTATTTTTACAAACATAGAAAAATTTCATAATAGAAATAGATATCCAGAAGACGCGCATGTACCTTGTGATCGCGGTTATAATACTTAGAGATATTATGACGCTGATCGTACAAAATTATACTGCGGAGTACACAAGTATATTCGTCACTCCTACTGTCGGAAAAGGTATTGATAAAATGAAATTGTGTCCGAATTTCGAATAGCAACACAGAAAACCGTTTTTCCATGCTAAATACAATTTCAATCCCATATCACAAAAATCTAATGTGACTTACCTAATTGTATTATACATTAAGGTTGTCGTAATCTCTATGTATCTCCTGCTTGCTATTATATTAGGGTTTTCAACAACAATTATGATTGTGCTACTTTGTAAGATTTGGCTAACAGTTTATACTTATAGGTATCGTAACTTGTAACATCGATGTGTATTGCTAGAGTATGTTATATACATACTACATAAAATGTAGCAGTGGCCAGTGGCATATCAGTATATTTATATGTAATTGGCAGATTTATTGCTTTGAAATCATAAATAATTCAATTTTCAAGTTTTTTTTATAACACTACTAATGATGATCACGAGATAAAGTATGTTATAATGTTCGGTTCAGCGTCAGTAGAGTAAGTTATATCGCCCACAAAATCATAATGTTGTAATAGCTGATGTTTTCTTTTTTTGCAATTTGTTTTGTGGCGAGGTGTTAATATCAATCATGAAAAATGAAAAATTTAATAAATATTTTTGTTTCGTTCAAGATTTAGTCATTTCTTGTTTCAGAGATCAAGTGAAGAGATAATTCTGAAAATTAATTTTTCTGCACAGTTCAACTGTGTTAGTCTATTATTATAATCACCTAGCTATAGAAAAGCTTTCTTCGATTGATCAATCATCCAAAGTTTTAAGTATCCATACGAATTATATAAAACTAGTACAGAAATTGCAAATTGTTGCAAATGTTCTGTCCATATTTTAGCATCATGATTTAATTTATCCTCATATCATTAAGCTTTGACTTGGGTTCTTTTTAATTTGCGTATTAAAAATTTTACAGAAAAAGCGAGTCTCGTTCTCCTTCAATTTGGTGTAATTAACAACATGCAATTTCCAAGTCATTAATAATGTACAGTAATCTCAAAAGTTCAAGATTTTACGTCTTCTTTCCAATACAAACTTGTAAATGCATGTTGGCAGTGGATTAAAAGCAACCTTAAATTAAACAGCAAATATTTGTTATTTTCAAATGAACCTGTCCTATCACCTGTGACACTTTATTTCTTGCAGAGTCACAATATTGCCATAATATTTGTAACTTTGGCTGCAGCACCTGTGTAATTTGTTCGACTTTCAATATCCCAGTAGAAAATTAAGGAAATATTAGTACACATAAATACATTATCATTGACGTAAAGAAAATAGTCATAGCATTATTTTTCTGAGAAATTGTTACCCAAATAGTTTGGCCTTTCTTTTTTGAATAGATACCGATTTCGTATAAAGAAATTCCTGCATGAATCAAATCTGTGGACATCAGAACTACATCTCGCAATACCTGCAAACCATAATTAACATTGATCAGTTAAACGATTATTAAAATAATTAAAAAGTTCATCGCTGTTATACATCTGTAAGCATTTATTTATGAGTACGTACGACGTAATACATACAAATAAATACTCTATGAAAAAGTTCGAATATAAACAGATAGCATATAAAACGCCCAACTCTAACATTTCTTTGAAGCAGAAAGATTGAGTTATGACATGACCACTTACTTGGTGTAAATGCCCTTTCCCTTGCACAACCGTGTAGAAGAATTGATCCCAACCACTGGACAAGATATGAAACGCTGAAATGTTGGCAATAATTATAATTTGCAAGGGATTTGTTGATTTTCTTTTATCCAGATTAGCAATGACTAAAATAGAAGATACTATTTCCGTGACAGTAAAGAAGATTTGATGATACCACAATTCGTAGAAGTCATCATTCCAATAGTTCCAATGCGCCCACCAAGCGTAGTAGTGAGAGTGCAACGAACTTAGGAACAATATTGCCATGCTATACCGTAATTTTCGAAGAAACATAAGAAGAAACACTCGGCTGAAACATTCATAGAGGAAGATAACTCCCAAGACGGTTATCGTCCACATTTTGAAAGTGTTCCACGTTCCGTTGAAGTAGATGTGTTTGTAACTTGCAATCCCAGATTCATATGGCCCTTCAGAGAACAAATCCACATCAAAAAATGTAATAAATTAACTTAAGAATTTGATGCAAAGTTATTTGTATTCATAATTTATTATTGCTTTCCTGGTATCTCTAGGGTAAACGTCCTATAAAATTCCCCAATAAAGAAATTGTGTCTGTGTGAAAAAATTGTGCAAATTTTCTCAACATAATTTGCTATCATAATAATTAATAAATCTTCATAATGAATTATGGATTTCCAACTATACAAATTGAATTTGGAAAATAAAGGGAGGGTTACTGTATGGACAAATCGATAAGTAGCAGAAAGGTTTTAAGTCATAATGATGCTGTATAATGTAATCATATAGCCAAATCTATCATTTAGCCTAATCAGAAAGTTTGGACAACCATTCTGTTTGCTAAAGGCAGAGCGTAGATAAATATCTATCCCATTCATCGTAGAATACAGAACCAAGATAAAGATTTATTGATTGTAATTTGGTAAAGTGATTGCTAAAAAATCGCGTGTCGGAATTGGGTACGTGTACATATCTTTTGTTAAATACCACCCGTGAATATTTCAGAGTATAAAAACTGAAAGTCACCTTTGAAAACTGTATCCCAGCAAGAGCATGTACATGTTTTCGGGTCCACGGGGTTGTTCATGTTACCCCACAGGTGGTTAAAGATTGCAATATGCAAAAGTGGAAAAGATATTGGTATGAGCATTGCAAAAACCGAAGAGAAGCTATTCCCCATCGTCATTGGAGAGGATTTGAGAAGCCGACTTTCGATATCTTTTTCATGCTCCATCTTGCTAAATGCCAATTATCACTTGTTTCCTTGTTCAGATTGATGTACCGAAAATGGCTTTGGACTGTTTCACATGTCGTTTTTCTTCTAAAGAGGAAAATAGTAGATTACTTTTCGTAATTGATTGATTGACTCATACTAACATTGCTTTCCTAGACGAAATTCGTCTAGGAAAGTAATATTAGTGTAGAAAAAATAAATTATTGTATTATATTGTCGTGATGTCAGTAGCATTTTCCCTTTAGTGGTATTTCCCAGTCGAAACCTTGCATATGGCACAAAGAAATCTAACATTGTTCTTCTGTAGTCTGCCTGCTCTTAACCCAATCCTTTTCGCTTTGGTAGTTTTAAAATGGCAAGACTTTTAAGTACATCCTTACTTATTATTATTTAATTTATGACTGAATTTATGAAATAAAAGTAGCAAAAATGGAGACGATATTTTGGTATTGGAGTTGCATTGTAAAATCAAATTCTGGGCCAACTTAAGACAGATCTAAAATGTTAGATGGTGGATTGAGGATGAGATCAGAATAAAGTTAATAGACAATATATCAATATCAATGGTTAAATTATTAGATGTTAGAATTTTGGGAAGTCAAAAGCTCGTCTTGATAACGCGCGTCACTACGTCATTCCTTTAGTGTTTTTTTTACATTTCTCACAATTTCTCATTCTCAAGTATAGCTCAGCTCAGGTTGTTTAAGATACTTATTTTGACTAATATATCATTATTTTTCCATTTGATCAATAATTTTTATAAGTCAGGAAACACAAGAAGAGCATTGTTGTGGGACATATTATTCTTTACGATCGACTTTCAATTTATAAGCCTGGCGTTACAGGAATATTACTTATCGAATAAAACAGAATATAATATACAGAGGTATAATTTATTATTAGAAATAGAATCTAAGAATAAGAAGACATAAAATAGTTAAGTAAAATGACCAAAAATTACTCGTTTTCAAAATTGCATAATGTTACCTCAATAACGAAATAACTACAGACAGTTATGCATTACCTAACAAGGTATGATTATAGTGGAGACTGATATTCACTCAGAACCACTTACGGGGGAAACGTACAGGCGTCCTCATGCCATTGAGTAATACTCTATGGCTTCTTCTCCTTTGATCCCATTTAGTGGTTCTGAGAAATGTTTTAAAAAACTATAAGCATACCTTGTTAGGTCGCCATGTTATTTAAATTACCTTGCATTATACAGTACAGAATACAAAACTACCCAACTCATGCCCCAAAAGAAGCCTTATATATAACCCTACAATATTTTTAACTATTGAGCAAGGGTTGAAAACCATTCTTTGGATTTAACGTAAACCCAATATTAACCTTTCCGTTTCAACTGAAATCAGACAATATTAATTTTATTATTTTACTGAAAAGGAATTTTATATTACTTACCGTCATGTCAGTAGCACTTGCAAAATTGGCATCGTATTATCATACAGCATATAATAATTAGTGCTGTAGAAGACGTTTTTAGGTCTATAAATGTGTATCTAAACTCTGAAAAAGTAATTTCGTTACACCTTATACTAAATGGTAGTTTACGTCGACCTAAAACAATTTTTATATCAAGGCGTAAATTGCTCTGAATTTTGCTTCTCTAACTAGGTTGGATCCCACTAATGTGGAGAAATGCATTTTCTATCTACATTCTTGAATTTTAATAACCCAGAGAGCTGTTTGCGTTAAATGTAGAATGTAAGACGTAATAATTTAGAATTATAACGCCAATTTCTTATAGCAATTAATTCCTACACTGATCTATCATCCTATCTCGTAACAAAATGAAAAGAAAATGTAAAGAATATTTTGTGCCTTTTGCTAATTCGCCAATTGCGTCACACTGTGGTTTGTTTTCAGCCCTAAGTCTTTGCTGTAGAAACTCAAAATAAAATGATAGAAATCTTTTAGAAAATAATTTTGTGTAATGTACTTTGCAGTCAATAATCGGAAAGTATTTTCAGAAAAACAGCCTGAAAGCTTAGCCTGTTAAGTGCTATCTACATACTGCTTCAGATGTTGAGTTGGGTTTAGAAGGCAGAGGTTCTTCTAAATCTTATTGCGAAGAAATACGAAACAGAAAAATAAGTAAATAAACAGACAAGTTACATAGTACCCGGTGCAGACAAGTAGCAAACTACAAATACCCAGGTATGAACGACCCAGTATATACCAAATATTGCTTGCTTATTATAAGCAAGTGAGGAAATAATATTGAGTTTTATAGCACAGTGGATACAGACAGATCTATTCCCGTTCCAGTATTATGGAACTCCCAAAAACGCAAAATCAGAAATTTGGGGTGGTTTGCGAGCCCCGAAACCACCCTGAAAACATTAATATAAAATTCACTCAAAACACATGTTGAAAGAATATATTTGAATTATGTTTTACGAAAGTAATGATACAAACAAAACATCTTGTCCAATTCTAAATTCTGTCATTGCATGCACTATATAATTCCATCACCTACAGATATAACGAACTAAAATGATTGCATAAGTATGTAATTTAGTAGATATCAAAGTTATCATGACTAAATAGGCCCAGGAAAACATTAAATACTTAATTAAAGCCTACCCCTCATCTTAGCCTATCTAAATCTACGCCACTGCTATTTGACAAGGAACAGGCTTTCGTATTGATTTGCTCTTGCTTCGGTTCAGTCATGTATTTTGGTGTAGTTTGGCAATATAAGAGCAAGACACATGCACTGGAGCTGGAGTCGGCGCTTTGGAAATACTCCGAGTTCCGGAAAAAGACTTCTATATGATCATAATCTACAGGGAGCGAAGAGTAAATGTTCGAGTTGCTTTATTTATACGTTATCAGTCGAGCAAGCGAAAAAATGGATCATATTCTGCTGAATACTTGAATGCTGACTAAATATAGTCCAGCACCTGCACTCGTCAATAATATTATCAACTTCCGTTGGAAGGATTATGGCATTTATCATCTATATGACTATGACTTATAAGCTATTTGCCGTAATTGAAAGTAGTAATAAGGGAAATTTATTTTCCAAGTTGCAATTAGAAGCTAATATGAGACTTGAATGACGGCGGATGTAATTATGACATGTAATAAAATTCCTCGTTAACTTCTGATCGATTCACGAGTATACACATTGTCGTCAAAATAGTTTCATTGAGTCGTCTTAAAGATTTTACTGAATTCAGGGTTCATTATCATATTACCCTGGTTGAAAATTAAAATGATTTTAAATTGTTTCTCTTAACACAGAAAAATGAATGAAATTACGTATATTGGAACCATCAAGTAACATTTATTTATATCAAATAAAAAGGATCATCGGATTTACAATGAGGACATTATTTAGAATAGTTGTAAACTTGTGTTGCTAAATGAAAGCATATTGATCTTAATGATATTATGAGTCTTTTATTACGACAATCATCTTTCTTCTTCAATTTTGTGTGCTGTAGGTCAGGCACGTAACCAGGAATTTGACCAAGGGGGGGGGGCACCAAAATATATTGGTAAAACGAAGACATTCGCGCGAATTTTTTTTGGATCTTTAACCTTTTTTGACAAAAAAATTGTCTTTTTCTGGAAACTTAGGGGGACCGGGCAGCCCCGCCCCCCCTCTGGATACGTGCTTGCTGTAAGTTATAGTAAGGTTTTCGAAACTTTAAATCTATAAAGGATTAAAATGTAAATCCTATATTAAAAAATGTAAAGCAAATACAGTCAGTAGAAATGTGACGCCAAGCGGAAATTCACAGTCCATCTACATATATTTTATTATACCCACGCTGTAACCAAATGCTCAAGAAAATATGCCTTGAAATATTACAACAAAGGAAGCATCACCAATTGTAAAGTAAAAATATTATCCATTAATAAATCAGAAAATCAGAGCTATATAGATATAGCATTTCAAGGACACACTAGCAGCACGTGGCAATGACTATGTGTATAGATATCTATCTTGGCAGGGTCACCAAAGAGAAATAAAGGTTCTATTACGATTTATGGGTATGTGTGGCATGTGTGTTCTACAGAAAAATTATTTTTACGCCAATAAGGACTTTTTTCGTAATTAGTAAGATATTTTCGCGAACAGTGAATAATTTAGGTGCCAAAGATTTTTCGCAAAAAAGCACAGAGATTTATGCATGATGATGACCTTATTTTAAAGCAAGCTGGAATTAAATCTTGAGCTTTTGGAAAATATTTTAAAGTAAAATAATTTGTATTAAAATTAAATAATCTCTAATAGCGCGTACTTGTGGCTTTCAGTTGGCTTTGATTTGACATGATCTTTCATACTAATGGCAAAGCAAAGTTCTCTCTCTCAATTTCCGAAATGTGTTGCTTGTGTGTGATTGCGTGATGCCAACTGCCAACTTAAAGAGTACGTTCCCAATTTATAGCATGGATATGTATACTCTATAATGTATTTGGATAGAAAATCTCCCTGCTCGGAGATAATCATTTTGGGTAAACGCACAGATGCAGGAAGGAAGTAGCGTATTCGCCCTGGGAAAGTACTAGGGTACTAATATAATGGCTTCATCAAACACACAATTCTTAAGTTGTTCCAATGACCCGTTTACTGCGCAGCAAATTTCGGAAAGGCCCCCTTAATACAAGCATTTTCATATCAGGTGGTCGTGATTTACAGGACCTTTTGTCATGCCATACACTTTTTGGGAAATAGTAGAATTTCTTTGACATGATATTGCTAGTTATAAATTTTATGTAATAAGTATTCATTATCTAATGATTTTAGCCAAACACATCAATTCCTAAATTGTCATTTTGTCACGAACAGACTTTACCACGGACTTTTACCGAATCTTGATTAAACTACTACTTCAACTTGCAGTCTTGACTCCTGGAACAAACAGCAAGTTTTCCTCTTCATTCTTTTGCTGGAATTTCATACGAAATACCCTGTACACTGTACACTACGAGTTTAATGTGGGAAACTATAACTTTGACATTTTATCAGATTGTGTCATCCAGGTGTGTAGCTGAACGAAATTTAGGCAGCTGTACATCGTTGCCACAGTTGTCACCGTTTCCATCGCTACCACATCACCTGTTGCCACTGCCGTTGCCACGAATTGGTCACTTACCTCTATCCATATTCTGTTAAAACCATGTTTTAACATTGAGAAGATAACGAAACCCATCACTATTTTTGACTCTATTTGTACCTAAAGAGCCAAATAAAAAATGAAGACAATAATTGTTGGACTTTTAAAATAATTATTAGATTAGGTCAAATAAAAAGGCAAAATAATGATAGGTGACTAAAAAGTGACCACATTTCTGAAAAATGAAGTCAGTTTTGTGACGACGGTGGCTACAGAACCGATTGCAGGTAAAGTGGCCTATTCGTGACAATGGTAGTGACAACGCATGATGTGGTAACGGTGACAGGTACTGCTAACTAAAACCAACCTAAGTGTTTGTTTTAAACCAGAGAACAATCATTCTGGCCGTTTGTGTCGCTTCTATAGTGCAGGGTTGTGAATTTGTGCATCTCTAATATATTTTCACTTTCATTTCCCTTTATTGCTACTGCTTCTTCAAGACAGTTTTTTATGTGAAGGGACGTCGGAAGGAATAGCAAACCTCTCTGAAATTGACACATTTTACAATTTAGAGCGATACAGTGAAATGCGAATCTACATAAGTACGAAACTACACCAGTTTAATATGTCATTTTAACTTTCACTTGGAACCAAAATTCTCTTCGAAGAGAATGGACACGAGAAGAGGCAAATTTCATCCGGTTAGTTTTTCAATGATTATGAGACTATAAAATTATGCAGACAATTCTATGTCTTCGAACGCAAACAGTATATTAATCCTTTTATGAATTATAGGATGTATTGGATGCCGCTATCCGTCAAATTGTAAATTTTTATATTGACAAAGACATATTTAACGTTGGACGAGAAGTGGGAAGACAATTAAGAACAGGAGAGTTGGACGCTTTGGGAGTTCTTAATGATGTCCCTGAAATTCCAATTGTTGATGCCCCTGGTGTCGATATATTCAGACAGCCACAAAACAGGATGTTGCCTTTTCAGGCCGACTGTACCCGTTGTCCTAGAACTGTAGGAGCCAGACGCTATACAATTCATTTAGCGAGCTGTATGAGAATGGGTCGACGTAGGGTTTCCAGTAAGAGATTGTCCGCTTCTATCTAGCTCTCAGGTATGTATAAACATTTTGGATTTAGCCAATATTTAAGTCTGATTCTCATGCTTGTCATTTAAAATTGTAGTGATTATTTGTACACATTATACGGAACATCTCTTATAAAGCAAAATATTTACATACATTAGTTTCTATTCCTGCATCACAGAATATCTACAATCTACATGAAGGCATTGAAGTTGGGATAGGGCATTGCAATTAATTTGTTATTAATTTAGGCAAAGGATTGATGTTGTATACAAATACAATTTACAATTAAAAGCCATTTCTCCTTTTATTTCATTTTAAACATTATTTTTTAGCCTACCTTTCATATACTTGTTTATAGAATAGCTTAAAAATGACATTACATTATGTTATTACTATTTTCTCATATTTTATTATTACTTCGAGCGAAACTTTGATTAGCGACTGTTTTACTACTATTTCATATTACCATAGCTGAGGTACTACATAGTATATTTTATGCATTACAATTAAAAACGGCACGTGTTGTTGATACAAACTAGTCAACGTTGATATCCAATATTTTCAAATGCGTTAAGAACTGTCAAAAATTATTCAATATGTGGTCAAACGTGACATTTTTCTGACAGATTTGATTATGCAAAATCCGTTTAAAAATATTTTGTCTAATGTCTTGCTGTTTCAAAAGAAATCAGTTGTAGATGTTTCTATCCAATGTTTTAGTATTATGGTTTATAGATTTAATTTAGTCATTCAGCAAATTAGTAGACTGTGTTTATTAAATTATTCGCATAAACCTGACAGTTCATGTCAAAGTAGATTGTTGAATGGACTAATTTATCAACACAATTAGACGTGTCATATTTTTTACCATAATAATATTATACTATTGACTACTTACTGATGATGCCGCTATCACTGACTAACCTGAATGAGACGATGAGAGTGATGAGAAGAGTGAGACGACCCAGGTCTAGTTACTTACAATTTATTACGCGTTTAGTTAGTTAGAGATGCTGCTTATTTTCAATCTCTAAATGCTGAGAACAACATTATTGTACCGTGCGAAATTTAATAATAATAACTTACTGATTATTCTCCATGCAAGCATTCGGACAACTGTTAATTGCTAAGTTCTAACTGTATTAAGTGGTAACTGGAGTCGAACATTGAGACATTTTAAATAATAACCATTATTAATTGTTCACGTTACGCTCAGCTTTTGTGTTTTAGAATTTAGAGTGTTAGCGCTTGTTTTTGACACACAGTCATAGTCATAATAATACTTGATACTTATTGCCCTGTCCTATTTTTTTAAATCGAGTTTGGTACATTAGTTGTTGCAAATTATAGTTTTGATTCGAAATTTTGTTGTCAGTTGTTGTTATATAGTGCTAACTGGACATTTGTTATTTATAAACTTTCGTTTAAGAAATCCAGGTCGGAGTTTATTTGTTCTTACTTTAGTTTAGTTGTTTTGCGATGTGTCATTTTAGAATGTATTGTTTGAGCGTACAGTATTTACCGTTAACTGCAGTTTTCAAAATATTTATATTAACCCCTTAAAATAATTTGGATTTGAATTTTTTAGTGTGGTGCCATGGGATCAACCTCAAAAGCCGATGATTCTGATTCACATGGAAAAAATACTAAAGGAGACCATTTAAAAGAAAAATTAAAACTGAAGAAGCAAGAGAGAAAACAATTAAAAAAGCAACTGAAGGAAGAAAACACATTAAAAAAATATAAACCAAAGGATTCTGAAGCAGAAAAAAAGCACACGACCAATATAAATAGAGTGGAGGATGACAATGTTAGCGAGACAGAATGCAGTGCACAAGATGATAAAACAGAAGGTCAAGGAAGACATTACACTGTCAGCATTGCAGTTTCCGGCTCCATCGTGGACAATGCCCAATCTCCAGTTCTGAAAGCATACCTTGCAGGTCAGATTGCTAGATCTGCGGCTATTTTCAATGTAGACGAAATAATTGTGTTTGACGACACCGGAGGTCACGGGAAAAAAGCTTGCGAACATATGGCCAGGATCCTACAATTTTTAGAATGCCCTCAATATTTAAGAAAGACGCTGTTTCCCTTACACCCTGATCTGCAATATACCGGAGTTATCAGCCCATTAGACCTTCCTCATCATCTTCGCCGAGACGAGGCCCTACCCTACCGGTAATTAAAATAAAAACTTCTTGATTGTAAATTGTATTCTAATTTTGTAGTGTTGATCATTGGTGGCCTATACCTACACCTTAAATCACATTGTTTCAACACTTAATCATTCTGATTCTTAATCACTGTATTATCTTCTATATCGAAGATATCTAACTTTAAATTAAAATCACTTTAATAGCCTCGGAAATTTGTCAATTCTTGTCATTTGTGAATTCATCTAGGTTGTCTGTAAAATTGTATTTTTGTAATGTTAATAGAGAAGGTGTTGTGTCCAATCGTCCAACAAAAGAAGGAACAGATGTCTCCTACATTTATGTTGGCCTAGAAAAAGACTGTCAAGTTCAGAAAAGTCTACCCGACGGTTTGAGAGTGACAGTAAAATTCAACAACCCTTCAACAGAATACATTTTGAGCCAGAGAGGAAAATTGAAAGGAGAAATCGTGTCCCCACAGTCCCCTAGAGCAGAACGTGGCTTGTACTGGGGCTACAGTGTCAGAGTAGCCGACTCGTTGTCGAAGATTTTTTCTCAATCTACGTTTAAAGAAGGATACGATGTTACTATTGGAACTTCCGAAAAAGGTTCATCAGTAGACAGTTTAAAAATCTCGGAATCTGCGAAACACATCTTAATAGTTTTTGGTGGGGTTGAAGGACTGGAATACGCTTTAGAGAATGATGAAGCTGTCAAGGAAGACGAAGTTCAGGCTCTGTTTGATTATTATGTAAATACTTGTCCTCATCAAGGTTCCAGAACTATCAGAACTGAAGAAGCTATTTTGATATCTATGGCCGCAATCAGTTCAAAATTCAAATGTATATACTGATGATATTTTATAATTTTTTCTTTTAAATTCTACTTATAAAGATGTACGTTTAAACTGATAAAATATCCATAGTATAGTCATAGGCTATAGTATAAGTAATCTAAATATCTATAATATATAATCTAAATATCCGTAATCAATAAGTAATAATCTACAGCATAGCATTTGAGAATTTATAATCATTCTGTTATATGTTTGTTATCTAAGTTATTAGTTATTGTATTGTATTATTTATTCTACTTATAAAGATGTACGTTTAAATTGATAAAATATCCTTAGTATAGTCATAGTCTATAGTATAAGTAATCTAAATATCTATAATCAGTAATCTAAATATCCGTAATCTATAAGTAATAATCTATAGTATAGCATTTGAGAATTTATAATCATTCTGTTATGTTTGTTACCTAAGTTATTTTATTGTATTATTTATTTATGTAACAAAACCTTCAATTGTGCAGAGAATAAACTTCTTTAAATTAGTGTATGCCCAAAGATGCAGAATTATCTATCACCACCATTTCTCTTAAACTTTTATTAGGGTACCATCTCACTTCATGCACTAATACAAACAAGATTGCATGATTTTAGGTATCTTTTAAAAATATATTTTATGTTTGACATTGGATTAGAACAGAATAAAATGAAAATCTTATCATTTATCTTTCCAAGTGTACTTTGTTCAAAACATTAAACACTGTATCTTTCATGGTAGATATAACATAGGCTTGATTTTCAGCTCCCACAATAGCCGACCCAGAGACAATCATGTTAGCTCCTGCCTAGTAACCATAAATAAAATTATACATTTGAATATAAAATAAATCCAAAATATTTTCTCGTTTTCCTATACCTCAGCACATGCTTGAATATTTGACAATCCAACTCCTCCATCAACTTCGATGTCTAATTCAGGATAATTTCTGCGGAGGAATTCGACTTTAGACAGCATATCAGACATAAAACTTTGCCCTCCAAATCCCGGCTCTACAGTCATTATCAAAATCATATCAGCCAAATCAATATGTGGCAAGACTTCATCCACCAGTGTGTTTGGTTTGATTCCTATCCCGACCTAAATATAAAACCATTTTCATTTCTTACAATCTGCTTGATAAATAGGATAAACCATATTCACAACAAAACATTTTCACTTATCTATTAATGAAATCAAAATTTTTCAATTTTAGAATCATGTTGGGTATTACCTTCATGCCACTCTCTCTTATTTTTCGACAGAGCCCAGGAACATCTCTAGTAGCCTCAATATGAAATGTATATTGATCAGCTCCAGCATCACTCATTGGTTGAACCCACTTTAATAGATTTTAATTTTAAATAAGTATCATTATTTTAATTCATCTGCGTTATTATCGGTTTATAAAATTATAGTTATTAATTAGATTACATACCTGCTCTGGAGAAGCTACCATCATGTGCATATCGAAAAAAGCTTCAGGAACCTTCGAACGGAGACATTTCACTACAGGATGTCCGAAAGTGAGATTAGGGACAAAGTGACCATCCATTACATCTAAATGAAGGTAGTCTGCTCCATTGTTAAGCAGTTTAGTGGACTCGCTGAGAATCTGAGACAAGTCGGCGTTTAGGATTGATGGACCAATTTTACAGGTTGGACCCATATTCTGTTGGGATAGACAAAATTATTTATAAGTTTGACATATTTTGCAATTCCTCACATATTTTATTTGCAGCATGCCGTAAATGTCATGACACATGATAGTTTATGTCATTTACTCCGCTGCTGTTAAAAACTTATCGGGTACCGATCCCAGCCAGCAAAGCTAGCCCAAGAGGATCGGTGGTACATTTACTATTATTTTATGGCATGCCGCAAATAAAAAGGAATTCACGCCATACCGGCTTCATACTTTGCTTCCGATGTTAGGGATAACAATATATATTCCATCTTATAATATGTTCTGTTCTATGTTATGTGTGTTTATACTTATTAGCGCTTACAACTCATACAGTTCATTAGTTCTAGGTGGTAGGACTAATTACTATTGCATTTTCGGCAACAAATTGCTACCAATAAAAATGGAAGAAGCTTTAATGGGCCACATCACACTGTAAAGTAATTTACTGTCAAATAATTACGTCGTAGCTATTGTTGATTGCTTGTATTAACTTTCTTTGTCAACAGAAACAAGGTAAAAGTACAACCATCAAAAATCCCAATCTGATATGTTGTATTTATTCTCTACTATTTTTGTGACGTTTTACTCCAGTTGTCGGGTTACTTTATTGTAATCATTGTAATTAAAATAATTACCGTTTAATCAGTATGTTGAGGTGCAGTGACTCTTCTTGACTTGGCGACGTTGATGGTCCAAAAGACTTTTGACTTCTACTTCGTTCAAGTTTGTTTATACATCTATCAATGCACACACATCTGATACTCTGATACATTCAATTTTCCTACTTTGTCCGTAAGTCGCACAACTTTCTTATACACTAACAAGATGTGCTCTTCTTCGAATCGGAGTTTGTATTGTATGAATCTGTCTGTAGTCTCTGTAGTATAGTCCGTGTATTTGTATGTGATTGTACAAATTGTACCCAGGTTCAAACTCCTAGTAGTCTTTTGTATGGCATACTTATATACCTACCCTACGTCTACGGCTTCAGCATCCCATCTCCTGAACTGAAGGCATCCGACGTACGATCTTGGTCAATTTCATTTTATAATTAAGGTGAGTTGTTCTCGGTAAATGATAAATGTTAGATATTTCAAAAAACCAAGTCGATGGTGAAAATCGGTTTAAAATAGATATGTTAGGTGAGCAAATCATGAAAGCCACTTAGCCACTCTTTCTCTGCATGTAATGGTACGAAATAAATAATTTGCATTTGCATTGTACCCTTTTTCAAGCACGTATACAGAACTGAGATTGGGAGGGGGGCTAAGACTTCTAATATCTTTGGCATTTTTTATTTGGGGGCGGGGGGTTGACTTCAAAAGCCCATCCCTCTATGTGTCCTTGCCCTTTTTGGTCTAGGTACGGTACAAGAAGCGAATCAAAAAGTTATTTTCTACATACGAATAAGGAAGATTTGACAGAATAATTAGTTTTAGCAGATTTTAAGAGCTATAATTATACGTTTAATTAAATCAAATTAAAGCGTTTTATGCTGTGTTTAAATTTATTTTTGAGTCCATTTTTGCTTTTTCCTGCTAGAAATCCAAAACATTTTAGTGTATGTATTTGAAATAGGGCCTCTTATTATGTAGGCAAAAATGAGAGTCAAAACCAATTTGGAGATGGTCGGCAACTTTCTAGGCTTTAATCTGGTTGAAACAAATCTCAAATTCGGTAAAAGATATGTTAATTTAGGGTAACCAAAAGGCCAGTGTTATGACCCTTGTCTTAAGTTATGAGGGCTTCTCAAGTCGCCCAAAATACGTTGAAATCGAAAACTGTGCTGACGAAAATATTAAAGCATTTATTGAGTTATTTTTTATAATAATTTAAATGTAGAACAATAGTGTCATCCATTAAGATAATCAGTTTTGAACTAGTGACTCAATTAGTTCTCTTTCTATAGAGTACTACATTTAAAAAATGATAGAGTACCACTTAATGTTAAACAATCTAAGCACAAAACTCATAGTCATGTCATATTAATTGGCTAGATTCACAACATTAACATGGTGGAAGTATTGTAGTTAATATTATCTACGCTAAACGCATGTAATAAAGATAAAGATGGTATACAAATATATATTATATTTACATTATCAACAATATAGAATCATGAAAAAACTACATTTGTATTTTTTCAAGCGCTAATTATTAAAATCGTGATCAGAGGTATTCTAAGGTTATAATAACACTAACATATCCATTTAGCAATAAAAATATGAATATCCCTTACAATTGCATATTATTACGCCTTAGTTTTTTAATCATTGACTTCCGATCCAGACTTGACAATATTTTCGACTTCGTTGTGAACTGCTGTTTGAATTTTGTGAAGTAATTCTTTCTTTATTGCATCAGGAACTTTTTCTGCAATTTTACAAAAGTATTAACAGAGTGTTACTGCAATGGGTACAAACAAAGTACAATATTGTATTTCCAATTACCATCCTGTAATTTTTACCCCTTCCGAAAGAAAACAGCCTACAACATTGATATTGATTCACCTTTACACTTTCTAATCTTTATTTTACGGGTTAATAGAAAAAAGCCGCAATCGGGTTGATTGGGGTGCGAACGCAGGACGCTATGCCAAACTAGTACTACTAACTGGGGATGAATATTATTAGCACTTAAATGAATATGATCCACTAAGGAACTTCCAGACGGGTCGTAAATTCGGCTGGTTCGGTATGGTAAATGAATGTCAATTAATGACAATGAGATGTGGTGGTTGTTGAGGTTGAGTGACTTGGTGTCACAATGAGGATGGCTGATTAGACTAGGCAGGCTTCGGTCAATTCCAGTTCGGCTGGTCAACTTTGCTAGCTAGCTAAGTGTGTGTACTTTATTGAAACTGTGTTTACTAAATAAAGCACTGAAAACGGTAGTTATTTACTAACTACTAATTAATTTATTTAATTATAAAAGAAGTGTGACAAGTGAAGTAGTAACTTGCACGTTGTCACAGGAGAGAATTACAAAGATGCTTTCGGGAAGCAAGAATGAGAGTGATTGCTCGTTGAGCGTCTAGAATCCAATATATGGAATATTTTGACAGGAATAGCTTAGAATATAGCTTAATAATTACAACTTCATTGAGTGGAATTAAAATAGGATAAAAATGCACTTCTGAGTGCGTGGTCTGGAAAAATGATCAAAGTTACCACGAGAGGTCTCGTACACGGGTTTAGCAAAGCATTGATGATTTTTTAATGTTGTAAAAACGAGACTGCGACTGTGGGATGAAAATGAAAATAATATTTTATTTCAAAACACAAACTAAATTGTAGAGCGGCGAATGAACCAGTTTAACAATTATGTAACAAAAAAATTCATGGAAAGGTGGAGATTGGCGAATCAGGAGAAGAATCTCATACCCTCAAAATGATCTAAAGATTGCCGTGTTAACATTTTTGTAGATCTTAAAAATTTGAAATGGAATTTACCTCGGGCAAGAGGTGTAATTTCATCTACCAAATGTCGTACATCAATGTTTTCAACCCCGTTCTCACGAATAATCCGGCCGGCAGCAATGCGTAACTCATCGGTCCATCCGCATTCATGAAGTCTTGCTTTTAATAACGCTTTCAATCTACGAACGCAGTAAAAAAAACCTTTGAGAAATTTTCATACATATTACCCACAAACTGAAATAAATTATGTCATGTAGATAAAAAAAGTTTTTGGAAATGTACTGACAAAATCAAAAAATTAGTCGGATTTTGAATGATCTAAGAAAACGTGTTTAGTGTTCAATAATTACAAAAATTTTAAGTACACACCTGTCAGTTTCTCCGTTGTTTATGAGTGCTTGTTCTAAAATCCGTCTCAGTTCGTTCATTTGATTCTGGTCCATCTTTTACATAAGGGTTTCAATGTCAGTAAGGATTCAAATTCCTAATCAAATTCGGACTTTCAACTTTTGTCTACCACTGTGTGCAGGGTATAATAACAGCTAACAGTTATTGTAAAGTTTACAGTTTACGGCACTATTTGATTGATTAAGTATTAATTAAGTATTAAATGATTGTAAATAATCATAAATCTCAAGTAATCAGAGGAACGACTGTCGAACATCAGGAGATCTGTGAGTCTGTTTTCCTAGCAGTTTGCTTTCCCGCAAAAAATCCCTTCTGCCTCAAAACAACTCAGAATTTATTCTCGCGTTTGAATACTGAGACAATACAATAGTAAAAGCAAATAATAAATCATCAAAGTAGGCGTCGAACAACTAACTGACCGCTAAACTGCCTTCACGCAAGCGTCGGCCAACTTCGCGACGGATTCGACTGATTTTATTCATTTTCTGACTGAGATTAGCTACCGATTAGCTAGCCAGAAGGCCAGATACACCTCAAGATTATTGTGTGGCTCGGCTCCCTATCCCTAACTGCAATTCTGTTTGCTGTCATAAAAATTTGTACACCATGTCATATCACGTTGTCATTTAGGTAGAAGTACTGTTAAACATTCCTTATTTCACAAACATGTGTTTGTGACTTTGGAAGTGGATAAATTATTCTTTTTACGAACGTGAGAACAGCCGTTCAGGAACAAATTTTTTGAGAATGTAGTTGCGGTCTGTGTAGAACAACGCGATGTTTGCTCAGAGTTACTTAGTAAGCGGTGAAAATCTGAAAATTCGATAGTTAATAAAAACAGTTAAACTAATGTCGTTGTGATATACAATAGATGACAGATCGTGTATTGTATATTATCATAACAGGCCACCAATCAGCTGGTGGATATTCTCCAGGTATTATTCATTCTACACGTGAAATTGACTGCCAACTGGCTAAAAGGTGAAACTTGACTGACAAAATCATTTTACTTTCTGTGCCAAAGTTAGCAGCATTGAATTATGTTTTAAATGCAAAAAGTACGCTAAATGATCTTATTACCAATTTGAGTATTAATCATGGCCAACCAACAGTTAACAGTGGTAGAATCACTGTGATGAAAACTGATTAAGATTGATTACTATAAACTATACATAGACCCTTCAAAATTCTGTCAGTAGGAATCGTCTTTCAAATTGTGAGATATATAGGTAAGTGCATTTTACAATGCAATCAATGCCAAAAGTCAATTGTCAAGAATGGTGAATGAAATTTTATGAGTTAATTATTGATTATTTAGTCTTTACATATAATGGCTATATTTGTTGGACATTGATTGCTATATAGTTATTACATATCAAAACACATACCCACGACGTTTTCAAACAGATACTACTTTCTTACCTTTATTAATAAATATGTGTAACGAACACGTACGTTGTACGTGGCCTAACTTGGATTAGTCAATTGGATTGGATGTCGTTAGTCCGGTTTCAGCAAACAGGGTTATCCAGTAATTGACTATAAATCTTCAAATTGATTTTGTATATGAAATTTAAAATATGATATGTTACTATAAAGCAATGAAATAAATTCCTGTTACTGCTGCTGCGTCGTGATATACTAGTATCATTGTTTTGGTGTTTTGAATAGCAATGTAAATTGATTAGTCGTCCCAATAAATGTTAATTATAAATTAGAAAGTGACTAAAGTTTTGCCATCGGTTCATTATCAGTTATATTATAGAGTGATGTGTAAACTAAAAGTTCTTAAGTATGTATTCAAGTATATAAAAATCCACTCAAATTGCAGTGAACCGACTTAATCTTTAAAAAAGTGACCATATTCTGTCCAATAATTCTAATTTATACCTACTTATAGCAGTATTAGTTCAGTTAAGTGTAAATAGTTCTAATTACCAACTTTTCCGTTAACAACTTTAATTTAAATGGTTTATTTTCATTATAGAAATTCGAGAGGAGTGACAAGACATACTAAGACTCATGAAACTCCACAACTTTACATAAACACTATAAAATGGATAATACTGAGTGGGGAAGACGCTTGAAGCGGTACCTAGATGTCAACTACTCGTAAGCAAACCATAAACTGTTAATGCATTGCCTAATTGTAACCCTATATAATTACATTACGTGGTTTAAAATATTGAATAATTTTGTGCATACATTCATGCATTAAAAAATCACAGCACAACAATTTTATATGTTTATGACTCACCTCAAAGTGTTGTTTCAATTTCAATACTTTCAATACCCGATTCTTTAATTTTTCTTTAATTTTACCAACTATTCTACATGTCTGTTCTGTCTACAACATGCAACAGCGATTTCGCCATTTCTAATATAATATTAATATAATTTATGTTTCTATTGAATGCAGGTACAGGCGGCTTTTTATCTTGGCGGTATGTATTTTTGGCCTCGTTTGGTTATTTGGTTTCCGATTCCTACCATCCGAACATATAACAAATCCAGGTAACTACAAAAATGAGATAATTGTAATAAACTCTGATTCGAAAGATAAACGCTGACTTGAAAGAAATAATTAGTATCCTAGTCCAAGTATATTGTTTCCTATATTCGATTAAAGTTATATTGCTTACAAAATGAAAGCATTCTCAAAAATAAGGCATAAGTTTAAATTTCATATATTATTGACGTTTTCAAGTAGATTATTCCATGAAATCATTTTTTTGACTCGTCTCTTTGCAGAACCTGTAGAGACTTGTCTACAAAGGAAGCTATCAAAAGCTCAAGCCGAAGTTCTTAACATGGATACCAATATCGTTCATATTCCAGCACTGCTCGAAGAAAATAATTTTTTACCATATGTTGGAAATGGTTACATTGGAAGCGCTCTATACGAAGAAGCCAATATTAATATTAAAAGCAAAGTAATTTTGTATTTCTTGTATTATTTACACAATCTGGATCGATTGTGCTTAGTTTGTTGAAGAAGTATTTACATTGATGTCAGCATGACTAGACTGAGCTACAGCGGCTAGGAGCAAACATTAGATTGCTATGGCTATAAGCAAATAGCATTTAATCTAGCAATAATAATATTGTGTGCTATATAAGGGATATTAACTAACACTATCAACTCATACTTATGTTTATAGAATGGGCGAACTTTGTCAGTTCCTCTGCCTTTCCGACCTGTAGTTCGCGTATCTGTTACAGACGAAGATTCAAGACGAGAAGCCATGGTTTCGCAGTATCATAAAGGAATTGTTCAAAGAATCTCATGCATAGAAAGGGGAGATAGTAATTCCGTGGAAGTTATTAATACATTTTATGCGCATCGTACCCACCCATCCATATTTGAACAAGATATTTCCGTTCGAAATCACGCGGCATCAAGTGTTATTGTTGAATTCGATCAGTTGGGGTGGACAGGAGATCCTCCTTTTAAGTCTGATATCAAAAAGTATGGTTTTTGTTTGTACTTTTAGTATCGGATATATTTATTATCATCATTTTTTACTATCATATCTTTGTTAATTAGGATTCAGCAAGGTGATGGGGAACTAAGTTACGTTTTGGGAAGTGGAATAATTGAAGTTGATAATCGTCCCATTGCAGTTGCTGTGGCTTATAAGAAAGTTTTGAATGCCTATGAGGTAATTTACAAATTAATTCAGTTTTAAATAAATCTTTAAATAGGTGGTATAATATTATTGTATTTAATAATACCATCTCTAATCTATTTTACCTGTCTGATTTTGTTAAATAATATGTGTGATTTATTCTTTTCTATCTTTTAGTTGGAACCAAATTCAGTTCATCCATTTCGCTTCATTACAGTTGTAAATTATATACATATGGCCTCAAGAAAAGACTTCGATTCAGTAAGAGATCAATTGATTGACAAATCTGAAAAGGTAATTTTACAGTTTTGCTTTTTTCAGTATCGATGTGGGGTACTCTATTTATTTGTGTTGCTTTTGTGTCTTTTCAGGAGTTAAAGAAGGCTTTAGGGCAAAATGTCCATAACTTTCAAGAACTTCATCGAAACGCCTGGAGCGATTTGTGGACTACAGGATTTTACCTCAGCCCGTCTCGTGCAACGGGTGCTCTGAATGGTGATAAGATAAATGCAACGATGAGTTACGTGTTGTCACAAGTTCGTGCCCCTCTTCATGAAGTCAATGTTTCCCCTGTTCAAGTTACGGAAGCAAATGCCGTTCTGTCCTATGCTGAAGGTTGTTATGGCGGTCATCATACTTTGTAAGCTTTCAAAACATTTTACATAAAAAAACTATAATGTATTGCAACAATATCATTCAATCGATTTTGATATAAAGGCAAGCCCCTAGTTTGTGGTCGTCTTTGCAAACAGAATCGGAAATACTGGCTGTTTCAAATTTATGGCTGCTTACGCTTCAAAAATTGGTAAGTTTCAGTTGTCGAATTGTGGAATTAATCGATTATTATTTAAAACTGTCTAGCTAACCTTGTCTTGAATATAGGGCTGTCATAAGTTACTTCGTGCTGGTGCTAGTGGTGTGATGCAAGGAATGGTTCTTAGTTTTGGAGGAATGAAGTTTAGCAATCATCATTTGGAGTTTAATACGGAGCCGAAGGATCTCCATCGTGATTATCATTTCAGGTTCCTAAATCTTGTGGTCACTTTTTCTGCTATATTTTAACTGTTAAGATTAAACTGGATTTATTAGAATATATCGTGATGATGTTACACAATAACAGTCAAATAAATTGAATTAATTAAATAAAATTGTAAAAATTAAATGCAATGCAGCATGATTTTCCAGTTAATCAGTGCTTACTTTATTTTGCAGACGAATAGCATATGGCAATTCGACGCACGTGAATATTAGTGTATCTGTTGGAGCGGACAATAAGGCGACTTTGCATGCCGCTCTGGATAGAAGTGATAAAGACTATTACGCTTGTGATGCTGGATGCCTAGATCCGCCTGTACAACTCGGCCCTCAAAAGAAACAGTTTCCTGTTAAATTGACTGACCCTGTTACTTCTATTTTGTACATTACCTCAGATAGAATTCATGTTGAAGAGTTACGTTTGTCAATTCATGTTAAAGAGATATTAGAAGGTAAGCCCTAATTCATTAAAGCTTTGTTTGTTATTTGGAAAGTAATTAACGACGACTATGCCTTTTTTACAGCTCCCGCCCACGAACATCACGTAATTTCTATGCACAAACATGGAAGTGGCTACGGGGCCATGTCTACTATGTTTTGGGTTTCAATCTCTTTGCTGATAATCGTTTTTCATCTCTTCTTATTTCATCTGGTGTACACAGAGTATTTTGGAACTTCGCAAGAAAAATTCCGTTCTAGGTACGTCTATAAGTATAAACCCTAACATTTAGTTTGCTTCAAGATGTTCTATTTTTGATACCAATTTTATCTTGGCCCTATGTTAGGAAAAGTCAATACTTGCCTGTTTTGTAAAATATTAATTGGGTTGTGGTTGTAGCTATCTAGCTATTAAATTATATTGTTTTAAAGTCAGTGAAATCAAAGCGTTGAGTTTAAATGAAATATATATTTGAAAAAGCGTGATTATTCTTACTTTATTCTGTCCTGTTTCCTAAAGATAATATCTCCGTTTTTCACATTTAATTCCAAACTTCAGTAAGTTCTGTATTTACGATTAAAATAGCATATTACTTGGGGTAGACTGTCCTTACATTGCTTTCATGAATTCAGAGTAAAATATTTATAAATGGGCATTGTTTACAATTCAAAAAGGCTTAGATGAGGCAATACAAGGTATTACAATACAATAGTACTTCAAAGAAAAATATGCACTACTGTAGTAGCACAATAAATCTAGTCAATATTACGATAGAGAAGACTATAGCAGAAATTATCTCATGTATATTTTCTATTAAAGTATTAGTTTGATTTAAAAACAATATTTAAAAAAAAATGAATGAGGCCTTAATTTCTCAAATGCATCTAATGCTATCAACATTTATTTTATTAGCATACCGTATTCTATTTTGTCAATCCAACCAACCCACGCGTTCGTAGGGTGCAATAATGATCATCCAAATAGCGCCGCTAATAAGTATCTGTATTTGCACTTTTCAGGATTGGCAATTTTAAGCATACTTGAGCACTTTTATATTTATTATGCATAAGTATAATAAATAATATGAAGATGACATTTGAAATGAATTCCACCACGTACTGTAATACTATTTATTATTTGCAGGTAGGATAAAAGCCAATATTCGGTGGAGGAAAGTGGAAAGAGAATTAGTACAAGATTGGTCCAGATATTCTTTCAGACTTATGTATACCCGTTACTTATTAAATGGATAAAAAACTCCTTTGTTCTTCAAGTATTAAATCTTTGTTCCAAATTTTTGATTATAATGAAGTGGAATTTTTTCTTAGTAAACAGTAACGCAAATGCCAAGTTTTTGGAGAATATCTGGTTTAGTTTATCGTCTTTATAAACAACAAATTCGACAAAAATAATTGACCCAATTTAGTTGTTATTTATTAAACCGTCACTTTTATTCTATAATTTGGCAGTAGAACAATAGGCGTAAAATTTAGAAATATTAAATGCTCCCACGTTAGTGCTACGTATTCTTCACAAAATGCTTTTTTTCGAGTAAGCCCAAGTCGTTTTGATTATTTTGCTAGTTGCAAAGATTATTAATAACATGTAATAAATAACACTCGTATTCTTCTACTGGCAATATTGCTTATTTTTTGATAAAGGCCGAATTTGCACAAATTAGTTTTGAAAAGGGATAAAAAGTTTAAAAGTTGAAATTTGGAACAATATACTATTATTATTATATAATTCGCCTTTTCGGTGTAAATAAAATATTACATAAATATATAGATTGAGTGAAACATGTAGAGAGTAGATTAGCCTTTTGTAATTCATAAGATGTGTAAATTTAATAATAATGTTTGCAATTATTTTGTATTGTACAAGTAATGCAATTTCCGTGAAACTCGATAAATGATGCCAGGGGGAGGTATGCAGTAAATTAATTCCAATTTTATACAGTGTTGTCTAAGCCATTGTGAAACAGTAGCTTAGCGAAATGAATCATTGGTTTTATACGCGTTAAATAAGCGCAGAAAAGTCAAAAGGTTTTTGTTAAATGTTAAATTATTTTTTCTTTGCTTTAGTTTTTCGTCCAAAAAATATTTTCCTTTTGTAAGGATAGTCTATGGACACAATGAAGAAAACGAAAAGGAACCTATATAGCTGAACTTTAAGGGATGTATCTCGACCTAGTCATTCACGCAAGCTTCGTTGACTAATGATTACTGATTTTGGATATCCTTACGCATGTTGGATAAAAATAGATATCGCTGCGTCAGTGTACTTTAATTGAAGTGCTTTAAATTGTTAGTATTCATTAAACTTTAGATGAGGTACAGCTTATTTATTTAAAACCATAACATATCCAAATTAAGGTTGTTACATTTTAAAAGGATTATAATTATTTTACAATTTGTTTATATTGTTTGTGATCCTGCACATTAACATATATTATTATATACTTTATGCTGCAAACTACTAGAAATGTGAATTTCATTCCTAAAAATAAGCAGCTGCAAAGAATATTAGTAAAAAGGGAAATTGACTTAGAAGAACTCTTCTTAGCAAATGATTTTAGCTTTTAAAGACTAATCGTAGAAATCCCTAGTACAAATAACGTATATGTTAATGTGTGGGTAGTAAGTAGGCGATTGTTACTTTACGGCCAGTGGTAGTAATTAGTCACTTGTATCCAGCTTGTCGATAAAAAAGAAAATTGTCTACAATGAACTACGTATGATCTGTCCAAACGCTTTCCGTGCAATACATTCCTAGTTTCATTTTCAACTGATAACTTTTTCTCATCACTTAGTCACTTAATATTAATAAATTGCGCTAGTGTAGTTTAGCTGATGTAGCTATCAAGCTTTTTCAATTAATATAATTTTTATTGCAGAAAAATATCCGACTTTTGAGTGACTCCCTTCGTACCTCAACAAATGCCTCTTACTATTTACTCACCGTTCGCTCAGTAAACTTCACATCAGGCAGCATCATGATCAAAGCACATTTTAAATTACCCCTATTATTTTTATTAGAACATAGTGATACAAGTAACTGAGTATTTGTTGTTATAATTATTATAACTCTGCTAATGTGTATATGGTGCCAACGGTTCTAGTTTAACAAATTCCGTAAACTTTTTGAAGAAAAGCGTCAAACAAAAATAAATAATGTTTAGAATATATAGAACTTTGTTTTGAATATTGGGGTGACTAGTAAATAACATTTTATGTATTTTCAGTTACTCTCTTAAACATGTTATGCAAAAAATTAGAAATATTTCTCTCTATATTATCGCTAGTTAGTTCGATAATCATGATTACAAAGATATTTAACTTGAGTAGTTTTCTACCACTAACAAAGCTGTCTCTTTAATTTTGCTATTTGAAATTATCTGCGCTAATATTAAAATGCAGTGCTTATAATTATAGTTGTGTTGTTTGTAACGTATGCATTGCAAGCAACAGATTGTATAACTGCAGTTATACTATTCACGATAAATTTATTCTTGTTATGTATATTTTATGGGCAATATTGGATATAGAATTAACTAATTCATTTTTGGTATATCGCAAAGAAATGCAAAAGTACACACTAATTTCACTATTCTCCAAATTAGTATTTTATAACTATATAACATTTGTGGAGGCATAGTCATTTAAAGGAAGTACGGACTAGACGGTCTGGAGTCTTTATTATTGTAATTGTACCCACTACCAATTACCTGATTTGGAGAAGGGAAATTATTTAATGTATTGAGGCAGACTGCTTATTATTACAAATATTATCACGAATGTATCTCTTAACGTATTCTATCTTTTACTAAATATAAATCCAAGTATGTCTGTCCAAATTCTAGTCAAAAACAAAAAGCTTATAACTGCTAATAATATATTTGTTATGCTTATAAACATCAGCTGGAGTAGTTATTGTCGAAATGTTGCTTGTCAATACAATGGATCATATTTTACTTAAAAGTTGATTATAGTAACCCAATCATCGACTTGCACTCAAACATCGACACATTTTTTGAGAACTCCTTTACCTGAAGTCCGTAAAGAACGTAGAGATGAATATTTAAATTCCACAGTTACTATTTACTACGGGAGTTAGAAAGTTATACAAATATAGTAGGTACTTAATGCTATAAACCTAATTTAAAACAGTGTGAATAGCATTCAAAATAAATATTATTTACTGCTGACAGTGTACTTCTATTCATATCGACAATATGTGTACCTACTGTTAAATATGTTTAGCCATTTTCACCATAAATCAACACTGCGTGAAATTCAAAATATATTATAAAATCATGAAAGTTTTGGCAACTAAAACGGATTAATAAAATCCATGCTGATAGAGACAGCTGATTGTTCAATTCAGATGTCCATAAATTCTGAAATGAGATTTAAGGTATGTTAAAACTTCCAAACGAACTAGGCAGTAGTGACATTGACTAACGTGTGAAGATGGCTTGACATACCAATGGCAAAATAACAATATCTGTATTATAAATTCATATATACGACTAACCTCGGAAGGTATAACTATTGATTTGTATAAAATAAAATAATGTTTACATAGCGTTGTGTATTTTCATTGTATATATAGGATTGTGTTACACTAGTATCGTATACATTTCAAATTCAAATGACTGTCAATGTCCATATGACACTAACACTTATTATGTTTTCTTTAGTACCATATGTATATTGTTCATCAAAGAGGTAAAATAGTTGTAGTTGTAGAGCACTGAACGTTTTCTATTAGTACCGTTAGAATGACAAGATCATCTTGCAAATAATTTTCCTAAAAGGAGATTTATGGTCGTTTTTACTGCTAAATTATTTAACTATTGTTGTTTTCTATGAAATTCGACAATTATTTGACTATTATTTACCTATAGCAACATTTGGGGGTCTCATATATTGTATTTCTGAAAAATAACAAGCAAAATATACAAATTACTTACATTACTGAATCTACTTTTTAATTATTCAGAGGATTTTCATGCATTTTAATAAAATATTTACATAAAAGAGGCTTACATCACATTTTACAAAGTAAATGTGCAACCATATAGCAATTATGGACTATTCGAGGTATACTAAGGGTTTCTGAGATATACTAAAATTTGATACAGTTCATATTTTAATTACATTTTAATTAAGTTGCAATCATATTTCAATTAAGTACATAGATGATATCTACTAATAAAGTTGCGAAAAAGCAATAATATCTAATAAGGTACAAATGACCTCTACCACTATGTTTATTTTTAAACCTAAGCCAAACTAAGCTACAAAAGGAATTCTTACATAATACCATCTAATCAAACTATTTTGATGGAACTTCTGATTTTGTTGCCCCTCAAGTTTCTTCTTCATTTTCTCTTGCTAATAAGCCTGTACTGAAAAACCGCACATCTTCGTCTGGATCGTTGTGAAGCTTCCGCAGTGTGCGCATTAAAGTTTCCTTTGCAGGATTGTTAGAATCACAGTAGTATTCTGTTCACAAAAATGATACCGATTATACAACTATAGTTATTAGTAGACATCACAAGTTTAAAAAATATATTTTCTCAAGCATTTACCCTTGGCTGAGACATATTTCTGCATCGTTTTGGCGACTACGAGACGAACATTAGGAACGCGGTCAAAACTGAGATCAATTAAGTAAGGTAAAACTTGAATATTGAATTGATTGGGCGATAGAGCACTTAATTCCAAAAATTGACCGGAAAGGCTAGCGTAGGTCTGTCGCTTGAACCATTTGTCGCTGTCGCATAGTTTTTTAACCAGTTCCAGAAGTAATTCTTCAACTACACTCGTTTTTCCTCCTTCAGAGTTACTCTTACTAAATCCGTTCAACTGTTTAATGAAGTAAGCAACCTAAATATCCCAAAAAATGGACATTAATTAGTACCTATAATTTATTTAATGGACTAGGACAATAGTACAGGATTTCTTACCACTTCAACGGCTTTTATGCGAACTTCCGCCACATTATCCAAAACCAAATTTAAAGAAATGGGCCAAAGATGTGTAACTACGTCTTCAGGCTCAAATATTTCACTTAATAGTTGAAGTTGATCTGCCAAATCCAATCGGAAGCGCCAACCGAGTTTATTCTCCATTTGTAAAAAATTTGGAAGCGTGTGGAGACATTTTTCACGGTCTTCCTTCCCCAGAACCTGCAGACCCAATAATTTTGTTACATACTTTCTCCAACTGTCCCTTCTTAAGCATATTATGTAGTATTTCTTACCTTGACAAACATTGATAAGTTTTTAAGTATCCCAACTCGGACTTCGTCAAGGTCATTTGTAAGGGTTATATAAAACGGTAGCAAATCTCTTCCTGCTAACTCGGGGCCTACAACTCTAGCTATTTCGTGCAAACTGGCAGCCAAAGTGTACCTAAATGTGCTCTGAAATTTAAAAATGTCAACTGTACTGTTAGTTATCAGTCATACATTTATTTATACACAACGATTGAAAGGCATATATTATATTTTATATTATATTATTATCATATCATATTTACCTCCTCACTACGTATCAAGCCTCCGTAACAATCTAGAAGCATGGACCACTTCTGTGGGTCAAGTCTATTGGCCGGGCCCATGTCACCTGTCCCATCATCATGTTTTGACGTATTGTACAAATACAAGTGGCTTAGAGTAGATACAAAATCCAGTATTTCGTCATCAGACACAAGCTGTGGAGAAGTTAAAGACTCTGTCGAAACATTCTTATGAAGTTCGCCATCCTCGTTTAAGAAATACTCCCAATTGATTTCTTCGATGTTCTGAAAATTGCTATTCTTTGCTAGTGAAGCATCGAGTGGACGTTTCGCCCTTAATTCGATGAGTAATTCTTGAACTGGAAGACACCAGTAAGTTAAATCATTGAAGACAACTTCGCAGTTCGTTTCTTTCACATTCTGTAAATTATTATTGCTTTCTTGTGAAGCATCGGCTGGACATTCCATATGGGGATCCGCATTTAATTCGATGAGTAATTCTTTAACCGGGAGACACCAATAGCTAAAATCATTGAAGACAATTTCGCAATTTTTTTCTCTGATATTCTTTTTATTATTAGTTTTTGTTTGTGAATCATCTTCTGGACATTTCATAGGGAGATTCGCCTTTACTTCGATGGCAAAATCTTGAACCGGAAGACGCCAATAGGCAAAGTCATAGTACTCATTTTCACAGATTATTTCTTTGACATTCGGTATATTATTATTATTTCCAAGAGAAGCATCGGCTTGATTTGGAGGGCGATTTGTATTTAATTCGATGAGTAATTCTGGAACCGGTAGACGCCAAAAGTTCAAATCATACCCAGAAAATGAACTTATATCTCTATTAGCATTCCCTGCCTCCATCTTAGTATCATCTTCGTGAATAAGACTGGGCTTTGGCTGGCTGTCAATGGTGGTCATATCGAATATTCTCCCAATTTCGGGAAGTTGAAAGAAGCCTGACTAACAAATTCACTACTGATGAAAATCACTATTACAGCTGCTTTTTCGAACGAATAATTATCAAAATACACTAAAATTCAAAATTATTATGTTTATTAAACAAACACGCTTTTTCCTTCCCAATGGCTCGACCACATCCACGCTCAGATTGAAATATTTCGCGTTTTGAAGTGTAGGTACATACTTTAGTCTAGCGCAGTGCAGTTATAAACATATTGTGTTGTGCCTGTTTGTTTCCAATTTCCAAGCCTTCCGAACATTAATCGTGCTAATCAAGTCAACTAAGTCAAGTCAACAGAAATACGCATTTATTATTATGTCAATTGCATTTTACATTCATCATTACCCTACACAACCACCTGTGTATTGATATTTTAAATGTTTTTATAATATTTTAGATTACATTACACATTAATAAATCACTTTTCGTTAAGGTTTGAAACGGTCGATTTTGCCAAAAATGACGAAAGATGCAAGAATGTTGCTGTAGATTGATATTAATATTCAAAAACTGGAAATAACTGTAAAGATACTTCATATTTCTTTGTTCATATCAAACGAAAACGAAATATTTATTATAATTTAAACAAAGTCAAAAGTCTCAAACAGTTGTTCATAAATTGAATGATAATAAGTATTAATATTTGAAACAAAGGAAATTACTTAGCTAATAAACATTAACTAATGAAAGCTATGCATAGTGATGACTATTTATATGGTAGACACAATTATAGCTTCATTCGTTTTATCCATGTGTACAATGTAAATTGTAAATAACATAAGTTGATGATGTCAATACATTCAAGTATTAATGAATTATTTTATAAATTTTCACTTTATTGGTGTCATTCAGGTACTAAATTTACGGGAACCATTCAAGATAAACATCTTGATTAGTTTTCCTTATCCTTTCCCTTGCAGAATTATAAATGGCTTGCGTTATTATGGGACAACTCCAAACTCTTATGGTGCCAAGTAGATTTTCCATACTTAGGAGGCAATCAAGAATTTCTTCGTCCATGCTTTGACACTCGTCAATGGTGATTCGACAAAGATGTTTCATAGGATTTGTCTGAAAGTTAAAATAGCAATTATTATTTGAAGCGGCTGCATGCATATATGCACGTTTTCCTCTGCTAGGTTTTGAGTGTCACTTTCCCCTTGACTTCGCGCAGAAATAGGACCATTCAATTACTAAAATACAAAATCCCCTCACCTGGGGCAACGGGAACGTTTTATTTATGAATGCTCTTTGCACGTGAAGTGAAAAGGAAGTGAGACTCTATACGGGGTATTATTCATAATGACAGGTGTGCAACGGTAAATGAAAGATCATTACCACCCAGATTTGTCGGAGCAAAGTGCCACTAAAAGCGTCGCATTTCTTCACCAGGAGATTTTTAAGATTGACAGAGCTGCAGAGAAGTTGGGCAAGAGCATTCCAAGAGAGAAATTCGGTTCTGTCGTCGCACCAAAGTTCTAAAGCAGAGAGACATTTGAAAAGAGATTCTTCAGGATGGCTGCAAGTAGACTGGAAAACTCCAATGTTGCACAAAGCCAATTTCTGGAGACGAGGACAGGAACGACCCAAACCTTTATTTTGTCAAAACAAAGCAATAAGTGTCATACTATACACGGGGAATCCTGCGTCTGTATATCCCATTTCAAAGAGTTATGAGAGAAAACCCCGTGAAATGGATACAATAAAGAGTTGATTTGAAATACAAAAGGATTTTATTGCACAATTAGTGGTTTGTTTGTTTTTGCAAAGAGTAAAAGGTAAAGTGACAGTGATATTCTTAGCTTGGCAAACGCCCAAGAAATACTATGGATGAAATGTTATGTATGAAAAATAAAACACAGAAAAAGAAAGGAAAGTGGCATGAAAGAGAAAACAGAATTGAAAAGGAGGATTTAGAATTGACATGATATAAGAAGACATTCATATACAAACGAAAGAAATATAGTTCGCTGTATTGGAATATGTATTGTTAGATGTACTTATGAGATCCACATTGACGAACTTGTTGAGTATCAAGTTTTCTAAGGCTGGTCCAACTACTTGCATTAATGGCAGAATTCCCTCATCATAGTCTAGAGTCAGCCCATCATTATTTACAATTGTCAGACTTTTCAAATTTTCAAACTGCATGAATTTGTACAGGGTATCATTGTCTATCCAGGCGTTCATTACCGATAGCATCTAACAAAATCCGAATTTTTATGTGCAAATCCCAAAAATTTATGACAGAGCACACAAACTCAATTTTTTAATAATTACTTCGGTATTAGGACACAGAGTGGCCGCCGCATCTATACTTTCAGGACGAATACACGGAGAAACCGAATTTAGAGTCCTTAGTTTCAAAACCGGGTGTTCTTCAGAATCCACCACAGAATTTGGGTCAAGATGTTCAAAGACCTAGTTGTCAAAAGCTATCTGTATCTGTTGTATACTACTTACAAAACAGTTCTAGTACAGTTACCACTTTTACCTGAAATATCTTGTTGAAATCAAAGTCAACAAGGTTTGGCAAGTTACGTAAGGCGCACAATGCCCCTACCGCAGTTACCCTAGTTTCCGTTATTATAAGTCTCTGCAGCTTCTGACTTCTTTTGATTCCGTCGCCATAGTAGGCTCCACACAACTTAAGAATTCCATCGTCTGTTATCATCGTGGAAGTGAGATTGATCTCACGAAGATTGGGACAGTAATAGCCAATCATATCCAACATCTACACAATTGACACTGATTCAATGCATGTCTTTGTAAAATGAAATGTGCACCAGAGTAGTGGGATATACACACAAACCGCATCAATGGCACATGTCATTTCCAAGTCGAGGGACACCATGCATGTCAAATTGGGAATGATAGACATTATTAACATCGGCTCGACGTGACGCATGTAAGACAAACTCAAATCCCGGAGTCTCTGAAACAGTTCACAATCATTTCGTACTTTTATAATGCATTGAGTTCAAAAATCAATACTAAATTAAACCACAATGAAGTTTAGTAAGATATTTATGAATAATATACCGTTTTAATAGTTTAAATCTCATCCATATCGAGTTGGAATATAGAGAATCCCATTTCAAATGAATTTTCACTTTGTTCACAATGAGCAATGTTAAGCACTTATTATTTTACTTTTAAATTCTTAGTTTTCAGTTCTGAATGAATTTGATTATCGATTAAGAAGTGTTTAATGCGGTACATTAATAAAATCTGTTTTGCTGGAGGCAGCGAATAAAAATTCGACAAAAAAGTTTTACTATACAGCAAGAGCGATGTAGATATGTTGTAAACAATTTAATATTTCTGCCCGTAACATTGAAGTAAAAGAACACCAATTTTACGTGTACTAAAAATTTTCGGTGAAAGCAGAGAAAGCATGCCTCTTTCAATTACATTTTGATAGCTATGTAAAAAAACTGTTCTTACTAACGATTCCAAAGAGGAGCTGCTTCTAAAAGGCTTTACAAGTAAAGGTCTCTTAAAACCAAATGCTTCCGAAATCGAACTACTTGTATCCTTGTGTGTTAATGTTGTAACTAAAAGTTTAGTCTTTATTGCAATTCTTTACTATCCTCACGCATTTATGGAATTTATGCAATTTTTTATTATTAAATGTTAACCTACGTTTAATGCGAGAATTCCCATATCCCGATGTCCGAATTTAGTATTTAGTTAGTATTAGGATACATTTGGGTGCAATTCCTTTTAGGAATGATTCCCTTTTATAACGTATTAATTCCTGACTCTCAATACATATTTATTCCTAATGCAAAACAATATGACAATATCCTTTCTTTGTTTATATATCTACTACAGAATAACTACCGGAATGTATATTATTTTAACATACTACATTCCGCTACTGCTCCTTGTATAACTTGTATAGTTAAGTCAGTCAATCAAAATACTAATATCACAAATGACATGCTTTTACCTTGCATCTCGGGAGAAATCGAAAGGCTTGATGTATTTCGCCTGTAACACTCAATCCCAAATTAAGGCTTTGCAATTGTTCCTTCATGAGTAGATGGAGATATTTGCGACTCAGAGATCGTTTAGAACTGACGCCTTCCATCAAATCTTCCAAAATTTGAGATGCTGAAAAGAAACGGATATTGAAAAGGAAGGAAATGGCATGTGAAAATGTTTCTTTCACAACGACTAATCGACTTTCTTTAGTCTAAGGATTTTTCATTAAGTCTGTCACATTTTCTTTGATAAAAATGGTTTTTGAAGAGACATTAAAGGTGACAATGGCATCAATGACGACAAACTGTCTTCTTTCCATTCTTTTACTAAGATTACTCTAGTATTATTCTAGTCCTAGGTATCAACTGAAATTGTGCTACAAAGAAAATATTGAATTCATACTATTTTGCATCGATTTCAGTAAAACAAATCTGTTTATACATACGTATCTAGTCACTAGTGTAAAATGGTTTTACTTGTTTTAGCAACGAATTATTTTAGCTTCCTCTAAAGATTTATCCATAAAATAGATCAAAGTCGCTTCCTTCAGTCAAGTGCTAGTTTCATCTCGTCAAAATTCAAATAAATATTACATATCCATTTTGGCTAAACAAGGTTACGATGTCACTGTAAATGACAATGACAAGACTGCCGTATTTAATCCAATGACATGGATTGACGTGGTAGCAGCCAAATACTCTCCGTTGCCATGTATATAACCATAATCTTAATACAAGATACAATAAACTATACTGCTATCAAATTCGAAGTAGAATTAACAAATGACAGCATGTGGTAACAGTTAATTGTCTCTGTATCTCCTAGTACTCATTTCTGAGTTAAATTGCTTTCCGCAACAAATCTTCAAAGGTAAAGTATTCTTGTAAGTAGACATTTATTTTGAAATTGAAATACCTCTGCCTGCATGCATATTATATCTCACAGCCTCTTCCTTGCATAGAAAGATTTTAATGCTTTCCGACGTAATAAAATTATTTTAAATAAAATTATGTAGGGTGCTTAGAGCGACGGAATAGTAACTCAAACAAAAATACAATTTGAGATACCTGAGTGCTTATACTACATACCGGAAACAGCCTGTTAAAAAGCTTTTCCAGCAAAAGCTTTTTAAAAGCATTGTAAAATATACAAACTATGAAACATCCAGCAGTAAAGTAAATATGTATCTGCTTATTATGACTGTTACAATTTCTCAGGCATTTTTTGAATCAGGTTAATTTATAGCAAATAATTTAAGCAGAATGAAGTGGCTTAAAGTAGTAGCCAATATTACAATTGTTTTGACTGTTTGTTCCTATTAAGTTAAGCATGGTTGAGATAAATAGTTTTAAATTTTATTGTTCGACATTGAATGAAATTGTGAAGCAGTGCTTTACATGAAGTCTGAAAATGAGTTCATGGACTGATTTAAATATTGCAAGATTGAATGTCTACAAAATCGACATTTTACTAATTTGTACAGCTACTACATAGAAATCAAAGCACAGAAATGAACTAGCAATTTTCAACTTTCGGATTGGTTCATTATTTGACTTTCGTTAAATCATGATTACTAATATAACAACTTAATAATAACTACACAAAATTTTCGTATGCTATTTGTTTATGAAGAACTGATGATTATAACTCATTAATGAACTGGATTTGACGAAAATTGACATAAAGCATCTTGTTTGACAGAAAGCCAAAATTACTATATACAAATATAATGACAGTCTTGGTAGAGCAATTTAATCTGTGTAGTAGAGTGAATGGTGGGTAGGTTCAAGGACTTAGATGTAATAGTTAGATCAAATAAGGTAAAACTAAATACAAAATGCGCAGGTCTATTTCTGGGCTTTTTTCAAGTTCGTTTAAATCTAAGTTTGTCCAAATTGGTCTAAGTTTACCCAAATTGGTCTAAGTTTGTCTAAATTGATCTAAATTGGTCTGAATTTATCTGAATTGATCTAAATTGACCTAAGTTGCTCTGAATTGTGCTAAGTGTGAAAATGCAGACGTCCTTAGATACATGCATACCTAAATTCCTGAATCACCACAATACCCAAGACGCATGATTACGGTGGATGCCTACCTTTCGAAATTGAGTCACGCATACTGGGGGTTACAAGTCATTACTGTAGTATAAACGTGAGTCACACATGCGCACTGAATTTTGTATGTATGTATCAATGTTGGTATGTATACCAGGCATCAAAAATTTTTGGAAACCTGGTTGGTGTGGAGCCAATGAAATCGCAGCATAATAATATAAAGCTAATAATGTAAAAAGAACAGGAACAGCATGGTAGGAATAATGTGATGTACTATTACATTAAATCAGTCTAACAAGAAGTCAAACATTTTGTGCAGTGTGCACTAATTTTATTAAAGATAAGCATCGCAATGTCAGTATAGCTTAATGCACTGTACCTAATTGTACAATTGCATGATACAAAAGTCATACAATCATATTGCAATTAGCTGCTAATGATGCTTAACAAGGCTCAGCTTGGCTATAGGTGCTTTCTGGTCAGGCTCAACTGGTCAGCTAAGCTTCTAGTGGTAGCTTAGATTTATACAAATGTCTTGTTAGTCTGTAAACCGTACAACGAATTGAGACAATTCATTCAAAATTACATTTCGTAATATTGAGATATATTTTTAAAATAAAGTCTACCGGAAATCTAAGGAAATCATCTAATATTTATTAGCAAAACGTGAAGGGAAGTTCCCTTGCTGTTTCCCAAATATCTCCTTTGCAATTGTTTATTATTACTTTCAACTTATTTGTTAAGTATCTACTTCATAAATTGTATTTGTTGTTTTCGGACCTACTATTATTTTACGTTTCAACACAATCGAAAACGAAAATAACTTCACACTTTTTGCAAAGCAAAATTCATTCGACATGAGAATTTATGGACAAACTATGTATACACATGTGTATAATCAGTAATAAGCAATTTTTATTATGAAAATTGGTCATGCAGATTAAAAAGGTCGAATTACATCATCATTCGGTCAGAAAGTACTTTAATTGTAGTTAAATATTTTTCGGAAGACATAAAGCAATTCAATATGAATGGTCCCATTATCATTGAATCCATTTTTCTTTTTTATCTTCATGAAACCACAAAAGGTCTCTGAACTGTAACATTTTACTAAAAGTAATCTTGCCAGATTTAAACCCCTGTAGACCGTAAATTACAAATTCTAATTTCCGGATATTTCCCTGAGGATTGGCATTTAGGTAACTGGCGTATGTTCTTTTATCCGCCAAGTACCAAATATTAATTGATTTTCAATTTAGTATAGAGTGCGTAGTAGCAGTTCATGATAGGTAAATTGAAATACCCAAATGACAAGTTCAAGGTAGTCCTTTTCCGTTCATCGTCTTTTTCTGCTGTGGTTTAATCGAAATGTGGTAGATACATATAATAATAATGTACTACGCGTAGTGTCGTTGCCCTTACTTTTTCCATTCGCTGTATCCTATCCCTTTTTATCTATCTTGGAAGTTGGTTGGATGGAATTGTGCAGTAGTGCTGAGATATGCTAAAACTACAACTTCTTGTCATGTCTCCACAGTCTGACAGTCTCCAGCAGTCTCTGCTTTGTGGGATTATCATACAGCTCCGCAACACGTCTCATACCCATGAGCATTAGCAAGAGCTTTTGACATTTTTTCATATTAAACACCTTTATATAAGATAATATTATAAATCTACGGATATACATACTTAGTACGTATTAGTTAGCTACCCTTACACCTCAGCTCAACAATAGTGAAAATGTAGCTATGCACCTGTCTTTTGCAAAGAAAATGACTATGACTGACTGTAGTGCGCCTTAATACAGATACAAGGTGTACCTATCAAACAATTATTATACCATTTCACACAACAAACCATGACACAAGGGATTGGAAATCAGCCACTGTAGTTTTTTTATTATTTGTAGCAAACGCCTCAAAAAATTGTTGGGTATAATATACAAAGTAAAAGTGGTAATTAAACTTAGCAACCACAAATTCCCCCGGATTTACTATTATCGGGTTTTGTTAAAAAATAATGTAAATTAAACTTAAACGCAACCCTTTATGGCAAATATAAGTTAATCACTCTATATTAGGATCATAAAGGAATAAATAAATGAACGCCAAATATTGGCTCATTTGTGTTAATATTCGGAACATTACGGGAAAAGCTGATCCGTGTAAACAGTAGATATAAATTTATTTGTGATCATAATGAAGCAACATAAAAATGACATTGTGAGCTTATATCTATAAAATCTAATACAAATATGCTAATTGTGTTATGCAATGTACACGACAAAACAAAGAACAGTTAAGGTTGGGATAAGTTGGAGGTTAATACATTGAAATGTCTGTACAAAAATCTCGAGTACTGTTGAATGGAAGTGAAAAGTGTTAATGGAAATTTAAAGTACGGATCTAGACCTCGGACCCAAGGCTCTTACATTTTCAAAATGTGGCTTGGTGACCGAAAAATCGGCACCGACATTTTCGCGCGGTTTTTTTTAATGGCGCGAAAATTACGATCCCGATTTCTCGGTCACCAAGCCACATTTTGAAAATGTAAGAGCCTTGAGTCCGAGGTCTAGATCCGTACTTTAAATATCAAACAAAACCTTTCATTTCAATTCAGCCGTACTCGAAATTTTTGTACAGACATTTCAATGTAAAAGAGTACAACTTATCCCAACCTTAATATAAATATGTAGGTTTTTTGGAATAGTTAAGCACGTCACTACACTACATTTATACTCCGCAAGTGGTTTGTCCTAATTTATGACAATGTACAATAGCAGCGTTTGGACTATTCTATTTTTAATAGGTAATGTATGGTATATTTCAGTTACGATAGACAATGAAGCTCTAAATTGGCCCGTCGACTCGGGCTTCCAGCAAATCATTTAAAGCAATTAATTTTATAACTACCTACTACGACTGCACTGGTGAAAAACATTTTCAGATGTTGACACTCGCCAAAATTGCCAATGATAATGCAATACACTCCTTCGCTTATGGCTTGGCTTTGTGGGAGAACGTGGGGCACTGACTTTAATACAAAGAGCTGCATGGACTGCCACGCGAAATTAATTTTTGAGAACAGTAGATCCAATGATTGTGTTTCTAAATTAATCTGTTCGGACACGAAATAAAATGGAACCTATGAAAATATTTTCTTGATCTTTGTACAATTAAAAAGAGAAGTTTTTCTTATTGGGGTTCAACCGAATATTAAAAATACATTTAAGATGATCATTTTCATTAGCTTTTCCTGATTCTTAATTTGTTTGTACTAAGACAGTTATTGGATAAAAATAACTTAAATCACGTTTTTATTTTGTCAGTCCATATCAATTAATACTTAAGGGATTATTATGGAAAACAACTTACGCATATTATCAAACGGCCCTACGACCTTCAGGTAGTCTTCTGTTTCAAGAAGCAACTGCATTTGCTTTGTGTTGGAGCATGAATAGCAGATCAAGTCCCAGTTATAAGCCAAAGTTATCACACAGGCTTTCTGCAGTGTTTTTGGCAACACTTGCTTTGGCATTGCTTCTGTTTCTGCAGAGAAAAGGATTCAAATGCTAATGTAAAGTAGTATTTGTATGTACTAACAATATACGACAAGACAACAATCCACTCAAGTTGATTCACCTTTTCCTTCCTTGTAAATTCTGAAAACAAAATTTCAATAACCTTTAAAGACCTACATTAAAAGATAATATTTTGTTCCCAATACCTCCATAAAATTTTGCTATTCTACTATACTCTTGTCTACAGAGTTACAGAACTTGAATGCATGTGCATGAACAGATTTTAAATAGTAATATACACGCATTATGGGCACATTGCCAAACTTCCGTAGTTCCATGTAAATATTTCTACGTCGATTACTACTATGACTACACAAATATCCACATCCCAGAAAATTAGCTCAATTTTTATTTGTACAATAGCGAATTGCAATTAGAAACTAAACTTTTAGGATCTAATAAATACTAAATAGCCACGAATCGCATTTTCGCAAAATTAACACTATTTCCTATGTGTTTTTGTTAATCTAAAGATTTTATCTGGCCAAATGTTCTAGGTTTAATTTTTGAAATAAAAAAAATGTTTAGAATAATGTGAGCCTTGTTTCCATTGAAGTTAAAGCACATAATACTAGTGAGAGTTTACAGTTAAAAATATTTTTGTTAGATGAAAGGAAGAGATTACCAGATAATTAGGTGTTGATTTGTATTATTACTAGTAAAAACTGTCACTAGGCACGTTATATTTTTCAACACCAGTCACAATGTATCTAGAAATATATTTGGAAATTTGCAATATATAATCTTCATCTATCTTTTGAATAAATGCATAATGAAAATTAAAATAAACAGTTTTAACTGAGACTTTTACATTTAAAATCCACGGAAAATTACCTAGTAACAACGGTAGCCCTTATTTTCAGTGAAACACGTAAATAGTAGTAATTCTAGAATTTCTGTGGTTTAAGTGATAGTCTAGAAGCTGTTTTTGGAAATCCAGGTGCCAATGTATGTACGAAACTGTGTTTATCACTGGAAAGAGCTTGCACAAATATCGCGTCAAACATTTGCAGCAGATTCAGTACGTATTTGCGAATTGCGATGGTCCTCATGAAGCAGAAAACACTACAGAGCACATATTTTAGCTTGCCAAACGAGCTCTATTTGCATTATTTGGCAAAACATCGCAGCAACTGGTAAAATAAAAAAATATAGGAAGTTAGTTCAGTTAAACATCAGCTTTTATTGCACATAGTGCTATTGCTGGCTATATATATATTTTAGGATGGCTTATTTCAGTACACAAAAGCATAACGTAGGCAGTTACATAGAGCCTCTCCTCCTATCTCTACCATAGACCCATAATATAGGCTGTTCTAGCCAAAAATGTTCTCTTTCTCTACTATATATCACTTGGGATATATTTAGTGCACTGGAAGAAAAGCTTTAGTGAACCTTACCTTACGTTCTACAGGAAAAGTTTTCCTATCACTAAAATTACACCAAAACTGGCACAGATTAGCGTTAGCTCAGTTGTTCCTCCTTTCACTACTTAGCAATACTTAGCATAGTGAGTATAGTAATTCACTACATTACGCTGAGTTCAAATAGTCTATAACGTAGTTGTGGCACTAAATATAATGAAAATAAATGTTTTGTTCCTTTTACACGAGTTTATGTATGTATTTTAATAGATTGCCTTTAAGAGCCCTGTAAATCTTTAGATAAGTCTTATGCACGTCTACCGAATGCAGTACAAGATTAGAATCATGCATTTGCATGCAGTTGGATTTGATAATGAGACTAGTCCATATCTAATTTTCCGTGGCTTGAAGTTCAAATTTTATCTGCTTTACATACTTAGTTGGTTTTTAATTGCGCCAGAAAATATAAAATGCACAGTGAGAGGGATGAAATAAAAGTTTTATGCTGCAGTAATTAAAATTTATTAAAATGACATCACCGAACGAAGCTAGGACTCTAAACACTTTTTTGCTTGTTCAATTAATGTAGATAATAAATCATTGATATAAATCTTTCATTTAGGCCAACTGAATGTTTCTATTTTAAGTATCCTTCAAATATTTAAAACTGTTTAACTATCACAAATCATACAATCCACTTTTAGAAATGCTGTCCTACACCGCAAACGCAAAAACGTTTTCAAAAATAAATAAATAATACCCATGTTCGAAATAACAGCTAAATGTGTTGTGCTTCTCATTAAGAATTGCTGTATCACCATTCCGTTATTATTTTATTATTATTAATTACTAGAGGCCCACAGTGCTGTTCGACCCCCAGTACTGCTACTGAGTTCTCCAAAAATGAGTAAACTTTTGTGTCAATAAAATTGGCACGAGCTCTACTAAAAATACTAAAATGGTTTGAAAGTATAGTCAACTAAATTCCAAAATATATATCATGCATGTTTGACTTTCTACGTGCATTTCTGCAACCGATTTCATTCTCCACCAGCACTTCGTCTAAATGCAAAAAATGTAAACTAAAAAGTTAATATTTGTGTTGAATTTTCAAAAATAATATAAATTGTCCCCTTTGGGTAGTAATCCACCTGATCAAACCCCCTCTTCAAATGATTGTAGTAGCATCTATTTAACACCTTTTGGTACCTCAGGCATGAAGAAGTGCATGTCACAAGGAAATAAGCAAAAATCAAAGAATTGTGGCATCTGATTTTCTTATTACGATGTTTTTAATACTGTAACCGACTTCCAGCAGCTCTTTAAACACATTTCTTGAAAACCTAACTATGTACTCTAACTTGGGAGATACAACTGAACTGAACTAAAGAATGGCTAAGGTTGTTATTTTTCACCACAGATATAAGTACACAGAACCTTAGCTAAAGGGAGGACTAAAATTTTATATAGACAGATATTTATGCGGTATATTGGTAAAAATTCCATAATGAGATTTCGATTTTTTGCCTTCAGCCCCGTAAAGCCTTCTTAATGCGTCTTTGTTTTTCCTAATACATATACATATATGTACACATAGTACACAAAGTATTGCCCTTCCAATTGAAGAACCAGTCAATGTTTTAATAACTTAAATTCACTACTCAGGTATCTCATCACGAGGTTGGTGAATCCGACCTGTTTCGTTCCGAAGGACAATATTCTACAATTTATGAAACATCTAAAAACTTTTAGTGGGTCTGTTAAGACACTTTCGTAAAATTTTCAGAATTATTTTTTTATTTCATCAATACATTCACGCCATGAACATGAATTTGTTTGAACGTTTTCAATTTTGAAGGTAAGTCAGAACTATGAGTCTCTTTAAACGAGTATAGAATTTTCCATCTAATTCCACAGTGAAAACTATATTTACCTAATAACTATCCAAACAGTATTCAACAAACAATACGAATTGCTAGAAATATAAATTCATACACATCTTATACATACGTAGTGTAACCAACTACAAATATCCGTAACTCATGTTTTAACCAGGACGTTGAAACACTAATTGGCGATGGGAAAGTAAACGTAAACTAGTAAACTATACTGATCGAATACTAATGGGAAAACAATCATTCCCAAAATGTGCGAAATTATGGTATGATGGACAAAGACTAGCTAGTTAGTAGAAAAAGGGAAATAAATATTTGAACGATTTATTGGTATAGCTGAGAGTACATTCCAATAATATAGCCAGGGTTGTCATCGCTCTGTAATTGTTTAAAATAGTACAGATTAAATTGACTACCCTGCTGGTATCACATCACGTAAGCTTTTGCAGGTGTATTTGAGGTTTTCATTCAAATTAAAATAGAATGCAACGTAGTAGATAATATTTTTATTTAAAATATGAAATATTATGTTCACTTCCTAACACCTATTATCAATATCCATCTATGTAGGGCAAGATCCCCAAAAATCATTCTAAGGATCAAAGGCATTTAAAAGTGGCATGACAATTGGCATCCTCGGTTAACGAACGGATGCAGAAAATCGCACACCTGAAAGTCTCAGAAGTAAAATCCATCTTCAGAATCAGTGTGTCAGAATCAGAGTTAAATTCAGTTCTTCAGCCTTATATAATAAATAGTTATGTAACAGACCTACTTTTAAAGCAGCTTTTACTTATTTTAGATTATTAATAATATCCTATCCGAATTGAATTTGCGAGATGTGACCCACTCAGTATGCCAACGTTAGTAACCTGCAAGATTTATTGTTTGTGATTCTATATTTATACCAGTACGAATTATATAAGTACTTACCTGGAACTTATGATCCCGTTATTGTTGAACAATAGGAAAAGATTTAAACAATCTGCTAAAACTGTTTCCTTTTTATGTAATAGTTTACTTCAAAATAGTAAAAGTTGGAAAGTCTTTATTCTCGTGGTTACACCTTTTTACGTATACGGATAACGATGCCAAAGTTATGTTAGGAATCAAATCATTTCTTTTTAAACCCATCATCAGAATGGAAACCCTGATTCTGGTCATCTGAGATACTTGTGTTGCACTTTATTTATATACCTACCTTTTGGTTGCATTAAATATACATTAGGATGACATTAAGCTAATGTCAAGTTATTGCAGTGTAGATTGAGTGTATACACAAATATAGAAACAAAGGGGGAAAGGTTCGCTTCGTTCTTACACCAAAAATCTGTTAAAGAGTTCTTTGGTCACGGAATGACGGACAAGCCATGCCAATAAGTCTGGAAAATTGTGTTGCGTGCAAAATACTTTAGAGATGCTTTCGACACGCAAATTCCTTGCCACTGATCCCTTACTACTTACGATCGTTTATGCGGCTTATGGTTGGATTAAATATGTACTCCAAGCCACGTACTTGGTTTAGTCTATATTTACCTTTCAATCAACTATAAGTCGATCTAGATTAATCCCAAACACCTGGTAACAACACGGCTTAGTTTTGAATCAACAAATGTGATAAACAAACAATTCCCCATATAAAATGAATTTGCTTTCTCCCCGTCATTTTGCAGCCTGTAAAGGAAACCAATCTGTGTAGCTTACATCCAAATTTGTCAACTCAATTTAGTCTAGTTTTAGGATTTAATCAAACATAAATCCATCTTGTCTTTTCTCAACTTCTGTTGCCAATCCACCAAAGACTATTGTTTTCTCTATAATGACAGTAGATTTTGTACGATAATTGGAATCTTTTTATGTAGTAAACGGGCATAAATTTTTTTATTCATAGTACCCTGGATTTTTAAATTACTTTGGGCTACAGATTTAATTTGCGTTTTTGGTCGTTGTTGAATTGAAGACATTCAATTAAATTCACATTTAAAACCTAAATATGTTCTTTTCGATCAGTTACCTCTTAAGCAATGGTTAGATATAATTTCACCAAATATTGCTGAACGATAAACATTTCCTTAAATTTATTATGACAATTATCAATTCTTGCTGAATATGGCGTCATAAGTAAAAATATACTCATACAAGAACCCAAAGCAAAACAAGATCCCTTTTGGTGGTGGCTCCATTTATTCTTCTTTAGATGAAGATGGATCAGATTGTAGTTGCTTCCGCAATGTCAAGTACTATTTTTATTGTTCAGCCATCACGGTTGAGGGATGGTATTGATATTTATTTCAGAGTAATGCCGAAATAGCATTAAATTGTGCTACAAAAGGTTTTGATAAACGCACATAGCAGATACCCCTCAGGAACTCTAGCCTGTGGCCATTCGTAGCTCTGACAAGAAATGGTCTGAGAAAAAAGAACTGTAAGCTTGAAGGAGGTTTTTAACAAAATTACAGCATTAATCTTATTAAATATAATATTATTTTTATCTGGTATGACAAATATGGAAGATATGTTTTAACTTTTAATTTCATTGAGATTTCTTTTTTTGACTATTTTAATTACTGGAGAAATTAAAAAAAATTGTACCACAAAAGTTAAACCGAAAACATTGACACGAGTTTGAGTGCAATTGCCTATATACAATACAATTGACGATACAGATACACTGTACTGCAAGTAATACCTGTAGGATCTTAGTTTAACAAAACCAACGTGAAGCAAGGAAAAGAAACGTGAGGTTAGGTTAGGGGTAGGTGCTCTCAACCAAGGTCTTTACTCACAAGCAGAGTTCTACTAGGGTGAATAAGTGAAACTGAATGTGAATGACACGGAGTAGAGCAAGAAATGCGAAAATGAATGTACAAGACATTCTAATGCATCTAAGCACCAAACACATTTATCCCCTGGAATCGTCCAAAATCAGTTATATTCGTTTATTTTCTAACTTTCAAGTTTGAAAATTAAGTTCGAAGCAATAAATCATGCGAAAATTACTAATTCTGTTTACAAAGGGTGTATCTAATTAATGAACTTACTGTAAATGGTTACATTGTACAAGTAACAAAAATTAACACACAGGATCCAATTTAATGTGGCTACCATAATAAGTATGTGAGAAATAGTATTGAATCTTATTGTATTATTATGACTGTTATATATAAATGTCCCGAACTTGATGAAAATAGTTCGTCAAGCTAGAATACATTGGATTTACATCTCTCGAGGGAAGGAATACTGGATGCCCACCCAAAACCACACCTTTTAACACAACCACAGTATTAGGGCTTTAATGACATGTATTACAGATAATAAAAACCTGATTTTTGCATAACAAAAATCCTTAATTAGTACAATCATGAAAAATGTAATTACATATGAATATTATGCTGAATTGTATGTTAAGCTCTGTAGTGAACAATCTCGTGGTGACAGAGAGTGACAGGTGCAGGTTTTATCTATTTTATCTATTTTTGCAAATCGTTGCATTCATTCATTATGTATAAGTAATTTCATTCCGAATGAATAAAATATAATAAAGATTATCATCATATGAGAATAAGGGTAAGAATTCCAGTTAAGCTTAATTTTTTAGAAATCCATTTAGCATTTGTGTAACATTGGCAGAAATCAGGAATCATGCTGGTGGTAAATATTTCTCCATGGTAATGTGACACATGTAAAAAAATCCCCTTTTAACGAAAATAATGATTGATATCTATTGATTTTCTGTATTATTGTACTGCATAAAATGCTCATAGATCTAAATGTGAAGTAATAACACAATTTATTAAACATTTTGGGAAGGGCAACGGACATAAACTACATAATTTAGTAGCGCCAACGCCAAGCATAAGCAAACATACGTAAATAGATTTATACCTGCTCGTAACAACAGAAGAGCTTTATTTTTGTTGTGATGATAATACTGTACAAACAGACGTCTATCGACACAATTAAACCACCATCTTTTTTAAATTTCGACCAGGGAAGTATATATTAACTGATACTAGTTTTGGTACATTATCAATTTCATTTGAGATAGTTTTAAGATTACTTTTTGGATAAAATTAAAAATAAATGACAATAAAAATAATTTGAATTTTAAACCAAGATGTTTTCAAAATGCAAAACGTAAGATTTATATGTATAAGAATGTGTTTCGATGAACATGAGATATTAAGACCTTATTTGGGAGAGACATCAATTGATTTGTCTTTCAGCATAATCTATTTTGTTATGCATAATTGAAGAATGGAGTATCCTGATGTGGTCTGGCATGATAACGCTAAACGAATATTGAGTCATTTTGTCAGACTCAACCTTAAAATCTTTGTACTAAAACATTTTTCCCAAGAACGGCGTCGCCTTTCCTAATTACTACACCGTCTTTATTTGATGGCATTAAAAACGGTTGAGACGAGTCTATTGTCTCAATATTACTACAATTAAAGTGCGTGCATCCTTAATTTAAGCTAAGTACATGACATAAGTAATGATGCTCATAAACCAAACTGTCTCCACTCTTATTTTGATTGAAGGAACATTGAACGCGACGTCTGGTTAAACCCTACACTCAACGTCTTGTTAAACATGTTTTTATACAGATCTGGACATCTGGATCAAGCAGTGGAGTAAGACTCTAACACACAGAGAGTGAGACCAGGACGGAGCAGCAAGAAATAAAAGTTGATTTTTGAAAAGTTGTTTAATAAAATTCAGTCTACACAAGAGCGTATTTTTGCTTTCATCAATATTTAAGAAGCCAAAGCTCTTTTTAAATGCACAAATAATGGAGACTACAGATCACAATGGTTGCAACAAACTTCTTTTTGACGGTTGGTTTGAGTTCATTGCAAGAATAATTATGAAGTTTGACATTTTTTGTATACTTGATACACCCTACACATTTTTCCCTTTGTCTGAATTACAGGTGTAGGGAAAGGAACTTCAGAAGGATCTGGCATGAAGAGTTGTGACAAAGAAATTATAACTTCTGCTGATATAAACTTTTACGCAGTATAAATAAACCATTATTACTATCAATATAGCAAAATACCATCAGTTTGTTGAGAATCATGTTCCCTTTTCGCCCGTACCTAAATAACATCAAAGAAATGATAATTTATGTCATTTTCTTCGCTTCAAATATTATTTTAAAGATTATCAAGTCCACATAATACCAAGTTTTCGCAACAAGTAGTAAATAAGTTATTTTTTGCAATTGATATCGTATTAGCTATCTTGATGTGTAGCAAGTACACTTTACTTCAATGCACTATACAGCATTATACTATACTTTTTGTATGTGAAAAAACGAAGTCGAGGTTTCTGACTCTCTGCGCCTCTTTTCTATCTGTGAAGGCTCACGTCTCAACTTTTTACTATTTTTGTGGAGTTACTAAGATAAGGTAAAGGTTAGCGTCCAGCAACGGCCACGTTTTAATTATGTAAAAAAAGATTTTTTGCAAAATATGAAACATCAATAATTATTCATTGAGTGCAGTATACCATTAAGTATACCCAGACCAAAATAAACTTTATCACAGTAAAGGTAAACTAGGCAGTTGTCAAATTCAAGTTTTATGTTGAATACCATGGATAGAAGTCAGATTTTGTTAGCAGTTGGTATATCATAAGTACAAATATTTACGTGACAGTGTACTACTAGCAAAATATAATCATAAATAAATAAATAATGTAAAATGTGTACGATACATTTGAATAAATCTCAATTTAATACCACTTTCAATAATATGAATGAAAATGATAATATCAAGGGCAATCAAACGACTGCTTTAATCTAGTAACAAATACTGAATCAACTTAGGTGTATAAATATACAGGGACGTATAGAAAGTTTTTTATAAACAATTTTGATTCATGGCGTCTCATGGCCCTTGATTTTAGAACTAGACAACTAGCTTTTATCTATTTTAGAGTTGACATAATAAAAATAAATGCATGAATAATATTTTAATAAAAATTATTGTAACTCTCAAAGAAAAATCCTTGAGGATTGCAAGCGAACCCGAGGTTTTACTGTGTAAGGATCATTAGATCGAAAGCAGCTATATAGATTTTAATTTTTTTAAACTTTCATTTTGGACAATCTAAATCAACAAAAGTTAAAGTAATTCATTTATTTCTACTGAAATAACAATCAGATTAAGTTGCCCATTTATTCTCAAAGGACAAAGAGAGCTATTTGTTAAATATCTGTTACAATTTCCACAATATGTAAATACAACGCCAAATGATGTACAGATACTGTGTGGTAACTATAACATGGGATTTATTACTTGCATCGTGCATTAATTCTGAATAATACATTGAGCCTTTTAGTTTCTTTTCTGGGACAATATTATGGTAGTAGTTGGAATTATGTAATGTAATATACTTGACCGTGAGGCTAATAACGTTTTGATTAACATAGACATACTATCTGTGAACTTGATTGTTGAAATAGTGATGTAAAACAACACATAAAGGGTAATTAAATAAATAGAACTGTTTAAAGAACTACTACATAACGTATAGCATGATAATATACACTGCCATAAGTTAGAAATACTACAACGCTTATTGTCTCATTTAAAAAAAACATTAATTGCATTAAAATGTATACCTACTGAAGCAATAAGAGGTTTAACGTCGCCCTATTAACATATCCGATTCAGGACTAAACTTTTGTATTACATTTAAATAAATATATCGAATTGTTCTAACGTTGCAAAATAAATGTGAACATTTTTAATATAAGTCTAACTAAAATAGTTTCTCATGATGAATATTTTGTTAGAATAATAATGCGTATAAGTATCTGTGGCCCAATTTTATAAACTACTATAACAGTTTTTCCTGTTGGGAGGTATGGTAAAATTACTAATACAGGTGCTAAAATGATTTTTAAGGGAAGAAGGTTTGATTGAAAGAGTGAGTGAACATCTACTTGTCTAAATCCGTCATTTTGCAGGCAAAGATAGGGTAAATGTCAAAATTTAGGTAGGTACGGTAAAATAGGTAAGTACTGAAACATTAAACGAACGGGATATAGCTGAAGAATGGTAACAAGGTAACATAAAAAGAAAAAAATATTGATTCTGATTTTATGATGCTGTATTACAAAAGAAAATACAATTCCTTAATGTATCGAGAATGAGAGGCGGTTGTGTGGGGGTTGTTGATAAATGGATAAAAGGATCAAAAGTACAAATGTCAAAGAAAATTGAAGAAACATAGGAATAAAGGAAGTCGAAAAATATAATAGGTAAGTTAAGAAAACAGACTGTGTAACAACGTCAAGCAATGGGTTGAATTTCTTATGACTTGTGACACGATGAACAATGGACAAGGAAGAGGTTGAGCGACGTCGATAGAAAGAAGGAGCCGGGCAGAAGCGGGTAATAAAAATTGGTTGGGATGGGGAGATTATGAAGGGAGTCGAGTGAGTTGTTCATTCCTTTCTGTGTTTGAGTGACTGGATTCTGCTTATGAGCAGTAGAGAGAGAGAGAGAGAGAGAGAGATGTATTGGTACTGTGCAGAGTGGAGACTCTCAGGCATGGCATCACATTACTTCGTCACACAGACTAGACTAGGATGGTAAATCGGGGTAAGACGAGCAGAAAGCGGGTGAGAAGTAACTAAGCAAGTCGTCAACCAGAATTGAGTCGAGTGAGGAAAAGTCTGTTTATCATTTATATATGAAAACAGTCAGAAATGCTCAGAGGGAGATTCATCATCGACGAGTCTCCACAGGAAAGCAGGTGTCTAATCTCAATCCAGTCAGCCGTTCCGAAATAAACACAAATACCTGGCTCCCTGACTACTCCACATTCAGACACGCTCCGACAACTGAGTCAGTGAGGAGTCAACGCAATCGGATCTCACGGTGAAATCTGCAGAGCAAATTCATCCAGGAAAACCCAATGCTCCGCTTCGTTCCAGCAACAGACTTTCAATTCCAGTCCATCTCGTCTCATCCCGAGCTACGTTGTGGCCACTGCTAGTCGGAGACTGTGAGACAGCAGATCTGATTCTAAGACGACAGTCCGCAAATAGCAATCAGTCGTGCAGCCTAGTCTATCTATCTCTTCCCATGAAATAACTGCTCTACTAAACATAAATACATCTTTACTATCTACTTACTACTACTTGTGCTAAGGTAGAAATATAGTCGTTTTTATATTCAGTGGACTGAGGGCAGGACACGATCACCAAGTGGATGATCTTCACATAAAGTGGAAGGATGTGTTCCGCCTACGTGAATACAACATAAGTGTGTACCTAATTTGCTTTGTGCGAGACAAATGAACGGGAAATATTTTAAAAATATGTAGAAATGAGCAACAAACTCTACCATTTTGGACTACATGCTCATTTGTGAGACGAGAATCATGGAATTAACTTTGAAACCAGAGCTGGAGGAATCTGAGGCAGATCTTGGACAACTTCAACAAGAACCGAAACCAATTTCGGAGGCAAATGGAAAAGCAGGTTCTCTTTTTTCTAACAGTTTTACTTATTCTATCAAATGACATTACATTTTTAGTTAATTGTAATATAGGATCTGTATCTGTGAATAGATAAATAGCTCTAGAGACTACATTTACGAGAGTGTTGTGCACATAGCTAATAAATAACTTAGCCAGTACATAAATACACTTAGAGAGACGTGCATTGGGAGAAGGTGTAAGTAGGAGACGGAGAGCAGTGAGAAAAATAGAGAGAGACAGGAGAGTCGTTGGGTAATTCATGTGTAAAGTAAGTAAATGTCTCGAGAAACAAACTGATTGCAGACAGAAGAGAAATGAGAGGAGCTTCTTCTTCGTCGTGTCTTGTGAATTGCATTACAGCCCGGTGCATTATGAGATAAAGATTCTTCTTTTCTTCTGGGATATCGGTGATAGTACTATTAGACGACACACACACACAACATCAGAAAACACAATCGTGTAGCCGAGTCTCAATGCTTACGATTAACTCACTCACGATCAGTGAATTTTGTTCTTGTACTACCCCACATAGTATTATTATTATACTTACCGAGTTTACATCTTTTCCATACTTATTATTACATCTTTTAGCATTATATAATGTGTATTAAATGCAGAAGGAATAGGATTCATCTTCATGTAGTGTTGTATTAGTAGTAAGTAGTAGAATAAATATATTGAAGAATATTATTATCCAAGAGAGACTTAGGAGTTAGTTGTTGTAGTGGTAGAGCAGTAGTGGATAGTGTATGCTAAGTAAGTAAGTTTCAGTGAAGTTTGTTTAGCAGTTGAGGAGAGAGAATGAATACCGGCCGGGGTAACAGTTTACATGGAGAATCTCCACTAACTACTTAGTCTGTCGTAAGTGGTAGGTAGAACTCTTTTCTTTTACACATACTTTTGTAGCTAACTAACTAACTAGTAACTAACTACTATGCACAATATTTACTACCTACCTACCTAGCTGAGAGTTGGGAGAGTTATACTATTACAGACTCCCCAACTATATTAGTATACATAGGTAAGTATGCGATTATTATATAAGACTTGACTTTTGGCATAGTATATAGCAAAAGTGTAAATGTACCTACTATATTATATTCTGAGAAGTTATGCGTACCTATGTAGAGTCGGGTTAAGCAGGGATGGATGTGGAGAGACGTTTTGGGTTTAGCAGGTTTCTTTAGCTAGAATTCTCGTCCTCACAGAGGCAGAGAGATGTGCTGGTAAGTAGTGTATGGCAGAAGTATAGTTTAGTAGTGTTATGTTGGTTGCTAGTTCGTGTATGTAGTTTTCCGTCAGTCAGTCAGTCTGAGGTTGTGAGTGTGGAAGGAAGAGTTCTACAATCTCCGATCCACGCCGTCCTCTCCCTTTGCTTGTACTTGACTTGTCTTTTATTGTATTTTATCAAATTATCATTTTCTTTGACTTTACCTGTGCTGTCTTTGTCCAGGTCTTTGTCCAGCAAAGTGTAGTCCTCTTTCTCTATCACACGTTTTACTGCCACATAGTAGGTATGTGAGTTCGAGCAACCAAAATCTCATCACGCCAAACTATATTCTTAGTACAAGTTCGTTTAGTGGTACTTGTACCTCTACCTTCATCTTCATCCGCGCTCCGGCTCATGTACCGTGATTATATTTGTTTGTTTCTATTCTTTACCGTTGCGTACCGTAAGTTATAATTCACTATATACATACGACCATTCAATGCGTCGTCCTCCCTCATTCTCAGTTCCGCTAACTTCAACGTCTATACCGTATAGACATCTCTACTAAAATCAACCCAAAACAGGACTAATTATATATCACTTGAGTGAAAGATATCACTCAATCTCATGAGACTTACACAGTGAATTCTTTCATATTATGCACCGCAATAACATTTACATTGACAAGTCCGTTTTTTGACTTTTTCTAGTTTCTCTCTTTCAGTAAGTCTTTCAACACTTACCTCCCAAAGAGAGAAATGAGACAAATGTTTATTTACAGATAATTCTAACGTTGGCAAACAAAGCTACTGGGATTTTTCAGAGTCTTTCCTACTTTGTGACCAATAAGTACTAGGGCTTTTATAATAATTGATTTTTTTTGTAACTGTAAACGCTTTGCTATCACTTGATAGGAGATCATATTGTTATGCAGACGTGAGATTAAAAACTATGTAGTTACCCCTTGACAACCTGAAAAATCCATTAGCATTGGTATTTTGACCAACTTTGTGAATTACTATAGTAAGTAAACTTGGAATGAGTTTTAGTGATTGATAAAAAATTTAATCTACAGATCAGTTAATTGAATAAAGAAGTTATGTAAAGCAGAATGAGGAACGTAAAGTTGTACACTCTGACTGTACATGAACTGAAGTGAATCCTTGTCACCCTGTAATTTGCATACTAGTTATTATTTGATAGGGGATTGATTGTAACAATTTTTCTTGTGTTTGTGTTGACTGTTGTTACTTGTGGACAAGTGTGAGGAGCTTTGTGTTTTACTGTTTGTTCAATTTCTGTTTGTATGTTTCCGTATATAGCTAAGTGGGCAGGGCTACCGGCTACAATTGTGTCTTCTGTATGAACTCCATGTTATAAAATCCGATAACTAAATTATTTTGGTTTGTTGGAAAAGCGTAGAATTCGGTGCAGTTAAATTGAATTGAAATAATTAAATTACTTTACACAGAGGAGGGAAGTGAAGAGGAGACAGGACAGGAATAATTCTTCTCGATTGCTTCGCAGAGACGCCTAGAGATTGATTACTTAGATATTCCCTTTATAAAATAAATTTTATTTACACAGCCCAGCTAGGATAAAGTCACTAAGCCGTACATTGAAATCAAAGTCGACTGTTTTGTTAAGTGGTGGAAAATTTGTTTGTTGAACGGGAGGCGACGTAGGGGAGGAAGGCTTTGAAACGGAAAATCCGAATCCGAGTGGCACGATGGCTGCAGGACCGGCGGATGCTTTCTCCGCCAATCCTCGCGGCTTTACTTGCTACGACCGCGAGTTAATCACGGCAGCTGCTGACAATTTGTGGTCCTCGAGTGTTGTTGCCACCGCATCCACTGGAGCCTCATGGGTTGACGAAGTTCACAATAGTGACCCCCTCGAAAAACGAGTTGATGATCTACGCAGAAAATTCCATCGCGGTCGTCAGCTACAGATTAAACATCTTCCCAGAGAAGTTACAGAAGAGGTTAGCAACTTTATTATATAACTCTCTTTTTGCTTCTTTCTCACCAATATCTATATAAACCTACATAATAGTAGTAATAAGGTATAGACTTTGTCAGCACTCTACTAGTTATTCAATATAGAAAGTAGAACACGTGTGTGTGCGAAATTAATTTCATTTTTGAGTGCTAGGGACAGATATATACATAAATGCATTCAGAATGGGATGTTTTATGAGCAGTCCATTATCTGACAGTCTCGCTCTTTCATACTAGTCTATCAAACATAAGACTTTGTAACTATAATCTACACACTCGATTTATTTTCGCAAAGATTCGTCATGTGCATAAAATATTCATTCTACAAATGTATGTAGGTAGATATGTGAAGAGCGTACCGAGTCATCGCTAATAGATGCATATTTAGTTACTATAATACATGTTGCAAATTGCAAAGTTTGCAAGTAAATATTGGCAGATAGAAACTATGTTTAAATGTAAGATTTATATAATTCCCTAGTGGTAATTTTAATATTAGTCATCACCATTGAGCATGAAAAATCGTAGTTTGACCCCTCAGAACAAAACGTTTCTATAATTGTCATATTGTATTCGTTAGAGTTTCTTGAAGGTCTATCTTGGCTATTTAGTTTGACTTACAATCTCACTAAGTTGACATTGTACGACATTCCAAACTTTCCAGAACATATTTCAAGGTTTGCATATCCTCTTGGATGCATTAATATCATGGTAAACATTTTTAACAAAGATTATTCATCGATGATGTACACATTTTGTCATTTGGAATCGGATATTGTCCTGTATGTGGTGAAGGGATGTTTGTTTAGTAGAGAGATGATTAAAGTTGTCTCATGCTATATGAAATGCTTATTGTAATCAATGTGAATATCTAAAATTTAGAACCTAGCATTTTCCATTCACGAATATGGGAGACTGACTGACGCTTGTTTGAATTCAGAATTTATTTCATGAATACTTTATTCTAACCATAGAGCATTTACTTGAATATATCCTTGTGATCTTATAGTTATTTGTAAAATACTTTACATACATCAAAATAAATATTTAGTTTGTTTTCAAAAGTTGAGTTTGTAGATTCATTCATGTAAATATATTCACTTAAAGTTGCTTGGCTAGGTTATTAATACATATTTAACCAGCGACAGTTTTGGATTGATTCTTCCCAATGAATGGACAGTGAGATGTAAATTAATGCGAAGGGGACTCTGTATACGTCTTCAAACTAGTAAAATAAGCAGATTTTCCAATATCTATCCTGGCAATGAATAACAAGCTTTAAATTATCTGGTCATTCAAACATCTGGTCACATTCTGGACTGTCGCTGTTATTACTGAAGCGATTTTCCAGTGATTCAAGATTGATTGGGAATATGTAAAAGATACTCTATCTCTTTCTGTAGGGTATCTGTACTGTCTCTCCGTCATTCATTATCAATTTATCTCCAAATATCAGTCAAAAACCCTGTTGAGTGTATTCGGTGCTAGAAGGTGCATATCTTGTACCAATATTAGCTGGGGATATATAAATGCATAAGATCCATCAACATTTAGTTTGTATAAAGTAAACGAGAAAAGCTGTAGAAACTATTCTCAGGAATAAATTGCATTGTCGTTTTGTGCTTATCAAAGAACGTTGACATATATGATGATGACGAAGGGCTTTAAATATCAACAATGATTTCTTGAAAGATGAAAGAAATATTATATGTATCCATATCAAAATAATATCTTCGAATGCGTCTTATTTAATCCGCATTTGCAGTGAGAGACAGATCTCAGGGTATCACCTTTCACCAAAATAGAAGCGAACGGGAAGAAATGCTGTCGTTTTGGTTTGGGTTCTCATCTAGAGAAATAATGGAAATGTCAGGCATCGTAAAGGCAGATCTTGTTACATTTTATCGAGACTGACTTGCTTATATTGTCAGTTGTATGTATCCTTTATGCATTTACGGTTGCTCTTCTGCTTTTCAAATGTTCTCGTATATTTCATGTGTGATAAGGATCCTTTCGCTAAACTTATAGGAGGATAGATACACACACATAAATATTTAGTTTGTGTGTGGCGATACAGATTTCCGAGCCATTATTGCAGTAAGTGTAGCTACTGAAGAAAGAGCCTACAATCGTTCAGACCATCCTTATTGTCAGTCTGTATAGAAACGACAAATAAATGTAGGAAAGGTTGTGCCAAGTTGTCATGACTTTCTGTCTTGTGTTTCTGTGTACTTGTCTTCGTCGTCGAATTTACTAGATCACCGTGCAGTAGAGCTGAGAATTCTTGTTTATTAGTTGGTGCCTATGTATACTTATCATATTGTATCTGTGCGCTTACTTTTGTGAAAATCATACGAATTCACGTACAGCACATTATGCAATTAAACTTTATTTATGACATGACATATGTGTATCGACTCGGGTTTTGACAGGTGTTTCAGAAAAGTTGCTCTCAATGTATCATATTATTACGTACAGTAGCAGACACATTCTCTTTCGTTATCCTAGTAGCTAAAAATAATTTAGATTAATATCTTGCCAGTATTTAACTATTTTTTGCTAAAACCGCTTTATGTAAAGCTAATCACATTTATTACACATAAAGGTAGGTATACATGCCTTCGTAAACTCATACAAAGCTCCTTGTTACAATTCAGTAGGATATTTATCATTGGCACTAAGACAAATGCCACCGTCTAGGTTCATTGGTCTCTCACTGTGTCATATTTGTATCAACTGCACTCATTATTATTAGTTTCTGTTTACTTCAGTGGAAGCTTACGATGCGTACTCAATTAATTTTGCAATATCACATGATGCACATTGCATTTCATAAATATCCCAGCCTTGCACATTCGTACACGAACACAAACACAAGAATTTATTCCCTAATCATAAACTCAATTGAATTCCCAGGGATCTTGTACAACTATAAGAAAGATACGAAGGTTTCTTCTACTTGTATCTATGCTAATATTAGCATAGTTATCTTGTTTTTCGTGATCTCAAATATAAATGAGACTATGAGACTTCACAATGCATATACTGTAAGGCTTAGGGGATACTAAAATGCCGACTTTTATAAACTGTATCCACATTTATAGTATCTGCATAGATCATTCCTTGTTTTCTGTAATACTTTTTTAATATCCATGTTTATTTGAGAAATTGAAAATGCAAAGCAAATGTTGGAGAGTTCAGAGGATGGAAGGGCAGGAAGGAAGTAGAAAATGTACTTAAATATGTAAACAATCAAGAAATGTAGGCGAGTTTTGTTTAAAGAAGAGACGCAGAGAGCACGAGGTTAAACATCTCTCTGACATAATAAGGGATAGCGATATTATATAATGTACCTATTTAATGAATCCCTATCAAATAGTTAAAACATTATGCTTTCCACAACTCTCCACACCCAACTAATAACATTTTACCATTCAGTCAACAAAATATCATAATTATTTTATATTCCCAGGAAACTAACCCACCTTCAATCTAATTTCTAGTATGCATTGCCAGAATGCACTTCAGGGATAAAAACACAAACTGAAGCAATTTTGGATTGAAGATTTAATGTTTTAGATCATTATTGTTAGCTGAGTGTCTTCTATATCATAATAATGCTACACTATTGCATTGCATGGATGATGTTGCCGGAATAACGTTTAACTCTGAGTTCAATTTATTCACGGTCGTCTTTGGAGTGTATTAACGCAGTCTACTTTTATAAAGACTGCATGTAGTATCCAAAAATCCATTTCATAAAAATTGTAATAGAATAATATTCTATAGACAGTGATGCAATTCAAATGATTTTGATTAATTCAGTTCCAACTAGAGCGCCGGATCTATTTTCAAATACAATAAACTATGCAAATTGGTATTATTATGGATCTGAAGTACAATGGAATGTCTCCCTGTACATTTACATATAACAACTACGCATACAATGAATGATATCCACTTCATGCCATCACGAAGAGTAAACCGTGTACTGTACGGCGTCTGTGTATAAGACAAAGCGAAATGGTTATAGTTGTGTACATTGGATGCTATAAATACGTAGCTGAAAGAAGGGAATGAATAATTAGGTAATAGAAACGAAACGTCTTATATAATGAACAATACACACTGTTACTATTTAATACTGCAAGTTCAGTCAGTGCAATGCTATGCAGCCAAGAGCTCATTCTTTGCATACTTGTTGTTATTGCTATCCAACATTGAACATGCCAAGTTTTATGTATATAATTGCAGAAACCTGTTGATAAATCTTTCCCTTGCTGAATGTATTTGTGAAAACAAAAAAAGATCTATCTTTGCCTTCATTGTCTACTTGTATTGTTGGCTTTGCCATCTTCCAACTATTTCCCGTTTATCAGACGATTGTTCATTAACCTTAAATCCAAGTGAATCTACTTTAAAAAGAAACAATCTCTCAGGATGGTCAAATATTTCCCTTGTGTACATTCACTTTTACAGAGTTTACTTTATGGTCATTGATTTATTTGGTAAGTTTGCCCATGTCAAAAAATGGTTAAATGCAGAGTAAATACGTCTATTTAAACATTGACCTTTGTCAATTCAATTTTGTCTGATTTCAAAAGTTATTGTTAGCAGAGCACTTTAAAGTGATGTGCATTAAAAAACCTCAGTCAAATAAAGATACCTTTTTGCCCCATAGTGCAGTTGATAAAGTAAACAACTCAACCTTTTTTAATGATAACGGCATTAGGAGTCATGTCAGTTGCAATTGCTATTGAGATACATTATCTGAATAAAAAAGTAATTAGATAAGTGCATCTAATTTATTTGGGTATACAAAGATGAGTCATAATGTGCAGAGAGGTGGTTACAAATATTAAGTGCTTGGGATACACTACAAAGGTCAACTAAAGAGGATCTCAGGAAGCCGACATGTCCAGTTCACTCATGTATACAGTTCTGAGTATGAAACGAAGGCAGGTAGTCGTGCGACTTCTTTATAAACAAATATTATTAACCTTTTATAGTTGTAGCCTTGCAGGTAATTGTACTGGTGATGTAAAAAATAGGGAAAATAAAAACGACTCATGAGGGTTTGCTTTGCTGGAGAGGAAAAGGATGGACTAGACCTGGAGTAGACTTGAATTGAAACTTAGATAGTGCATTTGTACTTCATAAAAGTGGATAGGATATCAAGTCTTAGTTACATTGTTAACGCGTTGGAGCCAAGTATATAGCTGTATACGTTGGAATAGTAGATTAGCACTATAACAGCCGACATCCAGAACTCATGTTTGAAATTCTTTTCATTATTGAGTGCTTCATAAGTACTTATCTGAATCTAAACCCTTGGTTTATCGACCGTAGCCAGGCAGTAATGTAATTACAACAGTAGTAACTTTGTACGTACTAATGGCCTAGGAGCTTTAGAAGAATACCATCGGCTAAACGGTGAATCCTGTGAACAAACATGATTATCTTCTGGATGCAAATAGGTGTCATAAAACAACGCTAAATAAAAGACTGCTGAGTAAAGTGTAATGTTACTATTCGGCAAGCATAACTAAATTCTTGCCTTCCCACCAAGCCCTGAGACTTTGAAAATATTTTTATCGTCGTATTTTTTGAAGATGGGGAAATGAGCTGAGAAGGATTTTACTGCCGTAATAAATATACAATACCTGGTATAATGAGTTGCAGAAATATGGGAAATATTTACTTGAAGATTTAGAAGGATTTTACAGTATGCGAAAGCATAATTACATTGAAAAGTGTGCGGATGTAGATACAAATGGGATCTCGATTTCCGATGAGATAGGAAGGATCTGAATGTAATTGACATGAGTGACTGTATTTGTCTGTATGACAATCGTGGCAAGCTTCCTGTTTTTGGAGAAAAAGGAGATAACTAACTTATCGCAGATCTCTAGTGACTTTTAGCAGAAATTGATGGATTTGCAGGAGCTGGGAAGATAGAGATTGTAAAAGTGTAAGTAAAATGTCTTTTGTGCTGATTAGAATTAGTCGACGGAAGTCTGAATACAGCTGCTGTTAAGGTAAAAGTACAATGCCGTCGGATTCATTGGTTTTCAAGCAGGAGAAGAAGGAAAGAAGACAAGACAGGATTGAAATTGAACTGAAATGAACTGATCTCAACTGGAGTCTTTCTGTTCTGATAAAATGCAATGTAATGACAATGCGAATGAATTGAATTGCAGAATCAGGAATTCTTAAGAGTCTTGTTGGAAGAGAGTTCTATAGCAATTGGAGTTAGACGAGCTTTATGTGCATTTTTATGCTTTATAAGTGTAGGTGAGTAGTTTTTAGTGCAAATATAGCTTTAGGAGGATTATAAAAAGGTATATGCATATTAGTGCTTTATATTTGTAGCTAAAGCTAAGCTACCGTAATATATCATTGAAAGACTTTATTTGTACACAGAAAGAATGACGCTTTGCAATTTGAGTGGAGCCAAGCAGACACTACTGTGCTGTTGTGTGTGATGTGAGTGAGTCGAGAGATAGACTCCAGCAACAGCACGGAGAGTCTCATTTTAGATTAACTAAAGAATAGCGTATCGTCGAAGATGGTAAGAAAGCCCGTTCAGCTCATTTACTGTGCAAGAAAAGAGTATTGTACGTAGTGATGAGATGAGCGAGGCAAGCACTCTAAAAGGAAAACGAATTACAGACTCCTAGAACATTACTAATAGCCATAGCTAAAATCTAGTTTGGTTAAGGTTCAGCGTAGAACTTCCATCCACCTACCAACAACGAGTACATAAAGCTAGAGTGTAAATACTTTCAAGACTTACTTAAATCCAGCAGATCTAATGCAGTTGGGTGTAACCCTCGCCTTGTGAAAGCTCTTACACTAACCATAACTGCTTATTTTTACTTTTAGCACGAGTAATAAGCATACTACTCCAGCTTATCCTATAACCAATAAGTAGTTCTCTTCCCATTTATATTTTATATTTATACTCTCCCATTGCAGGTACTATTGCTACTCAACAAATTATCCGGATTATTGTCACTAAGGAGTAGGAACCGAAAGTCCGGTGGCTACGACCCGCATTCCCAAATTTATTACCCCCACCGATATACTTACTGCCGTCTATTTTTGTATTAGCACAAAGGACCATAAAAAAACCAATGTCCATGCGGGAGATTTTGCTACAAGAGAGATTTCATTTACAGATTGCAAAAAATTTGCTAATTTGTATTCACTGAAATACACCCCTTAAGATCCACTGCACTGATAGAATTGATATTGGAACTAACATAATTCAGTTTTAAATATGAAAGGACGTATAAATAGTATAGGTCCACGCTATGCACGTGCAGAATTATTTAGGTTGACGAACTATAGCAGAACGACGCATTATTGAATCTTTGGTCTACCTTGCAAGCATTTGCGAACAATAATCCGAGATTCAGCAATGTACTTTATCCTCAGAGATAAATAGATATACATTTGTAGGCTTAGTGCTCTGCAATTTTACTTACTTGATGATAATAAACGAAGAGTGAATATATCCGATGACTTGCCACTTTCTTGATCTCAAATGTGAATGCTTTCCTTTTTCGTTTTTTGCAACCATCTTACAATAACTATTGTATACTTTACTTGGTACACTAGTACTCCATTACATGATAACTGCTAATTATACTATTTCTACTAAATACACCTAGGAAAGGGTTCCATTTTGAAGAAACGTCAGATTAGACTGTTTTATGTATTTAGTAGGTAGGTAAATTGAGATTTGAGTCGAGAAGCTAAAGTGGGATATTTATTTTAGGGGATTTTAAATAAATAGTTGGACACTGATAGTTTGAGTTGGATTAGGCAATGATAATGTGTACAGTAAAACGTTATTGTGGAGAGGTGCAATATTGTTCATTGATTTCCATACGTATTATTATTGTTCCAGGGAATTGGTATTAGTACGGATTGATAAAGTGAGAGATGGGATTATTTGAGTTGGTTTTAGCATGGAGTGGAAAGGACAAGTACATCATCTGTATGATTATATAAGCTAATGGGTAGTCGCTAGTCATCATCGTAGTGGGATTATCATCATTTTCTCATGAGGCCCAAAGCCCTGGAGGCACAATTTAATATTCTCTATGCTTTTCGTGGGGTCACTGCGCTCTTCAAGGTGAGCCACAAGACATTGAATCGTCTTATTCCTACCTACCTATTCTTCTCATTCGTTTTCATCCCATCAACTGTTATGAACGTTGCTAGTCTATCTGCCAACCAACTCGTATTTATGTACGAAACTGAAAAGAAGACAACAGAAGAGACTACACGCCAGGCGAGCCAAAGTCTTTTGCCTTTTCTTTGCGGGTTTCTTATTCTTTGCCATTTGTTTCTTCCACCTTTTCCTATATCATTTTCTGTTGCTTACTCGCCCTCCGTACGCTGCTCAGATACCTATGGCCATACCAAATTATAATACTCTCTGTGGATACTTGTAATGTCATGTACATAATATATATACTAGAGGTATGCCAACATCACATCATCAACCTCTTCTAGCTACATGCAACTACACTCGTCACTACTATACAATCATCCTACAAAATACATACAAACACTAAACCATGTTTATTGATATCGCCCATAACCTTTACAACCATATAGTATTCAACTCATTTAAAGATAATTTTAGTTATTTTACATTTGTATGAAATTTTGGCTATTCACAGAAAAATATTCGATAACAGCAAGTTCTTGTATTGTAAAGAATAAAAGTATTCTTTATGTAAATATGCTAATATGAACTTGCATTATCTATAGGTAGTTAAGTAAATCGGTAATTCCTATTACTTTAACTTGATTTCATCAAGCATAATTAAATAGGGAGTCCATAGTCGGACTGAAAGTGAGGGTCGACCAGAGTTTATAAAAGGAACCCGAAACTATTCCTCTTGGCTGATTTCTTTGATTCTGTTCGTTGAATACGTTTGTTCCTGGTCGACCTCGGGTCCCTCGGCATTCTTGGGAAAATCTTAATTGACCCCAAGTTGGTTCATTGGTTTAAGGTACTAATTATTATTTAAGTTTTGTCACTATTGTTTGCCTGAGAGTTCACGACAACTTAAGGCAAACAACTGACCAATAAGACCAAATCTATTTGATAATATTTCTTAGTGTTAAGTAATATTTAAGCAAGTCATACAAAGGTATTTATCTTTACGATTATTTCCCCTTTAAGCACTTACGTTTATCAAATATTAAATTCATTGCCTTATTAATTTTATTTATTACATGACCCATCTAGAGATAAGTTCATAAGAATATTAATATATTCATTTGACCAATTTCGATTGACGAGTTTCACTGTAGTTTCTCATTGTGGAAAAGAACCTCAGAATTATAATTCATTTCTTTGCTATAAGTTCATAATATTCCATATTATTCCTTCATAGCACGAAATATTTTATAATTATTGGCGACCTTGCTGACTACAAGTTAGAGAGACTTTTATGATTGAAGCCAATTTTTTATTCTACATTTCTTACAGATTGCAAGTGTGAGAGTTACTTTGTTTTCGTTTTAAATATCATATAATTATCACATACGCACACCAATCATTAAAAGTTTACTGTTCAAATTTCTATTTTATTCTTTATAAATTTTTATCTGTAAAAAGTAAAAAGTAAAGTTTGGAATTTTATTTTTCATTTCATTTTAATGCAACCTACAATGCCTAGAGGTGGCAGACAAGGTACACGGAGTCAGGGGCCAGTAGTGGAAGTTGGAGATGGCCAACAAGTAGTTCCACCAAGAGTTGTCCATTCACCTCCTCCGCATTCACCTAGCATTGGACGAAACGTAGGCCGTCAAGATGTAGATTTGAATCCTCCTATCGATCACAGTCAACATGCAAACCAGGGTGGCGATAATAATGTCCCACCATTAAATAATATTCACCAACAGGCTCCTAATCCTCCTCCCATCAGTCCTCGTCGGCTATCGCCACGACGAAATTTAAATGCTCAAATAGGTATGTCTGATGCTAATGCTCGTGTGCAGAACAACGACGATGGTATGCTTCCTTTTCTTCAACAAATACTTAATTGTATGCAACAAAATATGGTTAGTGCTAGTCGTAGGCAAGACCAACTCATGGCTGAAATGCAGCTTATGCAAACCCAATCCAACAATCAGATTAGACTTTTGACGGAGTCTCTGAATAATCACATACAGAGAAACAATTCTATGAATAATTTGCCTCCTCCAAGCTCATCTTCAAGACCAGCACCAGTGGCACACCACTCTGGTGATATGAATGTCAGGTCAAATGCAAATAGACGGTTAAATGCGGAGCCGATGCATGCACGTTCTCATCATTTAAAAACTAGTGACATTCAGATTCCCAAGTACATAGGAGCTAGTGATGCAAAAACACCTTTTGATTTTCTGCTTGAACTAGAAAAATATCAGTCTATTGTTGGATATTCGGAATATGAAATGCTAAATTATGTTATTCCATTAGCATTGATTCAAGATGCATACAATTGGTTGCGCTATGAACCTGCATTTGCATCATGGAATGATTTTAAGCGTAGACTTAGAGCAGAATTCCAATCTGTTGGATATGTTGAAGACTTGAAACGTGAGTTAAATGACCGATATCAGGGACCAAATGAGACACTGACGTCTTATATTCGTGTTATTTTAGATTACTACGATCGCCTAGGTTGTGAGGTTTCTGAACAATCTATAGTCCAAAGAATAATGAGACAGTGTCATCCGGAATATAGGACAGCTTTACAAGGCAAAGTTATTCATAACTTAGGTCATTTAAAAGCTTGTGCTAATGAAGCTCAAGAATTATTGAAAGCAAATCATACGTATCGTTTACCTCCTACACATGGCTGTCTAGAACCTTCATTAGCATGGAAGCCGTCGACAAAACCAAGAGAGGAAACTAGCAATTTTGTTTCATTTGATAATTTAAAGCCTATTCCAAAGCTACACCCTGCATCAGTGGATCCATTCCTCTTTTATCATGCAGATAACAGTAAAAAAGTTAAATTCAATACTGCGAGTGAGGAAGTCCCACAGAATAACAATTCCTACAACACAACACCTCGAAAGTATAGCTATCCTCCAAATAGTCCAAATAAATCTCCTGGACCTAATTTTACTACTAGTCCTGGAAAATCGGACGATTCTCAACGACAGCGTAGAAATTCAGCCTCATCTTCAAAGAATTGCTATGAGTGCAACTCTCCTCTACATTGGGTTGCCAATTGCCCCAATCTAGTTGGTTCTGGACAGGGAAACTCCAAAAGCCCGGTCCAGAAACGGAATTAGTCCGGGCACATGATATTTTACATCAGAATGAATTTGTATATAATATCTCTCATATTGACGACCAACCTCTAATATTAGTTACTATTCTTGGACGAAATTTTTTAGGTTTACTTGACAGTGGTTCTTCTTGTTCAGTCATAGGTGACGAGGTTATTTCACTTATAAGAGAAAAGAATATAAATACTACATGTTTATTTAAAGAAATTAAATGTTTGTTAGGAAATTTTTCTACTACTGAAATTGTTTCATTGAACATCAAGTATCGGAATATGAATAAGAAACACACATTCTGCTTAGTAAATGGTTCTCGTAAGGCAGTATTACTTGGTAGAGATTTTATTCGCCCGACTAAAATAGGTATACATATAGGATTTGGAGGTTACACTATAGGTAGTGACATTAGTCTAAAGAGCCTAATTCCATTTGCTTATGCCTTTTCTTCTACACAAGAATACTATAATACTAAGACAGACAATAATCTTATTTGTAATACAATTGACACTAGCAAACATTGCTTAATTGATGACTCACTTTTACCTACTCCTGATGCTACTGACACAGTAGATAGTTTTCCTTCCAGTGAAAAACCACTTATACATTTTGACGACTTAAAGAATCCACACTCCCAAGATAATATAAAAATTATTGAATCTAGAATGACTCATGACAAAAAGAAACAAGACAATTTCTTCGATGAAGTATTAGTACTTACTGACTATGATAATCCAGCCAAGGTACTATCTACATGGGATTATTTTCCTGATCTAGACCAACCTAAACAGCAAATTGACACGATAAATTTACTTGCATTGCCTTCTTTTTCACCTAACTGTCTTCTCGCTCCTGACTACTTAACTGAACAGCAAAGGACACTTTTAGATGAAGTACTGTTGGATTATAAACCCCTTATTACAAAGAAACCAGGGCTATGCACGTTATACAAGCATTATATAGACACAGGTGATACAAAACCGATCACGGCTAAGTTAGGGCGCATAACTCCGGGAAAGAGAAAAATTTTAGATGATACAATTCAAGAATTAATTGATTACGAAATAATCGAACCTTCAAGCAGCCCGTGGGCAGCCAATGGCTTTGTTGTTCCAAAACCTGATGGAACATACCGATTCGTTATTAATTATAAACCAATTAACGTTTTTACTCTCAAAGATAGATACCCTATGGTTAGTATGGATGATTGTATCTCAATATTAGGAAACGCGTATTGGTTTACGACTATAGATCTATCTAAGGGTTTTTATCAGATAGAAGTAGCAATGGAACATCGACATAAAACAGCATTCCTTACACCAAACGGACTCTATCAATTTAAAAGAATGCCAATGGGAATGGTAAATAGTCCGAGTACATTTCAAAGGTGCATGGACCATGTCCTAGGTGACCTTAAATGGAAAATATGTTGTGTGTATTTTGATGATGTCATTATATTTAGTGGACCAAGTTTTGAAGAGCATTTGCAACACATTAAATTAGTGTTAGATAAAATAAGAGATGCAGGTCTTACTATACATCCAAATAAAATGCAATTATGTCGTAAAAAGATTAAATTTTTGGGTTTCATTATTGAACATGGCAAATGCAGACCTGACCCAGAGAAAGTTTCCACATTACATAATTTCCCAACTCCCACTAAACAAAAACAAGTGCTTCAATTTCTCGGTCTATTTAATTTTTATAGGCGTTTCGTTCCTAATGCAAGCTACTTAGCTAAACCTTTATGCGATCTTTTAAAGAAAGATACAAAGTTCATTTGGGGTGAGCAACAAGAAAAATCATTTCAACAAATGAAATCATCTCTTACAGAGCTAGTAGAATTACGATTGCCTGATATGAACGGACACTTTATAGTACAGACGGATGCTTCAAATACAGGAGTAGGCGCTATTCTTTCTCAAGAGCATGAAAATGTTAGATATCCGGTATGGTTTGCCAGCAAAATGCTAACTCCAACGCAAATTAAGTATACAGTTTCGGAAAAGGAACTTTACGCTGTCCTGTGGGCAATACAAAAATTTAGGGGATTTCTTGAGTATACAACATTTACATTAGAGACAGACCATCAAGCTATAGCTTGGCTACAAAAGATGAAGGAACCATCAGGCCGATTGGCTCATTGGTTCATGCTCCTCCAGCAGTATCATTTTATCATACAATATCGCCCAGGAAATTCTTCGTTTATGAAGCCGGTTGATGCACTTAGCAGGATTGAAGAATGTTGCTTTGTTTTTACTAATTCTAATGTACTCACTCGAGAACAAATCATAACTGAACAAAGACAAGACCCCGAACTTTTTCAAATTGTAAATCTTATTACAAGTTCGTTACAGAACACATTGCCACTTAAGACGCAACTTAATTTGCAAAGATCTTTTCTTTTAGAAGATGGACTCTTAATGCGTTATGTGGGTCCAAAGGGTAAGCCATGGGAGGATGAAAGGACATATTGGAGAGTATGGATTCCTATTTCCCTTGTCAGCACTGTTCTAAATCTTTTTCACGATTTGCCGACAGCCGGACATTTAGGCATTAGAAAAACTTATTTACGTCTGGAAGAAAGAGTTTATTGGAAAACCATGAGGAAGGACTGTGTTCATTTTGTTAGGTCTTGTACTGCATGTCAAAAAGCAAAACCATCCAAACTACCACCAGTTGAAGGTACTCCTTCTATTCCAACGGCAGCATGGGAAATACTAGCTACAGATTTATGTGGTCCATATCCTAAAGGCCATAATCAAAGCACGTATTTATTAGTAGTTGTGGACACTTTCACAAAATTTGTTGAACTTTTCCGCTGAAAAAGGCAACATCGGAACAAATTGTAACTAAGCTATGGGAGGCATTCTGCAGATGGGGCGTTCCTAAACGAATTATAGTAGATAATGGAACACAATTTACATCTAATACCTTTCATGATTGGTGTACAATGTTAGGCATTAAGCCTTTCCACATTTCAGCTTATCACCCGCAAGCTAATATGACCGAGCGATATAATGAAACTATTAAGAGTATGGTAGTTGCTACTATTAGTAAAACGAAACAGTGGGATATATATCTACATGAGATTGCCTTTGCCCATAATACCGCTGTTAATGACACTACTGGCTTTACTCCTGCATACCTTAGTACAGGCAGAGAATTCAAAACTCCTTTTGACAATTTAATTCAAATCTCTACTCTAGAAACTCATCTACAATCGTTTGGTCAAAGAATGAACTATATCCATAACATCGCTAGAGATAACATTGGCAAAAGTCAAGACCAATACTTAAAATACTATAATAAGAAAACCAAACCAAGAGTTTATAGCATAGGAGATAAAGTCTTATTAAACACACATTTTTTGGCTAATGCAGCTCAAGGTTTCACTCCAAAGCTTGCTGATAAACGTGAAGGACCTTATACAATTATCGAAAGGGTATCTACCAATGTATATGACTTGCTTTCGGAAAATCACGAAAAAGTTTATAAGGTACATGGAAATGAGTTGAGTCCTTATGTTTCTCGAATAGATGGTTCGGTTTCCTCGTCCTGAATATCAGAAGGGATATTTCTACCCTAAGACACGAAATCCTAAACCATTCGAGTACAATATTGCGCAAAATTACTATCCTACAATGCCTCAATTCCATCATCCATTTCCGGTTTATCCAATGTATCATACACTTCACCCACTTCTACAGAACTATGGGTTTCCAGCTAACAATCTAAATCAAGTTGCAACCCCATATCGTGACGGCTTTACACAAACACCACAAGATCCGTACACTAAGCTTACAAAAAAGTGGGATCGTTATAGTGAACAACAATTTGTAAAACTCAATTTAAATTCCGAAAGTTCGATTCATTTCGTAGATAAAGGCATTCTTGTCTCTGAAACCGATCCATTTCCTATTGATGATATCCTAAAAAGACTTACCATATGATCCGCGTGGCACAATTGTCAGCGTTGATGCAGAAAATAATAAGACAGTAACTACTCAAGTACAGTCCCATGTGTCAATTAATTCTTCTGGGAAAAACTATATTCCTTTAACTCCCCCTGAACCAATTCCGTTATCGCAAGCCCATATCAATTCCATTTTGGATTCAATTGACTTTAATCTCCAATTAAAGCATGTATCTTTGGCAAATATTCATGTTCCCGAAGTTATACAAAGTAATAAAGCAGAAAATATTGTTCCTAGCTCCTCTTCTTCCCATCGAAATCAAATTTCAGCTGAATTTGTGAAGAGTGTGGAGTCTCAAAGAGAAAAGGAAAAAGCAATCGCTTTAGCTCGACTAGATAAACTGCACGTCACTCCTTTTGGTATGCGCACAGTATCTCAGAATAAAAAACGAACTATACCTCCAGCTAAATTAAAGACCCCTGCAAGAATAGCTAGAGAGAAGAAACATCAAAAAAGTCGCAACCAAAAAAGATTGGAACGTATTCTTTGTAATGAAAGGGCTCTTAAAATTTGCTTGACTCCTTTATCATTACCGTTACCACCTTCAGAAAATCCAACAAAAAGCACCAGTCCACTTGCTACTGACTCAGAGCTAGTGATTGACGAAGAGTATATACCAGAATCTTCAGGTGTTGAAACCCAATACACATATATTCCTACGTCACAAATTACTATAGCCTCTGAAGAATCCATTGCCACCAGTTTGTCAGCTATTGTTTTAGAAACCGATATGGAAACTGAACTACTGGTCAATGAGAATTAAAACCAATCAGAGTGGAAGATAGCTAGCTTTCACCCCATGGTCAATATACCTTATTGTCTGGGTAGAGAAAGTACTTTTCTTTCTATTTTAGGTTCTCGCCTTGATGTCACTTTTGCTATAATACCTCACTTACCGTGGCCACTGAATCTTGATGTCATCCCATCTTTATACTTCATTTCTGTTTCTGTATACATTTCATTCACATTTTGACTTTGTAAAATATCAATGGCAAGTTATAAGGAATAATTTGAATTAATTGGCAAATAAAATTATAAGAGTGCTTTTAAGGGATGGGGAATTGTAAAGAATAAAAGTATTCTTTATGTAAATATGCTAATATGAACTTGCATTATCTATAGGTAGTTAAGTAAATCGGTAATTCCTATTACTTTAACTTGATTTCATCAAGCATAATTAAATAGGGAGTCCATAGTCGGACTGAAAGTGAGGGTCGACCAGAGTTTATAAAAGGAACCCGAAACTATTCCTCTTGGCTGATTTCTTTGATTCTGTTCGTTGAATACGTTTGTTCCTGGTCGACCTCGGGTCCCTCGGCATTCTTGGGAAAATCTTAATTGACCCCAAGTTGGTTCATTGGTTTAAGGTACTAATTATTATTTAAGTTTTGTCACTATTGTTTGCCTGAGAGTTCACGACAACTTAAGGCAAACAACTGACCAATAAGACCAAATCTATTTGATAATATTTCTTAGTGTTAAGTAATATTTAAGCAAGTCATACAAAGGTATTTATCTTTACGATTATTTCCCCTTTAAGCACTTACGTTTATCAAATATTAAATTCATTGCCTTATTAATTTTATTTATTACATGACCCATCTAGAGATAAGTTCATAAGAATATTAATATATTCATTTGACCAATTTCGATTGACGAGTTTCACTGTAGTTTCTCATTGTGGAAAAGAACCTCAGAATTATAATTCATTTCTTTGCTATAAGTTCATAATATTCCATATTATTCCTTCATAGCACGAAATATTTTATAGTATGTATACAGACTACTATGGCTAAAATAATCCTACAGGCAGACATTCGTACTGTACTTATATGAAATAAACGAAGATTCCATCGTTTCTTTCCACAGTAGACTTCGTTTTTATTTGTCGCACAATCCAGAGTCATGTATTCCTACTCTCTCTCGCAGCTCTGTTTGTATATCTATGTACATAAGCAGCTACTTACATGTCTCTCGTCTCGCTCAAGGTAGAAAAGGAATTCCTATGCTTTAGCTCCAGTAAATAGTTCCAAGCACAACATAATAGAATCTCCAGAAAGCGAATTAGTGCACAACACACAGTCTTATCTTACCTCAATTATTTTTTCATTGTTTTATTTCGAGCATTGCAAGATAATGTCGGTGCCTATCAGCCTGTATTATTTGGAAGTCGGACATATCCGACAATATAGATTCTGTTGCGATGAAGCCGATAAGTCGTGTAATCCGATGCCACGAATACAAATAGCAAAGGCTATATGCTACGACACTGTCTCCTTCCTCGCTGCCGAATTAAATATTTCTGCCCTTGAGTGCTAGGCTTGGCGACGACGACAGATCATAGCCACAATTGCCATTTCTCTCCTCCGCCTCGACTATATAGGATTTACTCTCTATTTTTAATTTTATATGAAATATGAGATAGCTGATGGACAATGTACCCTACTAAACCAGACGAAACTTCCTCGACGTCATTTTATGCGTGTGAAATTATCTACATACCAACTTCCACGTTTATGATTCATATACCTTACGCTGCAAAAACAGGGCACACAATTCGTCAATTTCGAAGGTTGTCAAGCAGTATGAAATGTAGATATCACTGGAGAATGAAGCTTCGTGATGACATGGCCTTCGCCAGTTTATCGTCTGCTAGAACGTTTTCTGTTTCCATTACTCGTAAATTGATAAATTACATTGATTATACATATATGACGTATATCTGTAATCAGCCAGTTCACCATCTGCATATTTAATGTATCATAATATTACAACTTTGCGCTTTAAGCCAATTTGAAACCTATATTACTGTGATCGGTAATACGGACGTGACTACAGCCTCTCAAATTTCGCATCACCGAGAGAACTTGTAATGATAATATATTAGTCTTCCCTCTCAAACGCAAAATAATAATTATGCTCACAGATGCGTAATCTAACGTCTTAAGTATCTAAAGCAATCTACGGAAACTCGAGAATTTGATTAAGCAGAAGATGTACTTATCATTTAATGTATCTAGATACAATTCAAGACCTCGATGCTCAATAAACCATTATTGTCATTCGATTCGAAGCATACTGTCTGTACGGATATTGAAATACCGGTTTCAAGTTACTGAACATCGATTTTACATTTTAAAGCTACTAACTATTTAAAGTATTGCGTTTCATCTAACTTCGTGATGAAATTGATCATCAATTACTATTTCTAAGCGACATTCAAGAGTTATCTGAACGTTACTGCAAAGATATATATTATAACATTTCTGGTCGTATAGTAAATAATTGACAATGGAAATGTATCTTCAGAAAGCTTGACTAAGTTCTGATTCAGATCCTTCCTACCAATTTGTTAGCAGTTTAACAATACTGCGTCATTGCTACCTACTACGCTTTGGGTCCTTTGTACGATTGAGTTGATTCTGATCTTGTTATGTGATAGCTCTTTTACTTAATATACATAATCAGTTGCATGTGACATTTCTGAGACAGTTGTAGATACTTAATTGAATATCTGCACATATCATCTTTCAAGTTTCTAGAATATTGGATTCATTTACTTATTATACGGATTTGCATTGTTATGTAATACATTCCTGATATAAAGATAAGTAGAAATTTCCTACAAATTTATTCTGTCAAGAAAGGTCTACAATATGCACTAGATAGTTGCAGTGATTGACTTTCATTTTATTAGCTTATTGGTAATTTTGAAGATGCTTAATGCGTTTATGAAAATTGAGATCGGTGGAAACGTTGTAGCTGAAAAGCTCGGTCTTTTTAATTAGCACGCTGTTCCTACACAGTTTCTTATTAAGGATGATTTTAATCATTGCTGTTCCATGATATGTTAATTCCGCATAAGCGGATAGTATATAACCATAAATCCAAGTTTTAACTTAATTATGTTTCTTATAATTGTAGCATCTTGAGAACATTACTTCTAAGATTGCTTTAATGTTAATCCATTCAAGGAATTAGCTCACATGGTTTGTTAATGGGTACCTATAAACATGTTAAATTTTTCACAACAGTCCTTTCTGTACAGTAAAATGTGCTAATTGTAATTCAAGATTAATTGTACAGGCTGAAGCTTTATTGAGCTAAATTAAATAAGGAGATATTCAAATTTCAATTTACGTAGGTACTCCAGCCGTAAATTGCTTTACGTCATATTTCCTCATAAAACTAAATTTGCATATTCATCATATACTCGATGAAATATAATTACAATCTAGAATATTAAGTCAATGATTGTAAAGGATTATACTGCGGACTACCGAGACAATAAATCTGCATGGAGTTTTACAGATTGCAATATTCTGAGGTAATAATTTCTATAGCATGCAAAGTCAAGACGTATTTAGAATTCCCAGAAGAAAGTATGTTCAAAAACAATTTTGCTTCAATTAAATGTGCGCAGATAGAAAAGATATAACCCAATTTCGGATGAAACAAGACAGATGATTTGAGGAAGATAAAAATGTCAAGATGACGACATTAAATACGTTGGATAATATAAACGTTTGCTTATGTAACGAAAAAGGATGATGACAAGTATATGAAGTACTATAAAGAAATTTTAAAGAGTCTAATAAAATTATGGCAAGGAGAAGAATGAATAATAGCTTATGTAAACTATCCGAAGAATATGCAAGGCATTGACATAAGATTTTGCATAGTTTTCTAACGTTGAACATGACATTTGCAACAAACGAGGGATGTAGTATATATGCCTAGTGGCAGGTATATGGATGGAGACTTTCATGGTGTGCATGATATGTGTGGGTGGGCAGACTATTGACAATGAGTTGTGTGTCTACCTACAGTGAGGTGTGATGGGCTCAACGTTGGTTGAGGATACGTTGGGGATGAGTACCTATTTACCTTTGGATATTACAATTCATCAAGATATTGTGATGTGGGTAGTATTGTAAAACAAGTAGTATTCTACTTATAAATTCTTGTATTTGCATCCACAGATGGTAAGTGAGAAGTTATATGGAGCTAATGATAAGTATTTGTATTCTGCAAATGTAATATAGCATACGATGGTAGTTGTAGGTGTGAAGGAAAGAGGAAAATATATCTTCCCTGGCTCAAGTCTGAAATCACACCAAGAAATGTCGGTGACCTGCTCCCAGTTGCTTGCACATTGTTATTTTGCATATACGTCAGGTATTGTACCTACGTACAGTTTGTATTACATATTCACGACGACAATCTCCATTGGCTCATGTCTGCATACAATGATACGCAAGATGTTTATACTGTTCTTACCTGGCGATGCTCCATGCTGATGATTCTTTGCATTTGAATCGTGCATGTCATTGGTGTAATAATATTACTGTATTCAGATTGTTTCTATGGTCAAAGAATACAGTTGGCATTTACTTAATAACTCATTCATAGTTTCTTTACTTTTTACAGCCAATAATAAAATAAAGGTGCCTACTACCTCCGTAAATAAATAGAATCATTTAAATACACGCTATTACTGTAATATTATAGTTTGCCGTGCAGAAAGCCAATATTAAAAGCAAAGTAACACCTAGTAGCTACAAATCCTTGTTTTAAATTACAAAAGTTATGCATTGTGCATACCTGTTAAATAATACACCAACTCCATGTTCACATTACTAACTAACAACGGAAACTCAGCTCCCATGTAATGCTGATCATGTTCTATTTACTCATTTATGATGCATAAGGAATATAGGAAATATTATACATGCACAGGCACAACTACCGATGAGATTAACTATATACATATTATATACTTCTTTATATCTATACTATATGATTGCCGATCTTGACTTGTATAATTTGTTACGTTATGCTGTGGTGCAAATTGAAATACCAACTACATATTCATCACTCATAACTTAACAAATTTATAATTATAGCCACCTCTTAGTTATTAAAGTGTTAGCTTACGTCTACAGGATTTATTAGCATTGCTGCCGGTTGCTGCAGCATGGCCGATTTTCCATTTATTGCTAATATAACCCTATAAATTGTTTTCTATTGAAAATAAACAAGTGAAAACAGTTATAGTTTGAGACTCTACGCCGTACTCTGTATATTTTATAGAATCATAAGTACTTTACCGTTCTAGAAAACTATAGTTTTAAGTCGACCTGGCTAAAGTAGTTGACCGTGTATCTTATGTATTGCATACTTATTTACATGTCAATGCATATTAAATCCACCAAGCTTTTAGTGTTTCATTGGCACTTTCCCGTCCTGGCAATAAACGCAAATGCTAGATGTATGCAACTGTTGTACGGTTAGTTCATAGACGTTTAGAAGACCATAATGTTTACAAGTCTACCTACTTGCTACAGCATGGTTGTGCAATTTTAATATTAAGGCTATTAAACCTTTTAACATTTCATACTTCACTTGCATTGAATAGCTAAACATTCAAAGCGACAGTTCAATAACTTATTTCATAAATGCAATTAAACACTAGTTAATAATAAATAGTAAATACCTACGTACTTGTAATGAATGTAGTACCAGGTATAGATGTCTTCATCAGTATGTACCTAGCCAAACAAAACAAATTTATGGGTCTGCTGAGATTTCCACGTTGCTTTTGATAATGTTATTTATGTACTTAGCATGTACATTTCTAATTAAAACGCATTTTCAATTTTTAAATTTACTATTACTAGCTACGAAATACATAAACAGACTTTTGCATTTTAATTACATTTTTATTATGCGACAGGTATACATAATGCGTTATATTATATTATGATTTATATGTACTGAATGTCGACATGTTAATTCTATCTCTACTTGTATTTCGTTAGTAATAGGAACGGTTATTGTCATAATACTCATACGCAAAATTATGCCTTAGTCGTAAACCTCATATTCCTTTTCGGTACCTAATCACGTATTTGTAGATATATAGGTAGCTAATACTATTTTCATATTTAGGTGTCGGTTTCTATTAGTAAAGGTCATTACACTTATATGTTTACAATCATGTATTAGTATAGTGAGTAGCAAAAAGAAATAATTTCGTGCTACTTATTTATATTGCAGATTGACACAGTGAACATGTTATTGACACTAACGTTATGTTTATCAAAATTCATTGATAGTATACAATAAATGCCATTGGAATATTATAGCTTTGCAAGAAGTAGTAAATGTATGGGCATTGTCTGCAATGAACTAGAAATTAATAGTGTTAAAGGGAATTTAATCTATGCTTATAATACAGACATTAGAATATCAAAGTTCAAAGTTTTATCTGATGATTTGCATGTATGATTGGGAATAATGAACTCAACGATTGTGTAATTTTTACTACAGTTCTCTGTACTTCCTTAGCGGCTCTATTATTGACTAAAAGGGAAAAAATTACCTATTCAAAGAAAATCATGTTCATTTAACCCAGGGAAGGCAGCTCGCTCCAATCAGTTTCACAATGCAGAAAATTCTTTGGAAAAGTCAGGCAAGCATATAATTCTAGGCAGGGATTATGTACATCAAAGGTCACTCAATTAATTATACCGCTATGTAACTTGCAAGTTAACTTCCATATTATTCTGTCTCTATAATAAAAATTTCCATTTACGTTGGTTAACTTATCGAAGTATAAATAAGTTAACTTCGTAGCATAAAGTCACCTAAACTTATTTTGTACATAGCCTATTCCAAAAGGTGAGGATATAAGACCAAGGAGTATACTTCAGTTACATTTATAAGGCAATGCTGATTTTTCTTGATTTTGACACATGTGCAGTTTAATGAGGCATGTATGTATTTATAACATCAGACATTCTTACGCTAACTTGGGTGCATAATATATGGTTCATTTTTATGTCCCATCTTTGCAAATCCCCTTCGGGTATTATGTATTTACGTCCTTATAGCTGACCATACCATTTCATTAGAGCCTAATGAAAGGCGAGAGGTGAACTCAGCTCTACTAAGGCATTTTCCTCTCAGCATTCACTAGCTTCAGTTCATTTCCTGGATGCATGCATTTCATCACCTTCTGCTGTGTCCTGTCCGATGCAATTCTTAGGTGAAATACATCCAGTACGATGAAATGGCGTTACTCATTTACCTTAAAAATCAAACGTACTGTCGTACGTACCTATAGCTATGTTGTTATTTAATTTTATGCATACAGATTTCTAGCATTCATACAATTTGCACTAAACAGTGACAATGACAATAAAGCAAATCTCATTTAAAGTGTTTATATTCAATCCAATTTTAATGGAATTTTCTTCCTACAACTCAGTTATTTTCCAACACTGTTTTCTACCAGTAAGTAATTAGCATAATATATACCACGTCAAAAGGACATTTTCATGTAAATTATAATTATAATTCCTATCACGTTTATATACAACATTCCGTTTGGTTTGCACATGGCAGAATATCTATTCACAGTTGATCGATGTATTGTAGCGTACAGTATAATGATTTAAAAATAATCTCAGAGAATTCTTTTCTATTTGGTTTGTCTGTCTGGACTCATTTGTAGAACCAGAACTTACTGGCCGTGACCATGTCAAATAGCTAGTAATAGTCTCCTCGGAGCAAATTTTATTTACACGCGAAACGCTTAATAGATCCATTCTTATTGTTGACTAATTTTGTATACATAAAATTATTTTCTGCCAAGTGATATTATGTGCAAAGTGTACTAATGCAGCTAAATTATGTAAACTAGATATACGTTGAGACAAAACCGGATAGGAAGACCATCTACGCTGTGACATTATCATATTTATGGGCAATTTAATCTTGTATCCTTTTTAGACACGGAAATGGCACATACAAAGCCGCCGGCTATGTTTTTCTTAAATTTTCATTTCTATTACAATTTAATTGTCAAAAACCTGGATGAAAAATGCAATATATGATGTTCACATCATATTTCATAAAAAGTCACGAATTTTAAGGTTTAAAAATTGCAGATGTAAATGAATTACATGCACATAATAAACATAAATTGAATAATAGTACCTAGACCTGCCTATCTATATGTTGTTTATGGGGAACAGAAAATCAATCTACAGCAGTGACAAACCTTGCCGGAATGTCAATTGAAAGCTATGTGTGAGAAGAATATCTAAAGAAGGTCCTGTACAGTGTACATTGCTATTGTATTTAAGCACGTGTGTATCAAATAATTGTGAGTGGAGCAATATTCCTCCGTGTTGGCATAGGTAGGTTTGAAAGTAACTTAAAAGCCACTCCCTCCCACGCGAATACCAATTGAAAAGTCAACTGCTTTTTCCTAAAGTGTCTAAATAGGCACTTGCACTTCAGTGATTGTAACTGGAGCAGAGAAAGACATTGACCAAAAGAGTCTTGAGATCTCTATCTCTCCGTTTGTGCCTTATGTGCATTATGGAGTACGTGCTCCGAGGAATCTAAAAATGTGTCCATGTGTTCCTGTGTATATAGCGGCTCTCCTCTCTCTCCGTATTATTATTATGTACTTCAATTGAAAGGCGAGTCTGGCGGAGTCCGAGAATCTTGCTCACAGGCTAACAACTCTAAAAATCTAATGGTGCACTATTACTAGTAATAACATAACTGATAGGCGGATAAGAACTTGGGATTCCTCTACTTCCTTCCACTTCCTTCGTCGTACGCCGAGATTAGGATTTACCTTTGTGATAGCAACCAATAGCACTAACTTCACTAAAGCTGTAGAGATTTCTACAAATTCTTACTGGGGAAGTATAGCGACGGATAAGCATTCCGTACACAACCCATCCATCTCCTTTATACTCCGTATGATCAAATTGTAATGCTTTACTTTCTCGAGCAGGCAGTTTATGTAATACGAATAGTGTATGACTTGAGATCACAAAAAACTATCACATAATTCTGTACAGGATTATATCATATGTCAAAGTCCAAAAGTGTAATGTAACAATAATGCATTTGTTTCATGTAATTCTTTACTTTTTAAATCTATTAAATTATGAATTTAACCTTCGTTGTGCTATTAGAAAACCTACGAAATTGTAACGTAATTTCTCTATCCGGGATGTTGAAGTGTTATAGTTGTGTAATAGCCTGTTGGACGCCGACATATGATTACAATGGTACAGAATACACATGTTTAATTCATGTATAGTTTTCCTGCTGATGCTAGTAGGTAGAGTAATGGTATAAAGCCACATAACATGAAAGTACATGTGAAAATTGTTCCACAACTCCCTGCCGTAAATATTAGTCGGAGTTGCTGTGGAATAAGGGCGTTAGGCATTGTGCTTCTTGCTCCACTTTGTAAAAAATGGAAATGGGATGGAGAAGATGTGATATGAAGCTGAGAAGTTTATAAAGTAGGTGTTGTAGCAAAGTTTATGGAGAATTACTTTATCCCTCTCTGCTTGTCAGGTTTCCATACCTTAGTTATTGAACTCAAATAATGGCTACAGCCCAATAATACAGTAAACACTGTGCTTACATTAAACTTTGTGATACTCCATTCGAGCCTGTTAACTTATATGTACTCATGATCGGCTTATTAATTTTGGCATACCCACCTGTCTCTCCAGAGTCCCAAACTCTTGTTTCGTCTCATATTTACAATGTGCATCCCGCACTATAATATTATACAATACAATCTATGTACATATAAACATACCACTATCCAAGTGAATTGGAGTTTAAGTCATTGTTAAATAGCCTCACCTCGCGATACGCTTAAATGCCTAATGTTGATGGTTCAGGGAATGGCATGCCGGCGAGTTTCAACTCTCTCAAGATAATGTTCACATTGTTCTTTCCTTCAGGTTTTTAATATTGAACACGATCTAACATATTAGGATACGATACAACCGCTTCGTGACATGCGAGTCAAGATCTAAAGGCAGTGCACTCGCACTTAAAAGATGGATCCGTCCAGCGTCGTATACGCTGGGCGTTCAAACGCTCTTTTTTCTCTTTAATCTCACAATTTGTGTTAATTTTATTTATTGTTCACTTCATTTAAAAATAATTTTAATGGAAATTTAAAATCAATTATTTTGAAAGAGATTAATATTACAATTAATGTATAGATTCATAATGGGATTAACAAAGTTGACATTGGAAATTGGTTGGCGTACGTGCTACTTCAGCCGGTCTTATTTCTTGTTTTTTATGAGTTGCATAAAGGGTGTGGCTGATGGGTGACCGATCCAGAATATTTGTTTATTTATGTATGTATTCACTATAGCGTTGCCATATTATTAATTCTTTGCCATTCCCTGCGTTTTTTTAATTCACTCACTGAGATGATAATATGCTTGAGGCTCTTGACTCTTCTGCTCATGGTTACATGTTATGGCTGTAGGTACCCGGACAGTGTATCAACACGGTGCACCATTATATAATAGGCTGCCACATAAGAATAAGAGCAAAAGTCATAATCTTTTACAACTTTGGATTTGATCATCTCAGGTATAATATTATAACTTGCATGCATACTTATACTACTTACCTGTTTATTATTGCCATTACGATATACTATGGTACATAACATTCTGACCATTACACCGTGTATATAATATTAGTGTACCATGGTTATATAAGTTTCTGTTAGTATTTGTATCAGGTAGCTTTCTTGCTACTAATCAAACAGCAAAAATAAAGCTGTCAGATTGGTCAGCCTCTGATCTGGATTGGATAAGAATACTGGTTTAATTTAAGGGCAATGTGTTTATGTACTGTGCACTATACACTATGGCTGTGATAGAAGCAGACTTATTTCTTATCTACTACAGCTTAGAACTCTGTTGTTTCTAGAGTGAGGTTCAGGAAGGCAACTCAAATAAAGTTAATGAAGAGTGTGTAGTATATGGACTGCACATATATTAAAATACACAGGTATGTTCTTGCATCAGGTAAGGTACGAGGTAGATACGTATTTATTATTACCCTAATATTCAGTTATAGAGTCGTGAAATGTCTGTTGTGTGTCTCTGTGTTGTATATATTTATTTAATGAACATTTCATTGTTGGCTAAAGCGGACAGAAAGCAGGTAATAATGTGAGGGAATGTCTACAGTAGAAGAGAGAGACAGCAATAGTATCCATCCACACAGCTATGTATACATTTGTAGCTACTACAGAGTACACATGTCCACAGTGCAATTTATGTGTCTAATGCAATGTAATGATGGAGAAGAACAATATTTACTTTAGCGTAATAAACGAAGCTACCTAGAATGCGAATGTAGATAGATAGAGGATGAGTTCTGTTGTGTACGTACTACTATATAGCTGAGAGTGAGTGAGTGTGTGCAATGCAACAACGTCAACGTTAAATGTAAGTAATGCATCAGGTCAAAGGCACAAGAAGGAGGAAGGTCCGTGAACTTGGAACGATTTGGCAAAGAAATGTGAAGGAATGAAATTGAAAGGAAGCTCACTTCCATAAAAAGTAATCTTGGGCAGTACCTATAGTATACACTGCTGTATACCTTCGACTACATTATACCTCCTCTTCTACCTGTTCAATCCAAGCAAGCAGCTTTGAATTGCATGCTACGAATGAACGTTGTATGAATTAATTCCTGCTTACTACATCAACCAACCGTAAGACTCCCATCACAATCAGCCGGACTAAACCACAGTCAGGTACACTGAGACACTCATCAGATTCTTGCACAGATACATGTCTTACGGTTACTACAATCCCTTTACATATCCACATTGCCATTCTCGTACTCTGTTACATTTATTATTACACAGCCTTAGATAAAACTATTCCATAATAATCGTGCGACTTCTCAGACGTACGTGAATACGTGCAGTATACTTTATAAATGTGGCCATACCTATCAACTTGCCAGAGATCTATGATGTACTTCCTTAGTTGATAGCCATTTGCACATAAAAGTGTCTACCCACATGACGTTGACGTGAGTGAAGCACTTCTTATGTACAACACAACATTTCAATTGTCAAAATTTAAATCCGAAACTTAAACCTCCTAAAAACTCTTCCTACTGTTTCTTATCTCCAGAATTTGGATACCAACATAATGACATATCTATATGATTAAGCAGTCCTAACAAGGGAGACCTAAGTGATTACCACTCTGAACCACGCATAAAATCATAAGATAATGAACTAGGGATCTGAGTAAATATTGTTGAGTGCTGCTGCATAATAAATATTAATATACAGCAAGGTAAAATCAACACACTATGAAGCTATCACTACTTACCCTAAGCATAAGGAAACTCACAAACCTTTACGACTTTTCTCAGCGTCAATAACCATGCATATTATTTGTATGTTATGATTTTTTATTATATGCAAAGATTCTCACCTTATCTAACTAAATTAATTTGTGTGTTCGTTGTAATATTTCTCTAAGGGTTAAAAGAACAGCTACAAGAAAAAAAGGTTTACCTTAGAGAAATCCTTTTCCATATTATATTGTTAATTTCACTGACCGTTGCATGAATGGCGTGATTTAAATCACTTAAATCATTTCTCCAGTTATTCGATAGAAAGAAGCCTTGTCCATTCATACTATCGGAATACCTCTGTTAAAAGTTTAATGTGTACAATAAAATTAATTCTGAATAATCTTGCATGAATGCCTACCCACGTAGATAGGAATTTGACAAGTTAATTACAGTGGTGCTACAAGATTTCTTAATGATTTGATGTGATCTTGAGAAACATATCATTATGATCAGCGTGCGCCTCAAACTATCAGCTGAAAATTTTCATGATTATTTCATATAACTGTAGTCCCGGAGTCATAATTTAGCTCTCGGAGAATATACCTAATATTAAAATCCACCCTTTTTATCCTTTGTAGGTTTTCATTCTCAATAGTGAGTTTATAAATTGGGAAAATACCTGCAGACACATCAGTCAAGTCAGAATGGAGGATTTAGTTGTACAAAGACAAATGCACTTACAAGCTATAAACAGAACGTTTTGCTATTGCGAAACAATAAATAAAACTAGAATATAAAATTGACATTTTTGCTATCATAGTTTTTATTTCTAGTATTAGACTATCAGGAGCTAACGAATAGGTTTACAGCGGAGTAGTTAGTTGAGTATCAAAATATGTGGACAGCCCTGTCACAGTTGACACGGCGGCCATGTCGTCTTGTCATGCTAAAGTAGACTAATTTAATGTTAAGCCGAAGTGAAGGAAGAGGGTTAAAGGAAAGTGAAATAATATTATATAGGGGGAACAACAGACTAATAGTTCGGAATCCGTGTCCGTATACTATGAACTGGAGTTGGCTGGCTGCGTAGACTAAACAGGGAAGTGGAGTAATCTATAGCTTAACTTACAGCCAGTACAACTTGGTTGTTCGAGTTCCTTTAATCCTTACTAACCTAACCAATTCAATCCACATTGAATTCAACAGAGTTAACTTGACTTCGACTTCATTTGAGACACAGGATGAGTGAAAGCTCTCATCATCTCGTTTCTCTCCCCCTCTTTATCTATTCACTCATTTCCCTCATTCACTCTCCTTATCCTATGCAAATGCATCTACTACTACTACATATACGCTATAATAATGTATTTCCAAGGAACCACTACTCCGAAATTCCTTTTCGTCGGATTTGTATTATTAGTATGTAACGCGGTGTCGTAGGATTCTCAGATATTTATGCACAGTCCATACGACACGACATTTCTTTCCTCAGTTCTATCATTCACAATTTTACTAACTATTCCTTCCCTCACTCCAACTGCAATTCCTGCAATTTCCTTTTTTGGGCTAAGCGTTCACTGCTCTATCATCGATTCTGCTTATTTAGCTGCAACTTTGTTTTATTATTTATGTTACTCGTGAATATCTGGGTAGTGTATTAAAATAATTCAGAAATCTGCTACTATTTGTTAAGCAGTAACTCTACTACAACTATAGTATTATACCCTTACCATCCCATAATGAACATTCATAAGAGATAAGTATTTTAAGCATACGTATTATTGCAGTAAAAAGTATTTTTGCACTTCTTGCCTGAAATGTAAGTAGAGTCTGGTAGGTGATGACACAATTCTTCAATTTAAATTGAGTTGATCGCAAATATTTGTTGTGCAAGTGTAAATGCCAATGCGCATCCTTAATTTTGTAGTTGACGTGTTTAATCTTAGTAAAAATGAGTAAAATGTTTGAAACTGCATGATCCGTGTATTATAACGACAGTACGAATGTAATTGTAAAGCATGACATTTCCTTGCATTAAATATAAGTTAGCTGGAGAAACCGTAGAATTTTGGTTAGCTTTACACTTGAGAAATACAAAGGTGAGTACAGAGCATAGCTATGCATGCATAAGCCATGTCTGTGATATTAAGAGCATTATAACTCTTTTGCATGGCATCCCATAACATTTCAGCTCGTCACCTCACCGTTGAGAATTCAAATCCATCTTTCGTTGGGTTCTGTATGTTGAGTAGCTGTTTATAACTCTGTATATGTAGTGTGTGCACAAAGTGAATTACTAAACTTGAATTCTTCCACCCCAGCCCCACAAAAAGGGAAGGAGGGAAAGTTGTAGAGACAGAGGTTGGGTTAGATATTGTGCCCAAGTCGGAAGAATCACTTGGTTAGTTAGTTGGTATACGCGTGGCATCTTTACATTTACATCTCGATGTACCTACGTAGATAAGGTCTCAGCACCCGCACTCGTTGGTTGGGTCTGTTCTGGTGTGGTGCGGTCTGGCTGGTTCCGCATCTCCTCCTGGCATCGCCTAGCGAACAGAATTTCAAATCTAATAATAAACTCGGCTCAACTTTTAGTTCAAACACTCACTGCCATTCTCACAAATTTTACTTGCCACATACGGAGAAAATGCAATTTTAATTTCGTCCTTCTTGCTATACACACACAGAGGGATGTATTTGTATGTATATAAATATCCGCGTACCTATTTACTTACACACGGCTCTACTCTGATGAGAAGGTAGTTGGATCCTGCATGCCACTGCCAGCTATTTTCATTCCGAAATGTGCAACGGTCACATTCTCATCCTGTCTGCATCAACTCCCTACCTACAAATAAATGCGTTGAGACTTGTGAACATACCTAACAAATGTTTTAGACTAATTTCACTAGATTCCTAATTGTAACTGCCATTAATACAATGTCTCCATCAGACTCACCACTAACCATTTTATTGGGAAAAATCTACTAATAGACCATTAATATAATGATTTCTTTCAACACTCACTGAAATTGGGCACTACATGCGTTACATTGCCATTAAACCTAAACAAAATTACTCTTATTTCAGTCACATTCCGTAAATGTACCAATCTTGCAAGAAGTAAAGGAACCTATTTATCTTTCCGTCGATATAACAGCCAATAAGATTAAAAAAACTAATTGGCACGGAGTTGCTGCCGGATATTTGTACATTATAGGAGGAATTAGTCTGCTTTATAGTTTTTAAGTGGACGTTTTAGTCTGATTTATCGTTTTGTTATGTCTGTCTGTCCAGACATCGGAGGTGTTAGTCTAGATTAAGCTGACGCGTTCAAACTTGAAATCCATGCGTCTGCATTTGAGAAATAAGGTCAATGAGTTACACCTTTCAGGACATAAAATTGACTCTCGATCAACCATAATTTGCACATCCCTATGGGTAATCGTACTAAAATGCCCGTGAATATATTTGATTTGGTTTATTCTTGACTGGATGTTTTAATCCACCTATATATGTTGTATTTCAATGGGGTAGGTTGGCTTTGCCATAATTGTGTATTAGGACTTTCAACAAAGCGATTCTCTGTTCTTAGGAATTGGTTGCAATGACCTGATGGATATAATCTGATCTAATAAAGGTGTATGCCCCCAAATAGATTTCCATCTATATTGAATATAGATATTTTAACTGGAAAATGAAGACAAAGACCAGAGGGTTTTAAATTGTGTAAGCACCAACATTATCCGCTTGATTCTATGTTCAGAGATTTCTCATAGATGAACCAATGTCCATCGTTGTTAGATCTGCACCACTTTGAACTATCTTTCGCCGGAGTGGATATAATATCCTGTGTACTAATTGTGTGTCCCGATAGTCATCTGAACGGAGATGAAAGGATTGAATGGAAGTACAAAGATATCTCTTTCTAGGAATCCTCTTTATGATAAACAAAGGGAAATCGTAAACAGAAGCAGAGATAAAATATACTTCGCTTTGTTTCAAACTTATTGGTCGGGCGGCTGCACTTCTTCAAAGTCATGACTTGTAATATGCCAAATGATATGAGTCAATGGGTGAGGAAGTAATGTAATGTTAACAGGGTCTTTTGAATAAAAGGTTGTCAAAGCTCTTTTCAACTATTTAGTCTCGTCGTGGGAACGTTTATATTATTATTAACTATAATATTTTCTGCTGATACCTAGTCAATTGTATAGCTCAGGAAATATATTCGACCAAATAACGCTTCGTTTGCTAATGTTTGTAGGCGTAATTATACAAACAAAATGTGGAGCATCTAAAATTCTATGGGACCAATCTATGGACATTGTACTAAAATACTTTAGGTTTGAAAAGAAAATTCCGCATATAAGTTTGCCTATTGATGGTATACTTAAAAAATCTGAGTGCCCAAAATCTCATTTCTTACGAATTTTGTGTGATTTGTGAAGAGATATGTAAATTGCGAAATAAAATCTCATAAGTCGGAAGTTTCAACAATAGATTTATGTAATCCTTGTAGCAGACAATGATGGAGAGTTACTAGATGGAGTTTCTAATGTGTAGATGTGTTATTACTGCAACCATTAAAAGTCAATGTTGACTTTTATACTATCTATTCCGTCGGATGCTAATAAAACAAATATTGTTTCTTGGCTGAAAAGAGTGGCATAGAAGAGGATTTTGCATGGAGGGCATATTGAACAGCTCAGGAGTAAGTATGAGTAGTGGGTGGTAATAACATGGTAAACGTGTGTCGCAGTAGCGAAATGATGTTTCAAGTAATGTAAATGTACAGTGCAGACAGGGTTACCAGGTATACTTAAATGGCAAGTATTATACTTAAATTGGGCCCTATACTTAAAATACTTGCAAGTATTTTAAAATACTTAAATTATACTTAAATATACTTAAATCAGCTAAAATCGAAAACAGTGAAATAACTTAATGTCCTTTAATATTAGAATACACTTTGTTATCGTTCGGATTCGTTTACTAATTTAAATTTTCTCGCGCTTCGCGCGAATTTAAGTATTTTTGTCTCTAAATCCAGTTTAATAGTCAAAATTGTCTTAAAATTTCGAAGGAAATTTATTAATAACGTATCAGTGGGTCAGTAATTTATTAAATAACAAGCTCTCTTCCTCAACTATGTAAGTAAACCGTTAAACCTAAATTACTCAAAATTCGTTAAGTCTTATTGATCAGTTTTGAAGTTTAATTTCAAAAATTTCTCGCGCTTCGCGCGAATTGGTATTTTATCTTGATTTGGTATTTCCTTCTTCATATATGAAGTAATGTGCAAGAATATTTATTTCAAGTTACGTAATTTACTTATTTTTGCTTCTTTTTCAACAAAAAACCGTAAATTTGTTAGCTGCGCTCATATGATTGCGCCTTATACGGCTGTATGACATTTGTAAGCATTTACCAAGACGCGCCCGAAGGGCGCGGGTTGGTAAATGACTATTGTTGGCCATGATACTTAAATTCGTTGAAGAAAATCTGGTAACCCTGAGTGCAGAAAATTAGAGTGCAAGTAACATCATTATGGTCAATAAAATGTTGGCTATTCCCTACACTCGTTACGCCGAGTTGTAATCGTCGACTGTTTTGTGACAGTTTGAAAGGTTATAATGGCTACATAATGGAGCCAGAAGGGAAATAATTGTCGAGTGAGTGGATATAATGCTTCACATTTAAAGATGACTCTGAAAAAGAAATAAAATTTAGTGAGACACACATACGGATGTTAACGGAGATATAATATAACCTTTACTATACTTAGACCCCATTTCTTAGTTTTATGCATCTGCCGGCCTGCACTGTGCTCGTCCTGTCTCGTAACATACCCGGAGTTATAATAATATGGATTTATTGTACGATGCGAATTGAAAGTTTATTGCTGCAAGTGGAACGAAGTTTTAATATTCTTTCTACTATATTTAGAAACCTAGGGCAGTAATTAAAACTGGAGCATATTTATTTAGAACAAGGTAGCATAAGAAATCAAACTAATTAAATTATACCTTAAAGTTAAATATGAAAAATGATTATACACACTAATATAGATGTGGGTGGCAAGGGAGAATTGAAATTCGACATGACACTCAATCAATAAAGTGGCAGAAAACATCTATACAAGGAACAGAGATGAAATCGTATGGCCTTGCTTATTTAGACGTTTTCCTCAGCCCCTCTTTTCTCCTTGTGGCTCGTGTGTTTGCATTAAAGTGTCATTGTCATACGATGCATTGCAATGAAATGCTGTATATATATGCAGAGCGAAAAACTTTTATTCTGTGAAAACTTGACATTCTTCAACTTTGACAAGATAGGGATTCCATACTCCATCCATCTATTCAGGCTACCCAGTGGAACAGAATTCCTCTGTATTTCGTATCCTTCTCTCTAACGTATCATGAAGATAGACAGGCAGGCCCATAGCATCAAACTTTTTCATCCGAAAATTTTCTGCGATATTCTATTTCCTTGCATCGTTATGCAAAGAGTGCTCGTATATTTTATTTATCTTCTTGCTGAACGATAGACAGATCGAATCTGCACTTTCCGTGTCTCTCTACATTGGATATCTACCCACTGACGATGAATGAGAAATAAACCCGAAATCTTAGTTTTTAATTTGAAGAAAAAGTATTCATAAATCAACTTATTATCACTATTTTATTGTACATAACACTATTAGATGTTAATAGCGAAACTTTGTTATATCAACGCTGGTAAAATCCATATAGTAAAACTTACAAAGTGCTCTTCTAAAATAGTTTTATACGCTACTTACTTCCGTGGCAGCCGAAAATAAATGAGACGTCATAAAACGTGCTCATATAAACACTAATATCCCTTTCGGTTCTAAATTCTGTGCAAATGATCACACAATATGATAATACAGAGAGCAAATTTAGTAAACGTTGTGCTATTAAATTATACTGCAAAGGATAAAAATAATCATGATAGATGCACGGTTAGCAGAATCTTTTATGGCAATTGATAAAGGAGAACTAATGCCTAAATTAACACAGTAAAATAATCGATAAAAATCGTCTCAATTTAATTTCCTCATTACCCTGAGATAAATTTAAATTGTTTTAATCAACATTTCAATGATTAAGTGCTAAGGATAACTTCGGTGTGGTCTTTTAGCCATTTTTCATTAGGAGTTGAGACAGCATAATGTAACAATACACACCTACATGAACTTGTCGAACTCTAGTTTCATGTAACTGAAGCATCCAGTATTTTTTGTCGATTGTTCTACACCTACATTGGTGTCCTTGATTTACTTTGGTTAGAAAATGGACGAGGTGATGATGAGAAAGCAAAAGATCTACAGGAGAAAAGAAATGGGAGAAGACTTGACACGAAAGTCTGTAGTGTACATGCAGTATCTAAATTTACAGTGTCGGATACAATAGAAAAGCGTTGATTGAAGCCAAGGGAAGGCAAACCATAAAGCAAAGCAAAGGTTGAGGCTGAGCTGAACTAAAGGAGATTTAGGTTCAGTTAAGTCAGTCAGACAGTAGCAAACCAACTTGGATCGTCTATCTGGGCAAGCAATCTTAATCTTCTCCTAAAAGCTGAAGAAAACTGGAGACGGATGGAATACGTGACGTTGCATGGTGTTGCTTTTGCTATACTCTACATTGGGGGTATTCAAGGAATACATTAAAACCCTTAAATTATTTACGATCATTTGGAAACTTTCGGTAATTGTGAAATCCTGCAAGATCCTGCTTAGAATCATTAAAAAATGTTTCACAGTGCAATGCAGATCTAATATAATGTTACGTACTGTAGTCTTTAAATTCCAAACATTAAATCTTGAAGATATTTATAAAAGAACTACTCCATTAAAATTGAAATTTCATATATTGAATTATATTAAACTGACAGTTGTGATTTTTAGGTGGAAAGAGTATTTAAATAATTTTCCACGAAATGGGGTGACTACCGCTATTTTCCCTGTGTGTAACTCTTGTATTTTATGTATGTAAGGAAAGATCTAAATCTATTCCATGATTCTATCTCATATTGAGTACAATTCACTCAATAAATACTTTCTGGTCGGTTGGTTGCGTACGTACATGTTCACTACGTTGCGTGAATCTCTGATGGTTTGTGTTGTTGTGGTGTGTGCATCACATACATATAACTTGGACATATTATATAGCAATTTCGCTGTAGTCACGCATCGAGGACATGCTGTTGCACTTTATTGAACTCTTTCAGCAAAGCCAAAGCCAAATCGAAAGAACTTGTTAAGATTTGAGCACAAATCTTTTTTCGGGGTGTTGTAGTTTCGCCTCGGCGTGACAATGCCAAGTGTCACAGTAAACTGACAATAAAAGAATCTTATCTATATAATGTACTCCTTCATATGTTTTAGCTTTTCGCTGACTTTTCTATCATTTATACCAACCAAGGTAACAATAAGTGCCAAAATAATCCTTCCGCATCGTCTAGGTTATTTTTGCAAGCAATTTTACCTAGTAGCTTTTGGTATAGGCACATTAAACATTGTATTTTATTCTACCCCTGCCTCTCCCACCACGGTGATTACATTTATTTCGCTTTAGCAGCATTTATTTGTCCGTGAATCTATTAGTCATTAATAATAAATAACTCTGATTTCCATTTCAATTCCCCAGGGATTTAAGATTTCAAAACTGCATAATAATGTACGTACATACATGAACAATTTTCATCTCAATTATATTCCATTGCTATAAATAATTCTGATTTGAATTACCATGTTCCCATCGAACGATAAATATTTATGGGTAGATTTTGGAAAAGCATTCAGTCGGTTTATAAGTACAGACAAATGTGCTCAATAAATCCATAACGATTTGAACAGTTTTTGGGGAAAGTTTCAAAGTATTGTTCTATTGGTACTAAATAAAGACTGTAAAATAAATGGGTATATAAAAATGGTGTGGCGGTTGTGTAAGTTGGCTCGTGATCATCAGTGTGTGCAGGAAGAACCATTTGTCACATAACCTACGATCTTCCTCTTTGTTAAATCCCATAAATGGGGTGCATTAGTTTCTTCGTTTTCCATGTGTGTGTGTACTGGTTGGAAAAGAGACAACGCAATTCCAAAAAGTGTCGTTCAAAGCTTCGTTTTTACATTGACCTTTCGACGAGAGAAAGTTTCCGGCAATTGGAATGGATGGGTTACACAAAGTAATGATTTAGAGAATGCGTCCTGTTGGCACGCCCGCAATTTTTGTTATTATTCCCCGAAATTCCAACATATTTGTTGTGTGAAGGGATTTAATGGAAAATTATAGCTGCGTCATTTTTTATTGAAAATATTTAAAATATTTATCACATGAAAGGAAAGTTTAATAATATTTGAGAATGGTCGGTCGAAAAATAAATGGAGAATCGGAGTGGTACTAGTAACATAAATTCCTGAATAGGGTATATGGATGTTTACTTTCAGTCTCTTGTGACCCATACAAGATGGATCAATAAAAACTAGGAAAACTATAAAATTGACATTGACAGAAGATTCAGAGGAAGAGCGAGGATTTCGTTGAAATGTTCTTGTGGCACCTCATAATAATATCTGTAGACATCCAGAGACGGAAAGGAAGACGATGGAGATATCTTTGCGTGTTTTGTTACGCTGTGCAATGTGCAATGCTAAAATCTTCTTGGCAAACACATAATATGAAGTGATGTATGAATGAATATATATAAAATGCCTATTTCCTCATTCCCACAGTTTCTGCATGTCTATGGTACAGGGTAAAATAATATTTACTCTTAGAGAACATCGCATTTCTGAATGTGCAATGTTTAGTTAATGGCTGGCTACTATTATTTAATTGCATCCAACAAATTCACCATCCAAAATGCTGCAAAGACTTTTAACATTTATTCACATGAAACGAAAGATAAAGTTGAGTTCCATTTTCTTGAATTTTTCGAGCCGTCGCTCATGATAAATAGAAGCTCTAAAAGTTCTACCCTAGTAAATGAAACATAAAAGTTTGGCACTGTGTTCTTTACTAGGACTGAAGGACAGGAGAGCAAATATTTTGGTAGCCTAATGGTATTGGTGTTGTAGCGTATGGAGAAAAGTGTCCACCCTGTGTGCACATAGATTTCTCCAGACAAGACATACTATCAAATTCAGAATCAAAAGAAGAGGCGATCATGCGATCGAAATCTCTTTCCTTTTCTGTTCACTAGTACATTGAGGTTTTTTTTACTATTTCTGAGACAGAGAACAAGACGACGAAGCATCATCAGACTTTAAGAATCTTTTTGCTTTGACTTTTCCAGTGTATTTATTGTCGATATTTGTGCTCACCTCCTCCCCCAACCTACTCCATGTATCTTATTTAGATCAATGGTTTTCACAATTGGATCGCTGACATAAAAGTGTACATAAACGGAGGTGCACCTCATGCCGCAGTCCAACCATCTAAATTCTCAGGATGTTCCTTAGTATTTCATTCAAATGAGGCAGTATGGAAATTCCTCGTCCATTTTATAATAATATATGAATACACACACATACGCATAAAGTGGACGGAGAAGAACTTTCGTATATAATCAGACGAGAGATGCTGTAGTCTGTGGAGTAGTAAGTACAGAGAGGCAGTTCAATTCAGTTCAAGATCAAGGCTATTGGACGCAATAAATATATGCACAAAAAAGTGTGCGGGTGCTGAGCAAGAGTATATCTCAAGTCACTGTTCTCTGCTCCCTTCTTCTTGTGTTGTGAATCTTCATCTCAAAATCTCAACGCAGCGCGAGTCTCAACTTGAGTTAACACTCAGACATTGGATATTGTACGAACAACAGAGCTCTGCTGCAATTAGATAGACCTTCTTCATCGTATACTTCTCTTAATATACTCTGTATACAAACCGAGAGTGTCTTCACATAGAAAATTATTGAGCTCTGTAGTTGGATGTTACAGGTATACTATTAGCTCAACACAATTTATATCCACAACGTGAATAAACTTCATCTGATGTAGTTAAAAGGTAAAACCCTGGTCTAGCTACATTTTATATGGACGTACGTTGTGTGTAGAAAATGTACAGATGAAATCTCAGTGCCTTTTTTACGTAAGTAGACGAACTTATGCATACCTGAATCACTTCGGCTAAACTAAATCTACCTCTACTCTAATGTATGACTTGCTTTTTCCAATCTTTCATGTATATCTTTCTTACATACGACTATGCAGGGAGGTATCCTTTTTTATTTGGAATCTGCAGACATGCTTTACAAGAGTACATAGATCTCTTCAATTGATGCGTAGATCTATTTGTATTTATGTTACCTACGCTATAGTAAAATTGTACGATGTATTTAGGTACTTACCCATTGCATGTTTTACACCATATCCTCGTAAGAATAAATACAATATTATGTACCTATGTTGCATACTTACATATTATATCATCCTAACCTTATGTAATATTATATAAGCACTGAAATACCTATAAGGTATACTTTACAAAAAGAAACTTATTGTGCTCGTTCAAACTATATATATATGTAAACAATTTAGCTTTTTATATCTTTTATGATGATATGTAGTACTTGTATCGTATCCACTATGTACCTAATATATTTTTAACCCATAATTTATTTTATAATGCTACTCAATGTGTTTATATGTCTCATAGAGAGTACAACATTTGACTATGATACATCTATTCAATTCGTTACTCGCATCTACTAATAAGCAGTGAGAATTGAATACTCGCAGAGCTTGACGCTCGGTTCGGCAAAATAAATGCAGGATACAATAATAGTCAGCATTTCGCCTTTGGCTTATCATAATTTTTCATCCACATTAGTATCCCACCAGAAGATAGTGGCTACAGAAAATGTTCTTTCTATTCTCCGACCCAGCTAATCTGACGGACTGCCTTCTTATTTTCATTGTCGTCAGCAAAGCAAACGGTACATGTTCTACTATCTGTGTCGGTTTTTTAACCGCGACCACTTCAATAAAGTTCGAATTCTCCTTTTTATGTATTACGAGTGGAGTCAATTTTCTGCAGTGTAAATAAGTAATGGCACCAATCAAACAATAAATTTTTCTGTAAAGCTTTACGCATTATTACAGGTAATAATGAATGATTGCTCGTCTCATGTGCCATTCAGTGAGCTATATGTACAGTGCATTGAACAGTTATAACACTCATACTCACTCCTAAACAGACAATCAGAATTACGGTAACGGATGATTTAAAACACATTATGTAGACTAATAGTATGCAGTAGAAAATCTATTATCCCACTGAATTATTTCCCATCACTTACTTACTTAGTTCTGTGCTTTAACAATATTTTTCTGTTCTCCACTTGCATAGTGGAGTGCAGTGTGCACATTATAAAAATAGACTAAAGTATTTTATTTACGTTTATAACAATATGCTGTCATTAAATTATATTACAATAGTAGAAATAATGTTATTTCTGACTCCTCCATTGTGCATTTCCCATGGTTAGAATGTAAAATACATAATAATGGAATAATCGTTTGAACGGAGGAAGTTTTCGAAATAATCGCAACAGCCGGTTATTTGTGATATTTGCTGTCTTTATTACATGGATAATGGAGCTGAAGATGAAGCTGAACATAATATGGCTTATATGACATATTTTAAGATGGATAGATCAGACAGATGCTAAGTATGCCGGTCTATGATTACGTATTATGTCGTATAATTTTCATCGGTTAGGCATCCATTGAGTGAATGCCACAGTATGGATTTAAAGGTTAGCCCGGCTGGTTTATTAGTTTGTAATCTATTGAGTTTATTATCTACTTGGTGGGTTTGTAAAGGATCCGAAGAATGCAAGAAGCATAAGTAAGGATAGTAATAGTAGTAGTGATGCTTTTATGACGTACTCTGCATAATATGAATATTATGGCTCATAACAATAAGTGTTACGGAAGTAACGAGCCAAGTACCTAAAGGCAAATCAAGTCACTAGGTACGATGGCTTAAGACTGCTCTATCTGTCTAAGTGGCTGCCTGCCCAGACAATTATTCAGGTAGTAGTAGTACAATGAGAAAGATGCATTGTTGAAGTGACTTGTATCTCTATATTATATGGAGTAGTATTTACTAACTGCGTGTGATAGCGATAAAGACTTAGCCACAAGTACATAATAGTTCAGCATGCTGTTCTGTAGGTGAAGGATTCAAAGGTGAGATGACATGAACATGACCGCTGCTGAATTAATATTCAGTCAGGAGGTACTTATTTACTCATTCATGTAAGTACTGTTAAGTAAACTCAATTTAGTCTCGATGTATTTATACGATGCTTCATTGATATAGATAAAGAGCACGAGGTAGGAAAAGGTATTCAACACACCTCTCTTCGTTATGTAAGAAGGCTGAACTTGTTTTGACTGATCGAAGGATTAATTTTATAATTATGAGCTGGCTAAGGCAGATTTCTGGTTCACATTCAGCCCATAACTAATCCTTTTTTGTTCACTTTATTTAGCAAATCCAATGAGTTAGTTCATGCTGTACGGATGAATATAAAGTACTAAATAGATATGTCAATGTATCTCAACCGCATCTCTGTTTATATTCTGAGTTCAATTCCATGTCGAACTCTATTTATTTAAGACTTACCGTTGTGCCTTACAATTGGGTTGATTTGCCGAGGTCTTGTTATGTTTGCATACCCAATTATGCATATCTACAACCGAGATTCACATTTCATTCTATTATTTAACATATCAGACTGTAACCTTTAACCGATGCATGGCTCACATCCGCACTTGTAATACAAATCTACGTAACTACTCATCCTTATTCCCACAATTCATCTGTTTACATCTCTTATCACACGTCACGACTTACAATACTTTTGTCAAAACTCAAGATTTCAATCGTATTCCTTCAGTTCACCGCTATTATATTTTATTTAGTACTATTCAAAATCTTGTCTGACGTCTTTACGACTTTTTTTTGGTCTTGCAAAGATTGAGATACTGTAGCTCAAACCACATTGCCCTAGGACTCTGTCTTCGAATAAATTTTTAGCCCAATTCAACAGGGATATAATTGCTTCCTCAATGGGAGAGCAAAAAGGCAGTGCTATTGTATATAAATAAAACAATGCAACGGTACAATGTCCTTTTGCTATGCCTTTACTGCTATGCTTTTTGGTGGAGTTTTAAATTACGGGCGCAGCTGTAATGAGTCTATGCTAATTTATTTCTCCTACCTGACGAAAAAGAAATCTTTCGACCAATGGATAATTAATACTGTTATTGTTATTCAAGGATGGGTAATTATGATTTTACCATACGGAATATCTAAGCAACTTGGCAAAGAAAGGAAAAAGGGAGCAAAGAAGCAATGTCCCCGTAAAAAATTATGCGATTTTTTATCTTCACTCATGGAAGAATAAGTCTCGAATTCTTTTCTTAGTCAGCGCACCTCCACGTAAATACTTTGTCTCATAATTGCACATCATATCAGTTACTAACTACGTTTGAGTTTGTCATTGCTAAGAACAACAGTTGTTGTAAGTTGTTAATCATCACCAATATTACATGCAGTCGGAAATGTTTAGAAAACAGGGTCTCGTTTAATCCTTTTTTTATACAAATACTGACTATGGGAGTTTTCTTTTATTTTTTATGTACCTGTATGCCATTTTGACAAAATGACATTAAATATTAATTATGAAAATTAATTTGCAATTTTCTAAAATCATACAATGGGCGTATTACAGTTTTACCATGTCTATTGGGTTTTCATATAGTGTATAACCCATATGAGTTTTCCTCCCTAATTCCTTGTAATACAGATGGGAAAGGAAATGTTGTATTTGTATGCATCTGGAAGCTATATGCATGTATGTAGACATATATTTTGCATATTAGTGTTTGTCAGACGAGCGAGTTGTCTACTATTAGTATCACTCAGCAAAGAACTATGTGTTAACTGGCATATGCATAGTGCGATTAGTCTATTGCAGTGTATGTCGAGTGGAGAGAGTAGAGGTAGTGCAAACAAATTTTGCATACAAGTGTTTCACTTCATCTTTCCTATTGCATTTCTGTAGAATTTTATTTTGTGCGTAGGTAGATAGGTAGGTAGAGCATCAGAAGAGTAGGTACATTGACTTTTCAAGGGTAGTGTGATCTGCTACATTTAGAATGACAGACAGATACGCTCTCTGTTTGTATTTGTACAGTTTAAGAGGAGCATTACGTGGCTGTGTAGGTATTAGTGTTTTTAACCTACAACTGCCTACTTATGTAATACATCTTAAGTGACATTTCAGTTGATTCAAGTCAAAGGGAAGACTCAAAAACTACATAACTTAAGCAAACATTTGTAGATTTTAGCTCAACTTTGTGTAATGCTCTCTGAACTGTACTACGGAACTAGCTAACGATAAGTATGATGAGGTATGAGCATGATAATACTATAATACTTACTACTGGTGTCTAATGCCCACTCTTTCGCGTCAATATTCACAGACGCTAGGCGCTTACACCAGAGTTTTTGGCACTTGTCTGATATATTTAAGATTTCCTATATGTTTACTCACTACTAATGTGTAGTGTGTATGTGTGTGTATTTGAATGAGAAACAGAGTACACTTCCATTAAACCGACAAAAGAGATACTGACTTGAATGACTACAATTTTGAACAAAATACGTCTCAGCGTTATTTAAATACACACTCTCGTCCTATTTGCATAATATTTCTGAAATGCGATAAAAATCAAATAACATCTGCACTCAAACATTCTATAAGAGACTTATCTTTATTTATTTAGGTAACCTGTAAAGTGCAAATCCGATTCTCACATTGCCGTTTATTTAATAACAGTCCCGTTTAGTACTGTAACAAAAGCATGCTATTTTATTACTAAATAACATTAAGTATCCTTTTATTTATAATTATTTTTGACACTTGGGACACTTGTGCACTACAAAAGCTACTTTACTACTTCTATTTTATTGGTAGTTACGCAAAGTCGTCAATAATGCTATCTATACTATCATCGTAAATATTATTATTTAACTATGAAACGGTTGCATGTGCGTTTTATCTATTTCTCCACAATCAAAAGTGAAAACACAATAGTCGACAGCAAGGTCAATATTGTACTCTACATTATTTTAGCCCAACCTTGTGACTGCACTATACTCCAAACTATTTTAATCCATTTTTAGCATTTGTACTTTGTGTCAACATTTTTATGCAAACACAGTTCGGTACTTGTAGTAGAAAACGATATTGCACATTTAATACCTTATAGTCATAGTAAAATATCCTACAGAATGTAATCAGTATTCTTAACGATAAGACAAAAGTACCGAACAGGAAAGCCAATGTTTGATTTAAGTAATGCATCAGTAGTACATATTTACAATGGAAGTATCCGTTTTGCAGAGTGCAGAGGTGAGTACAAGTTATACAAGGACAATAAATCGAAACTTTGTAGTAATTACAATGCGGCACAGATTGGAATGAATTTCATTCAAAAAAGATGATTTTATGAATGTTAAATTAAGGTGCAATTTTTGACTCTTCCACTTCATGCTGTTGTATAGTATAGCATTAATATCAACCAGTTGGATTTGTTGGAAATTAGTTTAAATAGGTCAAGTCACAAGTATTTGTAAACAAAAGAGAAAAGGGAGCACTTGGATTTTGTATTGTCTCGTTCCGACCTCTGCAAAGAAAACTGCGTCAACATAATAACGTAAGGTAGTTGGACCTGAAGATATTAGAGGACTAGGAATAGATTTTGTGTACATAGATACATATAATAATTTATTTTATCTATTCATACGTGTAGCTGTACATGTATTTAGGTAGTGGGTAGTTAAACATAAGAGAAACCGTTAGGTTTTTCTTCCTTTATGATGATTTTTGGCAAATAGTTATCTCAGGCAGTTCGGAGCTCAACGTTAGGCAGCCTAAAGTCATAAAATGTTATTGCAATTGCGGCAGGAGCGTTACGTTAAAGTCAAAGCACGTGTGTCTATGCAGTCTAATACGAACGTTGTTCATCTTCATAGGCTGTCCTCTTTTGAAGACTATAAACAAAGTTTAGTTTGAGCTATTTGTATGCTCCATATTGCTCTTGTGGAACGAGGAGATAGTTATATAATGGATTTACATGTTAAAGGCCATGCAATTACTTTGCTCCTTCCTCTATCCACTGACTGTACAATGTAGTCCATGTATTTATAATAGTAACAAGTCAATAATAGTGAAATACGTAAGTCGTAAACTATGCTCTTCCACTGCAATCTAAAATACTCTTATTATATCCGACATACCTCTGCTTATGTTATGCGTTACATGCCATTATAATTTCAATGCACTTCCGAAACCGAGGCTAGAATTTCACTCGCATTCCTCTCAACTACAGATAGTAACTAATGACAAAAGTAAATGTTATGTATGTATGTGGGTAATTGCTTTCCGTCCAACTAAATAAGTATGTGGCTCAAAACACAGATTCAGATTAATTGTACACCATGCTCAACAAAAGACAAGACAGGTACGATAGCCAACTCCACTATTTCCATCAAATACTTCACCTTCTGCTAAAGCCGTTACATAGCACCTCATTGTCTCCTCCGTCTTGTGCAATAAACGCCAATTCTTCATTTAATTTGACTCCATGCAAATTTATAATTCCGAAAGCATTCCTTTAGCTCTATTTTCACCCAAACTCAAGAAGTATGGCTCGAGTCTGCATTAAAGAACTATTCATTTCTTAACCATTTAACGGTTTAGCTTTAATTATTGCATTATGCTAATTATTTGCTCACCGAATTGCATTATATTATTTATTTGTCCAGCAGATTTAATTACTATTGCATTATATTAATTATATTTGCTCAGTAGAATTACATTATAACATTAATTACTTGTTCAGTGGATTTAATTATTGCATTATATTAACTATTTATTGCTATTTGCTGAGAAAATGTAGTTATTTTTAACTGGAGCTTAATAATTATAGGAATATGTATTTCAAAAGCTAAAAATTCTACTTATAAAATTTTAAGAAAAAGAGGAAATCTATTCTCATTAAAGTTAATTAGAGCTATTCCTCTAATCCACTAAGTATCATGGGAATGATAATAAGTCACTGTGAATTGACGGTGAAGGAAATGATATTATTATTTTACTATAGACGAATAAGTAGACATCTCCTGTGATATTAATAAGCAAATAGATAACAAGAATCTAATTATACGTAGAGCTAGGAAATTGTATTGTGCTTGGAAGGCAACTATAATATATTGTCATGTATGTAAATGCAAAGGAATATCATTAGGGTGATGGAGATAGAAGTAGGATCAGGAATCAGGAAACGTCGGCTGCTTCTCAAAATAAATAGCGTGCAGCTGCAAGATATTTGCAAAATCATGTTTGTAACAGGACTGGAGAATTAACCAAGTTGTTACATTTCCTTTCCTGTTTTCCTTTTTAATATGTACATATTTAGCCGTATAGCTGGAAGTAATGCAGTCACATACCTAACTAATAATAATATGCCGTTCAGATTTCCAAGCTTCGGCATTCTGAACATCTCTGATAGAATAGATTCAAAATAAGCTTGGCTTACACGAACAATACAGTGCACTGCCTAAAGTAAGTTAAGTAGCATTAAGTATATAGGGAGGACGTAGATCCACAATTCAAGGCATCTTCATCCATACTGTTGCAAAAATACAAAGAAAATTCATGAATACCAATGAACCTTGCTCTTCTTATGAAGTAGGTAGATCGATAGTCTTTTTGGTAAATTACTACTGAATTTCAATTTTTTTACTTTATATACAAACTTTGGGATTATGAATACATTTCTTATAAGTATGAAGGTGAAAAAGAGGTCTCCGCATATAATTTGACAAAGAACTGTTAAACATTTAGCTATGCTAGAATCTTTTCGAAAAACTTATTATAGTTCTATTTTGTTTATACAAATTACAATATGCCTTCATAAATGAATTCAATTTGAAGTTTGTGCATATTATAATGAGAAATTCAATACAATTTTATAATAGAATTTGTGCTGCTAATAGAGGCAGGCAAATGGGTATGTGCCGGGCTGAGAATAGACATTTTACTGATTTTCCATCCATATGAAGTATTCCATGAACTATGAACGTCAGCTATGACATAAAATGTAAAAGGGATTTAATATTTTATTACATTTCCATAATTTATGTGCTAAAGACGAAAATTTAAGGGTCTAGTTAACTTGTTTAAAGTATAGCAAGATGTACTGCTATAGGGTGTGTAAAGTTAAACCTTAAAAGCAACAGACGGATAGAGTTTTTGATTATAAAGATAATGACATTAGAGTGAGCATAGATATAGAGTGAGAACTTACCGTAAGGAATTATAAGCAAATAAGAAAAATGACAAAATAACGTAGAAAAGATTCTGAAACAAAGTATAATATTGTCAAAGACAGCAAACGAGGTAAAATGTGACATTGAGTGGCGAGAAATGAATGAGTGATGAGTGAACTCTTGAAAAACTACAGTTAGAGTTGTAAACGACGAGTGTTATGTCTTCCCTGTACAATAGTTGAATTTATTTAAAAAATGTAAAATAGGATATGTGAGTTCGTGTCTGCTATCTTTATGCAATAAATAAATCATTCAGAACGAGTGGTAACTGGTAAATATTTATGTATGTATTTATGTAGGGAGTAGATAAATAGGAGGGTAATATTTTGAATTCTCAGAGTGAAGGATAAGAGAGCAGTTATCATTAGTGCGGTAAAGTAATAGTGGGTGAATGCAAAGATGAGATAAACTCCTAAAAGTACAGTAAGAATATTTCTGGTTTGTTTGACTGACTGACTGACTCAGTTGGCTTTGGCTACTCACTTGTTTTCCCAACGATCAGTGCGAATCCATGTGATTTGAACAAAATGCATAATGCAAATCAGTTCGGTTCAATTGAGTTCAATCAGTTTAGTCTGTCTCACAGCTCATTGAAGGAGAGAAAGGATAGGAGTTAAACCACAGGGTTATCTCCCAACCACACTGAATCAAAGTCAGCCTACCCAATATTTATTATGTACCTTTGAGTGCAGGCACTTGGTCCGATAAAGGTAACAAGACACGGAGGGAGTGTGAGAATTGGATTCCGTCGCCACACTCGAGTTTCAGCTCATTCAGCACTAGATGCAAAATATTATGCAATATCACAAACTATCTCTACTATATGTAAGTTCCATAGAGAACAATAATAATGATGTTGGACGGTGATGTTACAGTTGCTCGCAAAAGGAAGGTGGACCTGAAGGGAACGTATGTTATATAAGGTAGGGTGAGTATAATAAGACGAGCTACATACAGACAGACAGTAGAACTGCTATGTTATACTGTGCTATGGGAGTTATGGATGTACTTCTCAGAAAGGCAAACGGTATACGCTAAGACTCTCGTCGATCACATTCTGCTACATGCAAAGGTATTAAATAACGCAAGATGATTCACAAGTTCAGTTTAGTCAGATTAGAAACAGTTAGGTTTAGTATGCAACAAAGAGGTAATTACCTATGGCTATGGTATACTTAGATGTATTTACTATGCACTCCAACTCCTTACAGACTACGTGGACTATCTTCTTCATTCGTCTAGAGCATGTTGAAAGGATGTTAACAATCAGCTCCTGACAAAATAAAGAACATGATGGCATTTTTAAGTGCGAGACTTGATTGGCTGCATATTTCAACGGTTTTCTTTGTATTTTGGCTAAATGTAGATTACTAATTAGTCACTTCATTTCATTGATTGAGTCTTGGCGCAAGATAAATACTAGTCGACTTTAACAATGTCTAGCCTAGTAGACAGTTTTAAATTTTTTATAGGAATTTTAGTTAAAAATTCATTGCAATATTCAAAGATTGTGTAATAATTGCATATAACACATCTTAAGAATGTATGCAAGTTAATGCATCAGTATATACTAGGTAATATACTTTTTAATACATTTGTGGTATTTTTTATGGAAGACATATTTAAATACATGATAACAGTTTATTGTAGCACAACTGTAGCGAGACAGCCTAACTAACCTGTTTTCTGCAAATGTAATTGCTTTTCTAGGTTTATCTGAAGGAAACCTTACTTGTATTCATACTATTCAATTCCAAGGATATTGTATATAAATTTTGTTATTACAAGTATTGAATTGAAGGAGTTGTGATTCTATTAAAGGACGATAAATCTGCCATGTTCGCTTTAGTATAATATAATTCTATATTTATGTTTGTAAATACAGTAATGAAAAGACTTATCTATAGTGATTGTATATCACTCTGAAAAAAACCACATCTACTTAAATTTTGCAAGAGGAAAGGACAGTTAGGAATTTTAATGCAATTGGCAATTGCTACTATTATAAAAGATTTATATTATACCTAAGAATGCAATTATAGTCACACATGTGTTGGTAAAATACTTATTGATAATTGTATTATACAGTTTTTAGATGTTAGTTTTCATTGCCATTAGTAAATGTAAATGAGGATGGTAGGAGACTCATTTCGGATGCGTTGCTTAAAAGAAATCTGTCGGATCTGTATTTTGTTATTGGGATGTGTCCTTTGATAAATCGTTGGGAATTGATGATGGGAAGTTTGAAGACTGTTGTAAATAGAGAGAAAATAAGAATACAAAGAAAGGGAAAGAAGTGATCAAAAGCAATGGGAATTGAACAAGACGTGCTTTCAACCAGACATGAATGACATGTGAGTAAAAACAAGAAAGATATATGTAGAATGGCATTTGCCACTTATGCGAGAGCATAAAATTCTGGTAAAATCAGAAGAAGAAAGGCGAAAAGAGAGCGACAAACAAGAGTCGACGAGGAAGGCGACACAGAGCTAACTTCATTTGACTACTAGTGCTCTATATCCAAGTGCTAGGCTGCACTCCGTGCATTTCTATTAGATATTATGTCGTCTATAGATATTTTGTCTTGTCAGTTGTGTCAGCTTTTTCTGTTTTGTTTGATGTTTTTGTGTGCAACAGACGGCTAAGTAAGTAACTACTGAGTCAGTATAAACTAAGTGCGTAGGTTGACGAAGGAAGAAAGTTTCTTTACGGATGTCAAATACATACATTCGTACTTGAAACTCAGCTAGTGCCTACTGACTTCATTAAGGTGTACTTCTACATAGAATATTATTATAAGTCTAAACTGTTTTTATTGTTACTGTGGAATAAATTGAAATGAAATCAAATGGGTTGAAATGCTGTGACGACAATAAGTAGGAGAGCTATAGCTACTTACGTTAATGTACCACGATAAACTAGATTTTAAAAGATACTAAGCTTAGCTTACACTTCATAAGTACTAAATGCTATACTGAAAATCCTCGGTTCATTCATTTCAGTTGAGAAAATAAGTAGCAACTATTTTGAGAACAATAGTTGTCAAGTCGCTTGGTTTGTAAGAGAAAATATCGTTGTGCTTACATCGGAAAGACCATTGTGATTTATGGCAGGTATTTGTATTTGGCTCTTAAATCTGTATTTATTTTGTAGAGTGAAAAATTTACAAAGCAACGGATTCTACTACTAACCGCATTATCATTCTACTTTATTTTTAATCTGTCTATATGTACCTTGCTAAAGATTTTAAAGACATTCGTGTTTATATATTTACTTCCTCAATCTCAGTTGTACATTTTACACTGCAAACAATCACATTTCATTTGTAGTCATAATATGTGTCGCAGGAGCACACACACGAAAGTAATTATGGACCATGAATTGGTAAACATCTCCGAGAGGAAACAATAGAAAAACATTAGATACAAATCGCAGGAGTCGAGATGCCACAACAATAAATGAATATACATGCTCAAGCAATACATTCGACGAACACCGAATAGAAAAGTATGGAGACGTAGTAAGCTCCACAGAGAATGAACCGAATTGTTTAAGGCTGAAGGTGGAGCACTCGGAGAGTGAAATAGCAAATAAGATTTATGTAGGATTAAACGGAAGTCTACAAATTCTCTTGACTCATGATAAAGCGATTGTGCGAAAGGTAACAGTTGTTTTCTCATTTTATACGTACGGAATATTTACTTCTCTGTGTGTTCCTCCAAATAGCATAAGCAACCGTTTAGTTCAGCTTGGCGAAAGAAGAAAGTAGAATATACATAAACCTCTATAGCAAATATGATGAGCAGAGTACCGTAGATATCCATACATGTCACAGAAATAAATCAAAGCGTCTTACCAAATTTAGATTCTTACCTTTATTTAATGTTATCCAAACTAAAGCTGCCTTTTGTATGTATTCACTTTCTATTTAATTTGTTAATTCTATATTTAAATGAAATTTAAATCCTCCTATAAATTAATGCATTTAAGTAGATTGAGAATAGAGAGCTGAGTTTATGGTAAAATTTTAAAAAAGTCAGCGACTAAAATGGTGACTAAGTGACAACAGGACACAAGTCCTCTCAATTCCCAGTTTCCAGCACGTGTTTCTTGGCTTGAGGAAGTCAATAACGTCACACTATATACTTGTTATTTGGCAAGTAAATATCTTCTGCATGCTATATTTTCTTTCAAACTGCAATTATAAGTGTGTGCGTATAACAAAAAGCATCTTTGCGTGTTATGCTTAATCTAAAACAGACACATACTGGTTTATTCATGCCAAAGGAATAAAAACAGACACCAATATGTCACTTTCAGTTCCGTTCAGCAAAAGTTCTGAACTTGTGACAGTTTTTAAATGAGAATTCAATATTTACAATTGGCCATTTGACCTAGTGCTTCTGTTAATTGGGTTTTGGAGCATTTAACTAATTTACGTTACTCATTACAATGGTGGCTAGGAAATCAAATCAATTTATATAGTTAGACATGAGACGAGGCGTTGGGATGTCCTGTCGTAAATATCCTGTCGTATATTTAACACTCCAGCGTGACGGAATACGAAGCTATTCCAATCCAGCAGAGCTCGAGATGTTTTGTTGTGTTAGTCCATGTTATATTACAGATTTCCGAGTTTCCTTTTAGACTTTGACTTACGACCGTGTCACTGCAGCCGCACGTTATTCCTGCCCCTAACGATACACCAACCTTAGCAAACGCATCATCTTAGAATTTTCTTTCTCTATACTCTCCCTGTACTAATTTGTACACTGTCTTCAGTCAGTATCTTTAGCTGTCGTTATTCCGGCAGGAAATGCTCCAAATATATTTCCAACCGAGTCCGATCGATCCATTCCCCTTGCCCTTACTATTAATCTAAATGAGCAACAGGCTTCGCATTTCACATACCAATATATTTAAAACGTGATCCGCGATGAAACGTTATATCAACGGATTTTATATTTTTAGACCACACGCATAGATCTTAAATAAGAATTTGAAATTTCAAAAATTATAAATGAAAATGCTTTCTTTTAAATACTAATTGACATTCGTTTTTAAAGGCTTACAATTACCAGACTGTTAATTCAGTGTAGATATGATTTATTTGTGTAAATGCTAATTACAAAGGAGGAATGAAATATTTTCTTAAAGTACACTACAGTGAATCCTTTTTTGTGGAAGCACATGTTTTGTTTTTGGCAATGTGTTATGGTATTTACGTTACAATGGGATTTAATGTGTTAATGTCTAAGCTTTGTATGACAAAAGAAGCCGAAATGAGAAGAGACACTACAAAGGGCTTCCTCTTCTTTTCATACATAGAAAAGACCACGTCGTAATTAATTGAATAAATGCATGCTTTACCACTGTAGTACTCAAACGAGTAAGACAGCATACTATATTAAATGCAAAGGGTGTAAAAGTAGTTTTGGAGTGTCAACTATCATTGTAGATATAGGAGAAGGATTTGGCCGTCACTATTATAAACGAAAGCTTCTGAAAAATAAAAATGTTGAACCATTTATATTAAGCTAGATATTGTTTGTTTTGTTCGTATGCTTAGTAGACAGCTGCGTAGAGTTCAGTCAGTTCTTCTCAGGGCATTTACAGAAGAAGAGTATAAGAAAATAAATGCTAAGTAAGCAGGACAAGCCAAAACACAATTCTCAAGACCATTCAGGCAGATTCACTCGACAAACAGACTTGGCTCGGTGAAAAGATTGGGGCAGAAACAGACAGAGTTGGATCTGTTCTTGACGACGAGATGAGATAGGCAGAGTCTGCCTTAGTAATTCAGTAATTCCTTCATAGTGGAAAACCCTATATTGTTTTCTGCAGTTGCTTCGGATATTTCCGCTCTCTATGAATATCCAAAGACATATTATGGAGTGCAAGTCGTGATGCTAATGTTCGTCTTGGGTATAGAATATAAAAATGTATCGAGTAACTTCTTTCTTCAGCATCGGATCGGTCCGACGGGGATATGGCTTCCACGTGCCATTTAAGCGTCTTTCCGTTGCAGAACGCAATAAGTTAATGTATTATGTAATTTAGTGTCATTTACCACCAGAACAGTAAATAGCAGACTTAAACAAACTGCACTCTTATCCTCACCACTAGTGCATTTGTAATTTGCAATGCACATGCATTACATTTATTATGGACTGTAATAACACATTCATTGTGTATCTACCTTAACATGTTCAATGCATTTACAATGCAACACATTATTAATCAGTCCTTAAGTCTGCCGTTACATAACAAATCACTCTAAATGCAATTTCCTTTATGCAAGTAACTTAATACATTAAGTCTGACTTGATTTCCGTTGGCATCAATAGCTAATTCATAATAATTAATTACATACTATTGTATTAGAGCTGCTGCAAAATAGATATCCCCTTTCTCGAGAACAAGAAATGAATATCCTGGATTTTCAAACTAATAGGGAATTAATATATATTGTTATATGTATACAATGTTTCGAAGCATTCTCTTGACGTAATGCCTACTTATATGGCCTTTATTTCGTGCAGTTTGTCTCCTTCCTATAAACAAGCTGCATAATATCCTCATTTGTCTATTGTTCGGAAGCAGTGATTTGTCTGACCAGAGAAAAGCCTGCATTTTCGGAAAACACATCATTATATCTATTCGAGTCATAATTTGGAATAAGACGAGTTTATTATCTTCCTTTAAATCTCCGGCCATTGTATGCATTGTATCCAGCACAAAAGAGATAATCTTGTTTTCCCCGAGTTTCAAGACAGAATAAACTGTGTATACGTATGTACCTACATATGTTTAGCAATCCATAATACAAAGTTAACAAGTTTTCTATTCTTCATGTCCTAATCACTAGCTCCTTTATTTCGGCCTCTTGAGTTAAGTATAATTAAGAGAAAGAATAAAAGCTTTGTAGTACAAAAGACATTTACAATTAGTATAGATTACAATATTGTGCTTTATCAGACAAAATATATTTATACAGGGTGGAAAATTTTACTCAGTCTTCTATAATGAAGATTTATTAATGATAATGCTTTAAATAGTATTATGTTATTATGTTTCGGGCAAATCTCGAGGAACAATTCCAAAATAAAAAATTCTGTGTCATTAAATATAGCTGTTCATCCAATAAGTAGCTACAATTCTAACTTTGTAACAGTGATCATTTGCTCTATGCATTAGTGATATGAAAGTACATCTTATATTTTTTGCACGCATTGGAAACAATTGGTTTTGTTTATTCAGAAGCGCTGAAGTGAATGAGGAAGGGAATTGAAATTGAGGAAGGAGAGGCTGACGTGTGTTTTTGGATTCGCAATCGGATCACATTCGAAAATAAATATTTATTGCTGACCTGACGTGATTTGGCTTGACTCTGGTAGTTGAATTGGAGGAAGTAATGTTTCTTCCCTTTTATCTTTTTTTGATTATTTAGCAGTGAGGGGAAGTGTTTAGGTAGGCTTAGCCTCGTCTCACTTCAATTTCACAGCAAACAATGAAGAGAGAGCAACAGTCGTTTTCACAGCCAAGCAACTTTTCGGCCTTTTATCTATAATGCAAAAGCTGCTCTACTTTGTTCAATTTTCTCGGCAATCCATTTTATCATTTGACACGGAACATCCCTCATAAAAGGATGGATCTATCAAACGACTATTGTCAATCTATACCAGACTCAACTACGACTTTGTCAACTTGAGTGCAGCTCCGCTTACGATGATTAGTTAGTCTGAAATTTTGTTTCACTTCGTTGATGCATTGACCATTGCAGATACAAACATAACTACCAAGTCACAACAGACATGTAGCAATATATATACGCCTCTGTTTGTAAATAATGACAGATAGGTCTATATTAAGACTTTTCGTGTACAAGAGAAGCACTACCATCTTTCTTAGACGGATTTTTGGCCATCTAAATCGGACGATTCGCAAAATCGAGGTTATTCTTTTGTTTGAAGCTCTTCATGATTATTAAACTTTCCAGAATTGATTACTCTTTTAATGCTGAACACATAAAGCATTGAAATATTAAATTTTCTTGATGGATTGACAATCTCCTGTACAATTCTAGTAAAAGAATCCTAATCCATCACTTAATAAAATACTAGTAAGAGTTACACCTTGATCCTCATACAAGTAACAATAAATCACTGCGGCTGTCTTATGATGCTATTTTTATTCTGTAGATGATGGAAAGCAATAGTAATTACAAGTTCAATACAATTAATCCAAATAGCTCAAATAACGATCTGTAACTTAAAGTAAAAGAAATAAATAGTCTTTGGAAATTGAAAACAAACGGCGTTGATAAAAGTAATGTTAGAAGTTGATTTTTTTGTTTCAAATAATATGCGTTATTTATTATCACTCAAACAACATTTACAATTTTTTCGGATACAGACTGACTGGAAGTAAGAACTATATTATTTAAACATTATAAAGTTCTCAATTTTCATTTTATCTGCTATAATTGAAGATAAGTATGGTATTCTTTGTAAAATCATTGTCCTAGTTTTGAAAAACCATGTCTATATAGTGAATGGGCGTTGAGGGATTCGAAATTCATCTTTGAAGATGTAATCATAAAGAAATGTTTGTGTGGGTTGCATAAAAGGAAAATAGATGAAGGATATTGTATTTCAGGAGCGGAAATAGGCAGACAGGAGAATATTTTCGGTGGTGAATTATTTGGGGGTATAGATTATTTACTTTAGCAGTGGTTCTTTGCATTCATGGCGTGTGTTGGTTGGTGGGACTGGACAGGGAAATCTGGTGTTTGCAGATCCTTAGTATTTATCTAATATTTAGCAGTGGATTGTAGCGTTCTGGTGGTTTGCGTGCAATACTTCCATTGCTGCATGATTATTGAATGAAGGGAGTAAATGTATTTACATTACACAAAGCAATGTAAGATTTTGTGGAGATCTCATTGTTACAATGCCTGTCTCACTCATACTTGTTTAATGCTCAATACACTTAACTGAACGGAACTGGGCCGAAGCACATAATAAGCAGGCATAGATGGGACAGACACACTTACATTGTTCCGTATTATTTATGTATGTGTGTAACTGCGCTGCTTCGCTAAACTAAAAGGAAATTCGAGATTGAGTTAAAGTCATGAGGACATGAAACGTTTGCCTTTCACTCTTCCCCATTTACTTTACTTAACTCGACTAAACGACCCGAGAGAGTGTAGTTGCCTACTAAATGCACTACTACTATGTATCGTCAAACATTAGCGACAGTTTAGCCTGCTAGACTCACTTAAGTATGTTCGTCGGATAGCTGTGAACACAGAAACAGTCTTCCTCCATTTTCTGCTCCTTTCAAACCTTTTTCTACTTTATCTTGCACTCTTGGACCCATCATGTCCATCAATTTGCAACTAAACTATCTTTGTATGCACATCACAGTCTGCATTACACTAGGGATGGCCTGCCACACAAAGGAAGGCATTTCCTCTTCACACATCCCTTCCCTTGTCATTCCTCGGCATGCCACAGCATCCGATATCATCCCACGACAAAGACAACAAGACAACTCAAATTGAAAGCCAAAATTCTCACGCGTCACACTTACACACGATTAAGTCTCTCTTTCAAACAATTACTATTTACTTACATCTGACAATCTCATCTCTTACTGAACAAAACACTTTTCCAGCCATATCTACTGGAAAAAAATATCTCCTTGCAAAAATGGCATCTCTTTAAATACAAACCTATATCATCATCTAACACTGTTCAAAATTTTAGACAATCAAATCTTCTAATTAACATATCAATATTCATATGCATTCAAAAGCTATTTCTAAGATGTCACCGATTACAATTTGAAATTGTAATAACAAATAATTTAGTGTATTTATGTTTTTTCTTAGCAGATGTTTAAACCTGCATCTGAAATGCAAACTCGGTTACGTAACTGCTACACATTTCATACTAGCTCAGTCTAAATGGACTTGTGTGTGCATTTCAAAGTGTTAGACACATTTATCGCATATTTGTTGCTTTGCTCCTTGAGTAAACTACTTTTGACGATCGAGCAAAGATAGCCAATATATTTAAATAGTAAATCCCTTACGCTTTGTCTTCTACGTTTGACTATATTGCTATTTGCACTCAAAATAGCACATTGTTGGCTTCCATCTCCCTTATTTTCCTTTAGCTCTGCGTTGTGCCGATTATCGTAAACATTGAGTCAGCGTCTAACAGTAAGTATAGATATAAGCATAGATCGATGAATTTGAGTAGCTCCATTACTGAAACTAATGCAAAGTTGAAAGATTCAAAAGCTAAACAAACCGAGTGCTTTACTATAATACAACCTATCAAGTATACAAATAGTGTACCTAAAGCTGATTATTTGTATTATAAAGGGTCACAAAATAAAACAGCAAAGATCTTAAGCTGGGTAAACATTTTTACTAAAAGTGTAGCATGGAGTGTATTCCAAATAAATGTAGTCGGTGCAGTCGTAAGTACATGCATTAAAAAAGGATTAAGTAGGAGGACGGATTAAATATTTGTAGATGTAGAGATTGTTGTGAAGTTGGCAGTTAAGAGAGGTTGGTGAGGTGACAGTGGAGGGAAAATTATTTCCTCAGATGTCATAATAACTGACGATTTGTAACAATAATCTCACACCTCATCTCCTAAATGTGCCCTACGTGAACCCGTCCGTGCTTTTACTCTTCTCTCTAATTACTACAACTCGAAACTGAAACAAATGTGTCGGAGTTGGGAGTTCATACTTATTTGCTAGCTCTGTTTTCTATTTGTACCAAGTTGTACTTCTCGTGCCAGCAACAGCCACCCTTTGGCTTTGTCTTGTGGTGTGTTTTCATGTCACTCACATACTAAGTCTACTCGCTCTTGGAAAGTTTTGTCTCACCCTGAATGTATTTTTAGAATACGACTCTTTATATAGAGATGAACACAATTGTGAGTCTACCAAGCACTATTTTCTCGCGTGTCTGTCTTAAGAAACATCTGCTGCCCTCCTCAGCCTTTCTCTCCCTTCCTCCATTTTATCCAACCTTTAAGGAAACTCATCCTTTAAATGTCTCTGCATTCACTAAGTACAAAACGACTACCTTTTATTATCCTCTGAAATTTTTAGAGCCTATTTACCTATTTCTACATTACTATCTCTGTATGATTTATTACCATCACTTTACTTGTTATCCGTTTTGTATACGATGTCATCGGGCTACTAAATTTAAGTACATTTTAAATCATTTATGGCAAAGCATAACCAAATCCTTGAAATATATAAACAGAATACATGAAAAACGGAATTATTTCGTATTTTCCAATAATCCAATAACATCTTGGTTTAAGAGACTCTACACGAAAACGGATATTTTTCATTAAATTATTGTTTACTATGGTTTTATCGATTTTCTGAAAAGATTGAGAAAATGAGATCACTGGATTTGTTCTTGGCTAGTGAAAAGCATGATTCAAACGAATAAAAAATAAACGAACGAGTAAATACGTATTTGTCCCAATAAGATGGTTTGAAGGATTTTCCGCTGCATCCACTCTGTTGAATAAAACAGAGATTTAGAGTTATTCTTGACCTTACTCTTGTTGTTGGTAGGAAGAAGCGAGAGGTATTTTGGTGTGCAGACTAATAGCAATAATAACATTCCTATATGCACTTAAGAAGTTGGAAGTTGTGTAAATATGGTGCTGGCAATGTAAGGAGAATCCATGAACTGTAAATAGCATTTATCGGTTAAAGTTGGCCCTTCGAGATGTTACGGTCTTTTGGTTTGGTTACATAAGCATCTTAGCTGTCTACTATTTCATTCTTATCTTGCGGTCCCCCTTGTCAAGCCTTCTTGTCTTTTGGTTTTCTTGGATTTGTTTTGCGGTGACTTTAGCTCCGCGTCTGTCAACATTGGAGAAAAAGCTACTTATTCGATTTCAGTTGGGAAATACACTGAAACTGATCTGATTAATACGATGAGAGAAATACGTAACCCTTTTCTATTCCAGATGCTCTGAATATTCACTTCTACGTATTTGTTTGTAGTTTTTTGTCAATCATATATGCTGAGCATATTTTAAAAGATTTTTCTGAAAGATCACAAGACAGATTCCAGTTATATCTCTTCATCCTTTGTTAAGCATCCCATTATTTATTTATTCTTTGAAAAATACCATCAAGTTTTGTCAATTTCCCTAGAGTGAAGCCTATTATGCTACAAAATATTAAATTACTTATTATGTTACTGAATAAAATGAATATGTAAGAGCTCCTTTTATGTTACATTTACTGTTGAACAAAATCTTCTATAGACTTGACAGAAGCAAAAGACAGAATCATCCTGCGTTTTATTTAAAGATTAGATTAAGCTATCCACTTTATTTAATCTGACATTTTGGAGAATCGTCTAATGTATTTACAATTCTCTTTAAATAACAACTTGCTCCAATCCCATCAGGTTTGTTGGAAATATATTCCAAGTAGTTGAATTGGTATTTACATCAACTAGAGTGTTTTTTGGAAATAAGTTTAGTTGCCTAAGAGTATTGTTCAAATATTCAGTGATGTGTTAGTGAAGTGGGAGTCAGTTTGAGAAGGACAAGGAAATGTCGTGCGGATCCCCTTCACACTTCCTAGCAAGTGTCTAAAAGAAAGCTCGTGGTGTGCCTTGAGAGAAAGAAAGTCGTAGAAAGCGGTTTGTTGTCAAGAATGTACTTACATGCTGTTCCATTGTCTTCTTTCGGAGAAACGGTCCATTTGTGTTGTCGCATTGTACTTTGCGGTGTAAGTCGTAGTAACCTTTTCTTCCATGTTGAGACTTTTGACATGTTGACACTAATTCAAAAAGTCCTTGGAATCCTTCTTGCCCATTGGAGACAAGTTATGCTCAGCTCTTTTCAGAGCTAATATTAAAGTACTACGGAAAAGGAGACGAAGATTCACTTTTTACTTGTCAGATCAGATCAAGTCAGGGTCCAGGTACAAAAGTAAGGAGAGGACATGACAACCTAAAACCTTAACCTGCCCATGTTATTATTATAACTGTTTCTACTGCTATATAGCTACAGCCTACGCAGCTAACAGTACATGCGAACTGAATTACGACATTAGGAGGTTCTTCCTAAAATTCACTGCCCACCACTTTTCTTTTATCTAACATCTTCTTTCAAACAGATACAAATTATATGCTATATAGTCTATATGCTATAAGCTTTGTGTTTGGTTCAGTATTCTCCTAGTGCTGCTAGGAAAATAGATTGAACTCAATTCAATTTAAGATAATTGTATCGGTTGAGACTGGTGGAATGGTTTAGCTTCGTGTGCAAGGAACTAAATAAAATTGGAACTGGACTAGAAGCAAAACTCAACAACTATATTTTATTATGTATTATTACCTCTTACTAGACCCCACCAATCTAATAGTCTCTAGCTCTACTAAGTGGATTCTAAAGTGATATATCCATATGAATCTCGATGTAGCTAACTGAATACAGATGATATTACATTTGAGCACTCTAGACTTTCGTTTAGATGGGACATTTCCCTGCTACACTTTTCTATACACTTCATATGAATTTTTGACTCTATAACGACAAATTATAAACATTTCTACAGTCTTATAAGGACGGAGAAAGGAATTAGGCTAAAGTTCAGCACCATCAAAATTGAATCAGAGAAGGGTGTAGTTTACGTGGCGTAAGTCTATCAGAGGTGGGAAATGAACGATCAAAATTAATTTTCCTCGTCTCATCTTGCCATTTTCTGCTTCCAGTAATTTTAATTCCCTGACTTCGTTATAAGAATTAAAAAATGATTAGATTATCACTATTGAATCTTTCCATCGCAGACACTTTTGCATTATATTGTCATTTTTGTCACAAATGCCCATGTACATTCAATAAATGGAGATATTCAGGCTTAATAAGCTTTCCATTTACTTGTCTAATGCATCTCTAGTGCATTAAAAATTAAAGTCAGTCGTAAAGCAAAGCAAAAGTAATAATATATAGAGTAATGTAGTTGGCCGCAGGTTAAATGACTACCGAGTGGCTGAAATGGGTTTCAAAATACGTTTTGCTACTGGCTTATGTAATTTGTGAAGTAGTAGACATATAAAGCATAATATCAAATATGATAGGATAAAGAGAAGCAATTGACTTGGGCATAGTTGGAAATGGGAAAGTGGAAATATGTAATTAAATTGGCAAAATTCAATCCAATTTGCCTAAATTCAATTGAATTTATCTGTCACGATTTTACGGAAAAATGGAGGATGCTTAGTGAATTGGGAGTTGGGACTATTTGGTAGTGCACTCAGTCAGTTCACAGTCAATTCAGGGAGTTGTTAGTCTCCAAGCATCAAGTCAACCAACCAAAGTCTAAGTTAGGGACTACTAACGTCGAATATAGTAGTCTTGAAATGCAATACAATGAATTGGATTGCTTCTGCTCTCCTCATACAAAAGAAAGTATTAGCATCTACTTTTGCGATAAAAGCGGTGAAAGACTAAAAGTGCTTTGATGTTTCTTTCATTTCCTCTTTGAATCCATAGTTTTAAAAGGCTCGAGGGTAGTTTTAGCAATTTCGAAGGCTCTGCACCATCTTTTCAAATTTAAAAGGGCAAACAATCGTCATTTTGGTTATTAGCTGCTCGAATAGCCTCAGAAAACCAATAGTATAAGTAGGAAGCTTGGAAATTCCCAATCGCATGTTCCGTTCTTTCTTATCTTCTCCATTAATGACTAAAGTCGTTTTTCATTCAACCAAATCATCTATTGATGATGTATTAACCTATACAGTGGATAATTAGAAAAAAACAAATTAATTTCATAGAAAATAGAGCCGATTAGCCATGATAGTATAACGAAATGGTTACCAATAATAAATGAGCTACTACACTTTTATAGAATAATCAGTGACAGAATTATCTTCTTGATGACGCTAAAAGAATTAAAAAACTTGTGAAAAGACAACTTTGAAAGAAGATCATTCATGATCTTTGTACCATGAAATTTGTCCCATTTACATGTCAGGAAAATTAGATGCCTTAAGAGTTTCTTAAAGATAAAATGGAGAGAATGGGCGTGGTGGAGTTTACAGCGCATTTACCGCGACAAAATTCCTTGAATTAGGGATGATGGATTCATATTTATTGCTACAAGGATATTTCAATTCGTCTTATATATTCTCCTTTGGAGAGAATCGCGTAATGCAAAATACGATTTAAAGCATTTGACAAAATAGGGCTTTACTATGTAATACTTCTGTTAAGTAGCCAAGGTATGCAATTATATTCATGTTGCCAGCCCTATTCTGTGTATTAACCCAGATAGTGAAGGTCAGACAATATAGCTTTACTGTTATACCAAGAAAATGCTCCGAGTTCTTTGACGTTACATTACACCGTGGAATATCGACTCTCTACGCTTCAATTTATCATATTTGTGCGGTCCCTAATCGAAATTTCTTTTTCTGTAAGAGGATTTCCTCCTTCTTTTCTGTTCCTTCTCATTTTCATCTCTTTTCAGGTTTTCTTTCCTTTGACTTTTTTCTATTTACGCGGCAATAGAGAATGTAGTTCTGTTAAAAGAGCAATGAAATAATATAAGTTATATAAAATACCAAAAATATCTAAAAGATGAATTTCGTCATAAAATATTTTATCTTTGTATTTCTCCGCCAATGAATATGGGTTATTTCTCCTTATGATGTACATCCAAGGAAATAGTGAGGTAGAATGAATGAATTCGATAGTCTTATATTCGAGGCCTAAGTGTATATGGTGCAACATTTTCTATTTATTAACTTAGTTTGAATCGTTTGATCTCTGCAAGTACGCACTAGTACATCAATAGTGCAAAGAGAGAGTAAATATCCAAGGAATATGCATTAAATGGGAAAATCTTTCTTCATTGATGAGTACCTAAGTTATTAATAATCATAGATAGGGAAGCAAAAATGATATATAAAACGCTGCCCATGAGGTACGTATGTCATTTAATATGAGAAAATATTTCTGTGATGGATTTTGACTCTAGAGATCATAAGTAGGTATATGTTGTGCATAAAAAGGAAGAGATGTGATTTCAATTCAATTCGATTCAAGTTATTGCTCCCGAAACACATTTACCTTTCCTGGAATAAAATAAAGTACAGCAAAGTGGAATAAGGCTGAACTAAAGTGAAGGGAATTGAGTGCCCGTGGAGTGCAACAAGGGACTCAGAGCAATATCACTTAACTTTAAGCAATAACATGTCGAGATTCTATCTCTAGTTTAGCATACAATATTTTATATGCATGATTAAAGGTTAAAGTTTACACGATAACCAGAGCACTTTACTTTGTCCATCAGCTAAATGAGTTCAATGTATAGATACATATGCTCTCTTTTAGCATCTAAGGGACAAATCATTCTATGTTTAATAATATGGAGTCGAAGAGTTAATCAACGACTCTGACGTTACACCAAAAGAGAATTTGCAAACTATTATTTGCAATAGCGGAAGTATATCATAAATAGTATGCAAATATATGCATAATACCAGTAGTTAAATAGATCTAAATATAGTCATAAGCTCCATGTAGTAATTCTTAGAATATTTTAAGCATTTAAAGGGAAATGCTAGAATAGTGGCTGTTTTCTATTTGTATGTGGGAAATAGATAAAACATGTCGTGATAAGGAGAGCATGTTAAATGAAGCAGATGTATAAAGATGTCGTTTGCATTACCATGATCATCACTTTTGATGTGATGTGGTGATGGGATGTTGATGGCCATCCTTGGCTTTCTCAATGACCGTGCAACATATAGCGGGGCACATAATTGGGATGGTGACCATAGTCTCCAACTTCTAATAGCTATTCCGGGCGAATAACATAACAATTGCTGAGAACGAAATCGGAGAGGGGAAAGTGAGGAAGGAAGGATGAAATGTCAACTGAACTCCCGAGGAACGATAGGCCACCACGATAACGACAAAGACATCACATAAAAGAAACCGATGCATTGCCTACATAAGCTGGCTCGAAAGGCAACTAAATTTCCTCCAGACTCTCTTCCTTTTTGTCCGCACAATTATTCTCAGCTCGATTATCCAGCCCAGCAGTCTTGTCTTATCCTTTCAAAAGCAAATAAACTCAAGTTAGATGACTCCTTTCCTCTATACAATGCTCTTTTACTGCATTAAATAAGCAACATGCAGTCAATATCTACAACCTTCGGATAATGGACCCTTCAGGTATGCTAGGTCTCTTCACTTAGGTACCCGACACAAACTTTGAATAAAATCGACACAATGAAACAGGAAAGGCAACCATTATAGTACGCCATTACTTGTCATTAAATGTCAACAAACTTTATACCAACCCAGTTTTATCAATAATTTGGGTTATTACGATTCCGCAAATATTAAGTAACTGAATCAATTTTAATTCTCAATGGTGAATTACTTTACATAAATTTTCTTCCCTTAAATATAGTCCTTATGATTATTCAGATAGCCTTCCATTTATCAATTACACTTTTATCATCGACCTCAATCTCTTTATTTTTAGATATTTTAATATAATATGGTTATCTCAGTCTAGGCAAAACTTACAATTTACAAGCAAATGGAGCGAGCATAAATATTTATCTGCATTGGTACTAAAGGAATAATTGAGCATTTAATAAATGTACCATGCTACATTTGGCTGTTGGGTTCCTGGATGAATTTGTGTTGATTGGAAGGTAGATAATCTGTTTGGTTAGGGTTGACAACCTTTTAAAAATATAAGGACGTCACGAGAAAAGCAAACCAGGCATAATTCCCCTCTACCCTCTAGACAGGGTTATGTGTAAGATACGGAAAACTAAATATGTATTCCAAGTAAAAGCTTTGAAAAATAAGAAATAGAAAATTATTTCGCAAGTTCTCAGTGAAAATTAACACAACTTTATACCAATCAACATTCTGTCGAAATTACCTCTTTATACGGACCTTTAGATGCTTTTTGCCATTAGGAAATTATAAGGAAAGGACAACTTGAAAAACCCATGTACATATTTTATAGATAGGAATTCACTCTTAGCTGCAACAAAGTTGAACTTTAGCATTTAAGAAAATTGTGGAGGAGTAATGAGCAGTACCATTAATTTTTACTCTACATTGTCATCTACATCCATACTTAAAATCGATCCTAAATATTTTCTAACCTTCCACTGTCATGCACAAGTACTCATGACTCGGACTGAACAGTTCCTTTTGCTCTTTCTAGCATTCAATTGCTAATTGGAGTGAATACGTTAAATTTAGGATTTTCAATTATTTCTTTAACGTAAACAAAAAGACAAATAAAATTAATACAAAAGGATAAACAACGTTGTGTATGTTTACTATCCTGAGTCCTGCATGGAAATCTAATATTTCACGAGAAAGCTTAAAATTCCTTTGATTTTATGAAATGCCCGGTTGAAATGGAATTCCAGAAAGTGTAGCACTAACAGTTGGTTTGGTAGGTGATTTATTTTTGTTTGGCAAAACTTGGGAATCCTACATGTAACTTGGCTTTCAGTCGATAGGATCTCTATTGGGGCCTAGTAATCTTTGAATGACAATTATTTACGTAAATAGTTTGTCTCTTTTACTGCCTATGGAACTGCAAGAAGTCCAACAAGTAGAGAATTGGACAGAAACGAAGTCATAAGTTTGGAAACAGTTAACTCTGCTAAAAAAATCTTCTACAAACTGTAACTTGTAGTTTGAATGTAACTGATTCGATATTTTTCGGGATCGCAGTTTTTTGTTAATTTATGATATTTGTTGTGGATGAAACAAGTTTTAAATTTTGGCATAATGACGTAAATATTGTAAATTGTTACAGTTATTGATATTACTAGTTTATCTATGACAGCATTATTCTATTTCTTGTAAAATCTACTTGTTTAATTTGACAAGGTGGCATTCATTTCCTGTTTCATAAATGTATATAGGCATTGAGATGTTGTGGGAGGGTTTATATTCTTTAGAAGCAAATGCATAGCAATTGAAGTTAAATCAGAGGGGAGATGGAGGAAAACAGAGGAAGTGAAGCGACTGATGATATCAAATTCTGATAGCATAGTTTCATCTTGTCATCTTCTCCATGATATTAAATCCCGGATTTGTTGAAGCGGCAAGTGTAGAGCATATTCGGTCGGATTGTCGCAGTGTCATGTCATGTCAAGAGTGTGAGTTGGTGTGATGCAATCTCTAGCAATGTATCACTTGCACTTGTATTAGGATATATATTATGGTAAGGGTGGTTTGTTTTCCCATCCATCCTTATACGATCTCCAGTCTTCACGGATTATCTATCTGAAAGGATCGTATAAAACATGCTGAGGAAAAAGACAGGCCAAGGAACACCCATAAGTATCAGATAAGAGTGGGAGTGAGAGAAATGAACCGAAGAGCTTGACAAGGAATACGTTGTTTCGTTTTGATAAGGCACTGTATCGTATTTGTAGCCAGTGAAAATCTTGCATTTCTCACAATCCAACAAATAAAGGAGGAGAGCAATGTTTATTTTGTTGTCACCCGCGTTGTTCATCCCAATGGCAAATTCAGTCACAGTGTTTTATATTACCCGGCTTTTATACTTTATCGGTAGAAACACTTTATCTTGGTTTTATTACACTTTATCCAGACTTTACCCCGTTTTTACTGGATAAAATATTCAATAATTGAATTTAGCCTGTATTTTTATTTTTACCAGTGACTAAAATGATTTTAGGCCCTCGCTCATTTTTGCCACTAACATTTTTACAAGCGGGGAACACTGTAGAGTGAGTAGCATAGCATGTAGTACAGTAACCTATTTATTTATGTGTTTACTTAGAGAGTACTTACTTACCCACCTGTACTTATTGCTCAGAATGGAAAAGATTGACAAAGCTCAAATCACATGACTGACTTTTCCCCGAATGCGAGACAGTTTTATTGCTACCTATCTGGACAGGAAGAATGTGGAGAGATGAAGCTCGACACAAAATAGTCGACTAGTGGGTATTTTTCGCCTGACAAGAACTCAGTCAATCGCATCTACACTTTAGCTCTGTAGATTTTTCAAGCATGTCTTCAATCCTTTTCACTGTTCTCTATGCCAAATTCCCTGCTAAACCATCTTTTTCGTCAAATGGAAACTCAATTCACTATATTCGACTATCACTACTACTTCGCACTCTCCTATCTCCAATTGCATCCTACATACTTATTGTTTCCTTATTTGTACTGCAGTGCTGCATTCCCTTTACCTTTACGCATTCAAACTTCAGCAATGATGACCCAGCAAATTTACACTTTATATTATTATATACTTTATATACTTACTAGAGTTAAGTAATAATACTAAACAAAAGGACATTATTACTCCCCAAATTCCAAAATTCAGAAGTCGGTGGAAAAATGTGACTTTCACAGTGACATAGGAAAGAAATGAAGATAGAGAGAAAAGTAGTTGATGCTAGAAATAGGAAACATGCACGTTATTTGCTTATCTTTTGATACACCCAAGACGAAATTGCAGTTCTCAGAGTATATTTTTCTGTTAATAAGTATTATTCCCGTCTGAAGTTGCTAAAACATTTTTTTCCTGTTAAAGTAGACCAACTATGCAATACTTTCAACTACTAAATATCTATATTTAGGACACTTGGAATGTTTATGCTGTAATTTGGAGAAACTTGAAAGTTTTTAAATTGGAGGTATTGAGAAAAAACTGCATCTAAATTGTATGTAGTCCAATATAATATACTTTTAACAAACGTGATCGCAAAAAGTTTTCATGAGCTGAATGTTATTTTCTCCAAGTAAAATCGATAGGAGCCTAGATGTAATTATATGCTGCAATATCGAACAAAGTTATCTATGTTTAAAGGAAGGGAAAGAAGATTTTGAAAATAGATAGCTACTTTGTATCGGTGGGAATCAAAAGATATTACCACCTGCTGACTATACAAATGCACGTTGAGAAGATACTCTGTAGAGTTAGTGATTGAGAGTGGTGCTTTTATGTACAAGATCAAAGACAACCGGAATGAAAATAGAAATAGGAAGCTGAATGTGGGAAGAGAATGAGGAACTGGGTGTGTGCAATAGTCACGGTCACAGACTATTCAAGTTTATTTATCAAACAAGAAAAATAGATACTACCAAGAGTCTGCACAAATAAAATGTTTGTCTAGTGTTGCTTGTGTATTTTCGGGATTGATAGTAAGACTTTTAGTCTGTATTTCTGTGGTTTAACGTTGCTTGTTGGACAATCACACAAAAAGTGGGAATGTGCACGTATGGCCAGGAATATAGAGATTCAATTGGAAAGTGAAACTTGAGAAATGTATTATTGCTATGATTTCTAACATAGTATGCCGCATCTCTCATAGTAACCGGTCACTTGATTTATGGTTGCCATATGAATGACAAGGGCCCTATAATATTTACGTCTGTGTAAGTTATTTTAGAACAAAGTAGTAGGAATGACTTGACTAATCTGATGCCAAGGAATAGTTTTACTATTGGCACTTTAAATATATTTTATGGGAGTAAAAGTTTTGGCAATACTTAAATATTACCGAGTAACTTTGAACAAACAATCAGTTGTATGCGAAAGTATACATCAGGTACTGTTATTTCCTACAAGGAACCTTTTCGTCGTATCTTGATTGAACAAACGATGGAGTAACTGAATATTGACAAAGGGCAATCTAATATTATTTCCTACTACTGTTCTCGTATGTACTTGAAATTCGATTTTCCAAGTTCTTATCGTGAGCAGAGCACGTAGCAGAATATTTTTTATATATCGAGTGATAGTGATAGTTAATAATAGGAAGGGAGAATAGTATTTACTTTTGATTGAAGCTATGAAAAGTTATGTAAGTGTAGATATCAGGTGACTCCAATCTATTATAGAATGGAGTATTATTATTTCATAGCAGGATTTCTGTTCATTTTTGCTATCTCTTTCTCCTCCAGCTCCATTTATTAGTCCGATCTCTTTCACAATGGTGATAGTGTAAATGTATTGCAGAAAGCACGCTCCCTACTAATAAATTACATTACGTCACAATTTAAAAAGTCCTGGTGCAATGACACAGACTATCTCCCTTTCGGCATACGGAAACATAATATATTATTAGCACATCTGTCTCAGTCCGCGATTTGTTTTTTCGAAAATCAAAACAGAACGGAATTCTTGTGAGGAGGACTAGCTAATAGAGCAGAACGCGAATAGCTTTATAAAAATTTCACGTGATTCTTCCAAGTGAGAATGGTCTGTGTAGTAGAGCATCTTATATGAATCTACTTCACAGAAAGAGAAACTCATTTCAGATAGAAAACAGCCCAGGTGGAGGGAAAGATATGCAAATCTTCTTAAAGCGAGTGATCTGATGCAAGGCGAAGTAATCTTCTACAGATACATACAACATTATATAGATCGTAGTATACAATTATAGACTCCCTCCAATATAAGACTGCACTACTCAAACATTGCTACTTCTTCTGGCAAATCTCACTGAAATGTTCGGATCGCATGCAACGATTGAGTCAGACTACAACTGTAAAAGCATTTTAAGTGTTACGTGTAACTAGAAAGAGACAAATGTTCACATCACATGTGTGCTTTCAGCTATGCCTCTTAGTTATTCGAGTATTTATAAATGAGACTTGTCTCAACTTCCCTACCTCCTCTTCCACTACTAACACACTTTAATTTACTTCTATTGTCGACCACTCACCTACTTATATACGTCGTACTTTCATAATTAAACGTTCTATTCAATACATTGTCATTTCTTATTTAATTATTTTATATATTCATTCTATTGAAAATTAGACATTTATTACACAATTTACAAACCTAATTAAGCTTCCCCAATTAATATATAATTATTCTCAATATTGATTGTTTTGTAGTAATGTGATAATAGATAGCCATTGCAATTTGTTCTAGTTTGTTTTCCCCATTGAAAGTAATAATCGATTCTTTAGACGAAACTCGAAAGAAAACATATTTAGTTACTCAAACTTTATATTGAAAGTAAATTAGGATTGCATAATAACAGTTAATTAGTTAAAATACATTAGCATTCGCTTTGTAGCTAATTTCTAGGGAATTTCATTGGATTCGGATTTGTAGTCCGGATTTTAGATCATCCCTTGGGACTTTCTTCTATTAACAGAATTGTTAATTAAATCTAAGGATTGTCTTTAGTGCTTGTTTGTATAAGTGGGAGTATAATAAAATTGTATGAGAGCGAGATTATGAAATAGTCTATTCAATCTTAGGCTTTTGTCTGTAAAGAACAAACAAAAGCAGTCTTTATTCGTTGAAATAATCTTTCTTAACTTGTTTATAAGTCTGATTTATTCAAATTAAATATTACAAGTAGATTTTAATATGTTGTGACTATAGTTTTGTAATAATTGTGCATCATATTTGTAGTTATTTCAATTTTAATATTAATTCTGGTATTAGATGCCCAATACAAATGTAATGGCCCACTGTAAAGTTAGAACAGTGATGTTTAAAACTTTTATTGCATATCGTTTTCAAGGAGTGAATTTGAAATATGCAATTATGGCAGGTTTAATACCTTAATTATTTACTTAAATTACCTCTGAGTAACAAAGTATACAAAACAAAGTGCATAAATTAAAAGTTTATATGGAAATTATTGGCAAATGACTTTATTATAGTAAGAATTGTTGTAGGACGTCACATAAACTTTCCCTGGTGACCTAGAAGTGCAACAACATTCTTTCAATATTTGAAATTCTCACAATGCCTTATATTAGTGTGAGATAAAGTAGAATGGATATTCTGGCATTGTAGTCACTCGTACGAATTGAAATTGCTTTGACATCACGCTAGCTACATTCTTGAGTATTTCTCTTATCACAGACATTTTTGTATTATTAAATTTTATTTGGGGTTTATATATTAAATGTTATGAAACATGCAGAGATTATTGCTCTGATAATGCAGGTATTTGTATCAACAAATGAAATACTTGGCATGCTCAAAGTACTGAATGTAAGGAGAAATGCGGTTATTACATAACTGCCCCATTGTTTATGATTTGTTGCTCTTAATTCCTCTTGGCTTAGATGTAACGGTTCTAAAATGGGTGCAAGATTGGTAAATTTGTGACAAACTGCCGTGTGTATAATTTATTAAGGATTATTAACGACAATGATTGGTGCAAGAAATAGGTAGATAAAAGTTTGTTATTGTGTGAGGTTTAAGTGTTGGTGAAAGCATAGGTGAAAATGAATGGTTTCAATAATTAGAGAAACAAATAAAGAGAATGGTACAATAGAGTGTTGTTTAGAGTGGAAGAAAAGGGCAGGTATGCAGAAAGTAAATACTACATAAATAAAAGGAAGACTTTTAAAAGGGAGAGCAAAGTAAACTCTTATTCAAACAGAAGAGAAAGTTGTTTTTGGTAAATCGTGCTCAGGTAGTTCGATTCAGTTGCTGCTCCTATTTACGAAGGAAGTATCAAAACCCATTTTCCTGTTCACTTGTTCCGTCTTATTTAGTTAGTCGTCCTTCCTACCTTCCTAACAATATGTAAGTACCCAAACACATGCCTTGTTATGCTCTCTGCCAAGTCTCATCTTGTCATTGAATCTAAGTAAGTACTTACTCAGAATACTCTCTCTCTCTCTCCTATATTTATACTATAGACTATTTGTAGTAAGAACGAAACGACACACACAGGAACGAGAACAGATGCAGAGCATCCAAAGTTTTTCCAAACACCCGGCTTTCCCAATACTATTTGTCTAGCATTTACAACTATATATAGGTTGGAGGAGTATATAAAATAATGTCGTGAATATATATCTGTAGTAGTAGTAAGTAATGCACTGGTGTTTAACGATAAGTGTGAGTATAAAGAAAGGAAGTACACAGAGTCGTAGATAACCCAGAAAGGTACCTTTCTTTTGTGTTCTTACTTTTTTATTACTACTTACTTTAGTGGAACGTACAATTCTACCCTTTTATTGAAAAGAAAATCATTTTATTTCCTTCCACACGTATTCCCCACTCTCTCACAATCAGTCTGTCTATACACACATAGCCCTAATGTAATCTAAGAGTGCAACTTCTCTAATGTTTCTATATCATCCTTTCTCCATGCTACACTTTCAAAAGAAACTACTACTCTAGTAAACTACTAATAATAATCTGTGTTATTGTATTGGCCTCCAAGAATTATGTACTGCACTTAATCAAAAGAGAGTGAAGTATGCTTCAGTCCCACATCGCCTACATATTATATACTATTTACTTATATATCTCCAGAATCATGCTTTTCTATAGCTCTACAATTAGGTTTTGCATTTACAATATATACACCTACTGTCAATTATGTAAGCACTCACTCTCGAAAGCAATTTGGACTCCTTTTGTTCACCTTGATTTACTATTTTCACTATTTGCTTCCGTCTCTCCACAGTTTCAGCTCTTTCTATTTACCAACTCACTAACTTTTAATTTCGACACTAAAAATTCTACTATAAAATCAAAACAAGCAAAACTGATTAATATAAGAATCATATCCCATATCTAATTTACTAAATATCAAAACCGAAATCATATTCCGTCATAAATTGGGCTTTTAGATTTAACACTACTAAAACCACACAATTTCATGCGAAGTACTTAGAAATACTTAGAAGTTCGTAGAAATCCAAAATAATTCCATTTAATTTTGTCAAGTTTTATAATTCGTCATAGTTCGAAATCCTGGTCTTCGTCTATCGACAAATAAAAGAAAGTCAAAAATATAAAAGTCGTAGGTCGTTTGATTTTAAGCGTGTGTGTCTACTACCAAAAAATGCACATGCCAATCGCCAATATAGGGATGTAAACATGAAGAGTATTTGTTGGACGGATGGAAGTAGTTTCCTCCCTAATAAAAAGAGGAGCTATACACAATAAAATACAATCAGTTCATCTACTCGCTCTGTGTAAGTCGTAACCGTAAAATATCCAATTGAGCCGAGTTGTAAAACTGTCATATTTATTTCCAGGTAGCATAAACTTTCTTTTGTTCCCCTTCATCTTAGCAGCACTAGGAAAAATGGCTCATGCAAAACTTTGCTCACGCTACCTTACAAGACCATACTTACTACTTACATAAACATATCTCTCCCTTCTGGGCTTGTTTCAAACAGCTATTAAACTTGAATAAGAACGAGTAGGTATACTGCCTATATTGTTCCTCCGGGCTTTAAATTTTTTTGCAATTGCAACTGTAAATTAACGGAAATGGTTTTGAATTCCTTACAAAGTATTACAGGAAATGTTTCTTCAAACATCCAGGACTGTAATAATAAAATATTTCTGAGAATCTAGAAAACAAATATTGTGCCATTAAAATATTAAATTAAATTAATTCAGGATTTCAACACTTTTTAATTTTGTGGTTTTGTAATCTGTCAAGTAAACATTGTGAATAGAAGGGTAGAAATATGTTTAGCTACCTTGTATTAGCATGATATTCTATATCATGAAAAACTGGGGAAAGAAAGAATAATTGCCGTAGCGTTAGGTAGCACTGCACGAATACTTAACCTGGTCACCTCGGTGATGTTATGAGCATATTGGTAGTAATGGCATAATGTTGAGTTGTATGAAGCAGTTCTGAACAAAGATGCTAACACTAGAATGGAAAGCCCCTGAATGTAAACACACCTCGATGTATTATATTTAGTGCTATTTTATTGCACATTTCACTAGTGCTGGGAGTTTTAATGTGTTTCTTTAGTTTCTCGTGTTCTCGTGAACAGTCATAAGAGCGTGAGTTAATATTTAGATTGATAGGGAAATAACCCATGAAATGACTAATTGGCAAATGAATTTTTGATTGGTTAGATAAAGATTGTCTAAGCGTAAGCGTGCATTCATTACCGGACTGCACACATACATACACTATTTAGTAGGCTGTTGCACACATCCGTGAATATAAACTGATGATAAGAACTTTTCTCTCCTATGCCTAATAAACTCAATTAGAGTAAGCATTAGCCGGGGAAGTACTAGAGAAAATCACATTTCATGTCCGTTGTAATATTTATGCTGTATTTGTGAAGTCTGTAGTCACAGTGCATTATATTGATTAGTGTTGGTTTAACAGAGGTAAATGTTAAACGGTTCAGTCCTATTCAAATTGGAATGCAGGGAAAGGCATAAATTGACATTTCGACTACGTGCATGTTGGTATAGGTAGGTGAATAGCACAAGTAAACACCGAAAGCATAGCATTTATATAGGGCACTTTTATTATTACTCTGAATAAGGGTTTTCTATGTTTATATCCCCGTCTACTTATTTATGTAGAGTTTTCGTCTATTCAGTTCTGGTTTTTAGTAGTTACTTAATACTAAGTAAGTACTTGGGTGGAATGAATATAAAAAGGTAGGCTTTTCGAGAGAGTGAGTGGACCGTTTCGTTTTGTGATTTTGCTTTTCTCGTTATTACTCTTTTCTGTGCACTCATTTGAAAACTGCTCGGTTTTTCCTCACGTGTGACACGACTACTGATGAAGCTAACAATAACAGGAATGGAGTTGACGAAGTTTCCCTGCCATATAACAGTTTCAGTCAAAATACGGTTACTCCCACTACTACTCCTTAGGCTGAGAAGAAGACGTCATGCTACGTCAACTCTTCTAATACTATAATACAGATAGATTCCTTTTCACAGATAAACTCGGATTGCTCTCGGCCCTTCATATCACCCTACTTGTATCAGATGGACGATAAGCTACATATTTTTCTAGTCACTCAATCAGTCCCCAGTTACACATAAATGCCAAAGGTATCTCGATATTTGGCCACTACATTTCTATTTTCTAATGCTCATAAGTAGAAAGATGGAGATGGCAATAGAAATGATATTCCACAGGACTTTTAACAAGAATTCTATGTATTATTATTATTCGCACATTTGAGATTTCAGTTCTAATTCACCTACCTTCTATATTTATTATCCTCAACTCCTGAACCTGAACTTTCACTTCATTCTTTCTCGACACCAACCGAAACTAACGGAAACCACAATTTCTCTTTTCTTCAAAACAAACTCTAGGAATTTATAAGTTTGTCTAGCGGACTGTAAATATCTTAAGGACCTTATATATGCTTTCCCCAAAGGCTGATTGTTACTTGATACACAATTATTCAATTTTCATAACTTTCCATGTCATAGAAACTTGTCCTCCAATTTCCAGACATGCAAATTGGCAAATGATCTTTTCAACTAGTGCTTCCACTAAATCCCATTATTATCCACCAAGTTAAAGTTAAATTGGCATGCTTTTCTCAAAATTAGAATACGGGGAATCTTGAGAAATAATAAATTGGACTCTGCGATAACGAGGATCAGATACCCAGAAAATCCAGAAGTTAAAATCTAGCAATTAAAACTACAGTGACTAAAAACTCATTAGTGGTTATGATAGTAGATAAATTTTACACATGTGGTGATACTTAGAAACTACAACAATATTATTCTCAGTATATGGAAGATACACAAATATAGGGAAACGGAAGACAGAAAATTGAAGTAGTAAGTAGCAGCATTTGTAAACATTCCATTTAGAGCTCATAAAATGTCATTTATTTCAACTGTTAGAGGTAGGAGAAGAACTATTTTCTCTTTTATTTATTACGTTGTTGTCAAAGTACGATTCTCCCTGCGTGGGACAAAACAATAGAGCGTTGTCTAATCCATCCACGTAGCAACGCACATTAGTCCACTTAGACTTTTCCATTAAAGTGGCAAAGTGCAATAAAGTTGGACGGATTTGTGAATAAAAATTGAGTCCTAAGGTATATGACATTACAAAGTGCAAGTGACAATTTCTGTGTTAATGTCGTTTTCCTCCACGTAAACAAATCCGCGGAGTGTCATCACAGTTGAAAAATAGATGGATGGAAAGATAACATTTTCTTATTGTTGTTTGATAGCAAGTGCAAAAGTAAACCACAGCATTGTAGATAAAACTGTCACCAGTATGTATAATTACCATTTCTCAGTCTTACTCCACAATGGGTTGTTACAATTGGCAAAAACAAACAAGCGGATACTAATTGCATCTACTTTAATGCTAAGCAATTAAAATACTAATACATTAGCCAGATGAAATATAATTTCCATATAATCTTTAAGGTGTGTAGAATGTTTATAAGGGGATCTTCATTGGGTCAGAATGGGCTTTTGTCTCAATAAACAAGATATTTCCTAGAGAATTTATTAGCAGCTTGAACCACTTGTTTTTGTGTCGGATTATTTGACAGCCTGTGGCTTTTCTTAGAAAACAGCCGTACTTATAGTGATTCCAGACATGGCTTGTTAATTTGATTTATTTGTAGTGTCGGGTTTAGTGTAAGTGACTGTTTCGCTCAGTTTGATAGTCGTAAGTCGTAGTCCAGTGTTTTAGTAGGAAATGAAATTGTGATCCGAGAGAATGGGAAATTGCTGAGAGAGAAAATCAGTGACAAAGAAGAAGACATTAAGCGAGTGAATGGGAAGAACATGAAATTCGGTTTTTACTGAGACTATGGGACAGAACAAGATAATAATAAGTAACATGGCATTTGTTCTCCGGCGTTTGGTACCTTCTGTTCTGTCAGTCTCATTGCTATGTCAGTTCGGACTGAATTCTGTCTGCAGAGGAAGGAGCACGTTCAGCGACTCAACTCTAGTCTCTGTCTCAATGTGCGAGGGAAGAGGGCAATGACAAGAATGTCTTCCTGTCTATGAATATTTTACGAGGTTTACTGGCTCAATCTTACTTATTCCTTAGAAGCTTTTCTTTGTATGCCACATTGAATAGTTTTTATAGCAAGAGCCGTTCTGTTCTCCTGACTGTCCTAAGACAACTCCTCTTAAATTAGTTAGTGCCCGGTGTGCAAATACTTTCTCCTGTCTCTCTTTCTCCCCATCATTCCTATACCTAACTTGCATAACTACACTATTAACACAGACACAGCTACTATAATTGCACTACTATCAGTCTCCTCCATTTACAACCCCTTCCTCTAATGTCATCTATACTTTTCACTCAAAGTCCGATTTTACATTTCTTTCTTAACAAATGAACAACATACAAAGACCTTCTGCTATATATCTACTAAAAATCGAATATAAATACAAATGGCCCTATAAGTACAACACATTCGTAAAATAGTACCTAACTAAGTGGCTACTCCATTGCTCCTCTTAATTTTTTAGCATCTACTGTAGCTTATTGCAGATATAGTTGTCCCTACCTCCCTATATACACTATTCAGGGCTTATACCCTGTACATAACAGTTAACTCTTATATTCTATGCTACGTTGTACAAAACTAACAACAATATGTTTGCTCAAAGCTGAAACTGCTAATTTATTTGTACTGTAGTGCAGGAATGCAGAAAACGGAAATCTAAAGAAATGAATTCCATAAAGCTGGAATTCTCTATCCTTAATTCTGTCTCTCCATGTCATGGAGGAATTGAAGTCAATTGTTGAATATGAATCGACTTTTCTATTTCCTATTGTGTTTTGAAACTCTGCCCTTTTCTCCGCTTTTGTGATTAGCTATCTACCTAAGCAACTGCATTGTATTCAATACACATCTACTACTTCACTCTATTCTACAAAGTACCCTTACTTAATACAAATATGAATTCATATCGACACTTTTCCTTGATTGCATTGACTAGTATACCTTGAACATATACTTTCTCTGGCATGTGGTACAATTGAATCTTTTTTATTGACAATCCTTGTACACTTAAGAGACACATTAAAATTACATCCTTTGCTACAATTGTGTTTACAAATCCTTTCAACAAATCACTAATGAAAGGAATCTGACAAAGTGACACAAAGCAATTGTAGAAGTGGCTGCTGTTCCTATGTGTATCCATTCTCAAATATTTTTAGGGGAAATGGACAGGAAGTATTGGTCCAGCTGTAGATATAACAGACAAGTAGTCTGTTTCAAATATAGATAGTTCTCTAGATGCAGGCTATTATATTTCCTTTACGAATGTACACAACTGAACATGATAGCTTTATTTCGCAGCTCAAAAATGTCGTTTGTTTAATACTCAACCTAATACTCAACGTTCTTATTACACACTATGCTATATATAAATGTGTCAAACGTTATATAATGTGTAATTTAATAAATGACAGTCGCATTAAATTCATAGGAGATGATGCAATGTTATTTAATACCTGGCGTGTATAGACATTCTCTATAATGTCTATATCTATTGCTTTGTGTATTTTGCTATTCCTTGATTGTAAAACGACTTTATACTCGAGGGCCTGTTGAATTTGGAAATTTCAATGCATAGAACTAGAGTGAGTTAAATAATAGCAGTGGTAAAATTAAGGGCATTGTATGCAAGTGTGTTGTGGAAATGGAAAGTTAGGCTATTTGGAGGAGGAGTACATGATAATATTGCATTACACACATCTTTTGGAAAGCGCTGGAGCTCAAGTTGTCAAGAGTCAAGTATAATGAAGTTGCAGTTGCAAAGCTGACTGAGCTAAAGTAAACGAAAATGATGACAGGACAAGGCAATAGTGAAAGCCGCTGGGCTTTCACTCGACTGCATTCTCTATCCACCCTAACTGTCTATACGCTTAATGTTTTGCCATATTGTATCGGTAAACTCAAATGTACTATCCCTCCAGTATAAATCTTCATTCGATATTCAAATATTTGTGTGCTAACACTATACATGGACTCCTTTTACACTCCCACACACATACATGCAGAGTATATATCCTCGAGGTCCATGCACTATTTACTAGTACTCCGTTTGACAACAGTTGTATATAATTATATAATATCTTAACCCTTTAGCTGATATATTCTCTCTGGTTGCTCATGTCAAATGATATTGAAACATTTTATGAAATGAGTTAATAGAAAATGATACTGGTGTTTGGGTATTCATGGCAAGGAGGTAAAGGGAATGGATCCGGAGCAATCAAACTGGCCTTGTTTTGTGTGGAAGGCTAATTCAATAATAAGAGAACATGAAAGGAGAGTGTAATACGCTTTAAGTATGATGCGTAGGCAGATTCTCCAGCAAGGCAGCAAATTGCTCGATTATTAGGTGAAATGAAGATGGGAGCAGAAGGGGAGGAATATTACTAGCCTCCTCTCCTGTTTAATGTGTGTCCATAGATATAGATAGATAAATAGATAGGTGGATCTCAACATACAATACAAATAGCAGCAAACCCACTCACTAGCCATCTCATTCCACTTTCCATCTCTCTTTGGCTTATTCCTTGCATTGGATTGGATTGCTCTGTCATATTCGCTATGCGTGCTTGGAATTTATGTATCTGTTTTGTAATACTCATCCTATTCAATTCAGACTGGAACACAAGTCCTTAAACAACAGAGAAAGTGAACTCAGCTCCCACTACTTGTGCTTCTTCAAAAACTTAGATGGCTTTCCCTATCCAAACAATTTTCTATAGTGAATTATATTATTATACATATTAAAAACAGCTCCAATTCCACAAATGCTGCAGGCTTTTTATCGCATGTGTCAAGTACAGATCTACCTTTCGAATATTCTTGCACTACTCTATTGCAATAATAAGTACTCGATGTGAGATGATTTGATGACCAAGTCAAAAGTGCCAAGAAACTCATTTGTAATTACTAGGCTCTTCTTTCTATTATTATTCCACGTTCCAACTATATTTAAATTGTATGTTTGCTTTAGTTACGGTGGTTATTTAATGGAAACTAAATAAATACATAAGATAATTGGTAAATAACTCTAACCTCTAACATTAATTCCAACACTAATGAACACTCCGGCTAATATAAGACAGAATTTGGATTACTGCAGAGAAGATTATTGGACATGAAGTACTTTGGATTAGGATTCAGAGCATCATTTTGTTTTGGTCCTTGTGTCTATAGGGAAGATAATACTGTTTGAAGTGGAAAATCTAGAATCGCATTTAATTACAGATAACACGGTACAATTATCTGTATCATATTTTGCCATGTAGCTTAGGATTATAAAATTGTTTACTTTGTGAAGTATCTAGAACAAGTACCTACATTGCAGTACCAAATGATAACGGATACACTTTGGTGTTGCAATTTGAGATATTTATATTTACGTACTATTTATCCAGAATGATAACACTTGTGGTAAATAGCATATATTAAGTAGTTGTGTAGCATGTGTAATTAACCCGGTAGAGAGCCTATAGCTACTCTATAGGTGTAACATACTCCATATCCCAGATGATTAGACTGAAGTTGACTCAGTAATCATATTAATTATATGTGAAGTTTAACTATAAATGGATTAATGAGATTCTTGAGATGAGAGGATTGAGTGCGTACTTGCTAGCTAATGGTTGGCACAGTCGTCTTTATTGCGAATTCATGGAACCGAAATATTTGAGGGATGGAAGGAGAGACAGAAACGTATTCTCTCGTCATCACAGCCATTAAAAACAAGCCCAGAGCAGACAAGCTAAGTTTATACGTGTACAGTGATGTAATAAGCCTCTTCGGTTTCATTGGCCTGGCTTGGTAAAGCATGATCTGGATGAGTGGCTCGCAATCGGGTGGATTGGATTGAATTGGAGAACGCTTTCCCGAACATTATAACGCTGAATGGGTTAAGCTATACACACAACGATATATAACTTCCTTTTCTCTGTTTGTTCTACATTATTTTACTTGTAGAACTAGAACCTAGCTCCTCCACACTCCACTTGCTCCTATTTCTCTCAGCGTTTGGTTACGTTCGTATTACTACTCTTTTGTCTATGTTAGACTCGGCAAAACCAAGTCACTTGATTTAATGGGATGACTTATCAGGAGTTGATCCGAGCATAATTGGTGTGAACTTAATCCAGATAATGTTTGTGCGTATCTCCAGTCTTCCGGTTTGCGACCGCGTCCACCAGATAAAAAAACTATCGTATTGGTCTCTGTACCTAAATATATCTATATTTAGTACATATAGAGCGTGTGTAGAATAATAACCTCCATGTGATGCGAATACCCTAGTGACAAATGTAAATATCAACATCAAAAAGATGACATTCTCAATCTTAAAGCAATCTCATTCTGACTTAAACTTAAATGTATAATTCTTGTCTGTTTCATCTTTATTTTGGTCCGCAGTATGGAGATATTAGAGCCGCTGTCATATTACTTACTTCCAAACGGAGGTTTCAGCATAAATATAAAATTGCCATGTTCATCGTTATAAGTGCATTTGTGAACTGCTCGCACAATGTGCACCAAGGTATGTGCATTTGCTCCTCATGAATCTCATTCTGAGATGTCGTAATCATACATAGAGCAAATATGATTTTTACACACGCAGAGACAGGATTCATTCCATTCATCTGGGGGTTTCGTTAGATCATTTAAGTTGCTAGTCCCCAGGTTGCATTCTGCATTATTATACTGCCACTCTTTGAACAGAAATGGGATCGTTTAACATGCGGTTTTCTCTCAGTGCTCTATATCTATAGTTATTTCTAGTGCAGATTGAGACTGTTTCATACAGATGGATAGGAAGGAAGATCGAACATATGACACAGTAGGCAGTTCAGTTTGGTTGTTGTGGCTCCACGCGGCTCTTTTTGTCTGACTAGTTTTGACATGATAATTTAGTATTTGTCTGGTCCAATGCAATGTCCCAGCAATTTTATTGCTTTCATCCTACTGGTCTCCACACATTTTCTTTTCCTTATTGTAGAATACATAAACTCCTTTCTTCTCCGATGAATTAATCATATCATTGTGGGATTAAGCTGTTCAAGCTAGATGCCCTGTGAAATTCTCTATTAACAACTCTTAGCTTAAAATACCATCACCATTATAGATTTACGACAGAAAAATCTCTATAGCTACTCATAAATCATTCCATGACATAATAAAATCAATGCTTGTTTATGCGCATAATTATATCTTTAGCCAACTACGTATAATACAGACACATCCTTTTTGTTATTTATTTTAACCATTTTTCTTGGCAGATATTTACTACAGAACTCAGTTTACACTTGCCCCTGTGTCCCACTGACATTTTTTGGGGCTATCATAAAAACCATTAGCCTGCCCTGACAAAACTACTAAAATCTGAAACAAATACTCCAGATGTAATAACCGAGCAGTAAAAACATTTACTAACACAAGATAATATTCAGTCTATTAATTACAATAGAAATAAAAAAAAATAGTAAGATAGTAAAATTCTTCAAAAAGCATTGTTTCAATATATGTAATTAGTTCAGTATATCATGAAATGGTATGGTTAAAATATTGGCAATTCATTAATTAAATCGTCTGATGATTAGACAACCACTAGAAGGAGAAACCTACTGTCTGTATGTAGGTATTAGTGATCAATAATAGCAATTCTAGCAGCATAATAATTGTTTGATGTATACGTGCATCAAATATCGCACAAATTTTCTTCACAGCATAGATTCTCCTTAAAATGGAAGATGTACTACTTAAAACTCAAAGCACAATAGTACGTGTTAAGAAAAATTGGTTATTTGTTTCCTTTTGATAGGAACGCGTCGATTCACCCATTAATTTTTTAGGTGGGTAACGATGCGATGCAAATTGGAAAAAACGTGATTTCTTCATAGCATTCCTGAAGGATTCTCCATTCTTTGGAGCAATCCACCGTCACCCTTCGTTATCTCGGTCTCTATCGTGAAATCAAAGCAAAAAAGAAGTTGTTGTTGCAGACAGTACGCAATTAAGAATAATGAACTTTTCAAGTCGTAATTTTTTAATTTGAAAATTGCAAGTTCCGGGTTAAAGAATTTTGTGGATGAACTCGATGCACTAAAATTCATTGCTACCTTCACACCAAATATGATTGATAAGGTTATAGATATAGAGATGTATATAGAGATGCATTATATAATATAGTCAATAAAAAATAAAATCCATGATAATGATACATGTGATAAGACAGACATTAAGTTTTATAAGGACGTAAAAGGCTTAATAAATAATAATTGTATTCATATCAGCAGAGTGGTAAATATCTTAATAAAACTTTAGAGCACTAGTGAGGCAGAAAGTGGGATTTAACGTTTTTGCAAAGAGCCATAAAAAATTCTTTTTTCCTGTCGTCTTTTTTAATTTATGTTTGTTGCTGATGCAGAAAGATTGTAATCGGGAGTAGGTAGAAGAAGTGGAGGTGTGTAAATCAAGGGGACAAAGTTGGATGTTTGTCGGAGATGTTGGTATATGTTTAGGTACACTCATTCATTGTCAGTTCAGTGCAGTTCTCCGAGTTTCCCAAAGCGATTCACGTAGTTTGAGATTCGCATCAATCTGTGAAGATATGAAGAGACTCTTCTCTTGTGTCCCGGACATGAACATGACACGATAGTGTAAGAGAGAAGACACAGACAGACTTTAGCATCAATAACTACTGAGAGTTGCTAAAATCCTCGTCTACCTACATCATAAGGGAAGAATGGAGGCTACTAGGCCCTAATAAATGAGACTTGACTAGTTTGACTCAGTTGAGTCACTCACTCAGTCAGCTCATGTGTACATTTCCTTTAATACCTCCGTACTTATCTCTTCTTCTTTTACTATCTTCTTCGCTAAGTAAGTAGTTTGCCTTTCATTCCTTCCTCCTTTAATACTCTTAGACCTGATACAAGCTGTATTGCATACTACCATACATACATAAAAATCTAACCTAGGTACTACGGATATACTTTGACTTTTGTTCTTCCCTTTAGTATACACAGGTACTTCCCACTCGTTTCATTTTCTTCCTCTCCTTTCAAATCCCGTTGCATAATCCTCTTCATCTTTCTTTATTGGGAGGCATTTCTCCTATATTTAATGCACAAACCAATATCCTTTGGCATTAACTCCACTCTCATTATTCGCAATCAGTAAATTCACTACTACACCACAGACAGGTGTGCTCTTATATTATATCATGTATAGTATATTCTGACTGCAAAACCATTATTCTAAATTCTCTTTTGTTCCTCCTTAAAAAACTATAGCTATTACACATAACTGTTAAAGTTCCTGGATTGATTTGGGTTTACTGTCAAATGAAGCCTTTAGGTACCTTTGTAAAAGAAAACAAAACCGGTATAATAATTTAATAACATGAATGCCTTTGTAATAGATTTACTGCGTCTTACCCAAACCCTGGAACAGTAAATATTAAGTTTGCATCCCGTACACAACCAGCGATATTATATATCTTAATAGCAGAAGAAAGAACAAGATTTACCTGGGATTTCCTAGATATACGTCAGCCCTCTTAAAATGTTAGCATAACGGTAGAATGGAAAACTATGAAATAATATGAAAGCATTAGCTAAAAGAAGACCTAAGAATTCTCAATATCTTTCCAGCCGGATGAGTACCTTGAGCTTTTCTCGGTAATGCTTTATTGTACTTTTCATTTTTTTAATAGCATGAGACAGAAACTCGGAATTTTCTGGTTGAATTTTGAAAAAGTTAGTGGCTTAGTTCACAAAGATAAAGTGTGGCCGTTTACGCTTTTGTAATTGTGATAAAAGGGGTTGTATTGGGAAGCGTTCTGCAATTATGAAGTTGGAATTAGGTCTTTCATGTTTTATTAGAAATGAAAAGAGCGGATATATGTATTTAGCTATAGGGTAGAGATTGGAGATGAGGGAAATTGAAATTGTATTAGAGACACAGTGTTCTCACTTTTGACATTTTGGTATATCGTAGTTGGGAGTATTGGAGAGTGTGAGGAAGTGAGAGTGAAATTCAACTAGAACTTGGTGACAAGGCAGAAAATGAAAAAAGTGAGTTATAAGCTTAAATATGAGTTCATTTCGTCTCACCATGTGTATCAAGTTAGTTAGTTATTTAGTTCGAGTTCTAGAAAAGAAGTTTCTGTTTTGAATTGCGTTGCATTGACGTGAAGGGTCTTGTGAATGCGAGTGAAGTAGGTAAATACCTATGTCATCGTGTACACAAACCCAAACAGATAAGTTATAGAAATGAGCCTGCTATGATGTATTTCGTTTCGGTGTGTGTGGAATGATGTGGCGAGATATCTTCTTGGGTTTTGTGGTGACTTGACTTGACTTGAGTTGACTTTGGCTATTTTTGTTCCGTTCTGAGTGGATTGGCGGAGGAAGGAGAAATGATGGGGAGAGCATAGAAAATGATGAGACTCATCTCAAAAGAAATGATGCCTTACAACGGACAGAGTTACTGTGTTACTTCACTATCCCTCAGAATGAGTTGTTGTGTCTTATATGATATCTTTACAAGTCTGTCGGTTTGCATTACTTACGTATGTACAGAACTCTAATGCAAGCTTACATGTTCTTCAGTACAGAACTAGTTCAGCCGTGCCTTGGATTAAGTAAGTAGATCCAACCAACTTATGTCTGAGAGTTCAGCTCATCTTTCCTGGTTTTTTACTTTCCTCCAAGACTCCACTTCTAAAAACTACTGTCAATGGAATTACGAATAACTCTTCCACTAACTTTCATGTAACTCTTCTCTCCACTCTCTCTCAATCCATCCTATAGACACAACCGATGAATTAAAGGGAAAACTACCAAATTCAAAATATCAAATAATAAAAACAAACTACGCTCTGTACTCAAAAGGATTTCACAAGGTAACTCGTAGAGATGGGAATTTCATATTATACTTGGCCTCCGACCCGCATTTACAAAATTAGTCTCATCTAAAGATTTCAGTATCGAAATATTTCACACACCTTTTACAATTAATTTGATTTAGAAATTAATAAGATTGAGCCTATAAGTTCCATGTTATGGAAATGGTAATTAAAATATGCAACTCGTCGTGTCAAACATTTATTTTTTCTATTACAAGCCAATTTGATAGGGCAACTTGGTTCCCAACTCTTAGAGTTGGAAAATTATGGACTATATATAAAAGAACGTCAAAATCTACTTCCAAAATATAGGAAATGTAAATAGATATAAGAATACACTTAGATAACGTAAATGGCTGGATATCGGAATAGTCTATTATGTAGATATAGCAGTGCAGTGGCACGTAGCAGAATGCACGTTATAATTTGATTTATTCAGTTGTGGAAACTGAAAAAACTTTCTATACGCGAAATGCCAAGTTAATATTAACGATCACAAAATCCCGAATATAGCATTTATCTGACATTCTTTTTCTTCAAGTTCAGTTTCATTTTGGCATTTCAAAATGATTTCTTGTATTGAGAAAGAAGTTTGTGGATCTTAATTGATGGCGACTCTCTAATAATCTCCTTATTTCATCGGAGTAGTGCAGAATGCAGATGACTGTATCATTATTCTTATAACTTTTTAAGTTAAGCTACTGGAATACAGTTTCTATGCGAATGACATTTTTATTCGAATTATCTTTATAGAAAACATGAAATTGCTAAAGCTTGTTGCAAAAAAATGGAAAGACATTTCCAGGCTATGATTTTAGGGCATAACATTTTACGCTGCAAGGTTTTCTTACAATTAAGTTTAAATGTCCTCTTTCGCTGTTTGGAACTTATTTTCACTTTATGTGGCAATAAAAAGTAATGTTAAGTTCTAATTAACTGTAGTTATTCACTTCGTAATCTATATTTGTGAATTTAACAACAAGTGCATATTAGATTGCATTCCCGTCTCCATCGTCGTGTTCCCGCTGCTTTAGAGTTCCATTCATGTTTCTGGAATTTCCGATTTCATAGTAATATTGATACTGATTTATTTTATGTTAAATATATCCAGTGTAGTATAATGGAAGGAACTTTAAGTTGCTGTTCTTTTTCATAGTCGACAATGGAAATGTGTTACGATTATGACCAAGTAGAAATGTAAGAAATTAATGGGCGAAAAATGGCTATAAAAGGCATTTACATCGTCATGAATTTTTGATGGAGTCAGGAAAGCCCACATACGGCTGTGCACTTTCAAAACTGCGGTCTATTCAGTAGGGAGCTATCACTCGCTTACTTACAGATGTACCTAATACATATTACGCAAACCTGAGTAAACCTAACTATTTATTTTGCATCCACGTTTAAATATTCACAACTCCTTGGTTCATTAATAACTATTCCAGAAATGTTACTCAACTTACAACTCCGAATTACTAGCTTAATACTAAAAATACTGGATATTCCGTTAAAATAATGATAATGCAAACGAATTGGTGCAAAATAAGAAATTATTATTATGGTTTTAACGCTGGCTAGTTCTTTTTTGAGCGTTCCATATTTTAGATAAGTGGTTAATAGGTTCAAAAGTTCTAAATTGTAGTGTTTCTGTAATGATCTTGAAATAGCGTACAAATTATGATGAAAGGATGTTTTCGGTTCTGTATTATTCCATATTATCCGACTGTGATTGAAAATAAATTGAACTGCTCAATTAATGGAAGGAGCTTATTCCTCTCATACTTTGATTAGATCGGTGCTTTAAGTTGAAATGAAAGGTCTATGAATCAGTTTATTTGTATGAGTAAAAACTGCTCTGAAAATTCAAGAACTCTTAATAGATGAATTCATATGATTTTAAATCGTTTCTGTATTTATAGCTCTTTAAAAATCTGTTTAGTCTTGAAGTGCTTTTAAGCAGACAGAATTAATTATTATTTTTGTTTAGGGAATCTGAAATGTCTATTTACTACGAGATCTGTTTGCTTCAAATATTGACTAGGTCGGTTGAAAAGTCAGTCTACACCATTAACTATTGGGTTTTTACCCATAGAAATAAATGGCTTAGTAGCATGATAACGTGAATGGAGCTCTTTGCTTTGAGAATGGATAGAAGAGTATCATGGAGGATAATGATAGGAAGAGTGGCACATCGATTAGGCTATCAGTTTTGGCAAGAACAATCCAGTGTAGATCTTGTTACAATTCCTGAAAGATTTTTGACCTGAGCTGGTCCTACAGAAGGGAAGGGATTCGGAATAGTAAATAAGGACTGAGACATAATAAATTGTGGCTAAACCGTTTCAAAATATGTGTGTACGGGTAATTAACAATGGAGGGGGGAATTGAGGAGGTTCCTGAGTTAGGATATAATAATGGAGCAAAAGTTGAGGAAGAAAGATTGTGAATATTATGGAGGATAAGTAACCTTCGTTAGAAATTCATGCTCGATTGTATTTTGGAAAGATTGAAAGACGTGAGCCTAGAGGCTTTATTAGTTAGTTTCACGCTGTTGGTAAAGTTTGTTGATGAGCGATGGTTTTCTATTCATCCATTAGCAAAGTATTTCGGAGTCTTTCTTGTTGCCAATTGTGCCATGTGCAAGTTTTGTCTCGCTCTACGTCTGCTAAATTTCGAAGTGCCTTAAGATAAGTGAGCAGTTGGTGTAAATTGTGACTTAGATCGAAAATAATAATAATGGAACACAAAAGATACACGGATGTATGTAGTAGGTAGGTAGTTAGTCGGAATGTAGGTAGTAGTAGGTGGTTAAGGTAGAACTAGGAATTATGTTAGAAGTAGTAACACATGTTATCATGTGTTTCTTGTGTCGATCTGGAGTACAGTGTACTTTTCGAATTGCATTGTGCGTTTGACTCTGTTACGTCGTCCCTATAAATTATATCTATAGCTACGTTTATTATTTGCATTGCTTGGGTAGCCAACCCTTCCTTCCAACGATCCCTGAGACACCAGGCTCTTTCATTCTTCCCTTTATTACACATCATCTTATTATTATTGCCAGTGGATGCATAACTTTGGGAAACTATACTATATATTAACACACTAACAAAGCGAAACCTAACCTGTCTTCTACCTTGTCTCATGCTATAATATTTCCATGATTCCTACTGCAGATTCCACCTTACGTACACACGTATCAATTCGTCTTGGACTCTTCTTAGCAAATGTATACGATTTGCGTACGGTAATTGCATACGACTCTCATAGTAGTAAGTTGAATAGCAACCTGTGTCTACCTACCTGCCTATACCGGCATACTAGCATGCTATACACATATTGCAAAACACATGCTAATATAAATTCTCATCCTTCCTTTCCCATAGAAATCTCATTCACCTTACCTCAAGATTCACGCCAAGTTCATTAACTCCAATTGTCTTGTCTTACCTTAACTCTCGACGAGATTGTAACGTATAGTAATACAGTACACAAGACAGCCATTCAAAGCACATTTCAGTTCGCATTTGGTTAGCTACTGACTCAAACTTACCTGTTAAATAATACAAACCTTTAGTTAACGCCAAGTTATGTCAGGAGATAGGCACTCGGATGTAATGGCTCCTTTCGATTTACCTGCACAGTTCGTTTGTCTTCTCTTGTCGACTTCTCTAACTAAATTCTAAACCTTGGACAGGATAACTACTTTACTCCTTATTCCATGCCACTCAGTCAAGCTTTTCTACTACGACTACTACTACTACTAATACTATAATATTATATAAGACATTCATGCACCTGACTTGTCCAGCCAGACCAGACAAAACTATTCTGTCTCTATTGAATGCCAATCTTCGTAGTCTAAGTATTATACATTCCTATGTAAAAGTGTACCTTACATTGCAAAAGTTGATATTCACCGAGATAGAGCATCGATGTCTTAGAGAGCAACTTAACGCAAGTACAAAGACCTTTACTATATTTTTCTGGAGCATTTATCCGACCAAGAATGGATATGTATTTAGCAAAGGTAGGCATGGAGTATTAGCCTTATATTTATATACGTAATATAGAGCAGTTGTTGTTTTGTTGTATTTTTTCATGGTCTAAACATCTAGACACTTCAAACGAAACGCAACGCAAGCCAAACCTGAGTGAACTGTAGGCAGTTTGATTCTTCTCTGGAATAAATAGCAGGACGGAGAGACAAGAGAGCTCATTGCTTCCCGAGGAATTCAATCTTTATCTTTTGCAGTCCATGTATATGTATTCTATTATACTTGACGTTTACTATAAACGGGGATATAGATACATCTGACAAACCAACTTTTTTGCAAAGAGTTTTTGTTCCACCACTTGTTCATCTTGCTTCAGATTAAGATGAGCTTGCAATACTGTGACTACGGTTAAATTTTATATCTCTATGTACTCCAATCTCCTATCTCCAACAAATAACTACAAAGTGTAAGCTACCATTATGCGTACACGTTTTACGTTCCTTTAGGCATAAGAGTTTATGTCCCTATAGTTACTTTTTGTTGCAGGAATACTTATGCCAGTAATTTTAAGCGACGTTGAGAGATACCATTTTACGTGTATCTACTAGCAAGGGTTAATTCATTCTTTGGCTGGACTAAGTCGGTGGACTATAATAAATTGCTTTTCAAATTACAATGTTGATAAATAAACTCAATTCATACATTCGAAGAAGAGTCTAAGCAATATTCAATGCAATTCAAATAAATCCAGAGCATTGATACTCGTGGCCTGTAAAGCATAACAGATTCAACGACTTGACGCAACTGGACTGTTGTGGGCAAAACGAGTCAGCTTGCAATTGACTTGACTAAAAGGCACAGGTGGATGCACTCCAGTTCTAAACTACCTGTTTAAGGATCGGTTTTTGCACTCGAGATTTCTACCTTCTTTTAGATATACGATCACTGCCTTTGCTATTCAAGTGGATGAAATCCAAAGAAATACTATTCCTATTGGGATATCTTTATGCAGTGCCATGAAACTCGGTGAACATAAAGTGTCAATTATGCACAAACAGATGTAGGATCATAAATACTACATTTTTACGTGTACCTGTCCACATGTACACATTATTGTCCATATTAACTGCGTCACATAAAATTTGCCCTGCCTTCCACATATATAAATGTAAAAATTGGTTGCAAACACATTGATTATCTATTGACAAGAAAATGAGCTACTATGCTACAGCTATATATGCTTACACAGAAATAATATGTGTGCATGTACTTATCAACACGACCATTTGTATATAGCCAGAAACGCTTACAAAAATTCTACGTGAAATAATTAAGTGATGTATAATGCACTTTAGTAATTTTGTATGCAGAGTGGTAGATAAATTATGTATTTTTCTTGTTTTAATGATGTGTTTGCGGTCAAGAGTGAGGATTTTAACTCTACTACTCACGTTGAAGGTAGTATTCTATAAAAAAAGTGCTAATGGGAATATTTACCTTGTAGCAAATACAGTACAAATGTGTACAAGCAGTCAGCAGCTTCTTGCTTTGACTTTCACTTAGTTACGCAAGTACTTATTTATTGTGCCTTGTGGTAAGATAGAAGCAACTTCAATTTAAACGTATTTTTGTAATTAACCGAGGTTGAGTATTAAAGCAGAAAATAAACTCTAGGGTAACAAAAGCTCTATTACACTGGAGTTACGTAAATTTTCTATTAATGATGATGTAAAAAGCAATTTTAAGCGTTAATTCCTCAATTGACTGAGACCGTGAATGTATTAGAAATAAAATGGATCAATAGAGAATAGCAGAGACAAGCTTAGACGTTTATTGAGTAATCCGGAGTTTATTTAGAATCTAGTTAGTATGTAAAACTAGTTAATCTCAAGCGGAATGAAGTGATATGGTAATTAGTAGTGGTTTGGTATGGCACATGTCACACAGTTCACGGAGGAGGAGGATGTAGTAAGAAACAAGAATGTTTCGCCATTCGCTGTAATTTAAGACAAACATTCTGTTTCCAGAGAGAAATGCAAGAACGGTAAAAATAGCCTTGCTCTATGTCTCGGAGCATGGGAATCATTTGTTTTCACTTTCAATTCTATTTTGAGTTGTTGTTGTAGTACTAAAGATGAGATTTTGACTATGATTAAGGAAAGTAATGGTAACGACCCAGCAAAGCACGGATGCGGTAATAACACTGTATTATATTTCAGTACAAGCAAAGTACAGAAATTAAACTTTAGAATTGATGGTCGTTGTGCACTATGTGTCTCCTTTCTTTGCATACCTTTTTTGTCGCTTAATCAAGAATTCTGATTACTTTTGTCGATCGAAGACATTGTCACATCTCATCCTTAAGATTTACATAAGTAATTACTTCTGTATCCACAATAGTGTACCATTTCATTCTCTGGAAAGGTTTTTTTTCAAATCATTGCTATAGCTCTTTTGCAAACATTTACATTGCAATATTCTTTGCAAATATTTTATACTAACTACTGAAAGTGTAAAAATTTGTAAAACGTTTAAGGATCGTATGAACTTGGCATTGGGCATATAATATATGCATAGAGAATGTGCTTAACGCATTTCTTTAATAAAAAATGTGTAAATTGTGCTTCTGGCGAAGATGAAATAGTAAATATGTAAGTGTGCAAATAGTCTGAAATGAAGCTGGAAATATTCATGAAAATAAGTGGAGAAGATTATGGCGTGGCTATTAGTGTATTTGAGGTGGCAAACGAAACCAAAGTTTATTCATTAATATGGTTGTTAAGTCGGAGTTTTGTGGGGATGTAGGTAGGTGAGTCTTAATGGAATCTTATATGGTGGTTACAAAAGACATCGGAGGAAGAGATGAGTTTTATGCATAGTGAACGGCCTATCCTTCACTACTCTGTTCTGACTTATTATTTTGTTTGGTGGATTCTGAGATTTCTCTGCGTCGATGATGGTGAGGTTTCATTACAAAGGGAGAATCTCTTTAGCTGCCATCCAATTGACGTAAAGAGTTTACTGTTCTCCTGAATTTCAAAGACTTCTATTACCTCACACAAAGGATGTCAGACAAACCACTGATGGGAAATTCGCGGAAAGAGAGCTACAGCAGTGTCTGCATGGAAGAACTACCTACTTAAGATATAACTCTAATGCACTTGTTTAGATGTCATATAATTCGGACTTAAATCATCTTGCAGATTCCATCTTACTATACTTAATGTAGTTTTGCTACTTAATTGTCTAACAAATACATTTACGGAGGAAAAGGAAAAGCTATGTTACGGAAGCTTCCTAAATGTCATTAGTGGTTGTTGCGACAGTGACGTTGACAGCCTGTTTTTTTCTACCTACCCTACATGATAAGGGAGCTTAATCAAAGAGACCGTCTTTCCCTATGTTACTTGAGACGAACTTCATTATTTCCCTCTCATTTTAGTTGTCATCTTTAGAACCATATCCTTTAGGGGAAACAATGTTTTTACTTGTAATACTTCTTTCATCGTGGTTTATGGAATTCTGAGGTTCGTTGTCATAGACTTCTACTATAATGGTCTTAATCTGTCTTAAATTTCAGTTGCCATGCATGTCCTTAATTATTTCTCTTAAATACACTTCAACATTTATTTAAGACTTCTTAGTGAAATTCTCCGTAGTAAGTATAACAATCCTTGGTTCAGAACATTACATGCCAAAATTTTGTTTCAGGTAGTACAGCATTGATTTTATGTCATCTTAGCAAAAGATTAACCTGGAAAATACTCCATATGAAATTTCTACGTGGGTGTATTAAGTCCCTCTGGGTATTCATGCAAGTTATTCAGATGGTTTAAAAATGATAATTAAATTGAAAACATATGTACTAATTAACGCTTTTCATTTCGTCATAATTTATTTCATTCCCAGAATAATTCGAGTGGATATTAACTATTGGGTAATTTTGTGAAATATTCTGTGGACTAGATTTATAAGGTTGCTAAATCTCTTCTATTCATAGGACGTTCATAATGCCCACAATAATACATTACCAAATTGTGGAAACCTGTAAAGAGATCATTAGTTTCAGGTTTTGAATTAGAATGGTTACGTAATACCCCAGTTGAGTCAGGTTGGATCACAAAGAAGACTCATTTACTATTAATGAATGAGTCTGTCAGACTTGACCTAGACATATCAATTTAAGTAAAGTACATGCAGATTGGAGATAAATAGTATACAATGGTCCCCTCTGATGGGAATTGGGAGGCAAGTCAGTGTCAGGCATGAAAATGGAACTAGATAGGTTCTTTAAATGTCATTAAGTTGGGAACTAATAAAGTGAAGGTTTTACTTTCGCTTCCTTTGCTGATAAGAATCTTCTATTTGATAATCTAACTTGAAAGCTCAAGTTAATTCCCTTCCTTATTATGTTTTTCTTACAATGGAGACTGTGCAGGATATTGACTTTGACTCTCATGCCATTACAACACATCAAGATCATGTTGTACTTTCCTAAAACAATATTAAATAGGCAGTTCCTAGTAAAAGCTCTTCTTGTCAAATTTAAGGCAATGGATCGCACACACTCAGTTAAAACCCAACACAGATTTTATTCATGACTGGATTGCCCAGAGCCAAGTTAGGATAAAAAGGAAAATAGTCTCACGGCGTAGACAACGTATTGTTATCCCAAAGACTGAAAGAGTCAACGAAAACATATATCATCTAACGATAAGTGCTCCATGGACATAGCAGACGTGTAGTTTGAAGATGTAGTGCATCTCTCTTTCATATACTTACTCTATCCAAAAGAGACTAAAGACAATAAAGGATTTACCACACATGTCAGAAACCTGAAAAATTGTGCATTCTCTAATTATTGTGGAGACAAGGAAGATGGAAGGATAGTCGTCCGGGTCAGTGCCCCATCAGTGAAGATAAGAAATTTGTATAATCTAATGTTTGGCAAAATAAATTACCCGTCCCTTATACTCCATAAGAAAAAAACATTTTTGGTCAAATTATACAAGACGCTATACACTACCATTTGCAAGAACCACAAATCAAACTCAATTGTAAATTCACTTATTTCTTCCCCATCTCCAGTATTAAATAGAGAGTATGCCCATAGTGATACAATTTGAAAGGATATTTTATCAGACTATTGCATGAACAGAGCTTTATAGAGAACTAATACTTTTCCATAATACATCAAATCTCTAGATGGCATATCTCAGAACACAGACTGACTTACTACATTTCCATATGTATGTGTATTCATGTGTACAATGAAATTACGGATTAGATGTCGTGACTACAGCCATATAGCTTGTTTGTAAATTTTATTATAGTAGATTGTATTAGCATTACATTTCCAGAATGCCACGAGGTACCAATCCTAGCATCATAAAGAATATAGGAAGGAACATATCCCATGTTGTCTCAAATATTCCATAGAGTTTTTTACTTGTTTTTCCGCAATCTAGATATATAGCACTGTCAATGATAATTAGATGACTAATTTTTCTTTTGTTTAATGTTTACAGGAAATTCGAGAATTATTGGCAGAATGGGATGTTCAGTCTGTAAGCGTTCAATCAGGATCTGCACGTGTCGCTCTGTGTTCTCCAGAGGTGAGTTTCCATATTTATAATGCTTTAATTCCCTTAGGCACCAAAATGTCAATTTCAAAGTGTTGTATTACAACTATCAATTTTACTGCTTTTCTTATACCAGCATAAATGCCCAAAGATTGTAACTTCCTATAGTACATTCATGGCAAGTCCCAATAACCATTGAAACCAGATGTACAATTCAAAACGTTCATTTCCAACGCCCCGCATTTGAATATTCTCTTTGGCTGATTCCAATTGCACATTTAACCAAATATGTTTTTAATCCAGATGCTGGAGGACTGGGATCGAAATGCAGTTTTCACATTACGAGGTCAGAGGGTAACAATTGTACCTTCTCCAACAGAAATGCTCTTATGCGTTGGGCGACTCCCACTTTCTTATTCGGACTCACAATTTTCTTCCCTTGTTGCCACTTTTGGAGATGTCAAACGCTCGTTTCTCATGATCAGTGAAAGAACAGGTATGAATCTCTATCTCCGTATTTTTATACTCATCGTAGTTTTTTATCACATTGCATAAATCAACGTTAGATACATCATAATGTACATGTGAGAAGTGCTTTACTGTTCAGTTAATTAGCACTAATAACTAGATCATTGTTTGATGCAATTAAAGTAACTTGTAAGTATGTTGACAACTTGGCCTTAAGTTTGTATGTTATAAATGTCAACGTTATGTATAATGATCCTATTGTAATGTCTATTGTAGTATGATAACAAAAAAATGAAAATAATCTACATTGAAAAACTAGTGCGTTGAATTGGGATTTGAAATTATACCCAGAAGAGTGTAGAGAACGAGCAGCTCGATACTTAATTTAGCAATTTCAACTCCATTATTATCCTTGATTCCTTTTCTAATGGACTGGGAATTTCACGAAGACAACTATCGTCATTAACATACTTCCCACTTTCTATAAGCCCGGTCTAACAATAAGAATCATGCTCAAAGTTCTATATTATCTTCTTACCTATCTATGGCTCTTCATTTACCCAGACAACTGCCACTACCTAACAGCTAGGCTATACGCAGCTTAACTAGTTTTTTCAAGAAAACCATGCAAATGGGAGAAAAATAGCTCAACTTGTAGTTTGTCTTGGGGTACTAGTACTCTCTTAATTACAATAGTTTTTAGTGCTGGAAAGCAAAACACATGGAGTAGTTCAGCAGCAGTTTGTGTTACTGGATAGCAACATAATGAATTATTTGTCCTGAGAGTCATTTTCATTTAAGAATGGACTGCATTACTCTCTGTCTGAATTTACACTCACTGCTACTGAATACATACATACGAAGCAAGACTCCATAGTAATGACTTTGATTATGCAAAAATCCTTTCTTACATTTTTAATTTTTTACCTTACGAGGCTTTAGTATCAGATGTGAAGTGTTATGCTAATAATTGTGTAACACTTCATAAAAATGTACGATTACCTTCTGTTTACTTATAAATACTAAGTTGCCTTTTAATGATCCCAATATATTCGTCATGAAATAATTATTACATAAAAAATTAAAGTGACACTTTCTGAAGTTTTGTGATAAATTATATTTGCAATTATTGATAGCAGATTCTTAATTAAACTTCATAAGATAAACTAGTTCTAAGATATCATAACGAACAGCTAAGTCTACTTAAGATAAGAATAGAAATGAATCCACTGACTGTGCTCAACTCTAACGATGTAATTTTTTGATGGTTTTAGGTGACAACAAAGGTTATGGATTTGTTGAATACGTGACCAAAGAAGCAGCACTTCAAGCGAAAAATGCTTTGGATGGCAGACAAATTCTAGATTACACAGCCGTTTGCGACTGGCTGGATTCTAGTCATATTACTCTCCGATCCCTTCATTCAAAGTGTCTCTATATTGATCGTCTACCTCCGAATTACAGAGATATGGGAGAATTTCGTAGAATTTTCAGTACTGTCATCAATCCGCCTTATTGTCAGGTACATTTTCTCAATTACTTTAAATATCTAATAAGATATAACAATTAGACATTCGACTATAATCTCTGCATCCAAATTCATGACCACAATAAATTTCCATTTCAGACTAACTAGGTCAACTTGAGAATTAGATCTAGCTATGAAAATACATTTCAGATATAAGTTTCCTTGCATTTAATCAATTCAAATTAATTAAAATGCTGATTAATCATTAAGTATAAGATTTTTATAGCTTAAACTTTTTAAATATTCTAATCTCTCCAACTTAGACAAACAAGTGATTACTTTCTTTTACGTACTAAAAGTTTAATCTGAACTCAGCGTTGGCAATTCCCTCAGTAATTGTTAGGTGTTGAAATTTCATAATTTGTTGTCATATCCTTTTTAGATCGCTTTGAAGAATGGGTGCCCTCAGGACTGGGGCTTAGTGGAGTTTACGGGAGAAGACGAAGCTGAACGCACACAGCAAGGGTTAGACGGGTTTGTACTACACGGCTCCCGAATTCGGGTAGCTTATTATATTCCGGGAGTTCGAGCGATCAACTTGTACCTCAAGCTACTTAATGATGGGGTAAGCTGCACTTTAAAATACCTTCTATGCTCTATCCGTTGGACTATACGCCTTGTATACACTCTAAGCATTGAGGTTGAGAGAAAAAGATACTATTACGGCTGAATTGAATGTGTAGATATTTAAAGATTACCTTTTAAAATAATTATCGGGGATAATATGCAGACTTGCAGACAAGTATTGTCGCCTTAATTCACCTTTCCCTATCAGACTGTACTCTCAATCAAAATGCTATACAAAGTCTTGAGATGTAACCTTCCGCCGAAGAAGAAAGTCTCAGGGGTAAAATGTTTCTATTTAATCCTGGGAGAATTATGAGCTTTCTTTTTAAGTATTCTCTTCATTAAATGGCAGCTTATTACAGCAGAGATTACTTACTAGAGAGCGAATGCCTACCTATAATCTCCTTCAGAGAGAATAAAATATTCAAGACCGTCTTCTTTTTTAATCTAGTAAATAGTGAAGATATTTCCTCTTTCCATGCATTACTCAAGATTTCATGGATGGAACCTTTTAGTGTGGATGAATCAAGACATGAAAAACTCCACACCGTGCCATTTGCGGTAAAACCCAGAGGATGTATAATCTTAAATAGGTTGCAGGTGTTTCATATGCAGTTCAACCACCCAGTTCAAAAGCTTAATTTTTAATGGGCAAAGCAACCATCTTGTTGAATAGATTTCAATGAATAGGAAATTAGAGTAAGCAGAAAGTTATTTATTATAGGTTGAAAATGATTTCATCCGAAGTCTCGGGTATTTGAATTCAGTATCTAAATTGCATTTTCGTGCGGAGAAACGGTATGCATGTAAATTCCATTCATACTTCCAAGGCTTTTGTGCTAGAAATGATTTGAACGGAATAAAAAAAACTGCCAATTTAATACAGAAAAATACCTAGAAGCTAGTCAAAAGGTCGTGGATGCCAATTCAAAGGAAATTGAAAGGCAATCAAGTGACATATTTGCTTGGGTGAATAATTGCGAGAATCAAGAGTCTGCAATCTTTCATCCGTCTTCCAGGCCAATGAGCACATTTATTATAGCCGTTTAATGTTTGTTAAACGACTCGCTAATGATGAGTGTGCTCTCCACACTTGCACACTGAGAATAATTATATGAATTGAAGCATAAATTCGTAATAACTTTTAGTCTTTCGACTTTCCAAGATAAGTGGCAGTTAATTAACTTAGCTGTTTGACGAAAATCTGCCAACGCTATTCAATTATATTTCATTACCAGTCGTGTTACATAATATTTTTATATGCATATAGTGAATGTACATGCGAAAGTTAAAATAATTTTGAAGTACTCCCAAACTATGACAGGGTTCAGGAATTTTCAATTTTAATACACTTTAATATCTATTACCACGTCTATTTAATTTGGAGACAACTTGGGTAGAATTTAGTAGTAGTCGTGGTAAGTGGCTTGTAAATATAGTAAAATGCCGATAAGCGCGCAGGCAACTAGAAATTGCTTGTAAAAGTGGAGTAAGTGGTTTAGCTACAAAAATTAACGAGATTGAATCCCTTTTGGTGTTGCTCTTTCTTTAGACTTTAGTTTTCATTTAGCAGAGGAGTTTAGGCACTCTGAAGTACTTACGTCGCGTAGTGCTAATGCCAGGAAAGCATAGTCTTGCTGCTGAGTCTCATTATCCTAGGTTTAGCTGATGATGAGTTGAAGGTTCATAATTCTCTTACATTAGGCTTGGCTAGGGCAAAGTACATTTACTTCAAAATAAAGTAGTTTTCTAGCCTGGCATTTTGTGTGGCATGGAGAATTTAATGAGACGGGCTGTTGAGATTTACATTTACATAGGGAGATGAAGGAATTCCACGTAGTTCGTAAGAAAATTCATGCCAAACCAAGCCGCGTCTTTCCACAGCTATGCGAGGTGAAATTTAATTGTGACTGGGATGAGCACATTTATTTTCTCTGCTCACTCTCCTAAATGAGAAAAGAAGTTTTATGCACGAAAATCTTTAAAAGCCTTTAAACAGGGAAAGTGTTTGACGGTTATCAGCTAACGTGCCTTGGCTTAAGTAAGTACTAATCCTCACTTTGTGTACCAAAGTAAATCCAAACTTACTTCACTAGGTACTTCTGTAGCCATCCTTCTACTTCATAAATTGTCAGCACGGACACTGAAATTACCTACCGATGATATTCTATTTACATCACAATGTACACTACCAACGTCGCCATACAGATTGTGACCAAGACAATAATATCAGTACAGTAGTAGGTAGTAATGAAACTTGGCATACACTACAAACTTGCATTTATTTATCAACTTGTCAATTTGTACTCAGGACAGGGATGGACAGTTGAGATGGTCCACACAGATTTAATACCTTACCTAAAACAATTATGCTTCTACTTAGATGAGATTGGGATTCCGATGAAGTAAACAACAACAAGAATATTATTTTACATCAGTATTGAGAATTTATTACAGACAGTAATTCCATTTACTTAAGTGTATTAAGTTTACAATAGCACATACTGTCACTTCACAAGCAAAATAGGTCTTCTAGCAAAATACCAAATGATTATAAGAGGATTAATTAATAATTCTTGATTAATTGGACTTTGGCATAATAATTTCTTCCTCATTACCATGACCAGTCTGTAAAATAAATCTCCTTTGAAACCACATGCTCCATTTTATTAAATAATTCATAGAGTATTTGAATTACCACAAAGTACATTGTATTGTGTAGAATCTTTTAGAATTCTATTGAACCACGCAATAAAACTGTCTTTTATTTTCAGGGAAGCAACAAAGGAAAAAGTGCGCTTTTGCCAGATCCTCCAGCTCCAGCCGTATTCCAACAGCTACAAAGTTTGGCGAAACAAAACCCTGTCTGTAAGTGATAAATTGTATTTAAATTTCCACCATAAATCTGTTAAAAGGATATTCATTCATACGGAAAAATATCCGCGATTGATTTGATGTCAACAGATAAATGATAAGTTGAGGTACTATTATCTATGTAGGTAACTCCAGTAATATTAAGCTGTTAAAGGATGAAATTGTGATAATGAAACGAGAGTATCCTAGTGAAACTTTGCGTCATAAATATGCAGCGCAGATGAAATCTGAAAATAGGGTTTAGAGAAAAGAGAAAGTTTGAAATAAATGAGAGAGATTCCTGATTTACATGCGATATTTAATTTGACCATTCGATTTCAATAATACTAGTAGTAAAAACAACGTAAACAGTATTTTTTACGCAACATATAGCGCATTTTTAAATAAACAAAGCGTCTGGGAAGGGCCAAGTTCACAACCACCTCTTGAAAAATGTATTATTTAATTGCTGTAGGTGTAATGGTTGAATGTAATAAGTAATGACATTAGGAGGCAGTAAATAAAACGAGAAAATGGTGACTGCCGAGCGTAAATATGTGTAACGTAAGATATGATAGTATTTAAGATATCTTAGAAATTCCGCAACAGCTGAAAAGTGTTGACTATAGGAAGTAAGACAACATTTAAAAGGCTATTGTATTTTAAGGCCGCAATATGCATGAATCTAAAAATACTATATTCAGGCCAATTTCGTTTGGTAGATGTAGATAGTACATTGAAGTATCTGTTTGCGTACTTATCAGATCTCTAGTGTATTTCCTACACGTTACATTACATTAGCAAACAAACAAGTAGCTAACTAACGGAGAGCTACATATGTAGATCGCGAAATTAAAATTGCAGAAGATTGCCAACGGCATGCAGAAGGTTTTGTAAAGGAAATAAGCCTCCACAGTTAACTATCGCTACTAACGATACGAAAAGTAAAGTACAAAGTAAAGTCGGCATTGATTTTAATATATTATATGCGTGTCTACGTGGGTTCGTCTAATGTTTGGCTCCGGTATAATCCATATAGAAAATTTGATGTTAAAGACATTTCGGAGAGATACGCGTAGGAGGCTCAAGAAGAGTTTGTCTACTAAATACAAAGTCCGTGGCTACATTGTAGAACAAAATCTTGGCTTCGGCTGCCTCGATCAGAGGAGTTGTTGGTTGGGAGCTGTTGAAGAGGAAGAAAAGGATGAAAAAATAACGTACATTGGTTGTAAGTTGAGTGAGTGAGATCAGCACCCGAAAGAAAGACAGAGGAAAAGGAAGGAATTAATAGCACTAGAGATTTAGATTGAGATGTAGAACATCCCATAAGCTCAACTCGCTCACTTGTTTCCTGAACAAAACTGTCTAAATTGGATATCTTTGTCGGGATTTTTTGCCATTACTCCCACTATCTCAACATTAATCTTCCGTTTGAAAGGAAGATTCTAATAAGAACGCGCATTCTAATATCTAACAGCAGTTGTATTTATACTTCCTGTCGTTTAAATATATCTTTCCGATTCGGATCAACTAAATACATCATCCAACATTTTGGACGCAGCTTTATTAACAGTAGGTCATCCGGTCATCCCTCATTTTTCACTTTATTCATCCCCGGTTCAATTCCGTCGTCTTTCACCCACTTTTTATTATAATTTCCATGTTTAAATTATCAACGTCAGAGTAATATGAATAATTCAAGAGTCTCTAGTAACTCCAGATTGATGGTGCAGATATTGGATGACATTCTTTCTCCTATTTTCAATTTCATAGTCTCGTAATTAGTCCTACCTACAAGATTTTATGGAAAGGAGTAAAATTTCTACCACAGAATCAGATGCTTAATTATTTTAAATTTATTTACATCTAGAAAGTCATTTAGAAAATGTTCACGAAATGTTGTTGAGTGACTGACACGACTGAGAGACACGAAAAGTGACTGAAGTTGTTTAGCTGAAACAGTGTTTCAATTTTTTCATGCAGGAAATTGTTTTGTATTACTTTTGACTTGTTGGCTATTATTTATCATCAAAATAATATTTCTTCAAATTTATATTTCATTTCCTTTTTAGGGATAGCATTTATGGGCTTTTAGTAGGATGCCAATAAAATCAAGTTTCTTGCTTCCATTATTTCACTTTAAACAAACATATGAAAGTGAAGAGCAGGAAATATTAGGCTTTAAAAGCCCGGAAATTCAGTTAGAGTTAGCAGAACTCAATTTGTGGATATCATGTATTAGAAAAGAGTGGGTTTCTGTTCGCCATATGTGTCATGACAGTATTGGGAGCAAATTATTACTGAGATATTTCTGAAAGCTCGAGTAAATCAAATTCAAAACAGGGGAATCGTAAAATCTAGATATTTTAGTTATGAGTAGAAATGAAGTTGAAATAGGGCAGAATAAAAGGTTACATAAATAAGATGATTAAATTATTAGGTGGTTCCAAGACGAAGGAAATACAATTTAAGACGAAAATGTTAGATCAATGTAAAACATATATGGTATTATGTAACAAATAAAGAGCCGGAAGTTTGGTAAAATTGACGCTAAGTGCACGGAAATGTGTTTGAGGATGTAAATTTATTTATTGGATTTATTTTCAGTCGCTCAAAACCTACAGAGCATAATTCTGCAACAAATTCAAGACGTACAGAAAGGTAAAGGCGTAGTTACAGATCAAGGGAAGCCTAGAAATCATTTCCAAAAGTCTCCTCCGTACGGTTCGCCGAATTCATCACAAAACAACCCGAATATGATAAAGAACGCTCAGCAAACAGCTCTGACTCTTCTTCTGGCAACTCAAATGCAAAACGCGAATGGAAATTGTGAAGGAAGTGGGCAGTTGTCGCCGAATTCCATGACCAACGTTGCAGCCTCTGCTCTTCAAAATCAACAAATACTGTCGGCATTGCAGGCGATGAGTAAACAGGGCGGAGTTCCCGGCAATGATCACTTTTTGAATGGCATTCCAGCTATGAATAATGGACCAAATCTGAGCTCCTTACTTGGACTGGCATCGCCCAACAATATGGCTCCGATGTCTCAAATGGACAACTCTTCAAACATTCCACACGGCTACTTTCCATCGCCCGCTGTGATGCTCTCTAACAACAACGGCGGCAAGGATGACCAATGGTCTTCATTCAAATCTGCAAGAAATACTCCCACTTTCGGATCCAATGGACTTCACAAGGTCACTATTAACCTCATTTAGCTAGACAGTCTATAGGAGCTTCATTACGCAACCATAACATTGAATTTATCAAAGTCCGGAAAAAATGTTCCAGTTTCCCTATTTTCACTCCGAGTTAAGATTGTAATTGGCAACCCAATCTGAATAGTCTCAGCAAACAGATTCGTTTCCCTATTGCCAACTATTTTCAAATTGCGCTATAAATGTCATTTAGGAATTGGTTTGTAAATGGTTTGAGGAAACTCGTTTATTCACATTTGGCACATAGTGCCTACTTTTACGCACTCCTCATTTACATCCAAGACAAATTGTTTTCGTCATGGCACAGGATCAAGAGAATTGTTTTGTTTGCATTAGCTCTTTTATGTCCCACAATGAAGACGACCTTTGAGACAGTTTATTTTACACTTGTACGACAATACAATAAAATCACTTAAACTCGGTCGTTTACTTCAATTTGTGTACATTTACCAGATTAACGTTCGCTCTTTTCCCTTCTTCAAACCTGAACAAACCAAACCATGAATCAGATTGCCGTTGCAATATTCTCCTTCAATTTTCTGACGTGAGACTTTTAATACTTACATTTCCCTACTCTTGATAAGAATTATTATTGCCATTATCCATCTACAATAAATACTGCACTTTTTATTTAGCGTGGTCCTCATATGAGACGACATGCATTATTTCAATGTGCGAAAAGTAATGTTTATTTTACAATATCGGCAAACGCACATTTACTTGGTTATTCTGTTTGTGGATTTGCATGTCTGTGGAAATAGAAGTATACCCATACTACAAAACAAAATAGACTTCTCTGTCGCAAAATAGAGATAGGAAATAGAAAAATATTCAACCAGAACAGAACTGAGCAGACTCTAGCCATAATGGTTTCCAGATGTGTTTCAACAAACAAAATTAGGGAAACTGGAGTATATTTTTGTTCTAGTTGGTGAACATGTCTAAAAACAGACAATGCGAAATGGAACTCAATCCCATTTAGTAGGAGGACATTAACGCAGCAGTGTAGGGCATTATATACATGAGAAATAATATTTTACTCTCAATAAATATAATTGGATAAAAGACAGAAACATGTTCATCATGCATATAATAGGTTAAAAATAGATTTAGAGGATATTCGACAGATTTGAATTTTGTTGTATTTGTGATTGCAGAGTCCACTTCTACCAAGTCCTTCAGGTGTGAGCTCACCAACTTTGGATGTTCCAATGGACACGGGGATGAACGGTCCAAAGACTCCGCCGGGAGGAGATCCTCTGCAAGCGATGTGGTACTCTCTGTTCGGACATTCGTCTCCTCCCGAGTCGACATCACACACTCCGGGTAACACGAGTCCTTTGTTTATGAAGAGTCCAATGAACAGTTCTAATGGCTCTCCCATTGGACGATCGGCAGATTCGCTTTTCGGTCTTCCGCACAACAAGAGCTCGCCTCCAGGATTTGCGACTCCGAACGGTCACCACATGAACAGCGGACGTCTTCCCGGTGGGGAATTGCAAGAGGCGCTGAACTCATTGCTGAGCAATCCGCAGAGTCTGAGTACTCTCTTCGGGGGGAATTTGGTCGGGGGCGGTGGGGACATTTCCCCTCCCCCATTTCATTCCCAACATCAGCAGATGAATGGACATCACCAGCAACAAATGGCCCACATGTCTAGACAAAACGCTATGGGCGGTGTTGAGCCTGGCGGTGTGTCTACAGCGATTCTTGATTTGCTGATGCAGTCGATGAAAACAGATCAACAGCAACAACAACAGCAAAATCAGCAGCAACAGCAACAACAGCAGCAGCAGCAGCAGCATAATCACGACGGATTCTTGAAGCACAATTCTTGGAGTTCCGGGATGAGCACTCCGCCATCCCCGATCGGTAACAACCGACCTTTCAACTCCAACAATGGGCAACACTGTCACGGACAGCAGATGCCGCAAAGAAATGGATCTAATGGAAGTAGCGAGATGAGCGGGACGTCCCCGACCTCTTCGCAGTACTCGCCGTTCTCCCGCAACTCGAGCAAAGGTTTACTCGAGTCGGGAAACGGGAATGTTTCCCCAACGCCAACCCCCTGGAGCAATTCGGTGTTGGGGAGCCCTCCTCAAGGGGCGGGATTTGGGGGTCACCATCACCAGCATCATCAGATGCATCATTCTCACCATCACAATCATCATCAAGCCAACAATTTCCAGAGCAGGAACATCTGGGCCGCCCCTTCCATCAGTCCTGGGGCTAATGGCAACAACAACAGCCTCATGAACTCCATGGGACAGAAACGAAAGGTCAATCACGAGTCGGGAGCGGAAATGGACGGATTCATCTCCGCCCCAAATGGGAACTCGGCGGCTAACAATGGAGTGCATAATCATCACTCTCCCACTCCAGGCACTCCAAGCAACAACAACCCTGGGATGACCAGCAACTACGCCGACTCCTACTTCAAGAAGAAGAAGAAGAATTGACTTGCGAACTCATCCCTTCGAAATTATTGACTACATTGGCTCGACTACAAATAGAAAACTATTTCACGCAGTCGAATTTCGAATATCATCTTGGAACTTTCACAAAAGAAACCTTCGGTATTTCTAGTATACAAAACCCAATACGATGTTAGACAGAGGAGGGTTTATTCGAAACTTGAAGTACTACTTCTGCATGTCTCTCAAATTCTTTGAATCAATTTTATTCCTCCTACTGCGGAAAGCAATTGGTGGGAAATTACTTCTACTGTAGTTAAACGGGTACCAAGTGGATACCTTCTATGGTTTTTAATATTGTAATTAATTTCACGGAACTACATAGAGATAGACGCGCTTCTATAGATTCCAATTATCAACGGACAAATGTCCCGTGTTCCTATTGCTTTGACCTTTCAATGATAATGATAAACTATTTGCTAAATAATTACGTCTGCCTTAAGTCTCCCAATTATCGTTAGTTTCTAATTTTTAAAATGACGGTGGTCTCCATGCGCTACACTACAAACCTGCATTGTCCTTGTGTGCATGAACTACTTTTAGAGTTATGTCTATAATATTATACTTATCGTAAGTATCATAAAGAAGCATTTAAAAGTGTAAAAGTCTTGAGATATTCTTAATTCGTGTGTAATTTCAACCTTTATTAAGTAACCTGTTCAATGATGTACAAGAAAAACTTTAACTTGTTGCTTTCCTGAACTTTATCGATATCGAAAATTAATATTTAATGCAATTGTGCTTAACTAACTTACGAATCAATTACAAACTGACTTATTTTTCTTCTTAGAATACTTACAGCAGTGCTATATACACACTGTAAATACTATGACGTTGTTATAATAGCTATATTATGGTACTTGTTCTAGGCAATATGTTGTACAATACAAGACTCTTAAACTCACTGTTGGATGAATGACTTAACTCATCAACACAAAAAGTTACTTAATGTGAAATGAACACAAATGGATCTTCATTATATAAGTATAGTAGAGTAATTTCGACTATTTACTACCCTTAAGGACTACTTACTATACAGTAACATTAATAAAGTACCTTTTAATTGTTACTGTAACTAGAATTCAGAGACTTTTTAAATGTACATAGTGATAAATACTAGCTGTAATAGACGTGGGATTAGAAGGGTGAATTATAATGATATATCTAAATATAGATAGGTCATTGAATCAATACTGATAGTGTAAGGACGTGTAGAAATGTGTAGCTAAACGATCAGTAAAAGGTTACGTAGGTGAACAATTGATATTTGAAAGAGTACAGAGAGGAACAAAGGATAATATTTACAATTACATCTCGTCTCATAGTTAACTTAAGAATACACAAGTACTTAAATCTTAATGATATTACTCAGAACAAAGTTATCTCATTGTCAGTATAGTATTCCAAACACGCACTTTGTCTCAATTTCTGCATTTTTATTTATTTTTAACATTTCTGAAGTATTTATTTTCACGATGTAATCTTATATGTCTTCTTTTAATTGGAATCTCTTCTCTGTTCCACAAACCTATAAGATTTGTACCTCATTACAATAAACTGCATAATTACCTAATTAAGCAAGCACATTAGCAAATGATAATCTGAAGTCTACATAGGGACAAGCTGAACCGAAAGAAATTGCAAATACAATCAATGCACGTTGCTGCCACTTGTTGCTTTCAGAATAACTTTTTCTTTCTCCGTTCATCAGATCAGATACGAAAAAATATTATTTTTGGTACCTGACGAGAAAGAAATGTCACATTTCATAGAAAGAAAAACTAATGTGCCTTGATTACCTTATAGGAGTTTCTAATCTAGATATTTTGCAAAAGAACTATTGTAAAATGTAGGAAATTAAATTTCTGTTTTAATATTGATTACTTTCTTAGCCAATCACTACACCATCAGAGTATAAAGAGCCTAACAATTTGATACCATTGAATAATATCTTATTGCTAAGTATCATTTCCTAAAATTAAGCTTCTACTTAAATCCCACGTGCATGCTAACTTATTTTGCAGTTATTTGAGGATACATTATTCATACACGAGTTTTACAAATAAAGACTTAATTGAGGCTTAAATGAATGATGAGAACAATATCATGACATTGTGATGTTACATCGGTTGACAATGTGTACTACGACGTCTACAATAATTAGCATCATTTCCGATGTTAGTGTTTATCTAGGTAAAAGTAAAGTCTGAAGTCTGCTTTCCAGAATGTTTAGGTTATTAAGAACCTGCCCAAACCTTGTGTATTCATTTTTACTGTAGATCACTTCGAAAATGTCGCTATTATACATATAGTAAGTAGGTGGCTACGAAAAACTAATAGATTGCTCGTTTCAAACTAATCTCGTTAAAATTACGATTATAAAATTTAAAAAAATTTAATGTTCAGCATATGAACTATGAAATATGAATAGATTAGAAGGATTCTTAAACGCTAATTGAGTATTAAGGGTAATAAGCGTTGGAAAAAATAATGATGACAAAAGAAATCACAAACAGAATTAACAAAAATAAAAAGTGCGGTGAAGATAGAAGTCTCTCTGTACTATGACCATTTTATCGGACAAAAACAAAAAAGTACCAGTTCGTGATTGAAAGTAATTAGAGCTATCGAAATGTTCGAACTCCCATACTCTACAGATATGTAAAAGTACTTCTCTATACACTACTGAGTTTGAAAAGGCAGTTTTTTGAGAAACTGCAATTATGGTACCTACAGAAACATTTACCAAATGAAAACTTTGAACTATGACCTTGACTTGCTATTAGCTGATAATAGACAATTGATCAGTCCATTCACAATCACAAATAATATATATTCGGACAGAAATCTGTTGGACTTTGACTAGTTCTTAATTCTTTCTATCTCAAAATATAAATGTAAGAAAAGAAAACCAAAAAGAATCTATCGATAAATGGGAGCAAAAGTCCCTTTTACATAATATTGTAGTCTCTCGCGTTATCCTTTCATTTTAGTCACACTTGTATCACTACTACCTCCTTTTGTCTTTGGGAAACCCAACTTAAAACTTGTCTAGATAGTTTATTTTAGTCTCAAATAATAAGTTCGCCAGAAATTTTACTTTTGACGCGCTGCTAATCTACTATGACTACACTTCTTAAATATTTAACACTCATTAATTGTAATCCACTTCTTTACTACTTTCTCTACTCATTTATCACCTTATTTATCTTATAACTATAAAATTGCTCTCGCAAACGTCGACAATTCCTCAATAGATTTCAAGGGATGAGTAGGTCTTACTATTTTCAAATAGTCTAAATATTTATGTCCATAGCTTTAGCAAAATTTATTTATTAAACATGTCTTATTGGATATACACCTAGATGTACCTACGGATAGCATATTAAAATATGGGGAGGAATAAATGTATAACACCGTCCCCTGTATAATATGGAAACCCTTTTTAAAAGATGTGGTTTATCTATGTATAGTTAAATAAAGTATCTTTACATAATATAAATACGCAAACTGTTAGAGTTATTCATAATGTAGAAGTAAACGTTTATAGCCATTTAATTAAGTACATTTTTTCGGTTCACACAAGAGAAATTTATTAATTTATTTGTAAATTTAGTTGTTTTTGTTGCCGTTATACAAGTTATTTGAATCTCTAGTTTGATGTACAGTATAAAGAATGCTTTAAAATAAGGTATATTATTTGGTGGATTTAAAATACATTATAAGTATTTCGTATATTAATTAAATATAACTATGGATAGTCATAATTAGTTAAAAGTTGTGAAAATGTATACTTAGTAATTTAGGTGTCGGTGATTTCTTGGAATAGGGAAGCCAAATAATATTTACTATTGTTAAAATAATTACATAATTTATCTCTATGAATATTAAATGTGGATGAAGGTGCTGTAATGTAATGTCTGTATTCTCTATTTAGTGTTATAATGGTAGTGATTTATGTGAATATAATGCATAATACAAGTAGTACATATACCTAGAAATAATAAGCATTAAATTAATTGTTATTTTATTGTAAATGTAACGCTGTAATAGGAAGGAACTGTCAGTATAACGACGAAATATTAAAAGGTGCTTTGATTGTTATGAAATCAATTAACCACTGAGGGAACAGAAAATGATGGTTAAAATAAGTTAAGAATTGACACATTATACGTAAAATTAGTCAGAGAATATTGAATATCGCATATTATTCGATTTCATCCGATTACTCTAAGTACTTAAGTAGTCCAGGTGCAGGTTAAAATCAGACTATTTAAATATATAGTCTGTACGAGTACCGATACCCGTAATAGTGAGACATCCTTTAAAAATCCGTATAATATCCGAGTTTAAATAATAAACGATAATCCATTAGTCATTTATTCAGCAATCGAAATTGTGGTACCTACCTAGCTTCAAAACCAACCAATTTAAATAGGATTTAGATATATAGTTAATTATAACAGCTTCTTTGATAAGTATAGCTTTATTATTAATTCCTCTAAATTTTTGTATAATGTTTTTTAATTAGTCTTTTTAATTATCTCAGTTCTGCTGAAAATTTTACAGATCAAATTTGAAAGTCTGAAGAGATGAATTCAGAGGCAGAAATAGAAAAGAAAACCCTCTAACACAGAGTTAAAGGAAAGTTAAAGATAATCAAAGATTTTTCTTTGACAATTAAGTTTATTTATTTCTTAGGTAGAATTTAAGTACACTAAATGGTAGATAATGTTATGTTTTATATATATATTAGTACATTCTGTGAATTATTTATTTTGGGTAGGTTTGATTACTTTAACAATTCGTAGTAGTACATTTATAATTGAGACAGTGCATATATAGAAATAGAATTTATGTACTTAAATGGTAACCTGCATATACGTAAAACTGTAAGCGTAATGTCTTCATTCCGTGTACGTACGTTTTCAGAAATTTTTGGGTTGCTAATTCTGGCTAATAACCATTTTGTCACTATGAATTGTTCTTGCATGATTAGTTTAGACTATTGGATATGCTGGAAAGATGATAAACTAACCCAGTTAATTTTTGTGAATGCAAAATTTGGTCAATGTCTCTTATTGCTTCATAAATAATTAAATTTTAATGGTTCATAGCTTTTTGGGTTTCTGAACCTACTAACTAATAGATTTTCCTTTGATAACAATCTTCGTGGTATTTCCACCGCTGCTATTTAACGTTCTAAAGACAAGGAGTATCCAAGTGAAATATGCCAACTATAAATTAATTTGTTGGAAGCACATTTTTAATTATTAAGTTTTTGTTTTTATTTTTTGTATTATGATTGTAATCGGTTGTTGTTATAGGTGTTAGTTTATTTTTAGGAGAAATATTAAGGTGGTTGGGTTGACTTGATTAATAATTAAACTTTGGTTGAAGACATAGGTATAATTTATTTGTACTAGATGCTACTTTTATAGTATCCTTAAAAGTATTACAGTTTATTTGGTGTTTATTGCTCTATTTCTTATATTTATATGATATTTATTTTATGATTTTGTTTAGCATTTATTATGTAGGTGTGGAAGTATTTAGGCTATAATGTTGTTCATGCAGCTGGTGATTGGTCAATGTTTATATTTATTCTTATACCTAGTTTTATTAAGAAGGGTTCGTTGTTGGATTTGTTTTGGTTGCATTGATTCATAGATTTAAGTCAGGTCCGTTTAATTTATTTACATGTATAATATGTAGCAATATATTAGAACTACGTTTTCGCTCGTTATAATTAAGAGATAGTGTAGTGAGTATAATTTAGTTATGTACTGTTTAAGGAAACTGGACAGGCAATTAAAATAACCAAGACTTAAAGTAACAGGTTGTTCTATTGTGTATCCGTAGTGGGTTTAGTTTTGATTTTCACGGATAATAAATACCTTACGTACATACAAATGGAAGGATGATAGTAAGAAGGAAGTACTGAGGGTAATAAATATGATTGAAAGACATGTAGGGACTCTTATAAAGTCTTACTGACTTGTTACAAGTAACTTTTAAGAATAATACACACTTGAAAAACTTTAGAGAAACGAATATAATTTACTCAATGTTATGGTTTTACAGAATTCATTGATTCCTTCGGAGAATTATTTGTAGAATATACAGTGCTATAAGATTATTATTATTAAATCCGACATAAGACTTCCAGTGTAACTACTCTTTCGAAATTTTGTACACCACTTCAAAATATTCAATGAAAAGGGGATTATACTACAAGTTGCCCTTTATCTTTTTCTTGATTTCTCTCGGGCTGAATTGCAGCTTATTTTACTTGTCACGATGTACCGTAAAATATATTTCAAGCTTCTTTGATAAAGGTAGCTAGCTATACGTTTGTAAATGCCCCATCTACATAAACTATTTTGCGTCTAATCACTAAATACATAAAATACGGTTAATTGTACAGATTCATTAGACGTACCTACTTAATTTATCAATCAGTACCTAAATACACGGTTTACTCATTTTGATTTCATACTTTATATAGTTTATTGGAAATACTATCTTTACACCACTGTCTTGGTTGCTGGACTTGTTATGCCTAAGTCTTACCCTTACCGAATCTCTTTATCGTTTAGTATCAATCACTGACACTTTAAACCTTCGACTTTCCTCGCAAAAATATCTCATTTGAAACTGCTGTTAAAATCTTTTCAATTGTTGATATTCATTATTTTATTACCGGCCTACCTTTCTTTATTTGTATGACATTCGTTTAGGTACCTTTTACTACTTAAAAACAGAAAAAACTAGTAAAAAAATTATAAAAGACACCTCACGAAACAAAAAGGACATTATATATATCAACTGCTTGGCTTGCGTATACACATTTACATATGAATTGGTTTATTATTAAATATATCCTGGACGGAAACAGAAATCTTTGACATTTTGCTATCCCCGTTATATTATTATAATTTTAGAGTAGAGCCAGCAACGCTACACACCTTGATACGGTTTACGGAAACCTTTTTCGTATATATTTAAAAGGGTTACGGAAATCCTCTTATGATTTTTTTATTTTGTGTTTAGTTTTTAGCTCACTATTTATTTATGTTATTGTACTAATTATTTAGAATGTATTACTGCATTAAATCGTTGACAGATTGAGTCAGTTGTACCTTAAGGAATAAGTTTTGTGGTGTGCAATATTACCAGAATGCTAATCTAACGTTTGGCAATCTGCATTGTAATGTAATGCTTGAGTTAAATGTGAAGAGCTGAGTCATCAGAGAAAGTAATAAGCGTAATTCGAAAAACTAAGTAATGTAAAGTGTAATAAAGTTATAATTAGTGCTTTTATGTTATGTTTGCTTTATTATTATTTGCCTATTATTTATTTATTTATATGTTATCAACTCTAATCTCCTATATAAATCTGTTATCAATTCATTGAGAATTTATGTTTATGCTGTCAAATCATTTTTCAAAATATTTTATTGGATTCGAGTCATGAAAATTGTCATTTGGATATTTATTCTCAATTTATGAGAAATGTTACAAACTATTGCATGTCCATTTATTTTATAAAGGTGCGACAAAATCAGAAGAAAGCTAAATAAATTAATTCTCAACGTAAGGGAAATGTAACAGAAAAACTAATGCATGTCAATTTATTTAATAACGGTGCAATTATATCTGAGTAAAGTAAAACCTAAATAAATACTTTCACTATAAGTGATTTATTCAATAAAAATAATTTAACAGTTTCATTAGCTCAACCATATCCTATTATTTACACCAACATACAATCTACAACCAATTTTAAAGCACTTAGAGTAGCAGAGACTGTCTCCACCAAATATTTACACATTATTACTCAGTGTCACTATATTATGTAGTACAATATTATGTTTCTGTGACTAGATATGTTCTATTTATATAGGTACCTAACAGATAACATAATATTATATTGTCATTCAAATATTTTCATACTTACATTTCACAAAAGAAGGCATCATCGGACAAAATATTCGTCATACCTACTAGTAACTCTAGTAAAACGGGCATCTATTATGGTTTTCCTGTTAGGATGGATAAGCATCACAATTATAAGTATATTTATATACCTTGTCATAAGAAATTGCTATTCTAAATGAAAACAATACACTGTATTTCCTCCTAGTAATGACATAATTACTATTCTTAATATTTGTTGTGCATTAAGACACTTACTTTAAAGCATTGATCTGCAAACTTCAAAAGAGATGACTTGAGAAAACATTGTATATGTCAAACAATCATCGACATTTTAAGGCGTCACAAAATTCTATCACGGAAAATGTTTTATATAGGTAAGTGGTAAAAATATCTGCTTCGTGCTTATCAAATTCTACATTCATTACCCATTATAGTGAATTACATAGTCATAATCTACGTATATTGTTAATAATCTACATAGCATCTACATTCAGTTGATTTTGAAACATTCGCAGATAGTAATTTACCTACGGAATTTGACATTATATTGTTATGAATGTAAAAATCGACAAGCACGATAAAGACATTTACATTTACATAGGTAGGTAGGTAATTACTAGGAAATATTAACATAGATAATAATACTGCTTCCTTAATTAAATCATACTTTCATTATATAAAACAACTAAATACGTTCGAGTTGCAACAATACAATTTTGGTGTAATAGGTATTTGTAAAAATAACCATTTTGGTCATAACAATTTCATTTGATCACAATTTACATGTAATAATCATTTTGCACTTTCATTCTTGGACACAAGTAAAAAAGATTCCCCCAAAAAATTGTTGTTATCTCTAACAGAAATAGACCGAAACGCTTTTACCACGGTCGGGACACCGACAGTAACTTTCCGGCGCAATGACTTTCCGGAATTCGTTTGAACATTGAACATAGCTACTTAATATATTGTATGGCATACGTATGCATTGTAATCGTTTTAGCAGCTGTAATATATACATACAACATTTTAAAAAAGCAATTTTAGTAATTATTACTTTGACATTTATTATCCAGGGAAAAGGGTGAATTATGATAGCCCCCGGTTGTACATACGGAAACAAAATTAAATTTATATCAGCTCTGTTAATTGCCACATCAAATATCGTTAAGATTTACAAATAGTGTAAATAACATGATTTCCGTAATCATTTACTGTGGATTTCTACAATATCGTCATCCTTTCTATTTAACAAACGATAAACAGCAGTCTGGCGATCTTCTCGTTTTTTAGCCTCTACGAACCTATTTCAAATACAAAACAAACAAAACTACTAACAACTTATTAAGACTAGGACATGTATACCAACTGAATAGGATGTGGTATACATTTACCATTAGTGACAAAATACAATCATTCACATCACACTGATACTTATGCCGCCAATGTATTCGGATTTAATCCGTATGGCTACATAATAATAGGACTTCAGTAGTATACAATTTACTTCATCAAATGGAAACTTAATTTATTTTGTCGTTTTAACACTTGGATTATCACCTATAAAAACTTACGCGGATTACCAGCTGTGGTACATTTTAACCCCAATGTAATACCCAACTATGGTACAATTGTTAGGGTTTTAGGGTTTCATGTCTTTAAACTTTATTGTACCAAATCCAAGTGTTAAAAGAGTTTCCTCGTCGAAGTTTTCCAAAAATTAAAGAATTTTTCATTATTCACTTTTAAAAACACTCAAAGCTCCCTATCTTGTGCTTGGTAAAACTTTTACGAGCTCTATTAATTGTAAATCTTTTCGTCTTAATATAAGTACAGTTGCTTATTGCTGATAGGAATAAAAAGGCATTTTCCTAAAGGCGTATAAGGCTATTATCAGCAATGTGTTTTAAAGCACATTTTATAGAGAAATGTAAAGACAGTCTAAAGACAAAAAACATTTAAGTCGACATTTCATTCAAAATATGAAAGCATCTTTTTAAAACCAGATAAACAAAAAGACTAAAATTTAGACCGCTATAGGCGTTGAAATTTCCTTAGAAAAGGATGTACACTTAAGTTATCAATGGCTTTTAGCAGCCACATATTGCATAGAGGAATGTTGTCAGAGGAAAGATTAAACTAACACAAAAAGTCCCACTGTGTACTCAAGCTCATAAGCAATTTTGAAAATGTTCAGCCTCCATATGCCATTGTATTACAATTAAAATAATTTTCCAAAATATAAGATATGTACAAATACTAGGCTAAATTGCTTAACATACTGGCTTACCACGATATTGTATCGTAGTTAACACATACATGTAATATTATGTTACACATAACAGCACTTACGAAATATATAACAAGAATAAAACAAAAAAAATGAATAATCATTTAAATAGTAACGTTGTAAAATAGGCAAACAATAAAAACAATAAAAAGTAAGTAAGCTCTAAAATGATGTGTACACAGTAGGATTACAATTTGCAAAGTTCACTTTCCGCTTTTGATCCAATTCGATAGAAGAAGTCCTTAAATACCGTACTATTTCTATTCTATTATAGTTCATTTTTTGGTATTTCATTTATATTTAACCAGTCTAACCGAGAGAAAAGATTTTTGGAAAAAAACAAAATATTCGTCGTTACCAAGTCAATTAAGCTGAACTGTCCTAAATTATAAGTACTGTCTAAACAATTAACGTGGGCAGAAGAGTAGATTACGTGGGTAGAAGAGTTTTCTTGTTATATTCTTTTTCCATTTCCTCTTGTTGAACTTTTGCATATGCAGCGCTTCCAAACAATACAATCCAGTTCGATGCCCACCATGCAGATGACTTTTTATCGTTGTATGCCCATACAGCCATTAGTGTCTGAACGCATGCTTTCGCTGTTCCCGATATATTGTGAGTCAGAGGTGAAGTCAGCTAAATTCAACAAAATTAAATAAATAGTTAGCAAAAAATCATTATTCATTCTTTTCACATCTTTTTTCTCTGAAAAACTGTGCTGAGGACAAAGAATTAAATTGGTTAAAAATGTACAGTACCAAAAACATTAATTGTACAAGGCCATCTAAGTTATCGCAATTTTTAGTATTTACCTTTATTTGCATGGCGGTTACCAAACCTATTGAAATACCACAGATACCCCCAACAGTCATCAAAGCCCAGAATATTACTTCAGACATTTGAGTCACAAAAATTGTGCTCGGGAGCTCTCCAAATATAAACATCATTGGAATGAAGAGAAGGCTCGCATTTAAATTGTTGTAAAATGTCAACGTCCAAGCAGAATTGTCGACCCAAGGCAAAACCTTTTTGGTGTAAATGGAATTCAGAGAGACACAACAAGAAGAGAGGATGCCATACACGATGCCTTGTACCGTAATGGTACCTAAGCAAACATAAATAAGTACATTATAATTTATTTTGCTGGGTTTGAGTACCTAATATCAAAATTCTGATTTATATGAAATTTTGAACTTCTAATTTTGAAACTCGCAATTTACCTGTAATTCCCTCTTGGTCAATTCCTAAAAAGTATCCAAAGGTAATCACGCCACAACAGATTATTGCCTTATTTGAAACCGTTTTTTCTGCAATTAAAAACAAATTAACTGTATCTGTACATCTGATGAACAATTAACAATGAAGGCTTAGTTAACTTACTGAGAATAGCGAAGGTAAAAATCACATTGGTGACTGTTGTCAGGGACCGTGCCAAATAATAGAAAGCCACTCCAACATATTTCAAGCACAGGTTATTGAAAGTGACCATTCCCACAAACACGATTGATAAGGGAAGAATCTAAATATTTTCAAAACGAAATCGCCTTTTTTTAGCTTTAAGTAGATTGAAAAAAATATTTTATCAAACCAATTGTCATTGACCACTTTCTTCAAAAATAATGTATATTAATATGGCTATACCTTAATCATGAGACCTGAATTGTATGGTATGTCTGGAAAATTACTGCAACCACAGTTCCCAAATCTATTTCGGACTGTTTTCAGTACCATGCACACCAGCAATGTGAACACGCACTGAAACCATGTCACGAACATAGGAGCATCAAAATCTTGTTGTGCACTGAGCAGGGATTTGTTGACAAATACAGTAGCGATTGATATAACCCTGGAAGCAATGAATATTCATTTATTTAATACATATTAACAAGACTCAGTCATCAGTTAAATTCAATCCTGTTCATTTTGATTTCTTTGTCCAACTTGGTGTAGCAATTCCTGTCTTGTTAGTTATTAGTCTACAACCAAAATATGGCTTCAAAATTTGACAACTTACCAATAAGCACAAACGACAATGGCAATGGCCACATATTGCCGGAATAGGGACTCCGATTTAGTTTCGTGTCCCATGCTGATCAAATGCCTAGGTTCCAAGTAAATTAATTAATTTTTGAACAAAGCTATAAATATGATTAATGTTAATTTCAATTATGCAATATAAATAATATCGAATTACCTTTAATGAAGAAATGACAATTTCCCGTTGTATTTTCTTAACTATTTACTTCTGATGACTGGACATACTCCTTTTACAGGCAGGCGAGAATCTAGCAGAAAATCAAGAACCACATGACCACATCATCTACTTGCCAACACATAAATATTGAAGAAACCGCATTTCCAAATGTAAACACATGATTCGTATTACCATCTAGTGCTGTGGTCTGAACAATGGTTATTCTACTCTACTCCTAAACCAACCCTGCCCTGTGCCCTAATATATTCCTATTTTGCTTTTCGGCATTTGTCATTGTATAAACACTATATCCCATACCCAAATGGGGATAAATAACACACCGGTAACATTGTCATAACCTCGACCTGTGAAAATTGTAAGTGGCCAATAATTAAAATACCTTTTGTCACATTCGTTGTTGTAGTGTTGATTTTTGCAGTTCACAGGTGCTGGTTTAAGTGTACTTTTCATTGTACAACCGTGTTATTATATTTGGTATTATACTTTTCTTGTTTTAAAAATAACAAACATTTCACATTTCAATGGTTTTTGCATCGTACTTTTCAGTTGTCAAGCATTAGACATTTGGCAGTTATAATTCCTAGGAAATTGTTAACTGAATGTTTTTACTGACCGGATTATAATAATTTTCATTGACAGTTTTTGACAGTTGGACAGTTAAAGAGCAAACAGGTGACAGGTTCTACATTGTAACTTTTTTTCATTCATTAAAATTATAATTTCATTTTAATGTATTCTTTCTTTGAAGTTTTAATAATTATTAAAAGTTTTTGTTAATTATTAGTCACCAACTGATTAGGAAAACTGAGTCACTCTAAATTGTCGTTATTAACATACGATACGAGTGTAATGTTACTCACCAACTAATCACCTATACCTACATATTAACGGCTGAAGGCCGAATTATGCTTAAAAATTTATATTAATTTATATTACTGTTCAATAACTATCATTAGTTCATAGTTATCCATGCTAGGCGTTGAGTATTTCATTTAGCATTTAGCCAATTTAGAAGTTTAATGTTTCTATTGAATAGTCCGATAAGATATTTTATTTTTGCGAAGCTTCTTATTTAAATATTTAGTGATGGCAATATTTATTTTAATAAATTTAGTGTACAATAATAATATTGATTGAAACCATTTCCGATATCTTTATCGAATGTTTTACAGTTCTCATTGGTAATATTTTGATGTTTAATTTTAGGACATTCCTAAGAGATGGATGTCACCCAGCAGAAATTGGCTGAAAAGCTCACTATACTGAGTGACAGAGGAGTCGGACTACTGACCCGGCTTTACAATATTAAAAAGGTAAAAACTAAAATAAGTATCCAGTCATTGGTATCCAACAAATTGGCAATTTAATTCGCCTACTGTAATATTTTTTATATAAAGGCATGTGGCGATACGAAATCTAAGCCTGGATTCCTATCTGAAAAATCTTTGGAGTCGTCCATCAAACATATTGTGAAACGATTTCCTAACATTGACATTAAGCAGGTAAAATTATATTTATGCTTTTATTTTTTTGTATCATTTTAAATGCATGGCATAACCAAATACATAATTAAATTATATATATTTCGCAGGTACAAAATATTGGTCAGTATCGAGGGGAAATCACGAAAACATTGCACCTGTATTACTATACTTTTGTTGATCTTTTGGACTTTAAAGATCATGTGTCTGAATTACTCACGATTATGGACGCATGCCAAGTTGAACTTGACATAGTAAGTTTATTATTTGGATGTTATCGTCTTAAATTGCAAATTTACTACTCATTTCTATTTAAATTTTATTTAGACTCTCAATTTTGATCTGGCGAAAGGATATTTAGATTTAGTAGTAACGTACACAACGCTAATGATACTATTATCTCGAGTTGAAGATCGCAAGGCTGTTCTAGGACTCTTCCACGTGGCTCAAGAAATGGCAAATAATCCAGCGTTAGTAATACACTAAAATCTAGTAGTGCAAGTTGCAAAATGCTTTTACATTTACATATCAGCTGTGTAACTCAGAAAACTTGGCTTGTAGACAAAACCATGCAATTCTAGGGACCATAAAGCATTGCCTGAACACCCAGTTTTGCGTTTGCGACCAAAGTAAAAAATTAATTGTTTACTTACTCAATCATTTTGGTTTCGAAATTAATGACATCGTCGATAAATTTAATTGACTAAATTGTGCTAATTTATCATTGAAAATAAATATCTCCAAAGTATTAACTGTACGACAATTCCTTCCTAGAGTCCTTATTTCTCTCTAAAATGGTTTTGATCGTTTAATGTTTGAATTTTTCTAAAATTATTGTAGATATAGTATGTATTGTATTGTAAGTTTACCCTTGTAGAAACATCTTTTTTCTCAAGTCAAGTTTCTCTGTTCACCTGTGTCACCACACACTGCACTGCTACTATGTACTTGAATTATTTTATATTCATCTATTATAAATATCAATGTTTAATTTCTTATATTTATTATTATTATTTGCCATCAATACAGAGATACCAGTTTTCCTAGGCTAGGCCAAATGATTTTAGAATACGATCCTCCTTTGAAAAAATTGTCAGAAGAATTTGGCCCTCATTCAAAACTTTTGGTGCGGGCATTGGTTTCTCTGCAAAATATTTATCCAAGACGCAATCTGGAAGCCGATACACTAAGGTTGAGTTTTAGTTTTTACGTAATATGGTTTATGACGTGAAAATGGCTGTAAAATGTTTTTATTATAACAGGAAAAAACAAATGCTTAGTTTAACTGCTCAGCCAGGGTATTTATTAATTCCTGCACGGACTGACACGACACCATGCGAATATTTGTCACTTGACACAATGGAACGATGGATTATATGTAAGTTCGTGAATAGTTTACGTTGTATAATTTTTTATTTATAAGTTAACAAATTGAATGTGATTGTACTTGAATTTTGCAACCCATATAATTTATGTAATTGCAGTCGGATATATGTTGTGCCATCATGCATTAAACAACACCCAAATAGCAGCTGATGAAATGTGGCTTTCAGCGCTGAGGTCTTCCTGGGTAGTAACGCTATTTCGCGACGAAGTGCTTTATATCCATTCATACGTCAACAGTTTTTTCGATACCATTAAGGGATATAATAAACGAATTTCTGAAGTCAAAGATGCTTGCACTTATGCTGTACAAAATGCGTAAGTTTGAATATTTCTATTTGTTTGCAATATTTATGTCGTTTTTATTGATGTATTTTGTTTTGCAGTGCCCTCATGCATCGAGAACGGAGAAAATTTTTCAGAACTGCGTTAAAAGAAATGGCCCTCGTCATGACAGATCAACCAGGTCTTCTAGGGCCAAAAGTAATTTTTCATGGTTTAAACAAAATTACACTATGCTTTCATATACTTTGCACTATCAAAGTGTGAAATGGCTAATTTAATAATACTTTAATATGCAATGGAAATGGTTATAAAATATTTAGAGTTAGCTGTTATATAACTATGACTTCCTTTTCACTGGTTTTACTCTAAGATTAATATCGGCATGTATGCTTTAGGCTCTGTATGTATTTATGGGACTCTGCTACGCTAGAGATGAAGTGGTTTGGTTACTGAGACATCATGATAATCCACCTCTGCACAAAGGAAGGAGTAAAGCCACCGAAGATCTTATCGATAGACAGCTTCCTGAGCTTTTGTTCCACATGGAAGAGCTAAGAGGTTTGTTTACGCTAGAATATATTTTATGCAGGGATGGAAATTACATTGAAACGCAGCTGAATTACAAATTACATTCTTAATTTTAGTAATTACAAATTACAGTCTTAATTTTAGTAATTACAAATTTAAGTCTTAATTTTGGTGGTTACAATTTTTTTTTAAATTTTAGCAGTTACAAATTATTTTTTTAATTTTAGTAGTTACAAATTCCTTTTTAATTTTAGTAGTTACAAATTAGTTTTTTAATTTTAGTAGTTACAAATTCCTTTTTAATTTTAGTAGCTCCAAACTACTTTTTTTACTCTTGGTAACTACAAACTTATTACTTAATTTTAGTTACTACAAATTGCTTTCTTAATTTTAATAATTAAAAATTACTTTCTGAATTTTATTATTCCACATTACTTTCTCAAATTCACTACTCACACTTATTGCTTTACCATTTTAGCATCACACGTTATTTTCTTAATTTTACAATTAACAAAGGACAAGGGCGGTAAGCCTATGGTTAAGATCCTTCTGTTGGATATGGTTCATATTCACATATATGTTGTAGAGGGCATTAAAACAAACAACTTTGATTAGGGTATGAAAAAAATTCACCGTGTAGTTTACCCGGGAGAGGTCACCAAAGGTTGTTACCCGGCACCCCGAATTTTGGTATCCATGGTTCGATATGGTTCATATTCATATATGTTGTAGAAGGCATAATTACAATCATTTTTTTTAAACCAAAATCGGATCCGTCGAATCGTTTGCCCGGGAGAGGTCTTACATTATGACCGATATTGACCCGAAAACACCACCAATATGGTTGCCGGGTAGCGACTTTGGTGGCTCCTCCCGGGGAAACGATTCGACGGATCCGATTTTGGTTTAAACAAAAAATGATTGTAATTATGCCCTCTACACCATATATGAATATGAACCATATCGAACCATGGATACCAAAATTCGGGGTGCCGGGTAACAGCCTTTGGCGACCTCACCCGGGTAAACTACACGGTGAAATTTTTTCCTACCCTAATCAAAGTTGTTTGTCTTAATGTCCTCTACAACTTATGTGAATATGAACCATATCTAACAGGAGGATCTTAACCATAGGCTTACCGCCCTTGTCCTTTCTTAATTTTATTAACTATTACTTTCTCAATTTTGGAAATTGCAAATTACTTTCTGAATTAAAAAAATACAAGTTGGTTTCTCAATTTCAGTAATCGCAAATTATTAAATTACTCTTAAACAGGATAATTGAACATTTTGATTATTTTTGATACCTATGACATACATTTTGACGTTGCAAAATTTTGTAATTACAAAGTACATAATTTATGAACCTTGATTTTGAGCTTAAGTTCCACTTTAAGACTAATATGTGCATACTGCAGATAATGTAAAATAATCACTGTAATATGTAATATGCTGGCAATCATTTCCATTATGCAGTGCGAAGTTGGTGCTACAAACTAACGGGAAAGTGTAGCAAACTTATGCTGAATTAATTGGTGTGAGATAATGAGCTGACAGAGCACAAAGATTGCTCTGATGTGAAATTATTTATATAGTTTTGTTTTCTTTTCAGCTTTAGTGAGAAAGTACAGTCAAGTCATTCAGCGATACTACGTGCAGTATTTATCTTGCTACGACGGACCAGCCCTAGGACAACTACTTGGGAATTTCGCCAAATTGGAAACAGAGTCCATGATACTGGCTTCTATCTATAATACTATCTCAAACCTGTCCGTGAAGCAAGGTTGATACGATATGATTAAAAACTTCATATTTCGCCATCAAAATGCTTAATAAGATGATAAACATCAGCTAAAAGTATACTAATTGCCTTCATGATTTTAACAGTTGAAGATAATGAGATCTTTGACTTTCGTGGTATCCGTCTTGACTGGTATCGGTTGCAGTCTTTCCTCTCGCACTCAGTCATGTCTCATTCTGTTAGCAGACTCCAAGGTTTATCTTACCTTATGAATACGACCATTTTTCATCTGAAACTGGTTGACTTTCAAGATGAACTACTTCTCGAAACATCAGATCTCTCACTGTTTTGGTAATATCTATATGCTTGGTTGCTGAAGATCCACATTATGTATCTAATGAATTGATAATTTATCTTAATGAATAACTTGGGGATTTTAATTGCAGTTTTTACAACAAGATATTTGAGGATCAATTCCACATGTGTTTGGAGTTCCCAGCTCAAAACAGATATATTGTGGCTTTTCCATTAATATGTAGTCATTTTCAACATTGCACGCATGAAATGTGCCCAGAAGAGGTATATGCTAAAAAACTTAATGACTGTAAAAACTACTCAACTATTAATCTTTTTGCTGAATATATTTTGCTTATGAATTACAGAGACATCACATACGTGAAAGAAGCTTGTCTGTTGTCAATATTTTCTTGGATGAGATGGCAAAAGAAGCAAAGAATATAATTACTACCATTTGTGACGAACAATGCACACTCAGTGACAAGGTTAGCATTTCTATTTCTATTTCTTCATTTCCGTGTTTTGCTGTTTACTTAATACTGCTGACCAAATGGCCTATTAATTTTGGTTTCTAATTTCAGCTGCTGCCAAAACATTGCGCGGCATTAATTGCTCATCACCTTCACCGGAAGAAGGGAAAAGACAAAAATAAAAAGCCGCTACCGGAAATCAATAAACCCGGGGTTGAAAGTTTTCGCAAAACAAGAGAAGACTTGACCACGTAAGACATTTTAAGGAAGATTTTACTAATTAGTAAAACAATTGGCTATGTAAAATTGTAAAATAATGGCCTTGGTGAACAGAATGGATAAGCTTCATATGGCCCTAACTGAGCTATGCTACGCGATAAACTATTGCCCGTCGATATCTGTGTGGGAGTATACTTTCGCTCCTAAGGAGTATTTGCATCAGCATTTAGAGAACCGATTTGCTCGGGCACTTGTTGGAATGGTTATGTATAATCCTGATACAAATGAAATCGCAAAGCCTTCTGAACTGCTGGCTAGTGTCAGAGCATACATGAACGTCCTTCAAACTGTGGAGAATTATGGTAGGATAATCTTTATGCTGATATTAAAGACCGTGAGTATCGATTTACATGTTTATATTTTTTTCAGTTCACTTGGATATGACTAGAGTGTTCAACAATGTGTTGTTACAACAAACTCAACAAATGGACAGTCATGGTGAAAAAACTGTAGCAGTTCTTTACACACAATGGTACTCGGAAGTTCTTCTTCGAAGAGTAAGCACTGGGAACATTTGCTTTTCTGGAAACCAGAAAGCCTTTGTGGGTCTTCAACCTGGAGAATCAGCACCTTTTAGTGCGGAAGAGTTTTCTGACATTACTGAGCTTCGCGCTCTTGCAGAACTTATTGGTCCGTATGGAATGAAACATCTGAATGAGACTCTTATGTGGCAAATTGCTGGACAAGTCCAAGAACTCAAGGTACTTTTCGCCTATAAGTTTTGTTCGAGGACATTAAAATAAGCGAAGGATTTTTATTTACTGACAATTGCTTTTCATTCGCAGAAAATGGTGGCCACAAATAAAGATGTACTGATGGCCCTTCGAACAAATTTTGATAAGCCTGATATAATGAAAGATCTTTTTAGAAAACTTCAGAGTAAGATGAGTTGAGTGAATCGAAATCAAAATAAATTATTATAATTTAATGCATATTTTACGCTAAACATTTTTGTATTTGTAATTCAGATGTAGAGAATGTGCTGCAACGAATGACAATCATTGGTATGATCTTACGGTTTAGACAACTGACTCAAGAAGCTCTTCATGATACCCTGATTGACAGAATTCCATTCCTTCTTAGTTCGATATTAGATTTTCATGAACATGCACCGAATGGCGAATCTATTGTAAAACATGTTTACATCCTAACTGACTAAAAAATTTACTATGCTTTGCTAAATGTTTGATTTGTTCTATAGAATGTCGCCGAAATGGCATCGGCTGCAGGGATAACTCTAAAAGTTGATCCAACACTTGTGTATGTCCTAAGGAGTCAGAAAAATGGTAAATTTCATTTTCATAAGGTATTAGTCGTGTTTTTTTTTACTTCTCGGTGATTCAATCTTAATTTTCCTTAGAAACTGCCGAAGATGAATACCAATTGGCTTGTCTTCTGATGGTATTTGTGGCAGTGTCGATTCCAAAATTAGCACGAATTGAGGGATCTGTCTACCGTGCTTCATTGGAAGGGCATTCAAATAATATTCATTGCCTTGCCGCGGCTATCAATGGAATATTTGGAGCATTATTCACTATTTGGGGTCAAAGTGACATAGAAGATCGTTTAAAAGAATTCCTTGCGGTAAAAATAAAATTTTGGAAATAAAAATACCTTGTTTATACGACCAAATCTATATACTAACATATTTGGTATTTATAGCTGGCCTCTTCCAGTCTTTTGCGTTTGGGACAAGAAGCAGATAAAGATGCCGTGAAAAACAGAGAATCAGTCTATCTTCTATTGGACATGGTAAATGAATATTTTGTTTTACTTAAACATTTAAATGATATATTACACACAATTGGCAATTTCTTAATCCCAAAAGTACTATTGATAATGTTACTAGATTGTTCAAGAATCACCATTTCTCACAATGGACCTTTTGGAATCCTGCTTTCCATATGCACTCATCCGAAATGCATTCCATGCGGTGTATAAGCAGGAAAACGCGCATGTTCCTTGAAAGTTGTTGACAAAGAGAAGGGGAGTGAGTGGAACAATGATATCTATTTAATTCCAGTGTACGTACAGAAGAATTTCTCCGTCAATTACCGTAATGTAAACTATAAAAGTATTCATTTTCTATTGATATCCCAAACGAATTAGGTAATCAGTAGCAGTTTAGGGTAGAATTTGTATTGGGATTTAATTGATCCAATTAGTTATAATACTCGAAATCACTAATAAAAAGTGCACAACAACCGAATAGCCTCTATGCAAAAAAACTAACTGTAACAACGTTTTGATAAAAATATTTGCTACAATAAAAAAGTTCAGCTAGGTACGTTCAAAGCGGCTAACATTTACAAATATTGACCTCAGTAGCATATGGAAAAATATGATTAGAGTATTTGTTTTTCTGTTCGCAAAATCACATAATTTTCGTTGGGCGTGGAAGTCCCAAATTTTGGTTATTACAATTAAAATTGTTTTGCTTTGTACTCTAATCCACGCCAATTTTCTCGTCATATTCCATAATAACGATTACAGAATTGCAATAGTATATTTTATTGCCACATACTGGCGCTTAAAATTTTGCTTTGCTTCTATATCCTAGCTACGCAATTTAGTAATTTGCGTTGTATGTATGTTAATGTTAGCATCTTTTGAGTTACTTAGCTACTATTCAAAATCACCGATTTTATGTTCATGTAATAATTGTACAATCGATCCTTCAGATTTGTGTAAAGCTAAATCTGCTTCCAAATTAACTCCTCAGAAATGAGCTGAGTCGCTGTAAACTTCTGCTCCTAATAATAATGATAGTAATAATCATTTGTACAACTGCTCGTACAAAACAAGTATTATCTATTGAATGTCGCAATACACAATACTCGATTCTTATAAAAAGGTTTTGTATTGGTGTAAGGCTTACAAAAATTATTTATGCACAATATGATTTGCATTTTCAAACATAGAGTATATAGTAACTTGTCTCCATCTGGAATTGAGCTGACATGTATACCCAACCTTTAGAATATTCGGTGGATGATTCGGAAAAATTAGATTGTTACCAAGTTAATTATAAATAATAATCTATTTAAAAGTGCTTAAATTGACATAAAGCAAACAAAAATTCGAATATTTTGAACATTTTGAGTTTAACTTCCAATTTCACTTGAATCTTAGAGTTTTATAAGCAGTACAGGGTGCTAAGTGTATAATTGTTGGTGTAAGGAAACAGTTTTAAATGAAAAGAAGTTTTATTCAGGGATTAATTCGATTTATGTACCAACAACTGTCGCAAGATCGAACGTCAATGAGAGATTGAAGATGGCCAGCCATCATGAAATATTTTTGTGCCTTAATTTTTTGATGGGGGTGTATTCTGACACAGATTGCCAGTGTTATATCTCTGACGAAGCAAAATAAGTAATTAGGTACCTGTATGCTGTTTAGGTATATACTTGCCGATAAACGGTTTCTCGAAAGTATTGCCTTCACCTTTCACATGCTTTCGGTGGTACTACTGGGGTCGACTTAGAAGAACCTAAATTTCTGTCTGGTATTCTACTCGAATATATTTGGTATTAGTCATATTAAAATAGCATTCTCCAGTTTTCTGAAAGCATTGAATACGCCAAATATTCTAAATGAATTTCTTCCATGACCTACATTTCTCATAGTTGAAATCTTTATGTCAGCTGTTCTGATATTTTTGACGAATCCTGAATAGCATATCATTAATTGGGTGTGCAATGGCCACTCTAAGGGCCTACTTAACTTGCAGTGAATTTTAAAGATTTTTTGAACGGATATGAATCCTTTTCCCGACTTTTCTTGAATTCGAACGAAATCCGACCGACCCGATATCGATAAAAATTCATTCACAAAATAATAAAGGTATGGGTCTGGGTAGTTGTGGTTCAATTATTCTCAGATGGAGTGCAAATATTGAGAAGAAAAAGACAGTGAAAAACAGATAGGCAATAACTTAGATATAAATAAATAAAGTTTTAATGCAAAAACTACAACGATTTTGTTACCATATTATAGTTTTAGCTGTAAGTTCAAAGTTGTGTCTGCGCAGAAATATTTCGCAATAAGAATGCCTTGAAGAAAGTATATCTCAATAATCTCTCAACATTGGACACACTAATAATCCTGAAGCAGGATATCTGACTCTGACATGGCAAATAATGATCGTGACTGGGACAATACAACACTATGCAGTTTCATATCGGTCTTACTACTATGAAATATGAATTAATTAACAATTACTGTGTATCCATATTATGTCAAGCCACGCAAATAAAAACAGTTAGACTGTAGTTAGTGGTCATTTTGCAATTAATTCATAAAGTTATTACTATTAAATGTTGCCTTATTAGAATTAGGACAGAATGTAGTATAGAGTATGTAATGCTAAGATAAATACTTGGTTTAGCTCTGAACTAACAAATGTGGTAATATTAATAATAAATGTTAATAATGACCATTACAGTTTAGTATAAAATGGACTTTTGTAAGTATGTTCAACACTTTAATTATATACTCCTACATCTTAGAAACCCCAAGTATAATAGTTCAGACTTCAGACCACATTTCGATGACCTTATATAAATACCAATTATTTAGTATGCACTTCACATTTAATTGACGATATCCAAACAACAATAATAAAATGACCTTAAATGGTACCTACAGTTTCTAAACAATGTTCGTCTTTTATTCTTCTTTGGGGCATTAACAAACTACATATTCATACACTGGATCAATATAATTATTAATTAGTTATGCATTAAATACATTTAAGTAGTTTCTTTAATTCTATTTTCAATGGTATTAAACTATTCAAGAGATTTCTAAATTGTAATAATACTTTCTGTTTGGAAAATAAATTGTTTTTTGCATTTCCATCAATACGACTAACAACACTCACTAATACATTAATAAACTAATAAATAGGTAATCGGTTTTAAGTAATGGTCTGTATCAGTTCGTTCCCCGGCTTGATCTTCAATTCACTAAAAAGTCTTTTAGTAGTCTTTACTCCATGGCCATGGCTTTAAATATTGGTCCCGGCGTCGGTGAGTTTTCTGGCTCATTACGACAGATGATAGAAATTCGTCTATCCCGATTCACTGGGTTTGTTTTAAAAACAGATTCTGATTCTCCCAAGATTTCATGAGTGAACTCGTAACGTACAAAATCTCTGTGAAATAATCACCATACAATTGTATTGTTACCGTTGTAATCATTTATAAAATAAATCTATGTAGTAAAGATCAAAACTTACTTCATGACATAAAGTGAAAATCTTGGCAGGTAAACGTCACAGAAAAACTCTTTCTGTACATCATGACGTAAACGCATGATACTGTCGGATAATATGCTTAATCCAGCAATAGTGTTTCCACAAAACTAAGAAAGATAAAGGGTATTGAATAGTATTTAATAAGATTTATCTTGAACTAATTAAATGCAAAAAAAGCCTTTCAGATAATGGGAGAAACTCACCCGAACACTGTCAATGTGAGGTTTAATTATTCCCTTTTTAGCCAGATCCAGAATATGCACTAACTTCAACTGAGGTACCTCTGGCGGAAAACCCAAAGCTCGGATGCGATTAATTATCACTTGATTCTTTTTATTCCATCGACTTCTTTCCGTCTCTCGATACTCATGAATAGCCTGATAATAATATAAATCTCCGAATAATTTCTTAAGTGGCTTTTAAAGTTAAATGTCAAATTTTACGAATAAAATTAACTAACATCGTCCCAATGAGAGTTTTCATAGTGAAGACGGCTGATGTAAGGCTCTATTTCTTTCATAAGCGCATCCTCTTCTCCGGGCGAAACAAAATTAGGATAGACTAGCATCGTTTGGACAAATTTTTTCTTCCATTCTTCACATTTGTCAAGAGATGGGCTTAGGTCAAAAAATTTGTAGACGTTTTCAGCATCACTTTTCGGTGGCTTCTTTTGGGTATCGCCACCTAAGTCTACTTTTTGTTCTTTGCCACTCTCAGAAGTCAGTCTTATGTCTCCCTCCGTAAAGTTATTTCTTCCGCACCAGAAATTCCGCAATAATAAATTTGATCTTCGTAAAAAATAAAACATTTTTCTTTCAGGTAACAATGCAGCTCGGAGAGACTTCTGATACGCCCATAATCCGACACGACCTCCCATTCTTATTAGTTGATGGCGACTACCAAATTTTTTCAACAGCCAATATATCTTCAGTATTCTCTCCCACTTTAAAGACTAGTCAATCATCTGTCAGCATAAAAGGAACATTTAGTTGGTATTTTGAATTAGGAAATTATTTAATTTTAAATTTAATTTTCATCCGTATCAATTATTATGGTGACATTTTATAACAAAATAAATTATACACTACGGTGTATGCCGCATGCATTGTGCAAAAAGTTAGCCGGTATTCTAACATCCAATAATGAAAATAATTCTTGTAAATTTTATTTTATGTGATAACTATCTTACCGTGTTAACAGAAAAAAATTTGTAAGTTAACAATCTTCAAGTAAATTGAGGATTAAACAATTAAAACAAAACAATGTTACTCAGTTTTAAAAATTCCGAAAATAATACCCGGAAAAGTTTTTGTTTGTTAGTTTTGAAGTTGTAAATGAAAATCCCTATGTTAAATTTTACCGCTTTAAAATGTTTGATTTTAGTTTCGCAGCAGTTCATGATTGTCAAGTAGTATTGCATTACCCTACTACACACGCAACAATCGCAAACTCAGTTATCTCAACATTTATGATCCATGTATTACAAAGTAGATGTCTACTAACTAATTAAATTATCTGCTTTCTATTGAAAATGTTGATTTTAAGAAAAATAAAATATATTTTGAAAGGCGGAGAAGTGATGATTAGATACATTTAAAATTGAGATTGAAGCTTGAAAAATTAACTTTTCATTGAATTGAACGGGGACAAAAACTTCAAAATGTCAAATCAAAATTACCAATGAGATTATACATAATGGGTACAGTTACTTTTATTTTACATCCATTATGCGAAATGCCGTATGATTCTAAGGTTAAGATAATTTTATTAGTTTCACTAGAAATTTTACCTAAGCCAGTCGATTTCCTGTTACTTTACATTACATTTCTGAGTACTTAGGACTTGTATTGTATTACAATTAATATGTAAATGCTATGTGTATAAATCTGTACTTCGTCTACTATTTTAGCTCACTCGTACGCACAATAGGTAAAATATTGGAATATAATGCGTAATAATATTAAAAGAGTGTGATATGCAAAGTAGAGTAATAAATTGTGAAATGCGGTGGAATGTTGAGTTTTGAGAGCACGAGATTTTATTTAGCAAATAAGGGAGCAATAGGAAACCCTAAAGTTTCCCGGGAAAGCAAACCTCGGTCCGACCTCTGTCGACTTTCCCCTCTAATTTTCTCCACTTGCCTGACTCCAGGAGTAAAAGTAAATAGTAGTATCATACGAGGATAGCGAGTAATACATGTATCATGTCTTGTCTATCCAAAAACATCTTTCTCTGCTGGAAAGTAATGGTATAACCATAATATGAGCCGCACAGATGCTGGAATTTGGTAGTCTTCTGTCCTGGAATGAGGATGGAGGGGATCAAAGACAAATAATATAATGTTATAGTATATAAGTGTGTGTATGTATGTATGTTTTGACAATCTGTTTCTATATCCATACAAAATAATATTGTATGTGATCGTTAGGTAAGTTGTAAGTGTTCTCGTCATCGCTTAGCCTTGTTGTTGTCCTTGTACCTTAAATCCTTGGACCCTTATATTACCCAATTCTGTGCAATTTCCCTTTCCTGGACAATTGGATTTCCTCTTGGACACTTCAAACATACTTTCTCTTCATCCAATTCCTTTCAAACATAAACATTCTAAATCACACTTTTTCTACACTTCTGCTATAACTCTTCGCTGTCTCTCTATATTATTACTCTTGCACAAATCCCACATTAATAGTGCTAGCCCCGCAAATATATGTCAACATTTTAAATACGGAATTTATCCAATATATATTAATAGTGCCAAACTGTAAATCCTGTGCATACATGTGTAATTTAAGTAATCTAATACTAATTTATAAATTGTTAACCTAGTAGTGGTGTGAAAATATATATAAAGTTAATTGAAATGCACTAAATTTATTATTTTCTGAGTTTACAAAAAAATGTGCACATTTGGTGTTAATAATAATTAGTAGAGAAATATGGATAGTAGATTGTAATGGGAATATGTTTCATAGATTTATATAACACACACATTCACGTCCTACATAGTTCATGTATGATTGACAGTACGTTACCACTTTTTAAACCTATAAGCTCAAGAACCATAAAGTATTTCATATATCCCTTCATAAGATCTTAACTTATGCAATTATGTAACTCAGTCGTGTAGTTAATTACAAGTGAGGCAAATTGTAGAATTGTAGTAAGTATATTCAAAGATGAAATTGTGATATATTTGTATGTACATAGAACTATAATTATGCTTGTAGTGACATAAGAGATTTTAGTAGGGCTCAACAATAAAAGACATTAGCAATAATATGAAGGGATTATTTAATTTTTCCTTGTACTATTTAGCTCAAGAAATGTAATATTTGCCTGTATCACATTGTTAGAACTACAAAAGATATTTGATGAGAAGGTGACAAGTAACAGATCGACTTAATTGACTTTGGCCTTAATTTTTAGTGATAATTTTAGTATTGTACAAGTAATAAGGATAGATTCAGTGAGATATGTAACGTAGTTATTAAGCATTGCATTAGAGTAAAATTAGTAAATTATTTAAGGTAACTTATTGTATGATAATACGTGATATGTACACAGCTACGCCAAAATTTGCCATAAAGTAACGAAACAGCGAACTAGGTATTTTTCCGTACGCAAAGGATGCTGAAATAGTTTATGCAATAATAATAGGTTTATTGTGCGACTATCATTTATAGACATGGTCATAGCTAATAAAACAGAACGAGTTTATTTCCATCGCCATACAAGTGCCATTTGTACGGCTTCGTTTGCGTAAATCTCCTGGAATGGAATTATTTACAGTTTCAGCAAAGTACTGTTTGTCCTTGGAAAAGGACTTATCCAAGTGTACATAAATTAAATGAAACTCCAGTGAAATGCATTTTATTACTAGCAAATTCAGAATGACAAGTCAAGGAATTATTTATGTGTACCGTGAATAAAGCAAATAATATTATTATTCAAGTTTAAGTCGCACTGGACGGTGAGGGGACTTTTAATTATTGCTTCAAAACTGACTGGAGTAAAGTGGTTTAATTGCCAAGTATGTACAACTCATGAATGTGCCAAATATTTGCCAATGTAATTACAACAGACACATGAAAATAGCGAGGAAACTGCAGATATCTTCATTTCTCTCACTCGCTCTACCTTCCTTAACTCAAGCACAACTGGGTCGCAGATTAAATGCATCGCTCTCTCTCATGGGTTTATGATCTCATCTTCTGGATGTAGAAGTACAATGGAGTAACTCCAGCACTATGTAAGTAAACTATTTTCTTTATGCATTCTATTGTAGCTTTTTAATCGCTTATGTACTACTACAGCAGCCCAGAAACAACAAGAAAATATAAACTTGAGACTATCATGGAAACAATACATTTCCAGTTTACTAATTTAATGCGTTTTGTAAACACTGAGATGCATTCAAACACAATAGCCAGATTAAAAAGGATTAAAAAGGATTACATAGTCATGCTAATGGTTCATTCTTAATGACACTCAATTATTGACCTTTGTGTCACATTTACAACTACAACTTTTAGGGAAATTGGAAATGAACACAAATTTATATTAATACTATTGATGCATAATCTTGTTAGAATTTATTTCCTATCAAATTAATCCCTTTCGTTAACACAAATTAGCTAAATTATTTAGTTATTTTTTTCTGATTGCATGCATGAACTATCAAAATGTTAATGAGGTGAAATAATTTTAAGCTTATTAGTGGGTAATGATATTATAGTGTTTATGCATACAACTTAAAGCCCTACCAAAGCATTCCCAATTTTATTGCGCCCAAAAAAGGAGCATTCTAAAGTGAAGATAGTCAGTCATTTGGAAACCTAATAACTGAAAGTCAATTGTATTGATTAAAGTGGATCTGCAATTTTTACAGAAAATAGAACGAGATCATAATTTACGCCCGCACAGATAAGCTTATTTAAAAAGTCTTGCTCTCAAAGGTTTTTCGGCATGGAATACTTAATACATTAAAGAATTGATTCAATTACTGAAATCAGGATTACAGGTATGGTACATCCTTAAAATTAAGATGAGTCCGTAGTGGCAAAATATGCAAAGAAACTATTTATAGTAGATTTCTCTCTCACTTTATACAAAAAGAGAAAAATAAAAGGAAAATTTAATTGCCTGAGAAAAATCTCCATGTGGTATTTTTCCATGCAATACTACAAAAGAATTCCCCCACAATTTTTCTGTTTTCATCTTTATTTCAAATTTAGTTTAAGCTAGTAATAATTTTACTTTAATTATAGCTTCTTTTGAAATAATTGAAGTTCATCAGGATTGGTGTTCGTGTAGAATGGTTTGGCAGGGGTCAAAGAGTAGGCGTTAAACAAAAAGTGTTTCAGTACAGAAGTATTCTCAGTTTTTTTCCGTGCTAAATATTGCAAATACGGGTGTCGAACCCAATTGGATAGATTTTCGGTTCTGGTACTCTCCACCGTATAAGAGCGTAGTATATTATGCAAATGTGTGTATTTACTATATCTGTAGTGGAATGCCTTAGGAGCGGAGTGGTGTAATAATGTGCCTAGCAGCGGTATAATATTATTATAGAGATCCATTCTTGGTTATGTCATAGTCACAGTATAGCAGACAAAATTACCAGAATTGACTCTTCGACTAACTGAAACTGAACTAACTAATCTTAGCTCTCTTTCTGTCTACTGCACGTGCTGCAATGATATGAGATGGTTTTTTATTTTTTGCGTTTACCATGGATGGGCCCGAAATAGATATCTCTGCAGTTCAGATGCTACTCCTGGTTCACTCACATAGGTAGCGAGCATCTATGCGAACTACGGGCTTCTGCAGAAATATATTTCAAGGCATTATGGAGAAGTACCGGCTTGCTAACAACTGAAATATCCGAAGAAATTGACGCTCATCTGCTAGATTGGAACCAACTTGACAGTATATACCACTCACCTGCACCTTTTAACTCCTTTTAAGCTCCACATGGGCTACATTTTCTCGCAATCTTGACTTTTTATGCCTAGGTATTGTAATTCAAGTCATACACAAAATAATCTCAAAATTAAGATTTGCCTTAATTGCCAAAAAACACGATACCTTTATGCCCATCAAAGAAAACAGTATCTTTATAGTAATCTTCTTGTGCTATTACAAGGAGTCACTGCTGTGGTATACAATATCAAGGAAATTCCTTGCAACTATTAAAAAACAATCGAGGCTGAAAAAGTAACTTCCGCTCCTAAAAGGAAGCATCAACAAACATACATCAAGTATAGTATTGCATGGGCATAGGTATTTATATTTACGATCCATGTTCCATTGATGATATAAACTTTTGTTAGTAATCGAGGTGCATCTAAAAAGTGCATTAAATATCATAATTCACTCTCAACTTGATTTACTAACTCAAATAACTCACTGCAATTTTTTACTCTGAGTGCAGAAATGAGCAAAAGGTACGCAGCACATAAACCACTTCCAGATTTGCGGATTAATAGTCACGCTTTATGCGTAGGTATCTCGGCAGGACTCTCTCAAACGGAAGTTGCTGTTAAAAACATTATCATCCTAATATTTTTAACAAAGATAACGTGGCAAGAAATATCAAGAAACATATGCATAAACAGTATCTCTTACATTGAAAAATACTTTTAATCATTTTAGTGTATACAGATAAAAGGAAGGAAAGGAATACATTTAAATAAATAAACTGTCTTCTTCCACCTTTATTCCGCAAAGACTGAAAACTAGGGCTAAAATGTCCTAAAATGAACAAATTACATTATTATAACAAAAAATAATACTTCAGTGCAGTATCATTTACTTAATTTTCTTTAGCATGAAATATTTAATAAAATATATATAAATTATGTTAAAAACTAGGCCCCCAGTACTAATGCTGAATTTCAAAATGATTAGGCATATTAACAATGTTTATATAATTTTCGAAATAAGCTAATGTTCATTCCTTCATTCATTCATTGGACTATTATCATGAAATACAATTGTCTATACGCGCATGTGCATTGCAACAAAAATCATCATTTCCCATTCCCATGGCATAGATAGATACTTACGACGTACACGTATGAATAAACATTTTTATTTAGATACTAGTGAACCCAGCTAAGGGGCAAATCTAGCACTGAAAAGAAATTCAGCAGGCCACCCATCACAGTAATAAAAACATCCCATTAGGTTATTATGTTAATTTTGTAAATACAAATTATATTTAAATTAATATACTTTTATTTTCTACAGTGGTAAGGCTGTATTGAGGGGGGCATAGGGAGCAGCCCCCCAAAATCCAAGAAAAGGGAAAATTTTTTCTCAAAATACCCAAATATTTCGCTTTAGGCTATTTTTGACTCATTTTAAACAAAATAAGCCAAAATTTTTCGCGATGCCAAATGCATATAAGTGTATGACGTCATTGCCCCCTCCAAAATCGACTTCTAAATACGGTGCTGTACAGTGGTTGGAAAAATTAGCTGCAGCCCCAACTTCCTGATAAAAAGGAATTTCCTACACCAAATTAATAACTGTAGTTCGTAGCATCAAATACAGGAAACAATGAAAAACTCTATTTTCGAAAAAACTCCCACAAAACCAAAACGTTTCCCATTCAAAATCAAATAAATAAGATTCCCCGTGGGATTTTGGAAAACCGTACAAATCCCATGAGTACAAACTTACGAATAAATATTTTATAGAATAAATCGTGGCTCTGGCTCCCAGTACTGTTATTTCATTCTACAAAAAGATGATCCAACTGGCCCAATGGAATCAAGAGGGTAGTAAAAAGTATACCCAGCTCTACTAAAAATATTGAATAAGTCTGTCGATATAGCAGAACCAAGTTGGATTAGGCATTTTGACATACTATTTAATAAGGCACATTACGATTATTACGAAATGTCCCCTTTCGCTAATCATTCCCATTCCATCACCCCTCACCATTCAACCTTCTTATGTAAATTTCTATTATTATTTTGATGTTATCGTAATAATATGAAACGACTCATTTCGGTGGTTTAGAGGAATTGGGCTTGCGCATTTCGCTTTTTTTTGCTTTTAAGGAGCCTGCATATATTACGTGTGCAGTTAATGGGAGGAGGAGGTATTCAAAAGTGTTGCAGTCAGCACTTGCGTTTCACATGGTGGGAGTGGGTTTTGCGTAACGTAATATATGCAAGTTTCCTTGGTTCTCCCTACCACACGTACAGACATAGACAGGTAAATTTATTGTTTTATCAAGTCTGCGATTATATATAGAGATAGAAGATAGATAGATAACGTCAAAAACCCGAATAAATTAGCTAATCATTGTTATGGAATAGCATTTTTGTTAAGGGAAGGAGAAGATAAACTTTTGAAAATTCTTTGACTTTGCATGGCCTTAATGGGCTAAGCATGTTGCTAATTACCTAAATAATGTTTTTCCATTAATATACAGCTGCATAAATTATAATTTTTTAGAGAAAGTTAACTTCTCGAAAAATGAACCGAAAAATAAAAGATTGCTACTTCCGAATAATGTTTTACTTTCATAAAAAGGCCATACAGCTTCAATTTATCAGTAAAAAATCAACTACTCCGAAACGGAGTCATTAAACGACAATCCACCTAATGAAGTGGTAGATGAAAATTTCGCCTATCCGGCAGTACCAATCTTTTATTAGGTTCATTTTTCAAAAATTTTATCCAATTTTTCTAAACAATGCTCAAAGATAGTTGGACGGGACATGACTGATAGTGGGACACATTACGGATAACTTTGCCTGAGAACTCGTAACTTAATCTGAGGATGACTAAAATATTCTAACTTAGATAAGTAATGCAAGCACGTATACAGAACTGAGTTTCGGAGGGGGCTAGATTTCCAATGCAAAAATTTTTAGCATTTTTTAACGAAAATGAGTCAAAAATGGCCTCAAAATGGCAAATAATTGCGCGGAGGGCGAAATTTTTTGCTATTTTGAGAAAAAATTCCTTTTTTTGGATTTCGGGGGGGGGGGAGTTAAGCCCTTAAAGCCCATACCTATACGTCCTTGATATAATGATTTACTTTCCTTACTTATATTTACACCTGGTAATTTTGTAGGGCATTTTCTAAAATTAATTGTGAAAGTATAGATGATGAGATTTAATTTCAATTTTTACATATATATATGGGTTATATATAGGTGACTGTAAGAATTGTAGAAGACTATGAAAAAATGAATAAGTACATGACATTGCTTTCAGCCTACATTATATAGAGCATCAAAAATACTAGGACTAGGATTGGGTATTAGATTGTATTAGTAATATATTCTCATTGAAAGTATATTTTGACCTGGCACTGGTGTGGGCTTCAGTTTGATGATGAGTTGCATCTGTGGTCTCGGTTTCACCCTCCTCCTTCTGTCCTTCTTCGAGAAAAATTCTTTTAATGGTCCAATGCAAATGCAAATCAACTGTAAATCTATCTCCGTCTTGAGCAAATAGAAAATAGAACTCTCCTGCAATGCTATAACTCATCGTACATTGATCAAAGAAGTCTTTACAGATACTACATCTACTTCACACACTTTGAATACTAGTTACTAGATAATCTATAATATTCTTAGGCGTGTAGCAGAATGTTCACTATTTATAAGGTATAAGTATAAAGGAGTGATTGTGACAGATAATGCACCTGTGAGGTTAATGAAGCTTACACATAACACCTTCCAGCCTGATGCCAATGCCATAAAATTTAAGCTATATGAAATTCCCGAACAAGATGGTTATAAGTATTAAGAAAAGGATGATCTACATTAAATGATGCTATTTTCCACTTACCCATACATGAATATTGTAACACTAAAAGACCATGAATATTATATTATGCTTAATATTAAAGTACCTACCGAACAATCTCTATCTCTATATAATAAACACAGAAGGAAAAAAACTTACCAATCTATCTATGTAACTATGTATGTCTGGTAGGACAGCCTAGGGAACCTGCATATATTGCGTAACGCAAAACCCACTCCCCATGTGTAACGCAAATGCTGACTCCAACACTTTTGAGTACCTTCTCCTCCCATCAACTGCACACGTAATATATGCATGTACCTTAGAAGCAAAAAAGCAAAATGCGCAAGCCCAATTCCTCTAAACAACCGAAATGAGTCGTTTCATATTATTATAACATCAAAACAATAATTGAAATTAACATAAGAAGGTTGAATGGTGGTGAGTCGTGATTGGATGGAAATGATTAGCGAAAGGGGACATTTCGTAATGATCGTAATGTGGCTTATTAAATAGCATTTGAAAACGTCTAATACAAATTGGTTATGCTATATCAACAAATCTAATACATATTCGCGTTTTATTTCATTTTTTTAAAATAAATAAATACACTAAATAACATCCATTTCTAAAGAAAATGGATACAAATTTTGACAGGGACCTAAATTTTTTAACTTTAATCTGTATCTGCTAAATTGTTTTTAAAAATCAAATTCAATTCTCTAAATTTATTTAATTACAGCCGCAAACAACTTGATTTCGCCAAACTCGAATAAATTTACTATTCGAATTTTTACAACATTTTCGAGAAATAGAACTCACGAAAATGAAAATAACATACAATTTAAACCCTCAACAGTTGAACTTGTTTTCTCATGTTATATGTTAAGTCTTTGCAATATTTTTTAGTAGAGCTGGGTTTACTTTTTTACTACCCTCTTGACTCTTGATTCGTTTGGCAGTTGGCTCACCTTTTTGTAGAATTAAATAATAGTGCTGGGTAATTAACTTTTCTTAAAAAATATTTATTCATAAGTTGTACTCATAGAATTTGTACGTTTTTCCAAAATCCCAGGGGGGATCTTATTTTTCTGATTTAAACGGGAGCTTTTTGACGACTTTGTGGGATTTTGTTTCAAAAATGGAGTCTTTCATTATTTCCTGCATTTGAAGCTACGATGTACAGTTAATATTTTGGTTTAGGAAATTCCTTTTTATCAGGAAGTTGGGGCTGCAGCTGATTTATACACCACTATAGAGGTTAAAGTATTTTAATTTAAATATACTTTGTACAAAGTTAACAAAATAACCTAGGTATATAGATTGGTATGTTTTCGAAATTGTTTTTATTACTGTGAAGAAGGGTAGCCTGCTAGCTGCTGAATTTCTCTTGAGTGCTAGATTTGCCCTTTAGCTGGGTTCACTATATTATAATATAATCGTATATTTTAAAAAATCCATCTATCTATGTTTCGTAGAAGAGGCTAGGGAACCTGCATATATTACGTAACGCAAAACCCCCTCCCCAAAGTGTAACGTAAGTACTGACTGTAACACTTTTTGGTACTTCCTCCTCCTCCCATCAACTGCACACTTAATATTTGCACGTTCCTTAAAAGCAAAATGGGCATGCCAACTTCCTCTAAAAAACCGAAATGAGTTGTTTAATAATTTTGTAACATCATATAAAAATTTACATAAGTTGATTATTGGTGATTGAATGAAAGTGATTAGTGAAAGGGAACATTTTGTAATGATCACAATGTTTTATTAACTTTATTAACCCCCTTGATTGCAGCCCGCCAGTTTGCACACTTTTTTTAGAATTAAATAACAAACTGGTTAACATGATGACCTAAATTAAATACAGACGACTGTTTTGGAATTGTTTTTGTTACCGTGATGGGTGGCCAGATGAAATTTCCATGACTTACTGAGTGTTAGGTTCGCCCCTTGGTTGGGTTTCGTGGATAACTATAAACTGTATGCAACGACACTTTTCTCGAGAAATCACATTTTCCACCTAATTACGAATATATTGTAAACAACATGTACAAATAATTAATTTCAGAACTTATCTTCCAATATTTTACATTATAAATAATGTTTGTATCATAGGTGTGTAAGGATGTAAATATTTTAGGACAAAAAAGGGCAAATAAATTATGAAGCCTTGAATTAGTGAGAAATAGTGAGAACACAGGATAGAAAGGCGAAGCGACAGGTAGTTATTTTGGAGTAAATGCCCTGGTTCCAGAAAAACTTAGGTATTTGAGGCTATTGTCACTTGCCTCCAAAGCTAAGAAAGCTGGTCCCGACTTCATGGTCATCGACGCACCATTTGTAAACCCTAACATTGGGTTTTGAGTACTTTTTGATCGATGGATCCCGGATGGCCCAGTCCTGTAATTTAGAACACCTTAGATTAAATTGCATCCATCAAAATCAATTGTAATTATAAACTGTAAATTAATCATAAATAAAGAAAAACGCACCCTTCAACAATAACAGACGATGATCCACTTACAGGTGACGATGATGAAGTCGGTCTAGGACTGTAAAATATTATAAACATGAAACACTATTGTATATTACTATTAACACTACTATTATTATTATATTAATATACTTTTATATATTTTATATATATGTACACTATTATATAAATATATACACTGATATACTATTACAATTATAAACACGAATAGTATAAATACAATTTAAAATGGATACCCCAATAAATAAAAATATTTAGGTAGGAAAAGATAGTAAATATTGAATATTATTATGGTCATCAAGATTAGTATACTCTTACCTGTCTGAAATATTGGTGGCTATGGTGGCCTTTGAATAGTTGGAATAGGGAAACATGACGATTGTATGGTAGTTGTCTCAGTGGAAGAATTATATGAATTCGATTATTCGGATTTCCTCGTTGTGAATAGTGGTAAGATCAAAGAAGTATTTCTACTTTCCTATTGATATTGATGATTGATAATTTTCGTTAGATGCAGGAGGACAATGTAAGAGCAACAATATAAGACATAGGACATAACAATATAGTGCAGAGTAATGTGCAGAGGATAAGCTCACAGCCACATGCACATGGGTATTTTATTTAAAAGATATTTGAATAGCACATAAAATGCAACCAATTCACTCCATCCTTGGTTACATATTATTTCTTAACACAAATCTACTTTATATGGCAAATGGATACTCTCGTAATACACGAAACTAGTAAATAGTAATAAACAATAATGTCCCACTGAAAATTCGCCGATTTTGGTGTCAAGGCTCATTCCATTCGAAAATATTTCTAATTTGGAAGGGCCTAGCGTAACGTAGTAGGGTGTTATAAGTTTTGTTATATTTAGTGTTCTTTGGGTGCGCTGGAGTTAGGCAAAGTGACAACAGTAAGTGGCGCTCAGGCCAAGCGCATTGTCCACTTGCAATCTTGTAAATACTGCCTGAATTCAAAAAACCGTTGTTCTAAAGCCAAAGCATTCCTTATTGCCGGCCATTTAACGTACCAAAGAAACGTATAAAATAAATTGTTTTTGATACATACACCAAAATAAAGTAAATCTAGTATTAAAATGATTAAAATGTTGAAGGTACGAGTTCCTTAGGTCATCCATTAGTATTAATTTAGTACACCGAAAAGTATGGTAACTGAGAACCTTGAGAAACGCTATTGTTATGGGATCGTACGATTTACCTTGTATTTATTACTTAACACTCAGCAAACTCAGCATTGCTTTTCGGTGTGAAATCAACGATTTCAATGCAAAGAAAGTATTGTCTATTCTATTTAATTGGTAATGAAAAAATGAAAAATGTTTACTGCAATTCTATGTGATTCGTTTTTAAACATGTCTCCCCTTATTCCGATTTAAAGTAATAGACTCTTTAGGCAAATAAAAAGCTTTTACCTATAAATATTAATATGGTATTTAAATTGATCTTGGTTTGGTAGCAAAAAAAATTGTGCTACATATAAATAAATAATGAGTATGACTATAGTCCATTGAGGGTTTCTATCAAGGTAAGCAGCCTAGATTTTCACAAATTATAACGATTAAATATATTGAATTGAATAGAAGGTAGCAGAGTGTGAATGGTCAGCTTCATAAAAGAAGATAAAGTATTCTTCTATCGTGAGTATACTACAAATATGGTGTTTAGCGAGGTATCTGCTTGGTTTTACTATGCAATAGGCATAATATTTACGGAGGGGGTAGTAGCAGGCAGACGGTTGGTCGGAGACCATGCAGATTGCATTATTATCATTATTATTATGTATTACTATTATTATTATTAGGAGAAGAAGAAAAGGAGGACCGAGAGAGATAATAATGTGCATTGCTGAGTATCAATAGTTGAGTTACTTACGTGCAGTCAGGTAATCATGTAACGTAGGCACCTAATGAGAATACAAATGAAGAGAAAAACATTCTTGGGTGCTAAGAACGTTGGTTGCTTCAGCTATAGAGAGATATAATTGAGATTATTGGTATTGGCGTCATGCATGAAACCAGACTGGAGAGATGAAATGAGCTCGACATGAAGTCAAGTGGCTATAGGTGTCATGTCAAGTCGACTGTTTAGTCTCCCTTCTCTCCTTACTATCATTATTGTTTGTTCACCAGTCTATCTGCAATATCACTTCGTCCCATGAAAAAATCTAAAATTCTTTTCATTCAGTATCAACCTATAATATTAGAGCAAATAGATACATCTGTACGAAACAACCTCAATCTTATACCTACTTAGACGCATCTTATCTATATACGTTTAGTTCAGCTGCCTCAGCTCCACAAACCAGATACGATTCGTAATAATATGCATCGTATTTGTATTACTTATATGCTTATCCGCAATTCTTCTAACTGACCTTGCTAATCATATTGAATTTGAGAATAACCCTGACAAAGCATGAGCAGGTACATAAAGACATGCTGAAAAGTTGAGAGTTGACAATCATGACATCAGGAATAAAAGTAATCTGCGTGTACATGCGTCTGAGAAATTATTCTGTGTTTTCATGCATGCACAAACATCCATATTTGCTTAGGCTCCTATCATCTTTATTATGGCATTGTTGAAGTCACAAAAAATAAACAATACAAAATATTAACAAGTGTAGCACTATAAATATTATCTGTACAATAATTATGTCAAGTGTACACAGTGTATAGTATTTATTTATTAGTTGTTCAAGCATATGTAATGAAGAGTAATAAGAAATGGAAGAGATAAAGTTGCACTCCTGTAATTTAATATCATTTTCAAGCAGAAAAATTCCCTGCCCTTTAAAAAGGATAACTTTCCAGTTTCATTTTTAAAATCACCAATTTAAATAATTCTTATTTGTTGTAAGGATGAAATCACAGGCATTATAGTGACAGGGTTTTAGTGCATAATTGTTCAGTCATGGTAGTCAAGTCTATACATGTATGAACGCCCGTTTTTGCACAATCCGCTATTAAAAACCATACAAGTGGACATAATTTAATTATAAAATTCTGTAGGTAGCTACCTGGTACAACAGGATGTACATAAAAAGTGAATTCGTACCATTAGTTTAAATAGCACTTACATCCCTAGATAAGACATCATTCTAGATACACAAGATAATTCCAAGGAAAGGAAATATTTCAAGATAAATGTAACACATTGAGTGAATACAAACGTTGTGTTAAATAACTCGTACGCATGTTGCAAATGTGTAACTGCGAAGGTATCTGCAAAAGCATGGCTCTACTATAAAATTTTAAGAGAGAATTAAAGGCACCGATTTGCAATTTTCATTAAGTGGAAAGAGATAACAAAATTACAATCGAACCGTAACATGTAAATGGGTAATATAAACTTAAAATATTACATGCGTACGTAGCTATATGCTATAGGCTTGTTGATACACACAATCTATTACTATTCCCAGAAAAGAGTATGAGAGCACAAGGTGTGTAGTTTGCAAATGCAAATGATACGGAGGATGCTTTCAAAGCGATTTTAATACCTAGATTGACTAAAATAATTGTGATAAAAGTACAAGTTTCCTTTTTATAGATACCTGTTTTAAATACAATATTATGTCGAACACAAAGTGCATTCGTGATGCTCTCTGCAATTCCTTCAGGCTTTAGCATTCTATTTTTCATTCCACACGAGAATGTAACAAGAAACGAATCCTACCTTGTGTAATCGCACATTCAAACTATTGTTGTGCACAATATGCAATCTTTAATGCAAATTCAATACAAATGTTCCCAAAAATTTTGCTAATTAGCGCCTTTGAATAGATAACTTTCCCATATCACATATTAATCCAAAATGTTCCCGAATCCTGAGACGATATTGCTATACCTCATTTTTCAGAAATTATTAAATAGTGAATGTTTTTGCCTTTGGACGCTTAACAGAACATTTCAGGCTCGTTAAATTAAATTCTGGTCATGGAACTACCAGAAATAAACGTCACATCACACTTATGCATAATTGCTAGATAGCGTTGACTAAGGTGTATATTTGAATGTAAAATAAGTAGTAATACAGATACAGCAAAGCGATACGCAACAATTGAGTGAGGTTTACCAGTTCTGTAGGAAGAATAAATATATTCCTTGAATCCTATTTCCATATAAACGGAGAGTTGTTGTTTTCCTAATTTTATTGTTCACGTTCTCATGGTTGATGTGAAGTTATGCGTGGTGTGGTTGTTGGCAGAGATAAGAGATTTTAAAGGAATTTGGTGAAAAGTATTCGTGTTGATATGATGATGTATGCAGTTAGTGCAGCAATCTGTTCGGCTGTCAATTGCAGTGGAAGTGCATAAAGGGAGGAGGTTAGCCACGGTAGAGGTGAAGTGACAACAGCTCTTTTATTTACATAGCTACATTATTTAAATCTTGTGCATGCACTCTAATGATGGAGTCAACTCTAAAGCCACAGGGTGCTTGAGAGCGAGTGGCCAGTTCAACTCTGATAGACAAAATCGAAAGAGTTGACACGGGACAAGAAAAATATCTTCTTCCTCATACTATTTACATTGCTCACCAACTCATCCAGAATCCCATATACCTTTTATTTATAACTGTTTTTTCATACAGGTGTACAACCAAATCCAATACTGTCTGAATCTATCAGCATTTCCCCATTTTCTGCATTGGTATCTCATGTCAGTTACTCCCTTATTTAAGTAGTGTCATTGCTTTAGTAATATACTATCAACGAATCTTTTAAACCAGCTTCAACTCCTTTTTTCTGTAAAAATTAGTCATTTACATTGATGACATAAATGCAAAGTTATTTCTCCTGTTCAGAGCAAAGTACAATATACGTAGTGATATGCCACCAAAAATTTTCCATACTTTAGATATCGTTTGTTGCTTAATTTTTAACACAGACAATTTTCCCACATCGTCCATATGTAAAAACATATGTTATTTTAGTTTAAGATCTCATAAACTGACTGAGAAAACCATGCAGACCTTTACAACTCATCTTGGTTAGTCACAATGGTAACTTTTCTTAATTATCACTGGTAACGCAAATAACATTTTAGATATCTCTAAAATGTCTCTGATGAAAAACATCACATTGAAAGAATGTAATACTCTACACATAGAAATATATATAGAGTACTACTTTACAACAGTCATGTTATTACCAAAGAGCTTCTAATAATACACAGGGAAATAGAGCAAAAGTGGAGAATATTTTTTTATAACATTGATGAATAGCTCCGCCGTTAAACGGCGCGAAAATTTACCGATACCTACTAATACATCCGACAACTTCCGCCGTAAAACGGCGCGAAATTTTTACCATACCTACTGATGCATAATCGAAGACAATAGGGATTGATTTTTGTACCATTGAAAGGCATTACGGTTTTGACTCTACTTTACAACCTGCGTTGCCAACTCTCTGGTTATTACAGATACGACACATTATAGAAGTAGTTAGTATGTATTTTATTGTAGCCCCTTAGTGTTCCAGTTTTTGTTGTATTTATCCATGCCCTGTAGGTTTTTTTTTGAAATTGGTCTGTTCAGGAAATAGAAACATTGGTCATATTTTGGTTTGCTGAAGTCAATGTTTTATTAGATCTGCTGTAAATGCTGCAGTAGCTTGTAGGTATCGCAATTTAAATAGTATAAACGAGAGTATAGTTCTCATAGGACTCTTGGTATTGGTGAATTGGAAAAGTGAAATGAGAGCAGATCGGACTGACTTAAACATTTGTTTTGGTGTTAGTAACAAAGTAAATCAAAATCCTAATTGATGTGACAATAGTTGGTTTGCACTATCGAATTTTCTCTCAGCACAGATGTCTTTGTTGAATTCACATGACAGGGACATCAGCCACGAGTTTTGCTCACGTAGCAAAGATTTATAGGGTGTAGTAAACGTGTCGTCGCCAGCGAAACAAATAAGAAAGCAAAAATTTCAATAGTTGCTAGAAATAGGCAGGCTTTGGATTGGAATCTAAACTAATGCATTTCTACTGAGGATTGCATTTCTACAAAGCCAGTTAGGCAAGCCAAAAACTTGATACTGTAATAGTGTTTAGTATAATAGGAACGAACTATCAGCCTAACTCACATGCATAATCAGCCCGAATGAACCGATGGTGACCGAACTTTGTATTTTATTCAGCTTTACATTTACATACCTACTACAGAGTAACTAATAATGTAACTATATGCTCGCAATGCTACATAATAAGTAGGCATATAAATATACCTATTCTTACCTTACCACATATTATAGGCTAGTACAGATGAGTTTTCAGTATAAGTTACTATAAGAAGCTTTCTGTGTTGCCATTTGCCATTGACACTGACAATGAGCTTTATTCTGGTATCTGTACATGCTGTTATATGATGTTGGCAAAGCCTGTTTGTCAAGTTATTCTAAACAGTACAGAGCAGATACAAGAGAAACGTCAAATTTACAACGTAATTTAATAGTATACAAGATGAGAATAATTAAAAATTATAAACTGACGTGATGTGATGATAAACGACAGACAGAATGCATATTCGTATTCCAGTCGCTCCTTACAGATGCATAGAGAAGCTCTTAGGCCTTGTAATTCTAAAGAAGCCCAAGTCTGCTAACAATACAACTCTGTCTTGTGTACTCTCTAACATGGCCAGATGAAATGTTTAGCCACTCACACAGAAACTCACTCGGAGAATTCGCGATCAGAGCAGAATTTTAACTTACTCTCTTGACCACGCAAAGTTTCCCTTCCTAACCCTTCTGTGTATTTTAATAATCTGTCCAGAAACATCCCCTTCCAGCTCAATATTATTTATCCCTGTCACTTGGCATCCGATGTCCAGCATTCATCATCTTTTATATGGCCACACCCCCAATCACTATCAACGATACAGCTATTATTTATCTATAATACCAAGTATTGACAACTGCACACGTAACATACATTCGACTTCTAATTCCTAACAACTTGAGTGACATTTCATGGATTTCTTTTAGAGATTACACAAATGGACAACTGATCAACACTAAACAAATGCATTTTTAACCGGGTTAAAAACTTGCATATAACTTGCATCTGATTTTGTCCAAGTTCAAGTTTGAAACAGAGCACTATTTATCTAATCCTAGCAAAAACATTTTATTTAATACACTTATGCAGTTTCAATCTTAGTTCACTGCACATTTAATGAAATGTCCCTGTGAGAAAGCCATCATGGCCGTTTCCATATCTTCATTTATGCTTTACTTATGTACATATTCTCCACATAAATTGTCAATGATAATCACCGTCTTTTAGATGGTAGTTCATTAGAATACTTTGTGTATTTATTTATAGTGTGCATTTATTATATATAGTTGCAAATACTTAATTGTATTGTTTTGAAAATCATAATTAAGATTGGCCGAATTTCGTTTTCTTTTAAATGGTAAATCTACTTAAGTCAGTATCATAGTTTTAAAAATGTAAAATGCTTGTAGTGTCATCAACGGGACAAAGTGAGTTGTAAGGTTCATATGCAATGGACAGTGTAGGAAGACTGGGGCGATATTTACTGAACTGAGATTCACTACTAATGTAGCATTGACAAACAGACAGTTACTTGTTAAACTGTATTAATATTAGGTACTAACCAGTGCATGTAGACTATTAGTTATCACTTACGATTGTATATAATAGTCCAATAGCAAATACATGTTGGTGAGAGTGTGGAGGAGAGTATAGTGCAAGTAGTAGGACGAAGCGAAAGCCGAAGGAAACTGGATAGAAATAGAAGGATGTAGCAAAGTGGGGAGATAATAGAATACATTAGCGTTAATAATCAAGTGCAAAAGTGACTTTCTTCAGGGATGATGAGCAAGTGAGCTTGAGCCGGAATTCTTGTTCATGAATTGCACTGTTGTTAGTTGCATTTACTGTTGTCGAGTGGAATTGAATGTTATTTGAGATATGTATGCATTTAGTGTCTGTATTTTCTGACTGAAGTAGGTACACAGTTTATTTGATGGACTGTGTGTATGTTTATGTGGAGCTGGTACTTATAGTACGTAGGTTATCTAAATATCTGTAGAAGGATTGAGTGCTGTTGGCCAGTTGAGTCAGTTGAGTCCAGTCCGAAGAAACCAAGCAAAGAGTAAGCATCTATAAACTGTAAGGCTAATCTTTAGTAGAGATACGTGCAGATAGTTGCCAACTAACTTACCTGAACATAATAGAGCCGAGGAGAAGAAAAGAAAACAGAGGAGAGTGAGATCAGAGCAGAAAGAAGAAGAACCAGAAGTTACACAAAGAAGATAGGATTTTCTATACTTACATATCATATCTGTAGACGAGCCTCATCCATGTACTTATTTGCTAGACTAAACTCTAGTTAAAAAGTTACTACATAATAACCACATTCTGAAAACTTACGAGTGGATCGTATACTAACTACTTGGTACTAGATAGTAGTAGGGCCTGGCTTATACTCCTGCATAAGGATCAACAAATGGACGAGTGTAACCTCTTGAAGACTCTGATTATTACTTCTACAGACAGGGTTAGTATGTAGCACCTTGGTAGTAGAAAACCTCTGTCCATCAACACACACAGATACATTTAGCAAGAGATTTGCAGATCTTACAATAGAATGAATAGATAGAATAATATTTAAAACTCTGACTGTAGACACGTCTACTTCATATAAGTGTGCATACTAATATGTGGTTTTAGTGTGCTGTGCATTGAGATAATAGGAAGGGAGAAGAATATTTTACGTAACCTAGCCTAGCTGTCTTGTCTCAACAACTAAAGTCTTGCATTGCCGTATCCACTTGAAGATTTCTAGCTGGCGATGTTGTGATGTGACTTGATCTTGGACTAATACTTGGAATTATCTATACATACTACGAGAATAGCAGTAGTACCCACATTCACCGAATTTTCATAGATTCATCTCCTCTCTCTCTCTATGAGTATTGCTCAGTCCTAATTTATTGTTGGTATCTTCAATTGCGTCTAAGAAGCTATCTGGATGTATCTGTGTTTAACAGATAATAGAAGTGCACGCAGAAGGCAACAGCAGAGAGCGCACTGCTAACTATAAACATCCAAGTTTAGTTAAATTACTTGTGATGTTTAGCATGTAGGAAGGATTTGTGCATGCACACTCATTCGATTCCACACACGATATGTACTACTACCTAAGTTATCAGGGAAACATTAACATTTTATACTATTACATCACTTTCTAATACCTAAGGGTTTTGAGTGGGTTTGTATTTATAGGTACATAGAGGAGAGTGAAACACGTTTGAGTAGATATTTATATGTACATGTGGAGCCATAGTGAAGTCTCAGTCCTGTTCAAAGCCACTAACCATAGAATACACCTAGCTAAAGATAGTTACTCTCCTATTCACATAATATACAGCTACGTATATACATTCAGCTAAACAGAGAGAGCTACACATTAAGTAAGCAAGGAAACCATCTCTGCTTTCTTCATACGGAAAGATAGAGATACGGACTCATCACTTCTCTTTGCTCCGTTCGGTTCCTCCGACGACTTGAGAAATAACGGGAGAACTACGTTACTTTACTTAGCGCTTATATTATTATCGTCTGCAAGTTCTATTACACTCGTTCCTCTCGACATTAGCAAGTGATTTGACTCCCGAGTGCTACGCTATATACAAAATCCCTCTATTACCTTCATTTCTAAATACATACATACGGGCTGTGTAGATGTGCAAATGTACGACGGAGGAGATACTACATGTGCACACACAATGTACTTTGAAGAGTATTCCTGTGACTAAGTTCTGCAGAGTTGTAAATCCCATAGCTTTATATACAAACCGTATGTGCCCAACTAGCCCGCTCTCCATACCCGTAACTTTCTTCAGCTCAATTCTTTTTCCATCACATGAGTATTATGTAGCACATTTGGATATTATCTACACAGAAATGTAGCCAGCAGGAGTAGGTGCTGCTCTTGAAAAATTTCTATGAAGACTAGCTCAAGTCAGTCTGTCAGAGTGCGCTCAGCAGAGGAAAGGAAAGTCACAAAACAGCCAAGTCGAGAATTACAGAACCACATCTTCTGACTTACCTTACTGTTTCTGCCATTAGTCACATTGCTACCTACCTACACCGTGCCTTGTCTAAACCGAAACAGAACTAACTATTGCCTACCTAGAATATTTATAATAGCAACCTACCTATCTACACCACACGCTACAAGTTGCACGACACACTCCACTCACTTACTCACTCACTACTATACTATAGTAGTACATACAGAAGAAGAGTCTCAACTTGTCTTATTCGGTTCCGTTTCCTTCCCACCGGCACCGGCCCGGCTCACAATCAGTCCATGCACAACAAACACCGCATGAACACGACAATATCTTTTTATAGACACTTATTTGGAACTAATGTAGTCTTCACTTCTCTCCCTACTCCGGTGTCCAGACGTCATTAAACTACTCCAAATGCAAACTTATAAATACCGTGTTATTAAGTAATCTAACACTCAGGAAAGTGAACTCAATTAATACACCATCAATGAGATGAGCAATGATAGCTCAGTAGTCTAGTGCAAGTAGGTTGGTCCAGTCGTGTTGTGTCCGGACAGTATACTTACACAAGTGATTCTGTACTTTACTACATACATCGTAAGTAACTATAAAAAAGAACGGTGGATGTTGGTAGTTTAGATACTCTAGTTAAATCTAGTAAGAACTGTCTTCATTTACTTAAGTTAAGCAGTGTAAGTAAGAATTTGTAGGTAGTAGAAAGAAATCTTTTATGCTATTAGTCTACTACTTAAGTAATTTTAGTTGCTTCACACAAATTAAATACGTTCTTGATGCTAGACATCACTCTATATACAGACACTTTACACTAGACAGCCTACCTTCTACGGAGTATACTGGACTACATACATTATAGTAAAGTCTTACGCTATCAGTAGTAATAGTTACGAACTGGCTATACAAAAAGCGAGTTGCACTACATAGCAAGACTATAATACTAGTGAAGGTAATGTCTACAGTAATAATTATGGTTAGGTATATTGTAGTAGTAAGTTAACTTAGATCTTGTGTGTGCTCAAAATGTAATGTACTGTTGCTTATACCTACCTACTTACATAGAGAGATACATCCACTACTACTCTCTGGTCGTATAAGTTTGCGCCGTATGTTTGTCCGTCGGTCTCATCTTCTCATCTATATATTTCCTATAAGAACTTAGGAAAAGAATATCTGTGGAATATTCCTTTTGTTCGTCCTGACAATTAGTTCGAATTGTTAAGTTGCATTCATCCGAACTCCGAGTTGAGTTTGACTGACCTTACAGAGTCTCAAGTCTTTCGTCTCATCTTTTAGGAAAAGAGGCCAATTGTGTGGTGCCTGCCTGGTGCAGCCTTACTTAAGGAACTCCGACCATCCCTTACCTACTCCTCCACACGAACATAATAAAATACATTAGCTATTCGATTGACTCCTTCACATACTTGGTCAACAAAACTCGTTCCTTCCGACTTATATTACTCCTGTGAAAGTGTCCCGAAAACTTTTCCCAGTGTCCGGATTTAATTCATTCGTGACGGTTTCGACATGAGCATTTCTTTCACCCGAGTTTATCATGACACAGTTTCCGATCTCTAAGCAGCATTGGATTGCTAGAAATGCTCATAATCAACAAACTATTTTCTCACTGTGGACTTTGACTTAGTGCTGGGGTAAGTTAAGAATCCTTTTGTCGCTTTCAAAAACAAATCTATTCGAGCACTGACAACTAAATCTTACAATATTCAATACAGCTAAAATATATGTTTAGGAATAAAATAACTATATCTTTAAATAATTTTAACTTTTACGTCCTTAACAGTGAGCCATTGAATTTTTGCTCTTTACCAAGTTTTATACATGCGTTTAGTACCTTAAGACTGAATATGAAAACAACTGCAAAAATATAACACTTCTCTTATTACTTGTCTTTGTTTTAACTAGTAATAAAAATAAGGGTAAGGGTTGGGTAAGAAATGAGTTGCAAATGGAGCTTTGAAAATTATAAAATATTTTAAAACTGTAATGCTTAAAAATCCATAATTTACGCCCATAAGCATTCCATGTGTCAAGTTTTTTAGAACACATTATTAGTGATTTGGGTATACCACAATAACCGCACATGTAGCAGTTGTCAGCATGGAAAATATTAAGTACCTAGCAAATTCTACTTTAGAATCAAAAGCAATTCATATGGACATAATACACGCGACATTGTGAATTGAGCTCGTGCCGAATCCTTTATTTTTCTGCTTTGTTGGCAACTGTAGAATAAAACTTTCATTAAACCAATCTATCTCATCCCTTCTCTTACAATACAAATTACAACCAACATGCTAAATAAAGATACACTGACGAAGTACATAAGTGCATCTTTATAACTATTTGGCTTGTTACAGGAGAATAAAACATGGCATACCGTATCCATAATGCTAGTCATTTTCGACATTAAAAATTCTTATCATTAGTATAGTCAAACATATTTTTAGGCTTTATAAGTATTTATTTACTACAGTCCTTGAAATGTACTCAATGTGGGTTATCAATTGTCAAATATGAAATTTAGTAATAATAAAGCGATGAATTTCTAATGCAGGACTAATTTTTAAATTGGAAGTAGATTTGCATTTTTGCTATGATCACGGCAGACTAAGTATGTCGAAAAATTGCCCTACTGCATTAACACGTTTGTTGGTATGCGGTTGACAAATTTTAAAAGTCCAAACTTACTAGAGAATATGGAACCTGTTCACCCAGTGTAATTCACCTGCAACATTTTACATGCTGTATAATCTGTTGTGCCATACAGCACGTTTTTGTATAATGTGAGACTAACTTCTTGGTGCTTGGGTTGTTAGTTACTATACTAGTTAGTACGTAAGAAAAAGAAAAATGCAAGTTCCAGGCAGGTGCCTATAAATATAGAATATAAACAATGGTATGCATATTGCAATTGTAAAGTGAAAACGGCTTGCTTACACTAAGCCGAAGTCACAAGTATACACAACACCAACGGCTTTAAATTACAATGATTTCATGTGATAAGTATGTGTGTACAAAGTTGTAGTAAGTAGGATCATCACGTATAGCTCTTGCCCTTATCACTGCATTTACTTTACTATCAGTTGGATTGGAGTTAGGCATCTTCTCAAATCCATTACATTAGCATATCTTTACCGTACGGCAAACTTCCCCCGCCATGCTTATGCTGAATAATTTAATATTCTTGAAATGCCCATAATTTTCCTCTTACGGCCTCACTTCGTCAGATGAGAACACATAATTGAAAGTCAATGACTCAAGAGAAAATTTCTTAACTTACAGAGATAAGTATTATCTACTTGTTTTGCTAGCTAAACATGTTATACCATTTTTGTTTCCCTATCAATGGAACAACGCTTTTAAAATAATGTACTAAATAAAGAATTATTTCATATGCAAAGTATTTTGCAATCTATTGAAATATCACTATAGGAGAACAAAGTAATCTTCAAGTAATTAAAACTGTATGATGGCAAACTTGATAGCATTTTATGTTAGATTTACTAAGGCTTTAATTTGCTAGGGACTTTATTAAAATTGATATCTTAATCTTGAGGACGTTATGCATTTATTATTGTCGGAGGATTGATCAGAAAATTCAAGAGCTTATAACGACTGCCTAGAGAGTTAAATAAATTTCGCATCGGTTGTTGGCATATCATTGGAACTAACTTAATATTAGTGGTTAACTCTAAAGTGGAAACACTCGTCACTTGACTGATTTGTGTTTGTAGGCTATTTGTACATGTTCACTTGGCGTAGTGTGCATATTATTCCTGGAGGTACAACTTGGTACAAGAAAGTAAACTTATAGCATAGAACCACATAGAAATAAATAGTAAAGGGTAAAGTTGAGTCTATGTATATCTCTACCTTGTGTATGTGGATACCTTGTTTTCTCTCGTATGTTATTGCATTGGTTGATACTGTTCACTTGACTTCAGATTATTCAGAAGTCGTTTGCACAACGAGATAGTAAATAGGAACAGGAATTGAGGAGAACTACCTCTCAAAAATCGTACCTAAATTATTGGATTAAAACCCTATGCATACTTAAAATCCTCTTATTGCTTTTCGATTCCAATTACTTTAGCAAGGGAGGATACCTAACAAGTACAAATAAATGTTACGACAGATATTGCATCGGTCCTTAATTACGGAACTTTTTTATTAAAAACTCAATTTTGGGACTGATACATCTCTTCAAGCTCAAATACACTTCAGATTGATTATAAAAATTCATATTTCTATTTATTTCCTGAACTAGGAAGTTGGTAATCATAATATTGTGATAATGATATCAATTTTAGTATAAGCACGGAAGGAAAGAATGTAAAAATACATATAGATGGACAGATTGAGGGAAAGACCCTTGCCGAAACTCGTTAACTTTTGTTTCTGGACCAGGACTGTCTTTGTACATATTTTAGTAATTTAGGATAATTCTGTGCAATGGTTTACTCAGTTGGAAAGCGGAATGGCATTATTATGAAAAGTTGCTTCACGTTGCGAGCTCTGAATTTCTTGGTTGGACTGTGCAAACATATAATGTCGTAAATAGCAGAGTGGAAAGGGAAAGTAGGGGGACCTAGTGAATTATTATTATTGTTATGATAATTTCACCCGTAGCAGAATATCCCCTCAACAATCAGTGATATACCCTATAGACAGTAGTAACTTAAACATTCAAATATATTTAATCTAGTCACTCATTATTTTGCACATGAAATTTTTTAGTAAGACGGGAGACTGCACAATCAGCATATTTAGTATCAGAGTTCTAACGATAACTGATACATATATAATATAGTAGTACTATATGAAGAGGTAAGAATATACATGGACTTACACTTTTGAAAAATTGTATGTCTAGTTTTAACTATAACTCTCCTATTACTTTGACTAAATTGAATTAAAGGAAAAAGTAGCCTTTGAACCTATGCCATTAATATCAAACTAAAAATAGAGATGCTAGATGCTCTGAGGTGACATGGATTAATTCATCTTGCTGAATACCTAAACTGATATATTTATTTTCTTATCGATTCAGAGCACATGCAGACACTCTAGTGCCCATTTATATTTATAATTCTGCAGGAAATTTCATATCTAATTTATAGTCTTATTTAAGTTGCCTCAAAGTTACAAAATAATTCAACGAAAAATAAAAGATAGCATCAAGAATTTTCTGTTTGTCAGGTTTCTTCGCAGTAAATGGCTTTAAGGATTCAAACTGATTAAGTTCCCTTTAGGGGCCAATTATTAATAAGTACAGTGCAAAACATTGTAAGATAATTAGGCAAAAGTTATAACAATATATTAAGTAGAGTATGTACAGAATTTGAAATTTTTTTTCTGGAATCATTTGCTGATCTGTCGGGAAGTAATGCACTATTCAAGCAAACTAATTTCGCTCTTACTTTAATCGAAGTACGATCTACTGTATATATAGTGGTTTTTGCAGTGAACTTTTAATGGCTACTTACTGATGCACTCCTCAGTTTGAGCGAGGTCAGTATTTTAGGTACTTATTCATGTCACACTCCAATACAAAATCCAAACTACTTACATTTATTATAAACCCGTCTATTAAATTTACTAAAAGAAGGCTAATAGTTGAATTTTTCTCCTTCAAAGGTCGGCACGAATTTATCTAGAATTGCAAAAGCTTTTTTGTGTATTTTAATAGATAAAATTAAATTGATTTGACGAGAGAAGCATTGCGTACATGTATGCAGCCATTTTATTAGCCGTGATTGTAATCTATAGACAATGTCTGGATTAGAAAAATGTGTAGTAGAATGTTTAATGATGGAGTTTATAGGTAGTGTGCTAATGTGTAGTGTACAGTTGAAGTTGATGTACTTCTGATTGTTTGGTTGGAGTGAATGTAATGCAAGTCCAGATCTTGTACTCAGAGTTCTGAGGATAGCAACGAAGTTAAGCAACATAAAACCGAACAGCAGGAAGGAAATTGAAAGAGAACAACGTTTAAGCCAGAGTCAGTCGAAGGAAAAAACAAGGAAAGAAGGAGGTTTGCAAAACGGAGAGCGTAAGAAGAGTTTATGTAGAGATAGATAGATGGAAAGTCAACAACGAACGACGACGAGTTAGTCCCCTTCAAAAATAGCACTTTTATTTTGGTGTTTGTGAGTCAGCGACCCTTGGGCCGTGCATTTAAGCTTTTCTCTTCTTCGCTCTGCTTTTCCATTTTTTTTACTTCTAACGTTGACTCAAGCAAGTTACTCTATTATATTATTATAAGTATTAGCACATCTTTGCACATTACTACTTATATCCTTACTTATTCTACTACACACAGCACCGTACAGCAAATACACTGTACAGTAAAAACTAACATCTCAGAGAATTAACAGATATATACATTACATGCATGCGCGGCAAACACTATCTACTAAATGAGCTTTATACATATTCGCCTACTTCTCAGTCTAAATCCGTACTAGTCTCTTGGATTAGCCAAATTGTAAAAACCGACCCTTTATGGACCTAATAGATACTTAATGTCAAGAAAATATGTTATCCGTAACTGAGACATTCGTACATCTTCACAAACATTTATTTTCTTAGTCAGATTTTTGTCTAACTCAAACTCGAAAGAAACAAATTCTATTCCAAGAATAAATTTTAAGTGCATAATGCAATTTTAGTTAAATGATGGAACCAAAATCTATGTAATAAAATAATTTCACGGGGTACATAATTATCTGTAGAAGTTTGTGAATTTATTCAATTTATTTATGAAATTTATAGGAAATACAATTTGAAGTTTCCCCCATATTGCACCTTGACACTACAGTGGAACTTGAATTACATAAACTGATGCACATACTATAATGAACTTTAAATAATATATATTTCAATTTTTCTATGAGATGCGTTCCATTTCAATTTGGAAACTTATAATTTTTGCATGTATATTAACACGTGTATAACGAGGATTTGAATTTGATATCCATAGTTACTCGTGGTACAAATTCCTATACAAATATTGCCCCTGTCCATCATTGTTCATTTGTACGTACATTAACTAACCCAAACTGGTTGCAACGTCTTTGGCTGGAAATAATATCTTGCACATTTGTACAATGCTTTGAAATGAGATCGTTTTGCGTAGATCTATTTGTGTCTTTTTCATTATATACTGTTGAACTCTTTTTCAGAATTCCGAAGGCATGTACTTGCTGTCAAAAACGTTCTATTTATATTTAAATAAAGCCGTTTGTTAGCAACGGTAGAATTAAATTACACGTCCTGATGTTCTTCTGACGCAGTAATATAAGGAGTTACACGATTTTGAAAGAAAACAGCACAAATGTGGTAGGCCCGCAGGGTAGTGGCCTATGTAAAAGCTACTGGAATCTGCAGAACGACAACTTATTGCTTCTTGAAAACTTACTTTGCTCCGTAAGCAATGAAATAATGAGATGCTTATTGTAGTAAAACGACCATGTTTTTAAACTACAAAGACATCCAAATAATTTCAATATTGTTTATTATAATTTCTATCCAAGTTTCAATAACGGTTCTTATATTATCTATAATTTCAATTTTCCATTTCATTTAGTTATACGGGATGCAATTTGCATGCAAGTATCGTTAATTTGATTTTGTAGTTGTTCACATTCAAGTTTTTTAAGGTCACCTAAATCTTAAAATAGCGAGTGTTAAGAAATGGCAGTTGCATGTAACTTGAATGTCTTTACGTTAAGTTGCACATGAAGGATACATGCAGAGCCATTATATTTACATAACTCATTTAGTAATATTTAGAGTATGGATTGACTATTTACATACTTAGCTACGGGAAATAGTAGATAAGTGTGTAATAAGGGTTAAAGTCTGAGAGGTATTGAACTTAAGCGACTATTTAATGTATTATTAAACAGAATGGTGGAGGACTGATAGAGACTTGGGAGGAGCAAGGTTAAAACAAGGTAGTAAATGAGAACATGTATTTAGAAGTTGAACAACTATGAACCTGCCTCATAACTATGACACAAGACAAGCACAATAGGGAATAACTATGTTGACATAGAGTGAACAAGCATAAGTGGAACTATTAAATGCGTGATGAATGTCGAAGTATGTGCAAACGGGAGATGAAATGTTCTTTTTAAAAGTTGCAATGAATCTCATTGAGCGCATTTCCATCCTCATCTCTCTTCTCCAACATTCAGTCTATATTCAGCACAATATGTATATTACTCTTCGCAACTCCGCAGTGGTAAATAATTGTATTTATTTTATGTCTCTTCAGATAAATAGAATCCATGTAATTACCAATACCTACTTATCATAATACAAGCTTATCTGTAGTGCTTGCTTATGGTAACATCAATTTAATGCTACGACTTGGTCATAGCACTTTCAGCATTGGAAATAAATACTAAAAAGAAACAGTTGATAGTATTTCCCTCTTAACAGTTATCTTAGCTATAAAATAAAGTCAATGCAAATGATCTCGTCTGGTTTTCAATGAAATTGTCAAACCAATAAAATGCATATTATGTCGAACACTGCCCTAAATACTGACATAGCTGAGCAAATAACATTTTTATTGCCCCTGAAAATATTGACAAGTAGCTCCGTAAGTGTTTTTTTAAATCATGTACTTATTTAGTCAGGATACTGATGAACTTTATGTGAACGCAGCAACAAAAATGTCATTTAACAAGTGAATAATGTGAACAAACTACCTAAGATGTGGTCCCCTAAAACTCTTAAAACAAGAAGGGTTCTTTAAAAGATCATTTTAATACAAAAAACTGACAAAGGCCTCGTACTATCACCTTAGAAGAACCCATTTCCATCCAAGATCAATTATTTTCTCAACAAAGTCAGAAATTATCTTAAATCCATATAAAAACTTTCGTATATCATTACAAAAGGAATAAAATATTGGCAAAAAGAATAACTAGGTATAAATTACGATATTATAATTCCCGACTGAAATATAGTATCTTTCTAAGTAACATTATTGCTTCTAAATTTTTATGCAAGCAGACAGGTGCACCGCAGTCTAAAAACCTTATTTAAAATTGAAATACTTCCATGAACTTTGTACTATCAACTAGTATTGAATTTCTATTGAAGAATGCAGGTGTATGAATATTGTAAAAAAGCTATAGCTACAAAAAATGTTTAAAGTGTACTATGACAGTATTACACTTTTGAAATGCATCAGATGCAGTACCTGTTATTATAATATAGTGCTACAGATACATACTTATGGGCTGTAATGTATTAGGTAGGTAATATTTAACCTATAGAGAGTGTTACAATAAGTTGTGAGCGGCTTGAATTACTGTACTGAGCTAAGTAGGTACAAAGTACCAACTTGAACGTCATGTACTTACACGACAATGAATGTTACCTTACCAGCTAGAGATTATAATGTTGCCTACATAAGGAGTGCATATCCGCTCTAGACCATTTTTGCAAGATCTGATTGTGAGCTGCATGCTAATTGTCCCATTTTAAACACAGTCTTATCTTGCTATATGTTTGCTATCTTAGTTCAGCACTCTGCGCTCATTCGACTGTATTATACACACAAATCTTAATACTGATAATTAGTAAGCTATCAAAGCTATTAGTTGTAGCATGGGTACCTTGATAATAATTCTATTACTCTATTAGAAACATTTGATGCAAATAATTCTGAAAATATTTTCAGTTGCTACATGCTATACAGTATATCAAATTACCTATACTTCAAATGCAAGAAACTATTTCCCTTACAAATTGCATTGATCCGTGGAATTGGTATAAAATATAACTTAAAATCCTATATGACTTTTTTAATTAATCCAGCTTTGGTTTGAATAATTATGATGATTCTACACACGTGGGTATGGTATACAATTGTAGATTTCTTCAATTTTTGCTATGTATCCAGCTGTGAGAACTTAGGTATATGTGCAAATAGTCACGCAGCACAGCTGGCCCAACCTACGCATTTATGAGGAGAATATGAGACTTCCTATATGCATATTAAAACATATCATAAGAACAGATTTATGTAGATGTCTGTAAATCCGCTAAAAGCTTCTAACAATAAACATACTTAACACATTACAGTTTTACGTTTGGCTTCCTACAAATGCTCCCTTCAGCAATCAAAGGTTGTCGTTGTGAAAGTGTAAGGAGCAGATAAGCACTTATTGACAATACAATCATTTACAGAGAATTTAGACATCTATTTATACATACCTATCAGTATTAAGAGAAGGCCCGGTTTAGTCAGTGCGTTAATTTACGCACACCTGTAATTGAAGGTCTATGAGTACTAATTCCCCCTGATGCATAAGTAAGATAGTCTAGCTGATAGTTATTGTAGCTGCATGAGAGTGTAAATGCCTACCAGCCTACGTAATGTGACCACTTATCTGTTTTGTGATTTTGCTCCTGTGACGTTAAAAATGTTGAAGATTCAAGTTTGTATAGGGCTGTGCTATGCTGTAATACAGGTTGTCTGATCCCTTGTGATATTTGCGTTGTATCTTGTGTCATGTTCATTTACTCCAAACCAAGTCCAACATCTTCCTTCTAGTATTTTAGCATTAGCATGTATATAGCGATTGTTTTGAGAGAGTAAAGGAAATGAAAGGGTCAACTGATGAAGCGACCACAGGTGAAGAGTATAACGGCCTTGAACCTCCTCTTCGTCAACTCTTGGCCATCCAAATTGTTAAGATGTAGGCAGTAATTGCGTCATGTCAGAATGCTCAACAAGATTTTGATTTTTCGGAATGCATCAGAATACACATAACCATGACATGTCTAGGCAATTTACTGGTATATCTGTAGCTACACCTTTTTGGTAATAATAATAAGTACCTGTGGTGTCTTATAATTTCTCGATGTGAAAATTAAAACATAAATTTACGTGGGGATATAAAGTTGCACAAGCCACTAGACGAAGAGAATGCAATGAAATAGAATATTGAATTTCCTATAAGGTTTGTACTTTTGATGACATGTAAGCAAGATCGTTGGGTGCACTTGTTAATTTTAATGAAACTATTCACGAGTAATGTAACATGACATGTAGCAATAATCAACGTATTATCTAAGCAAGGCTACCTTAATACCTGTTCCTATTTGATATGTGATCTTTAATTATTCAAATAAAGAAAACTGTTAAGTGGGTACCTCATTTACATATCGGTGGGCATCACAACTAACGTTAGAATTACAACGTTTGCATTCTTAATCACATTAATATCGCCTAGAACATTAGGAGATGTGTACTCAATCATAAAATGTGTACCTACTACGTACGAGAACCTATGTGGCTACATAGTCATTAACTAGTATCTGTTATCATATCATAAATTTTTTATCTTCACGAATTCTTTATTACTTTATTAGGAAGGTGCGCCTAGCAAATTAGGAACGTGCTATGCACTATATTTTTGCACGTGTATTATTATGTTTAATTGCACTCTTGATTTTCTCATCGTTCATTGTCAACCCAACTACTACTTCTTAGTCACAAAATTTAATTCCATGTCCTATCCACATTCTAGTACTTCCCTTACACATGCATGGTGAACAAAAAAGAATCACCTTCATCTTACAATCAACTATAAGGAATTCAAATCGTCTGGTATCCTAAGCAATCGATAATTAAAATAACTAAGACACTATTAAAAATTACTAATTAGGATTTAAAACCTTTTTCAAGATTTCCTATTGTCTATTATTGATGCGGTTAATAATATACATTGTCAGATAGTTAAAAATATTAATAATATACAGTAATATGATGTACTATTACTAATAATCATTTTTTTTCAAGAATTACATTGCCAATTCGTAGCAACAAAAATGTTAATACAAACCTACTCATTTATTATTTGAAGCTGAAGCAAGTTATTACTTGCAATAAAAATGAAATTCGGATAATTCCGGATAAACTTTTATTTTCTGAAACTGGCTAACCTACAGCTATCAATATTTATCGTGCACTATATTTTATCCATCGGTTTTCAATTTTTACCTGGAGTAGGTACTGGTATTCAAATGGTTAATGTAACAATAATGTCTACATGTTAACCTGTCCAGAGAAACACAACATCTGTTAAAGCTTCGCATAGAAAAATGTAGAAGGAATTAGATATTCAAAAAATTTGTAGCGTCATTCTCACATTGTTTGTTCATTACAAGTTTGCTAAGATATGTATTTAGTAAACTAGTGGATAAGTAGACTAGACGTAAATTAGATATCGATGTTTTCATTATCGCACTGTTAAACAGCAGTATTAAGGAAAAGACATTTTCCTACAGAAGCTTTTTGCAATGATAAAAATGAATCTAAATACATTAAACTGCCTTTACACTAGAGGAGGCATGGCAGTCAATTTATTTGCATGTATTCATGTACAAATTTACGACTGCCACTGGGTATTCCTTATTCAGAATAATATTATCCTTATATGCTTATAATTCGGATAGGAAATACTGTTTCAGCATAATATAATACTATATTATAATCTATTGTGGATGGATGATAAAATATTTTATATGCATATCGGTAATTTGTATTAGGAATTTCAAAGTAATCTTTCTGGCTAGCTACACTTTCATACTTTGGCAAGTATATTATGTATAGCTGCCATGCATACATTAAAGATAGAATGTATTTGAGTGGACAGAGAGCACAAGCGAAGCTGTGTCTTAAAGGTACATATATATATATTTACAATCAATCAAGGGTTCAATTAATGAGATCATTAATCTTGTATTGTAACTAATCGACTAACTGTGTAATTGATTCAAACCGAGCCACTACACAACTCAATTTATTGCTCTATCTGATATGAAAGTATATACAAATATAATACTTGGTGCTCGAGGCGAGTTTTTACTTGTGCATTAACATTACATACTTACCTCCTATCTGTCCACTTACGATACAAAACAATCTGCAGTAGCTCTTTCTTTGTAGTGATTGCAGTAGTCACATTACAATCGATGCCTGCCTTATAGATAAGTAGCTATAGCACATTAAGATAAGGAAAGAATAGCAGTGGGGTAGACAGATGTGTATCTTTCTACCTATATGAAACATGACTACTGGATTTAATTCGCCAATTAATTATGCTCGCAGATCAACTAATGGGATTTAGGTAGGCAGATCATAGTATAGTGAGTAAGTGTCTACGTCGTAAATAGTAGTAGGTGGCTCAATTTACTTCTCTTATCGTCACACTCTGTCCTGTCACTATTCCTCAATTCTTTATTCAAATTACTAGGCCACAGCCAAAACCAAACCAACTGATTGAGAGATAAATAAATACAGCCGAAATCACTCTATTTAAATATTTTTTGTGGCTAAAAGGTCTGAAAAAACTGCATTACCATTTTAGCAGCGTTATACATTACTCGAAGTCGGTGACTGCAAAATTAATGGCACCTCTAATGTGCATACGTGAATGTAATTTAAATCAGTAGTTTGTCTTAAGATCTTGAGCTGTTTTATATTCAAGTAATGTACTGATAAACACACTTCTTTTTAATTAGATACCTATAGGTACAAATTAACGTACCTAATTGCTCCTTCTATTCTCAATGATAACTACCTTTAACATGTGCACAGCTAATTTTTACCGCACATTAGTTTATACCTCCATTTACACCACTTTTATTATTAATTATCACTGCATGACTATAATTTTCATCTTAACTTTTGAGATTTGGATTCAAGTTTATTTTAAGAGTTGGAAATACAAAGTTGTCACAGTTTTATTACACAATAATAGCTGAACAGGTGGGAAGGAATTTACAGTATAAGAAATAAACGAAGCGTCTTGAACCTTCGATAAAGCAAACTATTTTAGTACCTACTTACGCCCCATTGATAATATGTAACAATATAATATGTAACGATAATTAAAAAGAGGAATTTTAGCGGATGAACATATGAAATAGTAAATTCATATGATTATAGTTGTAGGAGTTGGATATTAAGAATGTAGACGAGATTAGTGGTACACTAATTACCAGTTAGATAGAATGCTCAGTTCAGTCGAACAACAAGCTTAGTTGAGAATATCTTTATTAAGTAAGTTTAGGACAGGATGAGAGGATTGATGCTTCAATTAATTAGTGCTTGGAATGAAAATCATTCTCCACACAATACTAGGGGGAAGTTAAGATAGGTATGTACATCCTTTTCCCATCCTTTCCTACGCTTCCAATTTATGCCATAATATTTGCAGTTCATAACAAGCATATCTCTAACAACGCCGGTTTCACTTTAATACTCCATACAAAATACTCATCGATGTATCTTAATGTTCGAATTTAATGTAACATTGTCAATTAGAGTACCTGTTGGTTCAAATTGGCAGACTGTTCCACTTCGGTTGACGTAAAGATTCCCACCTCTTACATATTTTATTGGAATCATTATTCCTAATTTTAGTGTAAAAGTTCAAGGGGTAGTAAAATTTGGGTACAATGTACAATTACGTTTATTTGGTATTATAGTACATAAGATAAAAAAATAAAGTTTCGTAAAATACGTTGCAGAATCTTAACAGTAAATCATTAAATTCAGTAGGATTGCATATTAACATGAAACAGTGTTGAAAATTTCAGATGTTATATTACTAATTGAAATCATGAGAGAAATCTATAAAACGCATAAAAATGAGATTACAATAAAAACAATTAGAGAACTGGATTTAGAATTTTGGGAGTGGTTTCCATTTGTTGATTCCTACCATACAACAATGTATCTAAAAAGTTTGTGTTACCATGAAATAATAGTTTCAATAACGATGTTAAAGTAAATGATGATCTTTAACTGCGTAAAGGCAGTGTACTTAGTAGAACTGGACGGGCATAAAAAAGCTATCAACAAAGCTGAATATTGTAAGGTATTATATTATATCTACCATTAGAGAATTTATTAGGTCTAGTCATCAATTATTGTACGTTAATGAAGTTCAATTATATTCTCTGCAAGGTTAGCAATATTTTATCTGTTATACTTTGTGGACATATCTATTTATACATAAATATTATGGCACGGTCGTTAAGAAAGTAAGGATGTTTGCTAATAATTGTGAGTCTGCTATAATATAAAATAAAAACAATTAGGAGTAAGTACCACTAGGATGTTTGTAGTGAAATGAAGATCAATTATAGGTATTTGCTGTTTAGACAGACATGCTGTCTTGAAGACATAACTCACTCAAGTGTCCATTCTGAAGCATCTAAACCGATCAGATTGGATTGCAATCTGCGGTAGTAATAACCCTCTTGTTGTTAGCTAATTGCCATAAAACATGTAGTAGAACTTTGAGACTGTTCATTTCCTATTTTTTGGGGTAATTGAGCGAGCCAGTTGAATTTTGAGGAGAGGAACTCACATGTCTTGTCTGACTATCTCCTTTATTCATCATCATTATCATCATCTTATCTCTTCCCATCTACTCTCCTCGTTTTTACTTATGAAGCGTCGAGTTCTATTCACTTATACTATTCATTCTGTATTATTTGGAAATCAGAACTTCTAGGTGTCTACGGGAAACAGTATATTTCTCTCCCACCTCAGATTATGCAGCAGGTACCCAGCATTTCATTTATTATTGTATAGAAATACCTATATAGTTGAGTATCAGTACGTTATCTAAATTTTAATGTTGATTATTTTATTTTATACGATATGCTAGACTACAATTTCATATCGTCCTCCATCACCTGTGAAATGTATTAGTACTAGGTACTCATAATATGCTTAGTATATTATGATACGTAGTTCTCTATGTTATCTCCAACTTATTACTATTAACTTCACATTGCATTGGTCTACAACTTCTTTCTATTCATTAAAATAGCATTTGAAACACCACTACACTATTCAACTCATACTTATTAATGCATTAATGTACATACAATGAGGCTTTATGGATCTTAAGACTCGTAATGGCAGTTGGAAATAGTTAAGCAACCTAATCAATGTTATAATGCACTTATTCAACGATATTTGGGCAGGTACAGTATGTGCATTCAGGGAAACATTCTGCTCGAATCGTTGGGCTTGGCTTTATTATATTACGATGCAGACAGGATACTATTTACGATATTCAACAGTGCTATGTCTGAGATTAACTTGTCTTTAGACTCAGATACAAATAATCTACAACTTTTATGCACTTCTTACAACTACGAGACTTTTAATTGCTTAGAGGTATCAAGCGCAGACTGCGACTCTATCTCTACAACACAATACAACAGTGATTTCAACATTATCTCCGTGTTCTGTTTTGTAGCAATAAATTACAATTCCTGAGACACGGAATTTCTAATTGCAGCACTAAAATTATATTCACTTTTATCTATTTACTTTACTCTATCTTACTACTAACTTATTTTTGAAAATTATTTTCAAATTTTGCATGTTATGTATCTACGCCATCGGATTAAAGGGAATTTCTTGCTGTTTTATATCTCAGCAACAAAAATCAACTTTTCAATGAAGTGGAATTTTAAATTGACTAGTACTCAAAAGTTTAATGGTCGTTTTTACATGGTGCCACTGTAGAGATTTTTTTGCGAGGACAAGAACTTCCATTTACTTCTGCTACATCTGAAAATGGGAAGAGGCTGTTTCCTTTGACCAGGAGCCGAGTACAAATTACATACAATTATAACTCGGTGTTAGTACTTTTCTATTAACAGTTCTGATTTGAGATGTTAAAGATTTTGAAGGGAGGATTTCCCAAGATTCTATATTATATTTTGCCACTCTTTGTAGACATTCGATGATATACCCAATTACCTGAAGTCCAGACATCCCATAGAACGGATGCTAGATAACTCGGAAGGAGGGAAAAAAACAGAGTCGTAGCAACAAAACATTTCAGATGGGATTTATTTTTATAATTTAAAATCAGGTTTTTATCTCACCCTGTTCGATAATTTTACTGGGGTTTATGCCAATTCTTTGTTTTTTATCGTATTTCGGGGGGTGTCCAGCCACCTGGCCTTAGTCTAGCTACAGACTGAGTACTTTAGTTGAAAATCTAGTCCAACTGCAACTGAACTCTAAATGGCAGAGCACTGATTTTGAAATATCATAAAAGTTCACAAAGATATCGCATCCATTGACTGAGTGCTACGGCTCCACAAGTTCTGCAAGAAATGATGATAACGCATAACAAAAACAATTCATAATTGGTGTAGTTTCCAAACTTATCTTTTACATTCCTCCCGGCGTTTTAATTTAAAGTATATATTAGGCATACAATATTGGTAGTCAGTCTGGAAACAAAACAACGTTATCTTAACTACATATTTACTTAATAATAGGTGTATGTTGCATCGTACTGGATAAGATGAAGTTGTATAAATAACATGGATAATAAAAAATACCTGTTGTGCCACGACCACCACGTGGTTATGTTTGGTACCTCGATCTAAGGAAATTAATACCTTCCTCTATATAAACTAGTGCATAGAAAATATATATGTGCGTATCTAATTAGTGTGAACGTTGTTAGCTGATATAAAATTAAATCCATGACAATGTAATACGTACATACAAGAAACTAAATCGCATTCAGAATCTTATTGGCAAACTCAGAAATAATTGTAAGTACAAGTACATAATTTGAAGAGAAGTTGATTTTTCAATTCTTGCATGTCTTGTTTAAACATTTTATGAATGAAATATCCTAAAACATGGGATTCCCTCTGTTACTTCATTACTTATCATTACCTGATATAAAATAACAAGGAACTGAAATGTGGTGTGGCTAAATCTGTCTAGCTTAACAATCCTCCACTGGACATTGACTTATTGTTAATCTGATACTACCAACTGACATTTAGTCTACATGACATGCAAAATCTAACAATAATTCATTTCTTTGTTATTTGTTAAGAAGGATTGATTAATTACATAGATTTTATGATTTTAAATGTGAAATGCATACTAAAGAGAACAACAACTTCAACTACGTGAGTTTAAAACACTTGAAATCAGACTTTAATTTATAGTTTTATGACAAACTAATTGAAGATTTTTATGCTGTAGACATTTAATGGTGGAAACATAATAATTTGAAGTTAGCAATGAAAAGCATCTAGAAAAAGTATTAAGTAGTTAAGAAGTAATTATTTCACCGAAATTTTGAAAAGTATAAAGAAAGAATGGTAAGCGGGAAAAGATTATGCTAATTTCTCATTAGTTTAAATATGTTATACTAATTGTAGATCTACTCCATGCACTACCCACCTGTGTGCTATGTTTCATTTACCTTCGGATGGTTTGGCTATATAATTTTCATAGCTGTAGATTGGCCATTACAAAATCCGACCCTTTGGTACACGTGCAGAGTTTTTTGGTTGGTTTGTTTATATTCAACTTAATTAGTAATTAGCAGATAATTAGCAAAAAATGTATGAACAAAGAGGAGAAATTTATAGTCTTCGAATCTTTATCTGTATTTATTAAGTTGAGAAAAAAGCATTAATCACACATTTCATCTCTTCAATCTACCTTTAAGCTTTTTGTTGAAATATTCCCCAAGTTGTGGGTACATATGGCCTACCATGTATCTAATATATGCTGCAAGTACCAGACTCAGATTCCATTGCAACTTTAGCGAAGCAAAGAAATGAAATATCGTAGCCGAAAGGCCAATTTAAAGGTGGACGAAGCAAAGCGCGATATAGAAGTATAATTTTGTTGAGACAGAGTCATATTACAGATGGAATCTAACTAATAAAAGGATATTAAAGTACAAATTGTGGCCACAGAAAAAGTTACAAATTTATTAGTGAAAATATGTGGTGAGTGAGTGTGAGGTTTTTACATGGATTTAGTTATATTATGCACAAGTAGATAATAAATAGAGAAATGGTATAATATTGTAGAGTCAATATAGGGGAAAGAGGAAAAACAGGACCGCTGGTCTTAATTTCGCGAAAATAATTAACAAAGACTGATTTGCCAAACAAATTAGTGGGTTATTGCAGTTTAGTACCCATTATTACGAGTGTTGATTGTTTTTGCAGAGTTTTTTTAGACTATTGGCCTTAACGAGATAAGAGATCAGAGATCTGTCAGGTTGAAAGTTGTTGGCTGAGTTGAGCCTGTCTTGACTGGATGATGTTACTATTCCCACTGGGACTGTTTAGCTCTATATTATATTGTATTATTGTTGGAGCAGGTTTTTCTCCGTCCAACCGTTAGTTAGGATTGTTTCATTCGGTGAGTAGGAGATCTTCCCATCAAAGAACAACTTGTATAACGAAACCTGCATAATGTGCACCTAAATGCGAGATACCTTGTATACTTACAATTAGATTAGAGATACATAAACGGGCAAGGCCTAAGAATGTTCTACATTGAATTGCAATTCAATTTAAGGTTCTCAGACGTGTGTAACCAAATTTTGAGAGGTTTAAACTCAGGATCCTCCTTCTACTGACTAATATACGTAAATAAATGCCCTTGGCCAAATTGTGCAAAATATATCCCATAACATCACTTGAAATTAAATCACGTTTGCTTCGCTTTTAAAGGAGGAGGTTGTTGCTTTGCAACTATTTACATTGCTTTTTACTTACACTTACTTTGTGCACTGAGCATTAGTAGTTCTCTGTCTGTCTTGATGTATGTGGTGTGGTGTGATGAATGGTAAAGATACTAACGAATATGAAAACGGAAACAGCGTGCATAATCTTGAAATGTATACCTACTTACATACTACTACTGCTTACATTTCAAGACTGCAGTAGCATTGCGCATTGAGCTATCATTAGATTGCGAATCTATATCCTTTAATCTAATGTTAGCTTAATGAAATGCGTTTTTTGTGAGTCTCTACAGTCTAGTAGCTAAATAAAACAAAAATGAATAGCTTAAGTAAAGAAGATTGCAAAAGTTGGGGAAAAGTATTTTGCTCGAGTTGTGACTCGAAGCTGTTGTGCACTTACTCTTCACATGATAATTTACCACGCTGGAGTAACAACAATTATACACAGCAATCTCAATTAGGCACATGTAACTAACAATAAAACCCAAAAAAGAAAACAAAGTTGGTGAGTCAAACTGAAAGGCTCCTTAGCGTGTCTTCTCTTTCTCATTCTCTCTTCCATGCAACTTTAACTCAACACATTCAGCAAAAACTATTTTGCACTGTTTATCCTAATTCATCCTAAGGGACATTCATGAATTCCATCATCCTTCCTCAAAACCGGGATTCTTACTATCACCATCCCATTCCAAGAAGGGAGAAGTTGATTAGTTGTTTGCATTAAAGTAGTGCACAATTAAAACGATTAATTCTTATGAACAATTTATTAAAACTCAGAAATGAGTTATTATGACATTGAAAATGTTGAATAAATACTGCAATGTTTCATCATTTCTGTAGAACCCCTAAAAACATAAAGTAACAAAAAAAGGTTTGACTATCGGGTTATGATTTCCCATTAGGACCTGCCTTCACACTATTATTACTTTGAGAGAAGTACTGGTTCAGCAATCTCTAATTTATGTTGTGCATTAAATAAATAGAATGATCTAATGAGAAGAGGTCCTTTAATGATAAATATTTCAATTATCTGCAATAAGAAAAATTGTTTTGGTAAAGATAAGTTTGATGCATTGGATGAGATAGAGATGTATTTTGCACTGGTAGACAACGCGTAACCATTTCTGATGCATTTGCAAAAAGATTTCCTGAATGAGCTCATTTTTAAATGCAATTTTTATGTCAAAATGAAGTTGGATGTATGTCAGTTCCACATTAGACTGTAAAAATTCCTTTAGCAAACTATTTATCATTATGATAATAAAGCTTATTATATTTATAATTCATTGTTAATCGTTAGTAGTTTGTACTCGGTGAACTTTATAGGTAGGTCGGCAGGAGAATAGGATTAGTACATTCTAATAAATACTTAACATAAGTGTATTGTAAAGAGACTACTTTTAGTCTGAGTTGTGTCTGCCTAGCCTTGCATGGAATGAATGGATGCATGGAGCTCAGAGTTAAATACGGCTATCTATAGAATCCTGCAATAATGTATGTACAGTCTTGTACCCCATTACTATAATTGCATTTACTGGCTGTATTTCTCGCGTTAAAAACCTTGCACTCTGTAATTGCATCTTTTTTAAAATAATTTTTGTGTTTTACAGTAGCAAATATGAGTTTCCTCAGCGTGTTGTGTTTATTTGGGGTTATTGCGTGAAATTACATGTAAAAACTCTTGTATTTTTGTTTGTTTAATTCCTTTTTCTTACACCAAACTACAGAAAAGACTATTATCTGTATACAAGAAGATGCTATTACATGGTGAATAATGGCGATACATTATTCTGCTCATCTATCCATACCTACCTATTCTGTTCATCGGCAGTTTACTATATATTTTCTGCATGTTTTTGTAGTCCATGTATAAATGCAATTTTGCAATTACGCCAGGATCTGAAACCGAGTCGAGTGTAAGATTTCATACGGATGACGGTGTGTTCTTGTTATTTACAAACTGTTCTTCAGTCAGTTGTTCGTTAGTTAGCTCAGTCCATCCGGTGCACATTGAAACTCCAACGTTACGCTGCATGTGAGTTCCTATAGTTCCTAATGAGAGAAACAAGGGCCACACTGAAATTGTTACATTAATTGCACTCCATTTGATTGGATTGTTAATTTGAGGAAAGAAAGTATATTAAGCCCTGCATTATCTACCATGATGAGGTGGCTGCAGACTCAAAATCGTAAATCAAATTCTAAACTTCCAAACTCATGTTCTTTTCAGAATGTGAATTTTATTAGGATTTTAACATTTTTCACAGCCAGAAGACCTAGCCTCTTACATCGTTGATTTATAAAATATTATGTGCAATTAGAAGTAGGTAGTTTATAGTTAATATTATGGAAGAAGCGATTTAATAGCTCATTCTGTATCATTTCATAATAATTATTATGTAAGAAGTGTATGCAATTTATAAACCATGTTTGAACAGTACAACATGTATGTTTAATATCATCAAATTGCAACCAGAATGCAGGTAGCATTAATCCATTCAAGAGGGAAGTTAAGAACTTTTAATTCCCGAGAGGAATCATTTTAGGTACCTACTGACATTGTGATAACTGAAACGTTAATGCTACGTTACTCGTCAGGTATGTATTAGATAGACAGCCACAACCAGGGTTTTCGATCCGACTGCACTTGACATAAATACTTATAATACAATTTTTAAGTAAACAAAAGCAAAAAGTAAAAATTTATATTGATAAATACCATTATTAATTTATAACAATGCTACCTATTTAAATTTGTAGATAGTGAGTATTAGGTATTAATATTTTTTGCAAAATTTAAATTATTTTTTTTAAAATAATTAGATCGCCTTATGCTGTTTGAAGTAGAGAAATTGCAAATTTTCCCTAGTATTGTCCTTGTATATGAACAATATAAGAGTTAGTATGTGATGTAAGAGAATTTTGTGGATTGAAGTCGAAACCCTGAGTATGGGAGGCAGGTAAACGAATGAAGGGCAGACCGGTAGGACGGGATTCATTAGAATTCTCATTCATTAGCTGATAAACGATCTCTGAAGATGGGACGCATAACCAAATGTAAAAATAAAGTAAAATAGGAGAGGAATATGAATCTTCTGTCTGCCATCGTTTCGTATCGATGCTAGGAACGTGTAATTACTATTAATACTAAGCTGTAAATTAGTCCACGTCTAAGTAATTTGAGGTGAAGTTGAGGTAAAGGCACTGCTATACTTAATACCATTACCATTTTATCTAACGATATAATAATATTATAAGCATTAGATAGCAAAGGATCTGAAATCTTCAAATTGATATCTCTACGATATACTAGTTAGTACATAATCCCCGTACATAGTCTACAGAGTCCACTTCCACTCTATCTGGTGCACCACAATCTCTATCTGCAGCTAACTTAACTGTGATGCATGATGTGAATCACATAATCTCATGTATGATGGCTACACCGATACTAAATACGTAAAAATATAAGTTTTATGTGCTGTAAGTAGCTGTCTATTCAACTCATATACCTATAGCCAACAATAAAAATAAACTGCATACGTAGTAGCTACATTGAAAGAATAATTAGGTAGGTACGCTACGCAGCTATTATTTCTCCTGATTAAAAAAACAATCTTATCTCCACCAAATGCGATAGGAGGACATTCTTACACAAAAATATGCTGGATCAAGCCTAATCCCTTTCCAGAACAAATATCATTCAACTTTTAATTACAATTTTAGAATTTTACTATTACTAATTGTTCTGCATTGATTACTTCCTACAGTTAGGTACTTCCTAACTCTTAAAGACAAATGATTTCGTTACTAAAACTTAAGTTGATTTAAAATAAATAGATTGAATAGCCCTTATGAAAGTGTGGTCGGTGATGGAAGGGATATGTCTAATGGACGAAGTATTTATTATTACATGGAGAGGGAGAGTAGACACGTTTTGCTGGTGTTGTTCAAAGTTACTGACTGGACTGGGGACGAGAAATTTAGCTTAGGTAGGTACTTGTCTGAATGAAGCTTCTATTATTCTATACGATGACTCCTGTGCAGAATTTATAATTCAGCAGTATCTGCCACTACCAGTGCTCAGCTACTTATTTATTAGATATGAATAGCTAATAGGTTTATTGAAGTTTTATCTGTATTAAATACTAGTATCTCTGTCCTTATATCATTTGGGTACATTCAACCTGCGTATATTATAGTATATATTATTTCTATACTCACTCTGGACTACTATATTATATTATACTTCAGCTATTGCAAAATACTCAACACCAGCCATAACTCAATATTATTGGCAATTAATGTACCATGTCATGCACTCCATTACTGAAGGGAATTAAATCTCCCGAGTTGTTCTTCTTCTACTAAGCTATATTAATATTCACACTCTCTGTGCTCAATAATTATTATTTCTATCGAACTATTATTCAATATTGATTACATTCACCATTTTTCTACGCACTTAAACTAATAAAAACAAAAAATACATTTTTACAACCAAATGCTATATACGGTAATTACTTACAGACATTCTGGTTTATCGCATTATATCATAGGAGTTAAATTATAAAACATTACACTAATAAGTTCATCAGCTCTGCAAAATAATGATTTACATCAGCTAAACATAAAATATTGACTAAAGTATGTTTTTTTGCTAAGTAGTCTTTACAACTAATAGCTAAGGAAATTTTAAGGTTTTAATTGAAAGCTGAATAAGAATATTGGAATTAATGCCATTGAATAATATTTTTGAAATGGAGTACAATATTTACAAAGTCTTTTAAATCTGCTGCTAGATCCGATCCGAAGTTAAGACTTAAGGACAATTTTTAGTAATTTTTAAGGATGATTAATGCTGTCAAGGATGTAGTTCACACAAATTCTTCAATATTCATCTTCTATTTCTTAAAGTTTATTATTTCACTTCAACTATACTTGATTGATAGGGCTTTATTAACATTCTTAGAAGGAGTCCATAGAAAATGACAATTATACATACAATTTCACAAATGAACTTCAACTATACTTATTGATGGCAATACTGCTCTTATTATTGTTCTTTAGTCTAACTCGTCTTTACTCTAGCTACAATATAATGATTCATCCCATCGTTTACTCAAGTCCATTTGCCTCTGTCCAGTTCCTTTGTCTCTGATCTTTTATAAACTCTGCACCGGTTTGCTCATCTTGCCGAGGTCTCGCTTTCTGTTTCTTGTCTTCGATTTGAATTGTAATGGATATTTTTACGTTCTACTTTCTGCTAGCTTAGATACAATGTGCAATAAAATGTCCTCATTATTGTTTTACAATTTTAGACTTTAAAAATTCCAAGTGTAGGATTAATTCATAGCAAAAGTCGAACTGCTGAATCTTGTTATATTCTAAGTGTCATATTTTTATGAACTGTTTGTTACTATTTAGTATCGGCTAGTAATTTTTGAATTACATACTAATTGATCTTCTCTGTGTATGTAAATTACTAATTCGATTGGTTGCTTTTATTCATTTAGAAAATATTACTAATTCATCATCAACTAATACATTGAGTTAGCATCTAATTTAATCTTTCAGTGCAATATACTCAGGGAATTTTTTCAGTGCAACTATAAAGTATAAAATGCAAACGGTTGCATAAACATACACAGTATAGATTGGTATAACCGGCTTGTATTGATTGAATAATGTAGATGAAGTCAGTCAAGTGTTGTATTTGTAGAAAAATAATATACTCATAGGCCATGCTAGACTTACGCAGTAAAGATGCTAATCACTATTCACATAAAACAAGTAAAATGAACCGACTCACTCTCAGCTATGGAGACTCAAGCAACTCATCATTTCTTTATTTTTGTTGTTTTGGCCTGCAAATTGAATCGCGAAGCAATAAGCAATAGATGAAATAGAAATAAAAGGAAGAGAGAGCTGCCCACCCTTTTCTTCTGTTCTCGACTGACAGTCTGCCCCTTTCAATTCATGCATACCAGTATATTTTATTATTATTGACCGGTAATTATCATGGCTAGGATATGCATTCAATCACTCTTTCTATATTAAATCCTTCCACATTAGTACATTTTTGTCAACATCTGCCATTTTTTAAATATTACCATGCCTAAGCTATTCAAATGAAATATAAACTATAGGAAATGCATTGGTCTTTGAATAAATGACCATGTTTTTTGTTCTTTTACCACACAAATACGCCAGCGCAGCTGAAAATGTCATCATATTTAAATGCAAGGCTATAACCAAATCAAGAGGGAAGTAGTATTTACCAATACTTATGCTAAGTAGTAAGTAACCTTGTCTTTGATTCTTACTATTGGAATTTAACGATTAAGTATGAATAGAATATTGTCATTGTATGTAAATCCCGATGACACTAATTTAATTGTCCGCTGGGTGAAATATGCTGAACCCAACGAGAATCAATATAGCCCTACTGAAAATAATTTTTACTGTTTTTAAATATGCAGATACTAACAAAATCTTATACATCATGACATGTTTCTATGTCAAATATTTCCTATCAATGCTGTAACCTAATAGCTCCAAAGATTTTATATTCGATTTGAAGGCTGTTATTAATATTAACATTGACCAACAATTTGGTCAGAAAAAATTGCTATTGGATTCTGGGGCGATTTTTCCTTACAAGGATTGCATATTTCTTCTTCGTTGAAATGAAAAATGCAATGTTTGTGAAATGAAAATAAAGAAAATTTTTAGTCAGAGAATTGTATTGTGTTTTTGTAACTAGATATAATTCATTATTGTAAAATCCATTATTATGCGACAAGTATTAAACTTATATAACTATTCGAAATGGTAGGCATTATAAAACAAAAATGTGACTAAAACAGTAAAAAGTAGTAGTGATATCTACTTTTGGAATAAAATGCAATCAATTAAAATTATATAAAAACAGTAGCTTCTGTATGAACAAATCATTTGGCTATGAGGTATTATTACTATTAGTGAAGGTAAAACGTTTGTTAGAGTGTGCTGGAGCTGAGATCAGTATAGTCCATTCCTCCGTAAACGTACATTAATTAGATGGTAGATGATTAGCAGTCATGGCTTGTACTAAGTTTTAAGTATTTAAGTATAAGTAGTCGATCTTTGTGGGTGTTGACTTCGAATCGTTGCCAGTCTCTTTCCGTAAATCTAAGAATCCTATCTGCTGTCAATCTCCTTCTTACAATCATTTTCCCCAAATAGTTTAATTTGGGGTCACTTATAATTTTCAACATGAGATCATCTTTCTCACTCAAATTATTCCTGCAAAAACAAATAATTAATTATAAGCAATTAAAATATTATCTTGGACATTAAATCAATTAACTTAAATGTATGAGTGTAAAGAGAATCTTCTATACAAGGAAAGTTTAAAAGAGCCAAAGAGTTTAAAGTTTTACTGGTTCTTGTAATGTTGTAGCATTGCATCCGATGAGTTTCCTTCTGGAATTTGAAGCTCCTCGTCATACACAACAAAATATGGATCGTAGTCGTGATCATCGGATTTATATTTTGCAAATATTGAAACCGGCTTCTGAGCAGGAGTTTCCGATTTGGGACAATTGTTGTCATTGCCATGTTTTTCAATGCCAGATGGTGGACTAGTAATTTCATTCTTTTCAGGCACACTTTCTTCAGGAAAAAATGGGTTAATGTTACTACCATAAGGAATGTATCTCCACTTTGACTTTTTACCTCCTCTAGAAAATATTGGCTCAGTATGAAGTTCTGAAAAGTAAAAACATTAAGAACGAGTAAAATATTTAAAAAGTCCAAATTATAATAAATACAAACAGGATAAAATTATTGAAATTTTGTAGACTAACTTGCACTGAAGCCTACTCTGCGGCCAAACTGAATTCTTCTGACTTGTGGTTCCAATTCCAGCTTTTCTAAATGTTTAAGTACATCTGTGTCCAATTTGTCCATACTGAAAGAGTAAAATGAAAAGGCTGAATTGACAATATCTATTTTATCGGTTTGTATTTATTGTCAGTATCCGCAGCTCAAGCGTCACTTGGTAATACTGGAAAGCAAGAGATAGTCTTGTCTCGGGGATGAGTCGATAGGAGTTGGATAGATTACTTCGTGGGTGAGTATTAGCATATTATTCATGAAAGCACGAATAGCTGCGAAACGAATCTCTTTCTTTCTACTTCGTATGGTAATGATAAACTCACCGAGGTGTAGGTAACAAATCGCCAGTGGTTAGCCAATGGGTATATATAATATATTAGGAGCATTATTAATGCATTGTTGTTATTAGTTAAGCTAGGTTCGGCTGGGTAATGAATGCAAAATATTTTGAGTTGTTTGTGAGCTTAAAAGTGAAATGTACATATGAGCTATGAAGAGGTAATTAGTTATTTGATAGATGGAAAGAAGACTTTCAGTAGCCTGTTTTCTTGTACATATTTTATTCATCTATGAATCTTCATGTAGTGTAAAATTTAAATAAGTGCCTAATCTATCTATGTAAAGATTAAAGATTATGCATATAGGCAGCTCGCATAATTTGTGGGTAGCTAACCCAACGATAGCGTAGGCCTGCCTGTACTCGATCTCTCGTTTCTTGTCAAGTGCAGAAGAGGATCGCTTTGTTTTCCATTGTATGTACTTCTGTAGGTACACATCTATTAGTATGGATGAAGTTTGAATTGAAGCTGCTTCGCATGGCTACTGGTCTTGTCTGTTGTCATTTAACTCGACTTTTAACGAAGCCTTTCAATTTATAATGCAGTTTTCCTTTGGTTTAGTTTAGTTTTTATAAACCCTCTTCGTGATCTCTTCTCTAATAACTACTCTACTGTAAAATGCCTAACAAATTATCTGTAAGGTAGTACATGCATGGCACATTGTACCTCATACCTTATATGTGGAACTTGTGTTACGAATAATCCTTGTTGCAAAATATTGGCGATACAATATTTGCAAACACGTTACATGGCGTAATTGGTTTCGTTTACTAAGCACCTACCTGTGTAAGAACATTCATACACAATAAAATGACTTTGTATATATCAATAATCCAACACTTCATTCCTCTTCCATTTTCTTCTGACTTAATTCCAAGTGGGAATTTAGTTCTAAATCATTTTGACCATTTTGACTGGACCGAAGATTTTAAGGGACAGTTCGCAACAATTTTATGCTACTATGGAAATATATAGCAAGACAGAATTAATATGTACCCTGAGGCTACAGAGTTTTTAAAAAGACAGTAAGAATCATTGCTAGTAAAAGTAAATATTGTATAACTAAAAGAGTACTATTAGCGTCCGCAAAATTATTGCTATGATACACGCTCATCGTAAAAGTTTTATTTGGCAAAAACTTCAACCAGCAGTAAAAGTTGTGTTTATCATAGCTACAATTTTCGTGTTAGGGAAACAATTTGAAAGTTAATGAGCCCCATCTTTTTAGAGGTGGGATTGAAACCTCCAATTCAATTGGGGATTTCACGCTACGTTTATTCTAAGTATTTTTAGTATTTGCCTTTGTATCTTTAGAATTACAATCTAAAAACAGTCAAGGTAAAAATAAAATTTATAAAATTTTGGCTCTCAATTAGATAAGTCTGCAAAAATTCTCTTCATGTTTATGTTTGTCAGATTTGAGGTGTCTTACACCGATTTCCTTACTTTAGCACCTGTACCACCCTTGGTGTTTCCAAGAGTATTGTAGTACAATGTTACAAATCATATTGTTTATTACTTACAGGAAAATCCTTTCTAGTCGAAAAGTGCATCTTGTAGGTATTTACTGTTAATAATGTTATAGTGAATTTTAATGAGAAAAAAATGGTGGGTTTTATGAAAAGCATAACTTCATAAAAGTAAAGGTAAGTATAAATTGCAGTGATGTGGGCATGGCAGAGTGAGGTAGTGTATATGTCGCCATACTTACAGTAATAAGAAAACTGCTAAAGAATTTAGCAAGGAACAGGATGCAGTAAAAATATAAATTCGCCATAAATTGCACCAAGCGAGAAATAAACCCCCCACGATGAACATTCAAGAATAATAATGATATCTACTAAATTCACGCGACATTAATTATTTCTATTGAATAACTTAAGTACGTCTCTATGTACATTTATACGTGATAAAGATTTTCACTGATTTGAGTACCTATATATAATCATTATGTTTGTAGCTGGTATTAGCTACAAACAAAAATTAATTGAGTAAAACCCATAATAATTGATAGGATTTTTTGAAATTGGCATATTTAACAAAATTTAAAATTTTAGTGCTCTTTATGCAATCAGTTATGCAGAATTAGGATTTACGAGGCAGGACAAGTACATGAGATTTTTGGTGGTGGAATAACACCTAATTTAACAGGGATATAACTCTGCGATATTAGCCATAATGTTAAAGTTAATTACACTATTATTTCAAATTGTATCTTGAATGAGTCTGCTTTCTCGCAACAGGTAACATAAACAGTAACGGATGAGATCTTCCTCTCTACATAAATAAGGGATAATAATACCTACTTTATGCACTATAAGCATTGCATTATGCGTCTGAAATATGAGTAAAACTGTAATGTAATGACACACACTGTAAGCATAAAAATTCCTATAACAATAAGCATATTATGTGTACATTAAATCTGAAGATGCCAAAAAACTTCGAGTCATAATTCATTCCTGTTCTGTCACTTGGCTTCTTCAACGTCAAGTTTTTATTGAGAAACGCAGTCAGCAGTTTTTTCATTTGTGAAATACATAAGCACTCTAACATATAGGTTGAAGTTCTCGTTTCTTAATTTGCTAACTTGAAAGCAATTAAACAGATAATTTACAAAAGTAGGATTAATGGTTTGCTCGCTTGCAATCAGTGAGAGAAAATGCAGAGGATCAACAAGGATAATTCCTATCTGCGTTTTTACCATGTAATAATAACAACTACGGATTGCTGCCCACCTACATACAAGTTATTAAGGTATCGAGAAGTCAAAGAAGGCAGACAGGCTAAAAAATTATGATCTTCCTCTATAGATACTCTGATACATAGTTTTTGCTAGTATAGTTATTATGTAGTCTGCTGGGAGATATTTCCGGCGGTTTAATTGCATACACAGATTTAACTAAAATTATTATAGCTGTATCCATACTCTAATAGTTATTAAAAAGCAGTGCCACTCATTCATCAAGATTTACTATCTAGAAAAATTTATCAGTCAATGAATGAATTTACTATGTGCATATTTTGAACTCAATCCTATATTTATATAATAAGTAGGATTACACGCTAGGATGTAAATAAATAGTAAATGTAGTGTACGTGCCATTTTTCATTTCCAATCCAAAGATTACTTATGAATGAATCATATTAAGTCAATTCATTCACTAATAATATTTTGTAGACGTCTGTAATTGTTTCAACGCTAATCCGTGGAGTAGTAGGCGGCATTAGTCGATCGTGAGTAAGTAAATGATTCATGTGAATCATCAGGAGCAAACAGTGCCTGCTTTTTCTTGTTTATTTCACCGTTGATTTTTTTGTTTCTGCTCTTTGCTTCAACTCAACTAGCAAACCATAGCCCGTCTACTATATACCATATTAAAGTGTACCTAATATGCCAACTTAAGTATAATATCATTTACTACTAATATGTGTGGATGTGGTGCAAGTATGTTTGTATGACGGTGGCGTGAATGAAAAAGAGGAAACATAGCCATTGCATCATATCTTACTTGTGCAGAACAGAACATCTTTGATTTTTCCTCAGAAATCTCAGAATTGGAGATAAACATAGTACCTACTATGTTCATCGAGTTTGTGATAGTAAAGCAATGTAGTAGAGGTTCTATATCTGAATGAACTTTGGAAAAACTATGTCGACATAGGGATGGATTAGTAGATGCATCTTCAATTAGGAGAAGATATGAGTAATCGTAAAGTTTATTTAAACTCGAGAAAAATGTAATATCTTTATGTAATGTATGCTAAAACAGATTAGATAGTAAAACAATAAAATTGGCAAACTAACGATGTGTAGGTTATGGGTGAGATAGGTAATAATGTGTAATAATAAATAGGTAGTCCTGGTTGTGAGATTAGGTAAGGTAACTAAAGTGTTTATTCACTTAATGGCTAGAAACAAGTTAAACAAACAAAAACAAATAGTAAATATGTAGCTGCTATCTGTATTTGTATACTAACTATTACATATTTGTATTGTTTATGACGTGTAGAGCTCTTTATCGAGAAAAAAGGAACATATAAATATACTTTGGTGCATTTTACTACACGCAGATACACATCTGCAGATTATATGAATGGCATGGTCAACCTGCTGCTGAAATAATAGTGTTTATTTCAAGCGTGTGTGAATGATCGTAGACAGAACGTACCTAAGTACATATTTACTACATACTTACTTAGATATGTACACAAGAAAACATGTTCAGTGGGTAGGTACACCACAAAAATTTGGTCTCGGACTGGACTGAACTACATATTATCTCATTTGGGAATAGACAATGCTCTGCACTATATTATCCTACCTACATTACATTATACTAGTCCCAATCCAATGCTACATTTACAATAGTACATTCACACTACACAAAACATCCTATCTCTCTAATGTGCAGATAGAAATATGCATTGTTATGTTATGATGTAATTTTTCTTACTCGTTGTAATTTCAAGATTTAATACTGATGAAAGGCTTAGATTTAAAGAGAAGAACTCCCGTAATGATATTATTTACAATTAATTCATCTCATCTCATCATACTCGGGTGCACCTGGGCTCTCCTTTGCCCCATGCAATGCTTTCCTCATTATGTCCTACATTATTACATACTTTGGTTTACATTAAAGCTCAGATTAAATACACCACTCTAACTAAGGGATCGCACTATATCTCCTTATATTATACTTGCACACATCTCCACTATATTGCTATACATGGCTACTTATTAGTATTTTGTATGCATCCCATTCTGTATCTGTATAATATAGATTATAAGATCTGAATGGAATCAAGAGATATGTATGTATGTTGCCTGCCTGGTGTGGCCTATGTTAATGAGAGAGAGAAATGATAGGCTAGGTTGGGGAGGTGGATGATGAGCAGATAATTGGACTATGTTCACTTAAGGAATATAACTAATTCTCAAATTACCTCTGAGCTTTACATTACACTCACACACAGAATGAAAGGGTAGCATATCACCACACGTAACTCCTTACTATACATACAGATACATACAATCACAATAATATACACGCTGTACTTGTACTACTACTACAACTTCTGAATTACACTCTTATAGTATATTCGTGTAACATTCTGTTTTTAGTTAGTGTAACTCCGGTACTAAGGAAGCATCTCCACTAAATATTTATAGTCTCGCAAATATTGTTATTACAAGTGTGCTACTCTATATACTCGTGGTATACTTAAGCAAAGATAGAAATTGTAAATACTACGAGTCTCTTCAGAAGGTATTCAGTCATCTCGCTCTCTAGCTCATTTTATATTATTAGTTTTCGTTGGACAGTGTCAGTGAGTGTGCACGTTGTTCTCAACTCCGACCACAAACTAAAGACCATTAGACTCTACCTAATGTAATAATACACTGAATGCTGAGCAAAGCAAAGTTAGTAAGATTACTCAGATACAATTAGATTGCAAGTTGCTGTTGTAAGCTTCAAAGATATACCCTTTTTATTATCATCACCCTTTACATGTACTAATCTCTATTTACACTTTATATGGAATTCAGACAATAAACATAAAAAAGATTTTAATAAGCACATTTCTTAGCACCGAATTAAGTTTGCAATCTCAATGCAGTGCTACCAAATGGCAATTACTTTCAGATTTCAGATTAAAACGAGGAAAATGACCAGGGAGCAGAGCAACTTGGGTTAACTTGAACTCAAGTGCTACCTCAATCTCTGAGTTAAGACGAGTAGAGTCAAAGACAATGAGATTGTAGTTAACTAGTCAGTAGTTAAGTGTTTGTGAAGTGCTTCAGTCAAGAATTGTCATAAGTATACGATAATAGGTAATGCTGTTGTGTTGGTGTACTGTACATCGTAGGATATAAGAAAGTAAGTAAACATTCAATTTTCAATGTCCCTGCCCTGCCAAAGAATGTGTCTTCAATTAATCTTTTTCCCTTGTAGCTCATTTGTAAATATTGTATGCTAGAATGCTAAATACAATTTAGCTGTATTCATCATCAGGGTAGTTTATTAAGTAGTAGTGAATGTAACAAGATGGATAAATTCAAATATTAGTAAATAGGTGCAAGTATTAGTGAGAGTGGAGGTTAGGCCAGGGCAGTGGAGTTCAGTCCAGAGTCAAGTCCGTCGGTGGAGTTGGATTGGAGTGTCATGTGAGTAGTGAGTCCTCTTAAGAGTTAATGTGATAAGTAGTACATAGATGCAAAAGGTGAAGATGGCAAAGTTAAGTGTCTACTAACGAAGGCAGTGTAAGTAAAGAGTGAGGAGTGCAAAACGTGGGTTGTGTGTTGCGGCACGTGGTCATGTGGAATGATTGCATTCCACGGAATACAACCACCGAACTTGGAATCAGACTTGACCAGTTGGGTAATATTTTATCATTCCATCGTATTATGATGATGAACGAAGGCTTTTTCTCAACTTTGTTGCTGGGCAATTGGCTATTATCCTTACTTGCCGTATAAATAATACATGTTCCTTTTTCAAAGTCAGACGAGTATTTCCATTCCTTACAAATCATACTAGGAACAACAGAAAGCAACTACCAGAGTTAACTCTACCTACCTCCTATCTACATATATATCTGCTCCATTATGTAGATACTCACATACATAAGCCACTCACACACTGAGATGTGCACTATCTTCTTACCTGTGATCATTTACTACAAGTAGGCACTACTGCAAAATGCAAAACTACCACTGCGAAAGAAACTTGAACCTGTAGATAGATACAGATACCAGAATGCATGTATGATATGACTTATTGTACTCCGACCACAGCCTAGCTTATGTATCACATTCTCCATAATACTAACACTACCATCCCCACTTGCAATTGCAATCAACTCATTCTGTTACTTTACATTCAGGACTTCTATTTACTTATGGACATTCCATATCCATCGATTTTATGAAAACCCATTTGTCTTTACATCATTTTAAATGGGATATCCTTTTTTCAGTAATACTTATTATACGTAAGCAATTTCTGCAGGGTAGCTATATTGGTGCTAGTTAAATTTTCAGTAACTAAAACCAAGTCAAAAATCAGAATCAATTTCTAGGAAACAGGGTTTACTACATATGAATATAACTTTGTTCTTTTAAAGTTTTGAATGTCCAAAAATATTTGCAATAGTATTTTGCATGATGTGAATGCTAACAAAACTCCATTAAATACTTACATCGCGAAAGAATATAGTTAAGCATGAAAATATATCTAAGCCATTTGGATGTTAACAATTGGACATCAGAGCAGATGGAGTAGATATAATTTATCTGATTTGTTGCATTAGGGAACTCTAATTGAAAGTACATAAGTTTAAAGTAAATACGTAAGTAAATCACGGAGAGCAGTTGGATTGTTTGATGTTTAGATAAAATCTTGTTAGTTTTAGCTTAGTAGAAAATTTGATGAGATAGGAAAGAATGGGATGACAAGAGTTGACGTCACGTTGTAAACGAAATGCAAATCTCCGTCGTTTTACTACGTTTACGAGAAAGTGTGTTTTCCTCTGCGTCTTTTGATGAGATGTAAGTTTCGTAGTTTGTCAAGGGACAACATCGCATTGGTAATATTACGCAGGTACTTTGTATATTGAAGAATACAATTGCAATGCGGATAGTAGTGTAGTAAATAAATAAGGAGGCATGCAAGGAGATCAAGAGGTCATATAATAAGGACTCTCTATGTGAAACATTAAATTGCTTTATTATATACAGATACAATTCTATATATCATTTAAGTATGTAGAGTGTGTAGATAATGTATACTAATGCAGAGAGAATAACTGGCTATCTCCTTACAATAATTTTTATCATAGCGACACTTGTAATGTTTATAACTCACCAGAGTCAAAGGACAGAATTGCGGTAATACTTTGTTATAGGGAAGAACTATTAGCGAAACATTCTTTAATAGGGAGCAATAATGATAACTAACGAATAAGTAGATAGGACAAGATAAGCTAGCCAAACAATCAGCAGACAGACAAGGCATTAGCATGCCGTAACACAATGCGGAATTTAGAGGAAATAAAACATTCACTTGGATTTGAGACACTATAATAAATAGCTCCATAGATTTAACTAAATATTTTGAGTTTTGCAACAAATGGCATTTATGATTAGCCATTTGCATATAATGTGTCTTTTCTTTGAATCAACAAGCAACAAACTGCCCATTTGTTTCAATGTTAATTTTGGTGAAGAGGTTCGTTAAGTCACTTGTGCTGGGAATCTGTGAATCTATTGTCTGTGTGAGATGATAACTCTGATATGGTGATATATAAACGTTATCTAACGACTAACGAAGCCATGCAGGCAGGTATGTGGTGTGAGTGATACAGGGGGCACCCCGACCGTCCGTCTGCCTGTGTCGTGTCAAATGAAGATTCCTGAAAAATATAATTTATTGACTTAAGCGTCCCTTCTTCTCCTTAAAGCTTAAACTCTAGCCATTGTATTTCTGCCATTGTTGATAGTTTCCCTTTTCTTGGCTTATCACTTGCCTGTGTGATGCTCCGTGTTTGTACAACACGAACGACATTTTTTCCGCTTACCAAGATGAATGTAGGATAGGGAACTATTACTCCAATGCTAATCTTGAGATCAGAAAGGTTTTGCGTGCCAGTACATGCAAATCTTTCTAATGAAAAAGTAGATTTCATGTTTAGCAATTTTGTGGAAAAGGTGATGACTGACTTCGTGTTGACTCTTGACTACTATCACATACACATACGCACATTATTTGTGAAAACCTTATATTTATGCAACACTTATACTAAATAACACTTGTGCATGGAAAGATATGCTAAGTATATTTCAGGTTTAAATGTTGTATAATATCTAGAAGGCAAAAGTAATAATATACGAATGCAAAGAACACTTAATCATCTTGTTCAGGACCTGCTTTGATATCCTGACATATTATAAACCATATCATAGTAATAATTATATATCTGCCTATGTAACATAATTATCTAGAATTATAGTCATAAAATTTTATTTCATTAATTATAACTATTTCTTATTAATAGCATTAAAATGCGCAGGAATGTCTTTATTCCCTTCTATAGTCACTAAATAAATATGTATGTATATATTGTACAAGTAGAATTAGAAGGGAGAGAAAGCAGTAAAAAGGAGTGAAATGAGACGCTGTTATAGTCAAGTTGAGGAGATAAGTTAGTGGTGGTGAGGATTTGGGAAGTGCAGTGAAGTACAAGTAGTACAAGGAGACACGGACATGATTAATACGAAGGTGGGCTGACAGAAAAGTCTAACCAGAGCTGAGAAATAAAACTCTACTAGTTTTACCGAGTTGGAAACAGGGCTACCTATTACGCACTAGAGAAGACAATTCTGTGTAGATGACTGTATGATTGTGGGAATATTATATTCGACGAGGATAGCAATGCATGACGAAATGGCTGAATACTGTTTTTTAGTGGCAAAAATAGACTTGACTTGCACATGATGCTGAACTGACATATATCTATTGTTTGCTTCCTTGAAGTTAGTATAGATATTAAAATTTAATGATGGAAGGGTATAGATGAGTATTGGAGTATTTTGCATGTGTAGGCTGTGAGTATTGTCAATATCATAGGCCACAGATGGGCCCCATACATAAATACATCTTTATATTAGTCGTTCTATTCGTGGACAGATCTATGGATGTGTCTCACAATGAGGAGTCTCTTTCTCTCACTCACTCAGTTAAAACAGATAATAATATTATATATGTGCTTATGCAGAGTGAACTACTTATCCAGGACTAGAGCTGTGTAAACATGCAGTCGTAAGTAAGTAAGTCTAGTAGTAAAGTGAATTGATGCAGATAGGGAACAATAAGGAAGATGCTGGAGCACTGTTGTTGTGTCCTGTCTGTAGTAGTATAGAATTACGTTAGTTAGTAGGGCCAGGGCATGGCGTGGTTTGATTTGGTGCGGTGTCCTGGTGTATAGAGAGGGTTACTTACGACTGTTACATAATGGAGATACACACGTCTGGATTTTTTAGAGTCTCTTTTAGTGAGTTGGGTTGACAAAAGTAGTATCCTCGTTTCGTTAGGCTTGGCCTGGTCTCGCTCGGTTGTCGTCGTGGCTCTTTTCGCTCTCTCCGTGTCTTGTTCTTGTTGTCTGTGATTTCTGGCCTCCTTGAATCTTCTTTTTCTCGACTTCTCCTCGGCTCCCTTCACTTTCCTCTCTGTCTAAATGTCTATGGCTTTCCTTTCCTGTACTCGACGACTTAAGTTGACTTGACTTGACTCCTTTCTCAAACTCTGCAATTCCTACTCCGACTAACAAGGGGGACATCCAAACTCAACGAACACATAAGAACTTATTTTACTACCGCTACAACGATACTCTTTTCTATTTAGACTCCATCTGCATCTTTGTATCTGCCGAGTGACTCGCTCCTCTTCCCTACTCTCTCTCTCTGCTACAGATATTATAGTAAATGCAAGTAAGTACTGTAGTACTTGTAGTAGTATGTACATACATACAGCTTACTTAACTCGCATAATACAAATACATAAATACATGCATACCACTCTCCTGCCACTCACTCTTCCTACTTACTTCTAATCTTTTCAGTCACTTCTCTATTTCACTTCTGTAGACTCATCATGTATTTTACTCTGTGCATAGTTCATAGTCCGTTTTTACTAAAACACACACTACCCCATTCATTTCATTACCTACACTACTACTCCGTCAATAATTCTGATAACAACTATGTACCCATTTGCATATAGGTCAATTCAATTAAATGGATACCTTACTCAATCTATTTTAGTGACAGAGCTGTGATTTCATAATGTGCTTCTGCTCCATGTGTTTCTCCGAAAAATACCCTTGCCTCGGACTACAGTGCGACAAAATACACAATACTCATTTTATATGTAAATACTATGCTATCTACTTCAACAGTAGGTTTCAAAGTTTTTAAAACTCAAAGTACTGCTATACACAGTGTACCTAATTACTACTATTGTCCTAGTTAAACCCGCATCCTCATCTTTGTGATGTGAATTAATATAAGCAACCTTTCATTGCATAAGTACATACAACGTATACAGCGTGAACTGCATATTATATCCTACTACTACTTCGGTTTAGTAGCCGTTAGTACCCTATTCCTTGTGAGTGCTGTGTAAATTGCAATCTGCAGTGACCTCAGTCTTAAAGTTTAATTTAAAGGGAAGTCTAATTACAATAAATTCTTCAGGTAAGTTTTTCTAAAGGATTTATCTATTCATCCACAATGAAATATTAACTTCACATTGACTACATAGATACAGCGATAACTCAAAATAATATATTATACTGACAGGCAATGTGAAAATGATTACTATATATGCGTACACATCGTGTGCACTACAACCGTGCCAGACACAAGGAGTGATCATTAGCACTCTCTTTAATACTTACCCTTTATGGAAATAAAACGAGGTGTCTTTTCGTGGGTTTGGTGGAAACTTTTGATCCTACAATTTGAATACCTAATATGACCCTTAGCACCATAAGCATTCGAATGGGCAATTGCTCAATTCCTTCCCCTCTACAACATCTACAGGTACTTTCTACGGACTTCTATAGTAGCCAACTGATGCTACAAGTTTTTCATTTAAAAAATGCAAAAATTATGTATGAGATACATTTGTACTTGTAAGTATGACATGTAAATCATTTTATATTGATAATTAAAGGAAGTACCGACAAGTAACGTTAGTCGTATTGCATACTGAATTATAAATTACGTGGCAGCAGGAAGTACTTGGATACGTTGTTACATTTGCATTTCACTGAGATAAAATGTTTCAAACTCTGAATATTTTTTATGTCACAGTTTTCTTATTTTTTCCAGTCAAAAGAAATAAATAATGTTCAATAATCATTAAGATTCTGTAGATGTACATAGATATAGGATTTAAGGTAAGCATCAAACCTCATATAAGATATTTGGAGCAATGTTCACCACTTTAAAAATTAACTCGTCTATTAAAAATGCATTTAGCTGTGTCATTTAATAAAGAATTCATAGAAATGGGGAAAATGTAAGTTTTCGGATATCGAAGTAGGGAAGAAGAAAGCGATAGGGCTAGAGGGCACAGTAAATTAGAGAGGATATTCATTTTGCGTGAGACAAAAGACTATATAAGGGATTTGATTGCCCAGGGGAGTGGAAAGAAATCAATAGGATAATATCAGATCTCCTGGGTCATTATGAATATGACGATGATACATGTTCCTCTCTTATTTGGTCAATGATTGTCAGTTGGTTGGTTGGTTATGTTGGCTGACTGAATGTGCTATCACATTAAACTATCTTAAGGTTATAGGAGTAGCAACGTAAGCGTAATAAATGTACAAGATTGTCAAGAGATTATGTACCTACGCACTACGTATTTGTTACTAAACGAAAGAATTCGATGTCAATGTGAGTCAGGTTAACTAAACCCGAGATTTCTTGAGATGTACGGACGAATCGATTTAAATAATGTAATACAATACGGGCGAGGGTGGATAGGAAGGCAATAAGCAATGTAATCTATGACAATAATGTCAAGAAGGCCATTGTACTGAGCTTGCACCTTCTTGGATTAGAATTATCTTGAATAGAGACAGGTAAGTATATATATAATATTTCTATCCAACCTATTATAAAAACATACCTCCTGATTAGCATACCGTTTTGTATTACAACTTGCTACTACAACTACTACATTCAAAAATGTGTTGGTGGCATTTTGCATAGCTGTAAAATTGAATTAAAATTTCTGTCTCTAAATCTTAGCTTACTGGTTCTGGGCCTTTAGATACTCAGCTTACTGCAAAAATTATAAAGGAAAATTTCAATGCAAGGAGAAGAAATGAGTTTTAACAAAATAATCATATTTCTTGAGTAGAAGACTTTATATTTCTCCGCTTCCTTTTTTAAAATATATAAGTTGCTCTGAGAAATAAAGATTACATTATGTAAAAGATTGCATGACCGACAAAGAATATAATTGGTGACAGAACAAACAAAAAGTGTATTACGTCGTGTCTGTATTGGTATTAAGACACTATTTACAGAAATATGCACTCGGGAGATGTACGGTTGAGAGATAATGCATACGTATCTGCGTTCCGTTTGCGTACATAAAGATAGCTACTGTATGTTGGTGGAATTTTAGTGGATAGAGTACAGGAGTCGTGTGTACACAATGTGGAATTTTGGCTGAGGAGAGAAAATTTTTTGGCTTGTTATTTCCTCAAATGTGACGTTTCCTATCAAATGAATGTAATAATGCAAATGCAATGCAACGAAAGGCTAGCCAACTCAAATCTGTAGCCAAGAGTGTTGCACTTGTAGTTTTGGGAGCCCGGCACTGGCACTTCTCCTTACTATGTGTACTATAAGATGAGCCTTAGTGGTAACACTCACTTATTATATGTGTTACGAGTACTTATGTAACTATTAGTGTGCGAGTATAAGTTATAAGTGGAAATAGAGTTTTGGGATGGCAGACTTTTGGGCTACAAAGAACAGAAAGAGTAGCGAAACCGAAAGGCAAAGTTGAAAGTGTACCAAAAACTAGCAATACAAATAGTAGCAGAGTTTGTATCAGTTGTAGATTCTTAAGATCAAGTTCATTGAGAGTTTTTCGACTGCCCCATCGACCTTTATTGATATTGGCACAGGGTTCTGTAAGTTCCTCCGCTGGGTATATTTAGGGTCTGTGGTGTGTGATCTCTGCAGAAAAATCTCCTTTATTATTCTGAGATATACATATAACAAGGAAAGGTGGTTGCTGTTTGTATTGATATTACGGAGCCGAGTTATTATCACAGAGTAAGTAAAAATACAAATAAATGGCAGAAGTGCCAGTTTGTTGGGAGCCGAAGCATAAGAAGTGCATTCGCATCTCTCTCCACGTGTTCTCTTCCTTTGGCAACAAAACGCACGCTTTTCTTTTCACTTTTCCTACGATTTGGTCAACTTTGCCAATTCACTTAAAACTCACACATCAACATCACATTCATGAGCGCGTAAATATTGGGCCGGGTCAGGAAACAGATCCAATTATTTCTATTCCTTTTGCCAATATTTCCCCCATTATATCCATTCCGCCAGATGCAGTTGGATCTTGGATCTGTAACAACTCTCTAATATTTACTGTACAGGAGGATGCATAGTTATGTGTGCAAGTGTACAAACAAACCATATGACAATGTAAATGCGTAAGCGTGGAACCAAACTCACTGGGAAGTTTAGATGATCGTATCCTGCCAGCAGTGTTGTGCAGTGGTTAAAACCACTAGTGGTCATAATGGCCATAATGGTCAAAATGGCCTGGTCAAAATGAAATTGAAAAGTGGTCAAAATGGTCAAAATGTAATTTGGGGCACTGTGAAACTACATTAAAGCCAAGGAGGCTACGTAGTTCCGCAGATGTACGAATTGCTGTTTACATTTTACAAGTACTTTTTATGACCAGTATGACAATAATTTCATTTTGTAGCATTCGGTATTTAAAATTTCAGATTAAATTCATGACGGGCACATTAAATAATAAAAATTACATTCTCAGAAGTATATATTCTCGATTGTAAGGCAACATAATTCTTACATCGTACCTGTGATGTATCTAGAGAAATTTAAAATACCTATTTCTGACTCCGACGTAGGATTTCTGTAGTAGAAGGTTACATAAGTTAATATTTCGTAGCCAATTTAAGAGGACATGCAGTGCAGATATAACCATCCAGTCATAATATTCATTATTATTATCCTAAATATGCTTAAAGTTGAGTATTTATTTGACTGAATTATGCTAAAGATCGTATTTCTATTGAAAATATTTGATATTCTATATAGTTAGGTACGATTTGTTATTCAAAACATATGATAACAGTTTAAGTATTTAAAACAGGCGCGGGTCTAGTACGCATGTGCAAGTGATGACGCGCATTTTGACCATTTTGACCATTATGACCATTTTGACCATTTTGACCAGTGGCCTGGTCAAAATGCAAAAAAGTGGTCATTAGTACAACACTGCCTGCCAGTTTTACTTTTACCGAATTTCATTGCCAATTATTTACTCCTTTCCATCTATCGCTCAGTCTACTCTCAACCGTTTACAATGATTAGAGACTCACCTAAGTGGTGAACCCATCCTTGGTCATGGTGACATTTAAACTACACTAAAATATTAATAATAAATGGTGCACTATATTCTAACGGTTATGAATCTATGATTTATTATTCATAAAATATGAAAGCAGATCACTTTGGGCATATAAACCATGCCTGGTTTACTCCTCTTTGACTGTTTTACAATTCCATGTGTATGATTTACACATGTATAATTAGCTGTGGGAGCTTTCCGATTTTTCTTTATGCCAATTTTTCCGTTCATTAACTGCTTACTACTTCTATTTAGGCATTGCAACATCTGTATATGTTCCCAAGTCACAGAAATCATATGTAGTGTTGGTTAAATATTGAAGAGGTCATTAAAATACCAGCAGATAGTAAAAGTCAAGCCAAAAACACAAAAACAGTTTGTTCCCTTATCGTCTCATTTCAACTAACAATCGTGTTATGTTATGGTTAATGTAAGGCCTCGCCATTGATGTGATGTGAGTAAATAGCTACCATATTACTGTACCATTGCTATTTAGCATTATAGATCTTATATCACGTACCCATAAAATTTAGGTTATGAAATTGCCTTTAAAAGAAGTGGCTACAGAAATGCTATAATAAGTATTATGAGTGGGGCCTAGTAAAGATAGTAAGTAGCATCCGTAAGGATGAACGATGCAAAGGTTAATTTTAATTTTTACAACGGAGAGAATTTATGCATCGTACATTTCCTTTTGGCTAAGGTCTGCATAGACAATTAGAAATAAATTGTAGGGTGCTAATAAAATCGAGAGAGTTCCATGGAATGCGCATATGAGTATAATAATGCTCTGCCACTTATGGCTTTTTTAAGTCAAGACTTTAGGCACTGTACTGTCCCCACAAAGAGTACTAAAGGAAAATGAGACTTGAACTCGGAGCAATAAAGATGAGATTTCTAATGACACTCCACTTATAAACTACATGCACTGGCTTGTAAATTACTAAGGGAATAAATGTTAACTCAACGTAACTGCTATAAAGACGAATTTTTGTACAACTTTAAATGATGTTGTTACGTAGCGAAATGTAAATGAAATGAAACCAACACTAATGTACTGCATATCAGAACCCTGCTCGGAATGTTGCTGCTATTTTATATGCTCCAATTTCTTACGCTCTCCACTTACACATATCACAATATAATATGCAATCATCTTGAATACTTAAAATTAGAAACTTGTGGGCAGAGTTTCCTACACTCCGTATGCGTGAGATCTGGTGGTGGTAACAACTTGATGTGTACAATTTTAGAATACCTAAAAGTCTTAAGATGCTGGAAAGTAAACCGTATCTACATTATACTAAATATTCGTAGTAGATTTGATTCTAGTGAGTATATTAGCCACTGCAGAGGAAAAGTCATGCTGACGGATGCACCATATAAACCATATTAATTGTGAGACTGGGATCAGATTCAAGCTTTACGTTGGCTATGTATTCATTAATAATGTAAGTTTGGTTTTAAGTGGAATGAAGTGATGTGATATAGTGGGATGGGATGGGATGTGTACATAATGCGCTCGTGTGTGGTTTATGGGTTACGCTTCTGACGAGCAGAAGAGTCGAGAGGAGTCTCAGTGCATGGTTGACTTGTATTTATGATGATGATGAGCAGATCTTTATCTCCTGGCTGTATAGATAGAATTAATTGTGGTTTTTATGGGTAACTACGAGTTTTAGTGTAATGTGTAGTAAGTGAGTAGTCGTCATAATAATAAGAGAAGTTAAAGTAGACTAGACCAGATTATCAATGTACTGTTGTCCGTAAGGATTCTCTAGAAATTCTACAGCCATGTAAATTCAAACCTACCTACTTCACTACGCTCAAATAACAGTATATAACGCATATCCAATAGGTACATACAAAGGTACATGGCTTCTAATAAAACTTTGTATCAAACATTCCACATCATGCAAAACTACTCGCTTCTAGTAATGCATAACCACTTTGGGTGTCACTCCTAGAAATCTCTCACCTATTTATAAGTAAACTCTACTGCAATAGTCAGAATCCACATACAACATTTTAATGTACTGCATCTTATTAAACAAACTATATACATACAGGTGCATACCACTGGTATCTTAAAATATATCGATAGAATTCTCTAATTTATAACACAGATTTCTAACAGTAAATAAAAATTACTATTCTTAATTTATGAAATGGACTAGTCAGTTTAGTGCGTTATTTTTATTATAATCATTTACAGACAATGAAGTTATTATTATTTAGTGTGCGTTTTAGTTTAGTTGCTCGGGGTAATATTATATATATCAATGACCTTGCGTATATGATCGTATATTTAAAGTAAAGGTGATTTCATGTCAATAGAAAGGACTACAAAAACTAGGGTGGTAGACACTTGGGATAAAAACATTTAATATTTTTCTCTATCTGAAGTATATCAACAACACTGTATTGTAAGCGGACGAGTTTATTTAGCTAGTACTACAAAGTTTGGATTATAAATTCACGGCCGACAATTAGTGGGAAGCTAGAATATCTAAATAGTTGCACAGATTAAATATTTTGTTTGTAAAGGATGTAAAAATGATAGGAAATAGCCTTGAAGGGTTATGAAGTAGGAACATGGGATAATTAGGGGGAAAGTGTTCTGATTTGGTTAAATTAATGGTTGTGCTCAAGAATGGGATGTAAAAAGTGTTGAATGGATACTAAATGGGAATCTGTTGGTGTGTTTGCAGGAGTGAGTTGATCTCAACGGGACCCGGCAAGCCCCAACACCACCGCAAACATTGCCTGGAGACAGAGCTGAAGATTTTGCTACTGTGGAGGCCTCAGCCATCAGTCTGCTGCCAATGGGTTTGGTAAGTACTTATTATTATACTCCCTCCATGTCTCTTATTGCTTGGCTATACACAATATAAATACATTACACACAGTAGCAATTACTGGGCTTGTTATGCTTTGTATTGGATTAACTTGTATTGTTGCCGAATAAAAAATGAGCGCATATTAGCTAGTTAATTAGCATATCTTGCAGAATTTGATCTTATAAATCAGTATCTACATGTTACAATTGTGGCATCAGGTAGCTACTGAGACTCGCTCAGCCAATTGCATCTCAGAGGAATATCCGTCGGGCGAAAGAATGAGCTTATTAGAGTGATTGGCAAAAAAATGTTTTGCAGAAAAGCCGAGATGAAAAAATGGAGAGTAGTTCTCTTTCTGAGTGGATCATATCAGTCAACCACTTGCTTGCTTTTTGTTATAATGATAAAGTGAAGAGTCTGGTATCCTGTGTCGCTGCACAGGGCAGAGCACATTACTTCATACACCATTACAATTAAACGTACACCGTGCACTTGCATTTATATTGTGAGTGTTTGGGCACACGGAGCCCTTTATTTATTTGACAGAGCAATAGCCAGAGATGATTATTGTCAGTAAGTAATGTAGAATGGACGAGAAATGTAGAGGAGGAAGGACAAAGGTGAATTTTCATACAGGTATGTAATCAAAGAGACGTTTCTTACTCGGATTATTTATGTATTGCCTCAAATTTAATGCTCCCTCACACAAGTCAACGTTTCGTCTGTCTGGCGTTTAACTAATACTGTGATATTTCTTCCTAGTGAAAAATTCAAGTTTCATTGATATCTATAGGCACTAGTATATAGTGTGGAGATTGGCTACTTTACTTTACGTGTTGTGTATGCAGATTGACTTTTCCTCATAAAAACAAGAGTTGAACTATCAAGGATTGTTCAGCTTGCGCACTTACTTACTTAAACTCCAGTAACAATGCAAAGTGTGATGTACATAAGTAATAATGAGCAGTGTTATCTTCCAAGATATGTATAAGATACATCTATTAGTACCATCCGTACGACCTTACGCGTAGGTAGCTACTTTATCTTCGGGTAGTCCTATAACGGAGCAAAAAAGGTATGCAAAATTCAGAAGCTTCGATATTCAGGTAAATGAATGGCAGAGATACGAGCCAGTCAGCCGCACAAGACACTTAAATATTAGGCAGCAAGACAAGACAAGGTACTGGCCAAACATATATTTTGAAGTGAACCTAATGCTAAGTACAAAGGTATTTAATCACCTTACATGCTTATTATGCATATTCATGGAATAGGCTTTTCATCATCTCCTTCTCTTGTTCTCAAATGATTTCCCGTCCAATTTAACATAATGCCTTACAAGACAAGACAAAGCAAAGGAAGGCAAGGCAAAGATATACTAGCACCCGGCTAAAAGTTTTAAGATTAAACTGCAGGTTATTCCTAACATCAATATTCCTCCTTCAAAAACAACGCCTTAAAAATGGTCAAATAAATATTATAGATATTGTTGTAATTTAGCATATCATAGTACGAATATGGAGTATGGATTACACAAAGCTCTGTCGGATAGGCATGTCGGAAATTGAACTGGGATGGAATAAGCAACTTAAACACATTTATTAGGATCTGTTGAATGAAAAACGTATTATGTATGGATGTGGGGAAGAGGAGGCGGCATTATTAAATCTTTGGAGATGCGTAGATCTATGTATGTGTGTATCTGTATGCACAAAGTACATTACGCGCAGTTGACATGACAGGTAGGCAACTAAGGCTATTATAATAGGTAAGTGGGTTCTCTGTGGACAGACAGAAGAATTCGAGGCATTAATCTTATTAAATAATCATATAATACAAGGTAACATGAAAGATGGCAAATTCAATTCAACTTTTTGTGCAGAATATTAAGTAAAACAAAGTCTGGGTTGATTAATGTAAAGCCTGTTCAGACATAAGCTGTAGCCCAACATTGTTTCTCAGTGACAGATTGCTGGTAGGTTGACTAATGAGCTTGTGATCAAATCAGATCTAATCTTTGATCTTGAGATCAGTCACCAGACTACTTACTACATTCTAGAGCAGAATTACATGACATAGGGGCCACGGCAAACTATTCCTTGCCATGTTCTCCCATGCTTTATTACTTGATGTGAGTTACCACTGCCATTTAGTAGCATGGAAAGGCTAACTCGTCTCTTCTGCCTGCCCTGCCTGGTCAAGTCGAGTTAACTTAATCACTTGATGAATATCTATTCACTTTGCCTGCGAGTCAGACAGCGAGTTGGTAGCTGGCTACCTTTTTTATATTTCTTGTACCTAATATATTATAGTCGCCCCTAATCAAATTCCAATCAGATCTCTCTCCATTTCCATCGCTCAGACCAACATACATAAGTAAAATAACGTCAACATCCACATCAACATACACTTCAATTTCAATTCAACGCAAATCCAAACAGGAAATTTTCCAATCCCTCTTCCATTATCAAATAATATGACAGTCAATAGAAATGTAAACCCAGGAACTTACCATAACAAAATTTAATCTCCCTAATCTCATTTATGAGACTTGTAAGTTGAACCCTGTCCTGTGGTTTCATGGGATGTCCGACAGGATACTTCTCATTTATGAACTATTACAATATCTCCGTTCTACTTTAATACCCTTCTTATTTGTATTCACTCTACAACCTGGAATTAAGTTGTTCCTTCTCCACGTCTTCATATTATCTACATTGCTACATGATAAATCTTCCGCATACATAAATTCATATTCTAGTTTTACGTATTTCCCGTTTTAGCAATCACTGACTTTACCTTTATCGTTTCTCCCCAATTTATAAATTCCTAGTTCAATATGCATTGCAATTACTCTTAGCCAATTAAATTGTCAAAATCATTGCAGAAACTAATATTATTGTGATAAAATCTAAACAAATGCATTTTTCTCCAAATTCAGTAAGTATGTGGCGAAGATTTATTTACCCAGTTTATAATATTATCTACAGATCTTGAATTTTTGAAATTTTAATTGCCATAGTTTGGTATACCTAAGGAATATACAATTGTGTAAGTAAAAAGATCAGGTATACGTAGAATTATGTTTTTGTTCATTTTTGAAATATAATAATAATAAGGAAGAAAATGTTCTGCTCGAATCCGCAAAAGTCGCAAGAGGAATGGAGATAATATTATGTAATTTTACATAACGTAGCGTACGTAAGGACTCAGTGGTGTGTTCATGCACACTAAAATAAAGTAAGGCAAGGAAAAAAAATGAATGAGTACTGGATGCACTAATGGGAGATGGGAGCCGGAGAGAGATAGTGTGGCATGGCACGACATGCCATTTACTTATGTACTCGGTACTGTGCAATGTGTGCTCTATCTCTTGCAAACTTGACGATAAATAAGATAGGAGGAATAGTATTGTGATATAATGTAGTCCCTTGTTTGTGTAGGCAACTGTGTACACCTATATAGTCCCATAAACCACGTATATATGTACATTGCATGTCTATGCTAAAACGGTTCTTGTCTGTAGCCTACCGGTTTAGTTTGCTAGGACGGAGAGTTGTCATAGTATGTCCTTCCTGTCCCAGATGAAAAAGGGCGAAATATATTTATAGGTACACGTTGTTGTGCTCTGCTATGTGTGTGTATTTTGACGTTGTGTATTTTCTTAACATTTTCTCGCTCTACGTCTCAGTTCCTGCGTCTACCTACATACGTATGTAATATTATGCTTGTACTTTCGTGAATGACGAGGTAAAAAGGAAGAAGTTCATATAACCACGCTCTGACACATGCCCCTTGTCAAATATATATCTCTTACCATTCACACATGTCTGCTATACGTACTATAATTATTTAAACGTGCATCTCAACCTCATACAAAACCCACAGAAATTCAGTTCTGCAAATCATGCGTAAATATTACTGCCATTTTATTGCAATTTGAAATTACTCAATAATAATGCTAATCAATCATTTAAGGAGTCATTCCCTCATGTTTTATGTACCAGAAATAATTCACAAATGTAGTAGATCTTTTCAGAAATGCGAGAATACGTATTTAAAAATTGAGCTTAGCAATGGTTCTGCTTTCAATTTTAAAACGTTGAGAAGTCATTTATAGACAACACTTGTAAAAATAGAGTATGACAATAGATGGTTAATTGTAAGTTGAGTGAATTGCGAATTACGCAGATAGATCTGTCCTTCATTGTAGGTACTCGGGTTAGGATGGATTTAGAAGGTTGTAGGTACCTCATGTTCGGAGCTGATGAAGATGCTACTGCTGGATTAAAACTCGAGTTAGTTACGCTCACGAATGCGAAAAGAAGATGAGATAAAAAAACACGTTCAGTTTATACATTTCATCGTAGTCTTGTTCTCTGTGCTCTGTTCGATTTAGTTCCATGGCTAGGTAGGCATTTGTAGGTATTACTATAGATGTATATATATAGACTCTCGTTTTGCACATACTATATACCTACATGTACATTATCTACAGATGTGTTTATGTATGTAACCGGTAGTTGGTATGTTACGTAAATTTCCTCCAGAAGAGTCTTATACAGTGACTGAGTCATGGGATCAGAGTATCAAAGTCACTGCTGCCTTGATGCTATTATACTTCTCCGAAACTAATACTACGTACAGCACGATTAGCTCCTACCACTGTTTGATGGTGCACGTTAGATTGCAATGTAATGTACTTACCATTACTGACTTGACTCTGTACCTATTTATGTATTCAGATATTGTGCTCTCTTTCACTTGCACTTTTCTGCTACACACACATAAGGTTATAATAGAAATACACACATGCAGTACGAATGTACATATTATTTGCAGACGAACATCTTGGTGAACCTTGTCTGTATTTCTACTCCAATTGCAGTGAAAGATTCAAAACTGCCATAGTAGTATATAGGGAAAGTATATAAGTTGGAATGGACCGTATTAAACCTTTCGCCCTTATTGTCAAAACGGGACGGAACTGAGGACAGACAGGACAGTTACCAGCTACATGCACAACGCAATATACTGTCTATGGGCATCGTGTAAGAAAAGGCAATGTTAAGCTAACAATGTCACAATAGCCCAATTTTTTTATTTTTATAGGTTGACATTGTAACAAAGTAAGTATGTAATCTATTCTTTAGATATACACTTATTGCCTATCCTTATTATATCTTAGTCGCGTAAAAGAAGCTTATAGTCTATCCCAACCCTCCTCCACGTCTTTACTCTGTCGTAATTCCTGATAGCCTTTATAGCTCCAAAAGAATTGCGGAACTACATAAAAAACTGTTCTGCACTTGCAACAAAGTAAAGTTCAGATAAAACACAAATATGGGAATTATATATTAACACAGGACTTGATCCTCCCTTTAATATTTACTTACCTCTATCATGTAGCTAAACACGATGTTGTATTATTATTGACAATTATGTTTTAGTCTACATACCTTGTACCTAAATGTGTGACTGTTGTCTTATGATACGGTTATGAATTCAAACCAAATGCTTGCATAGCAGATGATGTAAGTAGGAACCTGCTACAGAGATCAGTCTCCAGTAGCTCCAAACTTACTATTTATGCATTCCAAGTTGGTCATTCCTTTTCTACAGTAATATTGAGTCACAGATTTGCATGCATTGCATATATACAACAGATTTTGATAGCTTGAGTGCAGCAGTGTAAGTGAGTGTTCATTTCATGCACGTTGTTACTTTTTCTCAAAATGTATTTTTCATGTACAGGGCAAATACGTACTAAATGGAAGGAGTGTGATATAGTAGAACTCTATACCGTTTGCAATAGTCAACAAAAGTTGCACATTGCATGGCAAGTAAGTACTAAAATAAAATGTTCTTGAGAAGCTGAGATGAAATGAGTTTGTATTTTCTATATGCCTACATAGGTAGGCAATAATATTATACTACTCTCATCTGTTACAGTGGAAATGCGAAATTAGTTCCTTCCCAAAGTGACGAGTGCAACGTCTACAACGTCACACATTAAATATCGTAATCGTCATGTATCTATTACATGTAATGGCATTTTATTATTTCGCATATAATTATGCAAAACAAATATTTTTTATAAATTTTTAGTATTTAGATGAAATAGTCTGAATCTTAGTACTACATTTAAAACCTCAAAATTATGACCGCGCCATAATTAAAGTTCACACTTCCATTGGCAGGTTTTTTAATATCTACTTTATAATTTTTATGCATTTTAATTAATTACTGCGTTAATTTTATAAGGCGTTTATTATGTGCATCTCAGATTTTTATAGATACTAAATAGTCTATAACTTAAGAATGTTTATTGTGAGACTAAATAGATTGAGAAATGACATCCTTTGGTTAAAAGTTTCATTCTGGAGTCGGAGTCATTTCTTTAGATACAAATAATGCGTATTATATAGTAACATAGTAGATGTATGTAACATATGAAAGCAATAAAATGAGAAATTGGTACTTTTATCAATACTTGAATAAGTAATTAAGAAAATTAATGCAACTAACGTTTGTAATTTTTGTCACTGTTGCTTTTAAAAAGTGTGCATAACGCAGAAGCCGAATTCAGGGTCCTGAATCATGAGTAAACTTGTTATATACGAAATAAATTCGTAGGTATGTAGATCCTAAGACCTTAAAATTTCAGTCGCATGGCTTATGTTAACTTGAGTAACTGGATCAAAATTTTGCACATGGGTGCACAGAGATTGGTAGATAAGCATTTTTTAAAAATTTCGTGCTATCCCTAGCGCATGCATATGTTGCTGTACATTATTTTGTCACATTATGTTATTCGTTTTAGAGGACTTGACGTTGCTGCTGCTCTACTTTAATCTGTCTCACTGGTAAAACCGCAGTGACAGTTTGCTCTTTGTTTTTGTGAACTGTTTAAAGTAGCCAGAATCAGAAATACTTGAAACTCAATTCCTGCAAAGAGTTTCGCTCTAGTGAATCATTTCACAAAACTATACATTGATACTCAAACCAAACTCTTAATGCGTAGAAGTTCAAATTAAATATTTACGTTAGACCAGATTTCTCGTCATTGCATGACAATTAGTGGTAATAAATTGTACTATTTTATTTACTATGAAACTTGAGACTAACAAGATATTATACTAATTACAAGATTACAAGTATCATAATATCTATTAATACTAACAAGCCAGAGTCCCCTGAAAGTAGATAAAATGAAATCCAAAGTACGGAGAGAGGTTGCTTATTAGGAACTCATTGAAACTTATTGACAATGTATTTATGAATGATAGGGATTGCTTGGCGATTTATTGTTGACACGTTCCACTCCTAAATGTATAATTTGATATAAATAAAAATTAAGGGGAACAAAGAATGAATATTGAGATTGTGTTAGATGAGGAAATCGGTTAGAAGGAAATTAAGGAACGTAGAAGTGAAAAGTGTTTCTTGAAAGAGAAGTCTGTATAGGTAAGAAGATAAGGATTTCGCTGAAGCGAGTACACATCAATTGAATGCAATGCAATGCAGTGTGTGTAATATGTTTGTACACAGTATAAAGTAATGCTGGATTGAGTCAGTGAGCCACCCAGTGAGTACGTAGCAAATACTTGTATTTTTTACAAGTGGAGAGATAGAGAGTTGTGCTGTGTACATCTTGAGAGAGTCGACGAGACAGTCAAAGTGTGCGTGTGTTAATGTTCTTGTGTAGCACGCTACAACAAGTAGAGTTTTCTCGGATTCAGTTCACTACAGAAGACGATGATGAGGAAAGAGTGCAATGCAGAAAGGAGGATACTGTGAAAAGTGTATGTACATAGTACTTATTTATGTAAGTCATATCCTATGTATAAGATCATAATATACCTATGTATATAGATCTTACATTCGTCGTAGAAGATACGTTTGCATGAAGGTTTGATTTTGGTATTGGGATGTGTACGTAGTAGTAGTAGTAGTAGTGAGTGTATAGTATAGCGTTTTGTGAGGATGCATGTCTTGTGCTCTTTCTTAACTCCAATCCATCCATCCATATCCCGGCCCGATCCGAGAAAGGAAGCTTACAGACAGAAATAGGTTCAGACACTAAATTCTTCTGTTTTATGTTGCTCCTTGGATGGTGAAACGAAAGCTCTCTCGCTCCTTCTTCTCTTTCTTCCACATGATGAGCTCTGCCCATTACCCTTCCTCCTCTTCCACTCTCATCCCTATCACGTACCTACATGTACTAAATACATAATACACTTAACTCCGTATTACACAGATTATACTTACATAATACACAAACACAGACTACTACCTAAGACATACGTACGTATAGACTCGCATTACATACTACTACTCTGTATGTATGTATGTATCTCACTGATACACAACAAACACTCTCATCTCATCGCATCGTCAGCTGAATTCAACTGACTAACTGACTCCTGCACTTGCTGGACTGACTTTACACAGAAACTTAACTTTTGTGTCTCTTCTGCTCATACAACTTTGTGTTCCATATAAATGTATTCATGCATACGAGTCTCTCTGTATAATAATACATTATTATTAGAATCTGTAGCTACTGGAGTGCTACTAAAGTACCTATTATAGTAGCTATAATATGTATTTTAGATATACTTGCTACTACTACTACTACGAACCCTTATACTACTATTTAACTGTACAACTTATTTGTGTACTAGAGTTCTATGAATTCTCTAATGTACATTATTGCATTCAGCATTGCATTACATTACGTAATACATGAATGTATACATACAGAGTCAGTCACTAATGTAATGTAATGTAAGTGAAATAGTGGAGGAAGAGGAGAGCGTGTGCCTTGCTTTATTTTGCTTTTGCTGTTCGTTGTGCCTTGACTCGTCTTGACTCCGCTGCCTCCTCCAAGCAATCTCCACATCCAAACTACCCTATATTATATTATATGAGAATTATTACTCGTTTCCTCAGCATCTCCCATTATATTACATTCTCATTAGCTATACTACTACTACTACTACTACGCTGGAGTTACACTTTTAGTAGGTAGGTATTACTAGGTAGGTACTATCTGTATGTATGGAAAGAGAATAGGCTTATGCGTAGTGGATAGTAGTCTTCTTATGTACATGTTACATAATAGATAGACAAGTTAACTAAAGTTGAGACGAGTAGAAAGAGCTTGAAAAGCCAACACAACGTAAACGTAAGCAAAGAACTAAATGGTAGAGAGTTAAGAGTGTAAGAAAGGCAAAGACCATTCGGTCGCTCGGGCGGATTCTCAGTCGACTTCACTTCACCTTCCTCTTGTTCATCTTGTACGTCATCTGACTCATGATGATGTTCTTCTGCAATTTCAATCTATGTACACAGGTTCATTTAGAAGTATATCTTGGCTGTACAGAAGCAACTATTTCAAAAACTCGATGTTTCCATTGTGCATTTCTATTGTGCTATCTCCAGTTCCCTGCTCTCACACTCTATGTATTTTTCTGAGCATGTAAATCTCAGATCACTCCCATTCTACAGCTCATGTCTCTACTCAGTTTATTTGGTCTATGGAGCTATAATCCCTAATGTTATCACTATTCTTTAAATACTACAGATAAATTGCGTTCATTGAATACCTTTATTTCTTTATTTGTAGTTAGTTAGGTAGATAATACATAGAGTTCTAACTCCACAGTAGGGTGGCTATTAGTGGCTAATGCTATGCTTTTATGTATATCTGGGAATGTGTATGTACTTACGAGCTTGAAATTACACCAGCTAATACATTACGTAGGTGGGTTGAACACATACATAGACCATCTTGGCTTATACAGATAATTCATTGTTATTATACTACATACTACGCCATCCATTCCACATTTGCACAACCATCCAGCATCCTTCCTCAACAATACCTAACTCCGTTTCAGTCCATTCTGATGTAGGTGGACATTATATTGCATAACTCCATATGAATAAATATAGAGCACTTGAAATCAGCTAAGCTATAGAATTTTTTCTCCTAATTTTCCAACTGTTTTGACTACCAAATCAAATTTTCCTCCCGTTTCAACCTTTCCGTCTGGGAAAAGAAGACTTAATCTTTTGAAGATAATACGACTATTTGACGCAGTTCAGTATCTGACGAGTCTAATGTACATGCCATGACAATTCATTCTATAAGGTACATTATAAAGGTGATCTTTTACAACGTTTAGTGCTCTGCTCCGTCAATTTAATATAGGAGTACAAAAGATGTCTACCAGCTCACGTTCTGAATAATTATTTATATATTTCCCGGTAAATAAATAGGGAGAATATTTTATTAGCTATTACGCTACAAAAACGTACTTAGATTTCCATACGGGATTTTTATATTTGGCTTTTTACGACTCTCATTTTCATACAAGTTCCTCCTCCTCCTCCCGAACGACGGAGCATCCATACGAAGTGTGTTCATTTGTATTTATTTTATGCAGAACAAAAAAAATGGATGACAATGCACTTGGAGTAAGAAGACATTTAGGGTAGGGATACCACTGGAAGAAATAGTCAGGGAGACAATCTGTAAATATAGTAGGAAGTAGTCTTGGGTAAAGTCAAATCTAGTTAGGCATCCGGGAAAAGTCTTATATTATGTAATAAATATAGTTTACGGATTAAGAGTCTGCTTTTACGTATTAGCATTACATTATAATATTCTGCTTTCTCAAGAAATCCCTCAACGTTTCGGTGTAGTAGTTTATAAAATAAGTGAAATGTGAATGACATGATGGGAGAGAAGGATTTAATGAAAAGAGCAATCTGGATGCAAAGTGAACGGTGAGTTTGGAGAAGAAACTGGAATAAAATAATCATAATGAAGAGTGGCAAGAGTCCAGATAACACTTGTGCATATGTTTCTAGTAAATGTAAGTACTGTCATGTCGTACGCTTCCCATTAGAATTTGGAAAATAGCTCGTAGGCAAACACCACCTTCTGTAATGTTTGTAGTAGTATTTGTGAAATAAAGCTAGAATCTTCTAGCTCATTTCCATTTTACGAAGCCAATGCGAACGCTAAAAACATGTTCCAAGGAAAACAGAAAAATAAGATAAATAGTTAGAGAGAGAGATCAGAGCATGCACATGTACCTAAGTATTTATTCGCATTCCGATCCTGTCTATAATATGAGAATAAAAGCAACAGCAAATATTTAATTGGATTCACAAAGGGATTTTAATATGTATTAAGTCGGATCGAGTAGGTAGATTCAACTAGTATATTATACTTGTTCGGCTATATTAGTTGGCAAGGTGTAGAGAATATCGTGTATGTAGCTTAGGTATAGAGTTGGTACTTCTTGTATACATTTTCTACTTAATAAGTAGCAGTACTGTAATTTGGATAATGAATTGATAAGACGGAGCTCCTAGGTAGTTCTGTTTTTGTTGTGCAGACCAAAAGGTTTGTTTTGTTTGTGCTGTGTTAAGTGATGTGTTTCGATTCCATTTCGACGAAATTAAGATGATTGGGATGACGTTTATATGCAATTTAGTGTCTATGCAGTAGTAGAGTAGGTAGCAAAGTTGCTTAGCGGCTAAAGATCCCAACACGTACATCTGCCTCTGGGATACCATCAAATCACATCACATCACATTAGATCAGTCAGATCAGATCATTTAAAATCAAATCATACAGATACATTCATTAGGCAGACCGTTTAAAAGATCATAAGAAAGAAATCAGTGCAAGTAGTACAAGTGTGTGAAGTCAACCAGTGAAATCATTTCGTATGCAAGTCCATCTTCCTACTAGTCTCTCCCTCCACGCAACGCAATATACGTACTGCTAAAACTCTCTTGTTAAACACATTAGTTAGTCACTTTTCTCTTGTGTTAACTCTAAAGGTAAATGTTCAGATCAAACTCATGTCGAACTGTTGCATTGGTATATAGTCCCAGCTTATCCCTATACATCTCTGTATCACTATACACTATACATAGGTACAATATTATGCTGTTTAGAATATATTACTATATGCAGTAGTATAGGTATCCGCATCTTATACAAATAATAGTAGTAAGTAGTAGTAGCTTCTGAGTAGTGTCATGAATTCAGGTGTAGTATACGTGTATAGAGACACTACAGTTTTTCTATTGAGATGATGTTGCCGCTACGACTGAATTCTAGTCCATTTGCCCGGCCACTGACCTTAATCAAATCGTGACCTCGTCAAGGACGTTGTCGTCCTCTCATCTACACAAGAAAAGATCTACTCATCCAATAACTAATGCTCACACATATCACTTCACACAATATATAAACATATACTACACTTACACAGGAATTATTTACCTGTTCAATATTCACCTTACGGGTTTTTTAAAAATCATTTCGTATCATTAGTCACTAGTTAGCGGACAGAACTCCTTAGTTATACATATTAAGACTTCCAAGGGCATTAAATTGAATATATGGCTATTAGAAACTAATAAGTCGTTTATATCACTCCAAGTACATGCATGCATATATCTCTATACACTTATAATTCATATTCAGTCTCTAGTTAAGTGGTATTAATTCCGTTTAACTACAACTTGAATTGTAGAACAACAATGTTTCTGCAGTGTTGAGACGATAAAGTAAGTAGTAAAACCTTAAACTGGATTAAATTGGATTCAATTGCCTTGACGCTAGGTAGACTTGCAACTCTTAATTCGGTTGAATTGCACTAGTGACAGAAGATAAGCTATCATATCATCATGATAATATATGCTGCAGTCAATTTGTACCTTCCGGAATTGTATAAATTGACCAGCTACTTTATACACTAAACCATTTTTGAATTCCCATGCATTAAAAAGCTTTTCAGGGTAACGTAAGATTAATTTCGTATGCCAAAAACATTGATAACAGGTAACGTGAAAAAATGTTGTTATTTATATATTTCATTTTAAACGCGAAGGTTTTGAAAAGTCATACTTTATATATACATTACAATTACATTTTTATTGAATTTTAGACTTCAAAAATCGTTCAGAAAAGTTAGAACACAAACTCTTATACAAGCGTACATGGACTCTTGTCATGTGTATGTGTAACCTAACTGGTCAAGTTATACAAATCTCAAGAGTATAAGCTTATTGCAACATATACTCATTTAATATCTGTTTATTTGTACATTATTCTTGGTATTGATTTATGTTCAAAATATTTCTCTAAAATAATGTGTAAGATTTCAGTAGAATAGAATTAAATATAGTAATAAAAATACAATATAAACGTAAAGTATAAAAGGTAAATATATGACGATCTTTAATTTATGTCTTATTTTATAGTACATTCACTATTATCTTTGTATAATATTTGGTTTACATTGTAGCAATCCACTACAATGTCACCTAGAATAATAAATACTTGGTATCACTAGGTATTCAATTCCGTAAATAAGTTAATGTAGAGTCCTGAATGTTTGAGTGCTACGCAATGTGCAGACTAATAAATAGGCAGACTGCTTTTCTCTAAATAGGTAGACTGTCTTAGATGGTTCTCTAAATAAATAAGCTACAACAGGAGAATCATACATTTAGTAGGGAATCGGACATTCCAAATGAATGTATTATATATTGCCTAATTCCTACATCTAATTAAACTTTCTTGCCTACTTACTTACCACTTAAAACCAGTAGCAAGTAGGTACAAGAATTTGCAACATGAATAAGAAGTGTTAGTTATTCAAAAAAATCTTTTGACTGCACTTGCACTTATTTTATAGCTTTCAAAATAGAGAGGCAGGGATAAACAGCTATTAAAAAGAAATGAATAGATAGTTAGGAACATACAAGATTAATGAATAAATAGTAGACATAATTAGTTTCATGACATTATTTGGTACACGTGAGTGACACTATGTGTGAGCCGTGCCAATAATATGCATTTGGCTAATATTGCAAAGTGCAACGTTGTTTGAACAAGTTGGCTGAGTCATGTCAGCGGAGTTGAAATGATTACAAAGTACTTTGTACTTTTTATTATGCTTAGTGCCGTAGTGTTTATGATATGTGGTGTGTAAGAGAATAAAATTTAGAGATTAGAGTCTTAAAGTTTTGGAAATGAATTTAGTTAGTAAAAACCAAGTTTTCAGGGGCTTTGTACAAGATAAGAGTTGTTATAGCTAGCTGTATGTATTTAGTAGTATGGGAGAGCAAGATAGAATAGTGGAGACAAGACAAGTAAGAAGCTTGTTTCCTTTTACGCAAAATTATGCATATGGCAAAGCAAAATCCTTGTTTCCCCCTTTGGCTTTGACCGCATTATTCGCGTACTTTATGAGGATTTATACGAGTGAGTTTCGAGCTTGATTTCAATGTAGGTAGATGCTAAATGCATTTTATCCATGTAAAATAGGAGTAACTAATCGAGTATGCACTGGGAATGAGAACTGGGGCTCTGTACTGCACAGGCTGAGGTTAAACAACATTTCAGCTATCTGTTTAGCTTTCTTAGGAATGTTATTTTATGTGATCTCATCTTCTTTCACGCATAGATTCCAAGTAATGTTATGCTAGTGATGTATTTACTATGCATAATAGTAAATACAGGTACATTGTTATCCCCGCTATAAATTTCTAGCATTGGTGTTGGTGTCGTGTTTGCATGCGAAGGCATGTAGTGCAGTGTCCATCTACATTCCGTGTCCATGTCCATATCCAACATCTTGTACATTGTCAAAAGAAAAGAAAAAGGCTCTGCAGAGTGCGGAGGGATTAGTAAAATCTGCGTAGGTATGTAATATTGTGGAGCCAGGGGATACATATTATTAGTATTTAGGTAATACTATTGTTTGTGTGCACTATGGCGAAACAAAGCGGAGAGTTGAAGAATGTGCACCGCTCTGCAGTAGGTGACTATAATGGAAATATGTAAATAGCCAGATACAGTGCACTATTGTTTCCTTGCCGTATCTTGAATTTAACTTGAGAAATTTGCATTGATTATCTTTATTCGCAAGTTAGGTTATGTTATTATCTCAAGAGTGAGTTGAGTGGTGGATCTGATGGGACTGGACGTGAATCTCTCTCGCACAATAGAAACAATACCTTCGTAGGTAGGTGGATTGTCCATACTTCATTGTTAGATGGTGAGGTAAGCTCTCATTTACAGCTTGCAGGTAATTCAATGTATAATGTACTGCACATCGTCTTTATAATGCCGTTCCTACCACCAATAAGCATTTATAATGCCCAATGTCGTAACACTAACACAACTGCTCTCGTCTTGACAGCAACAACTATCCTTTATCTTTCTTTCTGCTAATTGTACATGTTAAAGAAAGGTATATTAACATTTATTTTACAACCTCTAAGACCGAACTCTACCTAGAAACGTGAATACCTCATATCTACGCATACCAATGGAACAACTTATTACTTTTTACGATCACCAACTATGCAATAGTAAAAAGCCTTAGGTACGCTCTACGCATCAATATTTCCTACAGCCCTCACTAATCTTTTGGGTCTTCATCTCAATCCCAAAAAAAATACATTTTTCATTTACTTATCTACATTAAAAATTAAATCCATTTTCTTCCAAAATTATTCTCAAGAAAAAATATTGTTTGCATATACTGCACTAAATAAAATATTTCTTTTGGGTTTGAAACCTTTTATACTTACTGAAAGCTTGAAGAGAAATGAATGAATAAATTTTAAAAAATCTTTCAACCTGGATAAGCGTGCATTATATTACGAAATGTTCCTTATGCCATACGTTTAAGCAATTATTTATTTACAAAAAGTTATTATGCTTAGGTTTAGTTATTGCAGTACAAGGACCGAGTGCCCACACAGCGATGTTATTTAGTAACAAGACATTATGAACTTGTGTATGTAATAATGTATGAATGTGTAAATTTCACTGTACTGTGTTTTCGAGCAAATGAGTTGATGAATGCAGGAATTATTTAACTGGTCTTGTCTTCCCTGTCATGTCATCTTATTTAATTTCTTGAGCGAAACATTAGAAATCTTTTAAGGAACTACTAGTAAGGAATGGAAAAAGATTTGTCGTGTAAGCCAGCATGCCTAAGTCACATAATAATGGTAATGTAGCTGCAAGCTCCTCGGAACTGTTGGGAACATTGTACATTAGATATTTTATCTTATATGACCTGTCTCTGTTGGTGAATCACAGTTAGAATGTTAGAATCACATCTTTTCACACAAAATTGCAAGGAGACGTGTCACCTCAATTATAGCAAAATACTTGTTTACTTAAGTAGATAAATACTTAAAACAAACAAGTATTTATGTGCTGCAAGTTTTAGTATTTAGGTAATTATTTTTTAACTATTAGTACGCAAGCTTAGTTCATTTTTGTTGTACAGAGTTGATGTTTAATGGGCTGTTTAGTAGGAGAATGCTTCACTTGGAGCTAAATATGTAGTGCAAGGAATGTTTTAAAGGATTGTCCCTTGAGGATAAATGAAAAGCTATCTGCATCGGAAAATCGATAATTTGTAAATCAAGTCAATTGGGGAGTGAGAGAGGAGGACAAAGAACGCGTATAATTATCCTAATAACAAGTGTGCTACATGAGATAATGATATGTGAAACGTGTATGAAAGATATGTTTAAAAATGATGGAGAGAGACTCTCAATTAGATATTGCATAGGTGTGCATACCTTTCGTCCCTCCGTCTGAGCTATGACTGTCTGAATCTTACTGTACATTAACAGATTTAAGAGAAATGTGAAAAATGTTGGATATAAAATAGGTTTTAAGGTATTAAGGTGTTTCAACATAATGCAGGCTAGTTTGGCTTTGATAAAGTATGCACTAATGACGTAGCATTTGCACAAACCAGCCTTTAAAGACAAAATAAATGGGAAAGTTCTATTTCTTTCTAGAGTAAGTAGCCATAGCCATAGATAAAAAAGAGCAGACTGGAATTACGGGAGTAAAGTTCATGTTGGCTGACTGAGAAGATGATGTCTAAAGGTTCTAGATAAAAAATATTATATTGGCTATAATATGATTATTGCAAAGCAGGAAGTATTAACGTGTGCAGGTAGGATAATACAAGAAAGAAATATGCAACTGGGAAAAGTTATGTAAAGTGGAGTGCAGTATATTATAATAGGGAGCGTACGTACGTAAGTAATGTAGTGAGGTTATTAAACATGTCCTGTCCCGTGGTGTGCTGGTATTAAATAGAAGAAGGTATTAATCGAGTGTTAAATACTCATATTAAATTCATCTTGCATAGGCAACATACTGATATAAGATGATGTATGAACATGCCTTAGATTAAAGAAACGTGTACACAAGGATATTCATATTTTGTAGCTAAAAGGCATATCTCATGCAGCTTTGCTAAATAAAATATAAAATATTGTGTCCCAGCAAAATGAGTGGTTCGGTTCACTCATCTAATGTAGTGCTTGTAGTTTCTATTGTGTTCGCCATTCAACTTAATATCTCTATGCAGAGTTATTTCACTCCAAGGTTTACACCTTTCATCTCATTCTCCACTGGGAAAAATTAATCACACCTCCTACTAGTAGTCTGCGAATTCATCCCATTTCCCCATTTTGACCCGACGGTGAAGGTACACTGGCAGAAAATCTTTGTTCACCGAGAGTAGTGGGACGGTATTCGTATGTACGGAGCATCAGGGTATAATGTATGGTGTTGACTTCACGCAGCTGGATTTTAATTTATAAATACAAATCACAATGGGAGGGAGGTTGCCTTTGACTTGCTTAGGATGGATGTACAGATAAGTGATAAGTTAAGTATGTAGTAGTATAGTAGTAGTAAGCGAGAAGTGAGATTTCACTTCACTTTAACTTGTCTGTTCTCAGATGAAGATTCTCCTCATTTCTATTATAATGTAATGATGTAGATATGTAAATACGTCGCTGGTTGCTCCTATTTGTTTCTACGCTCCCTTTGTCTTCCTCTACGGTCATTGAAATGCATTTAGCATTGCATGTGAATGTAATATGATTTGAGTCGCATCCATGTGTCATGTCATGATAAGTTACGTAGGTACCTTGGATTATATCTATTGCGTTGCGTAGCCGAGCCATTCTCTCCTACTACTGAATCTTCTACCTACTAATTCCTATTATATATACTTATCATTACACCTGCATCATTCTGAGGTGAATCTTGTTTTGCTCTTCGAAAGAATTCAAATAATATTATGTGATATCCTATCTTTCTTATAGTGAAGTGTGCAGCTGCGAAAACTTCGTTCGATAAATACGTGCAGGCTACCCTGCTGCATTCCATAGTGGATAATCTAGTGCAAAATACTATTAGTGCACTTGCCGTACTTACTAATGAGATGAAAACCTCTGTAGCAAAGCTGACAATGAGTTTGTTACTTTGTGTACTTGTTGTTATGCTGTTAGTTGCTGACACTGAATTCAAATCTCTACTATACCTAAGCATAAGCTTGTTAGGTAGTTGTTTGAAAGATGACTGGTGGTGCACCGTTCAGGATTTGATTGGCTTTGACTCAGCTTCAGATTAAAAGCAATTGGATTAGATGGCTTTAGCGCAATTAAAAGTAAATTCCAGATGATTTTATTACAGACGATTATAGAATATTAATAAGCGTTTGTTTTCTACAGCACAGTACCTGTCAAGAATGATTTATCCCTCCACATTTGCTAATGGTAAATGTCTTGGCCACATAGGCATAAGTAGCTAGTCAATTGCTAGCGGAACATATTACCTTTTCGTCACAGACGTAAAAATCGCAGGGCGATCGGAGCGACGCCTTTCCCAAGAAATTATTATACACAATTCAGATAAACAACATTCAAACCTAATCTAACTGGTCCCTTTTACTGTCTCAAATACGAACTACATTCCTTAGCGATTTATGGCAAAATTAATTTTCATACCCAAAATTCAGACTAACGTCATCATTCATCATGCCTTTGGATTTATTAATACAGGAACTGTATCATTGAGTAACTTGGAGAACAATAAAACCGAATAGATAAGATAATATTGCCAGGAATACCGTAGACAAATCTTTGTTTTTTTAGAGTGTAGTAGTGGTAGTGTAAAAAATAGACATCGAAAGAACTCGGAAAAGATCAGGAAAAATGTAAATAATTTGGCTCGTTGTTTTGTTGATGTTTGTAGCGGATACTGAGGCGATGGGAAAGCTTTTATTAAGACTTGGAGATATAAACATGACTGAAAAATTGGCAGCGATAGATTAATTAATTTATGATGTTAGAAGATGATGTCGAGATAAGCATCACTGTAGTGCGCTAAGCAAGTTCACTGTACATCCTGTTGGATTTTTGAGTAAAAATGCATATATGCATATTATATCCGTGTCGGAGATTTTTTAGAGTGTGAGAGTCAGATTTGTTTGGGGGATGAATAAAATGTAGAGAATTATTACAGCAGATTGCCCTTTCGAATGTTTGATTGCTTAATGTCATTTTGCAATTAAGAGTTGGCAAAAAGGTATTGAGTGAGTAAAAGGAAATAAATAGTAATAATGTGTGCGTATGATATGATAGTAGGGGAAAGAGGAGAAAAAAGTATAAAGAAAAGAGAGATTTATAAGGTCAGGGTCACCATGACTTGGCATGGCCTTGTGTTGGCTCACGTTATGTTGGGCTGAATTACTTATGCTCTCAACTCAGCACGACGACTCTTTGGCTCATCTCTTCTGATACACATGTACGGTTTTGTTTTGTTTTCAAACTGGCTTCCAATTCGAATGCAATGCTCTTCTTGAAACGTGTGAGTGTGACGTGAGCCTTTAACTTACCTCATTTTAATACTTCACTACCGTAGTAAACTCAACTGCGTTGCATTTTCTAAACGAGTAAATATATCATAGTGCATAGATAAATAGGCAGTGGGAATTCTATGCGCATTCACTCACTACTACATACTCTTACAATGATGCAGTTCAAGTTTTGGGAATTTTCATATTCAAAAACAGAATGAAGTGCAATTCATCCATTTCTCGTTTTATTAGTGGAACAAAATGATTTGGATGGCTGTCGTTTGCTTGTGATAATCACGGATATTGTCTTGTGTTTGATTTGAGAGCACAAGGAGGAATTCAAAGTCAAGTCGTGGCGTGGGTTTGTACTGTATATGTACTGGCAGATAGAAAGGTTGTTGTTGTCTCGTGCATCCTCGTCCTATGGACATACAGGATAATATGCTACAGATGACGTATCGTGCAGTAAGTTACCGACCGGTATAATATAAATCAACTTGTATGTATTTTGCATCCTGCATCTACTTCTCTAGAGGTTTAGCCAGGTATTTCTTGTTGGGATTCTTGTAAAAAGTGAGATACTTGAACGCTATGGACACGGAAGTTCCGTTATTGTTGTTGTTTTGATTCCTTTCAAATTGTGTCAAGTTTTTCTCAAGTAGAAGATATTAAAATATGTTACACAAGTAATATAATATTACAGGTAGATAATGTAGGATACAAACTCTTCTGCACAGTTTATGTATATTGACTTTTGTAGTGGATGGTATGCAATATTATAGTTTATTTGTTGGTACCTACATAATATAATAATATGGATCGTAAGTACGTGCAAAAGTTGATTTGGCATACGTTTGTGAGTGTTTTCGCATTTAGATTGCACTTATTTTCAATATAATATGTAATGGAAATCTCGTCAATAAGTGAATACATCTTTTGTTGTTGATAAGTCTTGTGTTTTGTTTCCCTGACATGGCCGTGCATGGCATGGTACGGCAGCGTCTGTCTTTGTGGCGTCAGTCTTCATTTTATTAGCACAATCTGATTTGAGTTTTACACTTAATTCTCTAAGACTTCAGTTAGCGACAGGTGATTGCCCCATTAAGAGGCTTGCAAACAACTTTCTTTCTCGCCTTCCATTTCTCATTATTATGCACACATACAATTTACTTTGATTGAACTAATGGAGTGTGAAGGAATAACACTACATGATTCTGTTTCATACGAGATAATAATATGCTCATTCCACTCAAAGAAAGTCGTAAAATCACAAAAATGTTCTCTAGCTCCTCGTAAAAGGCTACTTTGATAAAAATATCAACCGTCATACATATAAATAAGTAAAAACGTTTCCAATTCTGTTATATACCTACTCATGTACATAGCAGATATGGTTAAATAAGCGCCTACTTACTTACTACAATGTTACTACACTTAAAAAATACATCAACAACACTCCAATTACCTTCCTACTTACATTACTAGGAAGACTATGTACATAATTGATGCTAATACAAAATACACTTTCAGTGTACTTCATAACACGTACCTCATACTATTGGTATGCAATCAATGTGATTATACTATATCTTTGTATCTTTATATGTCTTAATCAATGTAAAACTTAAAGTGATTGTCCGAGTAGCATTGTGACTCTATAGTCCCTTAATTATTCTGCATGTCACCCAACTAGTACTACATTTTTATAAATTCTTCAAATTGCCGTGTAAAAAGTTATAACTTGCATGGATATATTTATCTTGATCTAACACTTCATGTCTATTATAATCAACTATTCCCTACAATTTTTTTGGGACTTTGTACAAGTAAAAATTATTTACACCATCCCAATTAACTTTTAGCTAAAGCAACAAGTTAATTGCAGAAGTGTAATTTTCTGGAGCTGATATCTGTATTAAACGAAAAATTATGCAGACAGATCATTATATAAAATAATTTTACACTGCATTTTAATATTCGCAAAGATAGTGCGGGTTTTTTGTGTTGCCATGCATTTTCTGTCATTTTATTACTAGCGACATATCGTCAGTGGCGCGCAAAATCTTATAAGCACAACGGAGAAAGGTGAGATTGGGCTTTCACTGTCTTGTAGCTAAATTCTACCATTTTATGACTTTGCTATTTTTGAAAGAAGTCACAGATTCAAAATTCCCTTACAATATAGCTGGAAGAAAATCACCGTAAATACAATGTAAAATTTTCATTCATGCAATAACCTACCAAGCATACAATCAGAGCTGGATTGCAGTATAGTAGAATGATTCAACCAGTGCAGAATTTCTGTAATTTAAAGATTGTCTCCAATAACCTGACGAATTTAGTACTTTTAATTTTTTTGATATTAAATTAATTATCGTTGTGTAAATGTCTCACATTTTTTTCTCTTGACGTTATTGACTATCTTGAAATACAGATGATTTTTCCCAATGAAAAAATCAAATGTTAATAGCCGATTACCTATTTTGCCTACACGGATGCATAAAATGTTGAACATAGGTTTGATAGTCACATCAAGTGCTACCCTCAGAGAAACAATAAAGATGTTATGTGTGCGGGGCATAGGTTATGTATTTGCAGTGTATGAGTATAGTACTTACTTAGTTTACGATAAACCTGATGGTATCATCCATCATATTAAATTTTTGCAATTTACCGAGAGTCTGGTATGGTAGAAAGGGTTAGAATGTATTAGATTGTATAGGAGTACATATGTTACTAATGTATAGGGTGATATGTACTAGAGATGACCCCGTTAGTGGTAAAAGTAAGATAAACAGCCTGACCGGACCAAGTTAGTTTTTCATTGCCCTATAGCTCTATGCTAAAGAATGCAAAGTTGGAGGTATGCGTTTTGTGTAACTGTGCAGTTTTTGAAGTATGTATCCACCTTGTCTCACCGTGAGGACAGTACTATAGTAGGCAGTGTTGTTTTAGCTGTGTACAGTACTGTTGTGGTTTATTAACCATGACTTAGTATAATGAGGGTAAGTTGAGATAGGAATTTAAGTAGATAAGGTATATATGCAATGGCATTGAGAATATTGAATGAATTAGATAAGTATAGGGTATATTTGTGCATCTAAGTAAATAGTAGTACTATGTAATCGTATGTAGGAGATAGGACGAAATGACAAGAAGTGCAAGATGCATTTATTCAAGTCTTACTCTCTTGACATGATGCACGGCACTTTTTCTGATTTACAGGTTAGCAGTGGTATGGTATGCAACCATTCTTCTACTTAATTTTTTGCCGAGAAAAATGCGATAGCAGAATCTGGTGTAATACAAATACTGCTAAATGGACGTAGTAATGCAATTTAGTACCCAACACAGCTGTGTAAAGTCATATATTGTTGTAATGTACACATTTGCATTGCCAGGCCATAGAATGCCACACGATGAAGATGAGATCACAGATCTCAAGTCTACCTACCTCCTACTAAACATTAACAATAGAGTTAAACAAGCACAATAAAACGATGCCTACTTACTCCTTATACACTGACTTTTGTAGAAATTATGGTGGTTTTCAAAGGTTAACTATAAGTTTGTTAGCAAGTCTTGGAATTGCACTGTTGTAAGTAGCCGCAATGGTCAGAATGGTAGATGTGTGTAGGGGAAATGTGTATGTAAAGCAGTTTGAGTGTAGGAAAAGTTAACTCTGGATTAGTATATTTTAATGTATTACTTAAATGCACTCTGAATCGATAAGGAAGGCCATAGAGGCAAGGTAAACCGATGCAGTTCTTGTCAGGACTTGCTTTGCAATCTTATTCTATAGTAAAATTGTGGTTTGGCAAGTCGTAATATTTAGTGGTACTCTGTAAAAGGTACAATAGTGGTTTGACTTGACTGGACTCAAGTTGACTTTAGTAGGATGGAAGGAAGATAGTGAGTGAGTACTACTACTGCCCATCTCATAACTCCATACTACGTTTTTACACATCACATACCAAGGTAGTACGTAGGCACCTACCTGTGTAAGTATATGATATATTATGTATACAGTATTTAATAAGCTAAACCCAAACCGCTAGCAAATGCTGATACAATGTATCTTCTCGTATAATATGTGATTCTGCAAACTGAGTATTAAATGTACACGTAGTACGACTAGGTATATATTATACCTACTACTTACTATATATGTATATAGGAGGACTACAGGTAGGATTGTGTGTTTGTATTTACGTTGTTTGTACATAATATACTAGAGGTAGGTATACAGATGAGATAGAATGCCTTAGGAATAGAAAATAGCGTATTGAATTGACCGGAGAATATCTGCAGAAGATAACTTAACTTGTTCGTATGTATCATCATCTGAGTCAAGTCAAGTCGAGTCAACCCAAGTCAAGTCAAAAAGATCAGAATGCAACGAATGCAAATGGAGTGGTGGATAGGGTTAAAGTGTCATAAAATGGGGAAGAAGCCAGCAGTGTGTTGGGAGAAGAGCCTCTGGTCACAACAGCTAAATACTTGCAACACTTTTACACTTTTGATCCGTTGATCATCTTGTCTTTATCTTCAGGTCCTCCAACAATCTCCGACTCTTTCTTCCTTTCCATTGTTTTGGTTTTCCATGCACATAATATTGTACATTTACTCACCTACTACCTACTCATCTCTATTCTATATAGTAATAGCCAGTGCTTTACATACAGTTACAAGAGGTCCTATTTACTTCCATAGTGCATAGTAATCTTCCGATTATTTCCAACTCAAACACTACTATTATATATACCTAGTCGACCGTATACTTCATGCAATTATAGCTACAAATACCTAAAGATAGCTAAACACAACAGACAGACGTAAATGTACATAGATTTCAATCAATAAATCCTTCCTTTGGAACTGTTACACTTGGAAATTGCAAGTTTATTTGAATAATCGCCACAATTTTTGGTGCTAAAAAGAACTTGGTTATTGTCGGACCGGACTTAGAGTTTGAGACGTATTCTATTGTTGTGGTTGAGTTGAGTTAGTGCCCTAACCAATCATAAGTTGTTTGAGAGTGTCTTTCATGTGCAGTGGATTCAACTGGACTGTTTTGTTTGGGTAGTTTAGTGTGCAACTGCTCCGACTTGCTTTTCCTTTATTTGTGTGGCTCTCCAACTGTGATTTCTTCAGAATTGGACTGACTTTCACACAACAACTCATTGGGCTCACAATAAGGAGAATTTCCATTCTCTTGTCTCTTTACTCACAATTGTCTATTTACGAGTACGAGGATCCCACGACGAAGGAGGGTTACCTTACTACATATGTACATTCTACATACATACCAGTTAATAATGAAATCTGCCAAACAGGTTGTACTGTCCTTGTCCTAAGTGTACCTACCTACCTACGTAGTATAAGTACTTATCACTCTCTGTAATTTATTTACACTTGTACCACACAACAATCTCAACCAACACCGTTCGTCGCTCTGTGATTTCCCGGAATATTGGCCTGCCCATTGTAAATTATAATCGTCAGAGGAAATTTATTTGCAAATTTCTACAATTACAGACGAGGGGATGTGTAATTACCTTTCTCTTTGATCGAGTACGGGATAAATTCTTGTGTGTGTGTGTGGACTTGTAGTTACCTATGTAGACTCTACAAACCTACATGTACTAAGTAAGTACTACTACAACGGACTACTTTTGTTAGGGCCGTAAATACAGAGACTGTGGATGGCCAAGTGTATCTGTACTACTCCTTAGTTGTATTGCTAATAATGCAACAACGTGAACATAAAATAAACGATAATAAAAGATGCAGAAAAATAAATAGAATTAGAAGGACTCAATTAGCTTTCTAGGCTAGAAACAGAATACTTATAGAGATCCAGATAGTGGCTACTTGTAGTTGGTCTGATCCTTCAGATCTGAACATAGACATATTTGTAAGTTTAGACAGAGTCGATGTACAGTGCCTACATGTACTGCTATAAGTAAGTAAGAACTTAATGTAGCGTAGATTAGCCAAGACAAGTTGAGTGACTAAGATGATGATGTTGTTGATGCTGATAGTGATTTGATGTGATGTGGGGAGTGATGTGATGCCAAAGTGGATACAGGAGATAAAATGGATATGGATGTGATACATATAAGTTGTGAGATGAGAATTGCAAGCGTGAGTACATATTACGATTACTACAGACAGACAGATGATAGTTAGATGATTACGATGAAGATAGAGCAGAAAATAGAGGGATTTACTATAAAAATAACATAATAATCTACTAAGTATAATAAGAACAACTACATATCATCTATTATGTACTTTACTAAAATAAACGAAGAAGCAGATTCAGTGATTTTCTGTTGCAAATGCACATTGGCTCACTGATTGTGAGATCAGTTCTATATTTTGTTAACGCTAAGTACATAATACTAGCTATTTGTACTCTCTGCCTGCTTCACAAAATAACATACCTGCCTAAATACATAAGTATAAGTAATATCTGTTCTACCTGTCTGCCATTTCTATTTAGACTGGTTATTGTTGTGCCAGTACAGTGCACTATGTTACGTTGGATCTGCCCAGCCTTGCCAAGGGTTCTCATTCCTCTGTATCAGTTTCCCACTCACTGACTCCTTTAACATCACTCAGCTTTAATGCACATAAAAATCTAATGGAGATACATTAAACGTTTAGCTGCAGTTTGACTCAAGATGAGTTGAAAGGTCTAACTTGACTTTCAGTGGTTTCCTCTCTGTGTTTCTATCCCAATCCCCTATTTTCGTCCATTCCCCACAGGCCCTTTTTTATTTCCTCGACAACTCGAGATTACAATATTGTAGCATGCACTCGCTACACCTACACACTCAACAACAACAACTACTTACTACTTGACATTCAATCCAGCTAAAGTCACATCATCTCATTGTCATCCTTCTTTTATTGTCCAATAATGTGTGCGTTTCAAGACTTGTACTTCCACCATTAGCGTCCGTCCTTTCCAGTTTTGCTAAAAGCTTTCATTTAGTTATTCCTCTCGCGTCCATCTAATCACCAAGGATATCCAAAAAACAAAATTGTCCCCAGTTAGTGCAAGTTACTATAAGTCAAAGCAAAAAGTGCCTCAGTGGTTAATGCTAAGAAGAGGTAGTAGTATGTGGCACAGAGACACATCTGTCGAACCTGGGCGATGGTTGTCAGCAGAAGATGTTCATAATCATGCCAGTCATATTGTTATGAGTGAGGCTGAGGAAAGTTCTTTGAGCAGACAAGCTCTGGAAAGACCCTTTGGTAGAAGACCTAAACTACCACTAATGAACCGGAACCATATACCCTCGGTAAGATCTCCTTTTAATTATCCTAAATCTTATTTTCACCTGTAAAGTTACTTACCTGTTCAAATTGGCATTTGAGCAGATTGGTAAGATCTCGTTTTAATATTCCTATCCAAAACGCCATTTTTAAAAAACTTTGGTAAAAGCAGATAACAACTAGTTGGTAATTGATCAGTTAAGAAAGCCACAAATACGTGAATTCTCACGAATCTGCAATGTTACGAGCTTACAGCCTAGGCAACTGTAGATGTGTAGACAATAAATGAGCTAGGGCAATGTTGCGGACAAAGGTTTAGTGAAACAATATTGGGACATTTGGTGATTAATTTATTGAGAATTCCTAATTCCTTTTATGGAGCAAATGCTGACCGAAGGAATTTATTCTACATTTCCTTTATCTTTCATTGTCAGTGAACTACAAATGTCAATACCTACTTTTGAGATCCTCATTTAACAGAGAGCTAGATTCATTTCCTTGTTTGTCTCCATTGAAATTAACAAACATAACAAAATTCCATTATGATCCATTGTATATGAATGCTGCCATAAACAGACGGATAATGACACAATTATTAACGTTGACCTTTTGATCTTTTAAATAAGCAGTTGATATTTGCTTTAGACGCAATTTGTTCAGTAGTTTTTATATTACAGCCCAGACAATAGCATCGAGTTCAGCTTATTGCACTTGGTTGCACCATTTTTTGTTCTCTATCAACCTAGAACCTAAACAAAAAGATCATCCTAGACTTTGAGTAGTACCTGCACAATAACTTTTATACAATCGCTATAAAATAAATCATTATACATACACACTCCAGAATGATTTCTAGATGAGACTCGCTGGTTTTTGCTGGGGCAGTTTATATGGTTCTTAAGACATCTGTTAGAAAAAGAGCCCGGCAGTGAGTTCTAAATAAAAAAAGGAATCGAAATGGGAATAAAGGGTAATCACTCTACCTGCTCTTCTACCTTTTACTTTAACTTTACAATTAATTTCTTTAGTTTCATGCAATTATCAATTAGGAACAGTCAGAGAGATTGCCTTTCTTTTCACCCCCTTACCTCTGAAAAACCTAGGTAATGTAATTATCCCAATAAGTACTTAATTTCCGGATTACATTGAGATAGTTTCATTTCTTTTTTACTGCCGCATTAATAATTTATGCACAAAGCATTTGCCTCAAACTTTAAGAATCGATTTACCTTGCCTTTTGTCTGGGTTGATGCCAGGTAAAAGTAGCCTTTCACTTACTGAATGGACATAGATTCTCTGTAAAATCATTTGGCTCGTAGCAGGCCGAATTATAATATACACCTTTAGGCAGTCATTGCAATATTTTGTTAATTAAGTTCACTTAGCACTAGGACCTTTCAAGATCCGTTAACCGCTACTAAAATTCTGTTTTGTAAGGCTCACAAAAGATAATTTTTATATAACAGAAGCCCTGCATATCAATTATGTGAGATTTAAATTGCAGTACAGTTTTTTCAAACTGTGTAGCAGGTGTAGCAAAAACAATTTCTTTTGTTTTTCTTTAACTTTGGGTTGATGTATAATAGAAGGTTGTACAGAGAAATGATATAAAAATTCCATTGATGATTTTCAGAGGTATCTAGTGAGGATTTCCACGATTTTAGGATTTGCTGGTTCGATATCTATTGAGTATGTAATGTGTATGAGAGAAAGATGAGATTGTGTGAGAAGATAGTAGGAAGGGTGATTGATTTTTGCGTTGTAAATGAGATCTGGTAAATTGGAAGAGCATTTATGGGTATTGAAATGAAATTAGAGCTGCTAATTACTACTAGGAGTAGGGATTGGATTCTGGACTTTGAAATATGGTGGTGAGTGTGTAAATGAAAAAGGAGTAGCGGAATGGCTTAGTCGATAATTGCGATAGAGTTTGACTCGATTCCAGTAAGCATTGGGGATGAAAACGTCCTCCAACTCGTATAAGGCAAGGGCGTATGCAAATCACGGTACAGTGTAGTAAATCTAACAATAAGACTGTGCTCACTACTAGATTATGCAGGTAGTATATCTTGTGCTGACAATGAGTTGTCTTGACAAGAATTCCCTGAAAGAGTACCAGTAAAGTGAGTAAGTGCTTGGTTGTTTTAGTTTCGTTGATGGCTGATTGTGTTATTTGCATGTGTGTTTGGAAGACTCGCACTCGAAAGCAGAGTGCCATGTATCACTCCACTGCCTAAGATATCGCTAGAGCTATAAATCTGCATAATATAATAGAATTATAGAAAGGACTACTCCAAAGTTAAGCCTACAACTTTGTCAGGTATAATTATATGCATATTTTCCCTACGCCACATGCAAAGATAAACCAAGTCAAGTGTGTAGATTCCACAGAACAGTGATAGAATAGAATAGCGACCATAGGTTACGATTACCACACGATGCCAGGCCAAGCCAAGCCAAGCCACGCCGTGCCATGCCATGCCACTAGGTCATCGAACTGATTACTTGTAATTATTGTTATTCATTGCTTAGGGTATTTTCATTGAGCTGGTGTTGTCTTCTCTCTCTCCGTCCGTGTAGGTATGCAATGCACTACGTAACGAGTCACATCGTTTTACATCACAAACAGTCGAACCGGTATGCACTATTGAAATGGAACCCATACGGCACTCATGTGCATTCCCCCCAACTAAATAAGTCTAAAACCCAATCCAGTTATTGCATTACAACTAAAATCCTTGTGAGACTACGTAATAACTACTAATATCCAATTTCTACAATCGAAAACAGTTTTATTATCCCTATTATTGTGTGGGCATTATTGCATTTTACTATTGTAAGACAAATGCAAGGAAGGTGCTACGTATTAAAATTCTTGCTCTGCCTTCCAGGACTTACTTGCACTACAACAGCCTTTCTCACTTTACTCCGTAGGTGCTTTCATACTTGTTACAACTCTAATTTATATTACACTTTACTATTATAGCTTTATACACCTTCATCAACATTGCATTGTCTTATAACAATACTCAACAACAACTGACAAACTTAAATAACCCTACTGCTTACTCATCATCATGCTCAGGCAAAATATTATGCCAACTTGATTATATTACCAATATTATTTACTTAATGCTACTATATTACTACTTATTATGCTGTAAAAATACATGATTCAATTCACTGCCTGTTTAACCAAATCATGTTGCGCGTCCAACTTGACTTTGAAGTCGGCAGATTTACTAGTTGAGTATACCCGTCTTATTAAAGTTATACTCTCTGACTACAACTAAATGGAAAGGACCGAAATATTTATTTGACTGTCATGTAAAAGAAATATGATAAATATTAGAATGCGTTCCTTGTGCGAAATGCGTGTATATTGGATGAGTTAGCTTATCCTTGTCATATCTGTGCTCACCAGTCAACTAATTTATTTTTTTAATGATGAAAGAAACGACTAGCTACACAAGAGATGAGCTGATCATTACGTGCTTTGTATTATGATAAAATTACGAGTGGGAAAACTAAACTAATAAGATTGTGGTGAGTGTCAGCTAAAGTGTTATTAAGGAACTCCTCATAACATGTATGTTCGTATTCCAGTGCAAGCACAAACAACTGAAACGTATCAAATAGAACAATATAAAGCGTTGATAAGAAGCTGTAGTGGTATTATTATTACTTATGTTACGATATCTTAAGACGTGTGTACTTGTTTTTAGGGATTTCATTATTTTCTGTATAGTTACTTGTTTAAAAGATGATACACTTGATACTTGCACGCCAGATTAATATTACATCTTGATTATAGAGTGAGATGAAGTGGATCCTGTCAAATGGCTAAAGAGTTCCCCTCATCAATGGTCATTAGCATGCTAGGAAAAGTTGTGATGAGCTTAATTCGTATTTAGATTCCAGTTTGGATAGCTGATTTAGACAGTCCGACAAATCCTATCATAGTAATACATGGTTATTGCTAATATGACTCAGAATTAACTACTTACATGTTGAAGCTACGGAAGTTGGGAAACATATTCATAGGATTTTATCGATGTACAGGATGAATTGCTTCTGAAAATAATAAATTAATTAACAAACACACAGTTTGAAGAGAAGGGATTTCAATCAATGCGGTTATAACGTCAAAGTGCCTGTAGTAAAATTTTCTATCGAATTATCAATTCGTATAAATAAATAGGGCGAAATATTTTATTCCTGGTTTTAACTCATTACAGTCTAAGGCCACTTTTATATCCCTACCAAGAAGAGGATTTGAGAGTTAATAGGTATTTAATTTCGAAAAAGGATTTGCTCCACTTTGGTGCGGTTTTTAGGAGGATTGAAAATTAAGATATTTAGACAGGTGTAGTTGTAGAGATTGGATTGGTGATATATTTAAGAGAGCAATGTAGTCCTGATATGTGTAATTATGTGCAGTATTTATTTGTTGAGAGGGTAAGCTTAAGGAGAGTGGTTGGAGAAGAGACAGAAGTGATCTCAGAGTCGACCAGAAATTTACTATAGCAGATGAGTGAGTGAGCAGACTCAATTTAATTACTGGTGCGGCAGCAGGTCACGACGCGAATTTTGATTAGATTCGCACAGGTTAACTCATGTTTTAAGCACGTACCACTATATCAATACATTATTGTGTATTTTACATAGAGTCTCACTGAATTCGATTGTCTTATTATTGTTAGCAAGTAAATATGTACTAGTATGTACACAACAGGAGAGAGTATCAAAACAACCGCACACCATACCAACATTCTACACTTACGCGATTCCTTCGTCAGAGCAGATAAAGAAAAAAGTTTAATCGCGAGACGCTATAATATACTTACACATAATCACAATAGATAACTATTGTGTATTTACTTTTGTCTTATTTCTTACCGTCTCATCTCATCACGTAATAATAAGAAGGACGCTCTTGTGCTCTGATCTCGACCAACAACTCAAGTCAACAGCCAGACACGTAGCCCTAGCACATCATTCTACATAGTGCACTCTTCTTCACCACTTACTTATTATACAGACTTATATTTACTGATACGATAAGTATTTACCTACATGTCGACATGGAGAGAACAGATTATTATTTATTGATATCTGTTGCTCTGCTATGTTTTAAGCTCTAAGGTACATATTGTGTTTGTTTCCCTCACTACAAGTACATTACACTCGACTCCTCGGCCACAACATATAAATATCTCCATTAAATGATGTGAACGAGTTTGTAATATTGGATGCCTACGTATAAAATGATAGTCTGCAGGTAGGAGCGGTTCATATGTAATTGAATACCAGCAGAAAGGCTGAACAGAGCTCATAATGTAATAAGTAATCTACAGAACACGTATGTAACTAACCGTAAGATAACTTAAAGTATCTGTGCAACACAAACTACACAATATTAATAAAACCCAGTGATGAAACTATCTAAATGTGTTTAGACAATGTCTTCATTCTTCGCTAACTAACTTCATTCACGCGTATTCCCTCACTTGGTCTATATAGTCTCAACATTCATTCCTACCAGACAGACATTATATTATATACTAGGCATAAGTCAGTGAGTGAGAATTAATATATATACGTATAATAGGTATTATATTATGTTCTATATCTGTAGTATATATTAAGCTAGTTAGTTACCTTATTATAAAAGGAAAAACAAGAAGAGATGTTTTAATCGGATAACTGAATGTTAATTCTCACACAGAGCGAGAATTCAGATGTAGATGATACATGCTCATCTTTGCAAATGAACCTACAGTAAAAGAGGAACAAAAATTCGTGCCATTATCGGAGATGAACTCAAGTTTCGTCTTAAGTTTTGAATTTTAGCGTTCAAGTGCCTCTCCCTTTCCTTTAGCAAGTGAGTGAAGTGTGTTTGTGTCAGCTAACAATAAGACTGTTGTACTTATTATTGTTAGTTAGCTTCTCTCTCTGAATGTTCGTATTATGTGCAGTGAGCAGTTGTTGATGTTCGTGCGAAGAAAATGAGAAGAGTAAAGAAAAGCAGTTTGAGATTAGGTAGGACGTTGTGTTATGTAGTATGTATGAAGTAATGATTAGTCGGGATGAGGTGAGGAATTTGGAATGCAGCATGATGAGGGATTTAGTTGTTTTTCTCGGTGGAAGGAACTATGTACATCGCTATCTTTATTTTATATCTGTACAATGCTGATGATGATGATGTTAGTGGTTACTTCATGCAATACTCATCATTTATTATGCATATTAACAGTTTCTCTACATAGAAATGGCACGGTGAGGGTTGGGCTACCCAGGCTATGCTACGCATTTCAACACAACTCCAAAGAAAACCAAGCCAACACTTCCTTCTTAATTATTATCACCAAAATGTACATGCCAGTAGATTATCCTATGTATATGTTATGTATTCTATGTACCTACATAATAACTACAGGGATTTTACTTCCACAAACATAATAATAATATAGAGATTTCTCACTACACTGACTACAGACGCAAAGTAAAGTTAAAAGAGTGTAAGATTAAGTGTATTAACATGCCTCCATCAAAAGGATACACTGGAGAAAAAAACAGTAACCTGAAATCAAATAGCCCATGTCATCCCATATTATGTCCGTATTTTGATTATAAATTAACAGGAATAATATTTCTGCAATATCTCCCTATGTAGATGCTACATCATTTTCTCCATCCACAAAGCAATTCAAATTTTGTATATAAATAGTATAATGGTGGGAATGGTTATCCAAGTTTAAACAGGAGTTTAAAATGTAAAGTTATGCCGACATGTTTTGCATGAGTTAATCGTTTTAATTGCATGAGTATGTAAAAGTGGGTAGAAAGAGGTTAGGTATAATGATGACAATTCTGTGGTGATAATGGTATTTCAGGTAGAAATGGTAGGATGGCATTGTGGTTGGATGACATTATAGGTAGGATTGTGATGCGAGTGAATATGTATTGTGTGGTGTTGGTTAGGAGAGGTGCATGTGTGAGGATGCAAGGATTAAGTTTGAGAGTGGAGAGATAGATAGTGAGTGATGGCGGTGAATAGCCGGAGATAAGTGAGTGAGTGGGCAAAAAGAGGGCTGGTTCTCTTGAAAGATGGATGGTGATGTGGAAGGGAAAAATCCGGGATTGAACGCCAGAGTCTGAAGGCTGACTTATTGATGAGGCAATTGGGGAAAGATATTAACAGCCGTAATTTTAATTAATGGTTGTACAAAGCACGGGACGTTTTGCGGAGAGCAGTAAATCAGCGATAACTGCAGATGGACACGACGAATCCTCCGTTCCCTGTCCATGTCGGATGTCGCCCCCAATGAACTATGATCATTTTATGACTTGCTGTCCTTGTAGTCCTCCTTTCACGGCTCCCCATCCGCAACTGCCTGCTCCTCCAAACAACTCCCGCTCTCCTTTCTATAGAACTCATTCTCTAGCATATTCACCTACCTTATTTACCAGCCGTCTGCATCGCTACCTCCGTACTACCACAAAACCACGTCTGTCCACTCTTCTGTCCAGGCAATTCCACATCTACCACAATACACTACCTCCCCGACAGCCCAACCAACAAAACACTTTTTCTTCGCTTTCTTTCTTTCTCTCCACCAAACCCAAAATAGCCACACTCACTCTAACTCTCAATTCTGTTAAAACTCAAATAATGCTTTTCTCTTGGCAATTCTATGCTTTGTATGGATACCCACATAATGTCATGGTCATGGTAGTCCACATTGTATACCTGTTTGTCCTAGCTAACTATAGATCCTTCTTATTCTATTTTTATCGTGGATATCAGTAATAAATGTACTTTTGCTATCTCAACCCCAAATACTACAAACTTAAAGACGAATTTCTGAGAAATCAGTACGAATTTACTACACGTACACTTTTACAAGTAAATTTCATTAAAATAATGTAGTTCTTCAATTGATTAATAATTTCATTATACGGCAAATATTTCAAATGAAATCAGCAGAAATGAAAGTATATGAATGTGGATTAGGTATTGATGCACGTCTTCATTTTGGGAGAAGGTGCAGTGGAATTGTATGAAAACGCATAGTATTACGTCACTAGACTACGGATGAAGTTGTGGGTGCAGGCAATGCATTTATCTATCTGTTTTGTGGAAGGAAGAATCAAGATGATTCTGTTGGATGTGACAATACTTTCTTTGTGTCTTTTCATTCCTTTTGTAAGTTTGTTATTCTGTAATGGATGTAGGTAGCTGCTTTCTGTATATAGAGAGTCGTTGGAATGTAATTCCTGAGAATATTATTCGAATGTTAAAGGAAATCAGGCCACTCACTCCCTAAGTAAAACAAGGTCTAGATAGGAAAACGGATTCACTTATTATGGAAGTGAAAGTAAGACAAAGATTTGCAATGTTACTGATTCTTAGTTCAATAGTACATTCTTAAGATATAGTCTAACAGGATGGCTACAAATGTAGCAAAGAGGACTGTCCTATATATACTGATTAGTAGTGGGTGATAGTCGACAATGTCACGGCTATATATTTTGTATAGCGAGTGGAGAAGAGTTAGTAGGTATGTAGAGCATAGTATGACATGACTTGGTATTGTTTGGTTTGTTCTGCTGTGCTCTGTTTTGGGCTGTCGTCGTCTCCTCGAGGAGGGAAAGAAATCTTTGGTTCTATAGGAGTAACCCCGCGATGTCTACATAATAAAGACAGAGCAGAACGGAGTTGAGATTTTCTTGTTCGTCGTCTCATTCCTTAAATACAAGTAGTGACTGATCTGGAATCTGCTCTGCTATAATATATATAGTAGTACTTACTATTATAATATTATAGGCAGTAGTAATAGTAGTAGTTACTTAGCAGAGTTGTTGATTGTGCATTGCATTACTTAGTTGGTTGGTTGCATGCGTAGAGTAGACGAGATTTGGAGGAGGAATGTAGGGAAAGAAAGAGAAACTGAGGAAACAGCAGGAGACTGACGAGAGTCAGAGACAGCAAGGAACTGAAAGGAACTGCGAAGGAACAGAAGACAATGTCTCCGGCCGCATTGTCAACCGACAACTCTGTCAGCTCTCTCCCTCCGTTTTTTGCACTGTTACAGCACCAAAGAAAGGATGTTGAAACTTGATTAGAGGCCGACTAATATCGAGATCACGAAGAGAGAAAAAAATTCCGATCTATCAAACTATCCCCAGAGCTCCTTGTAATCTTACATACTTACATACATAATACATGTACGTACTTAGCTACAAAAACTATTCCGATATACACCATCCAACATTATAATATTAGCCACTTTCCCACATTTCTTCTACAGCTAAGTATCTACATTATTCAACCGACTTCCACTATAATGTCTGGCTCTATAATTATATGCGTATCTTATCTCCACTTGTTCCTACTCCAACAAATCTTATACTAAATATGTTACAAATGCACACAAGTCTGGAATTCTTCAAATGGACTAACTTTTCTAAATACTTTCCAATCTTATACTCACTAGATTCTTCATAACAATTTGTTTTGCAGTGCAAATACAAGTATTTTCCTTGATCCACACTCCAGAATTCGCAATCTGTATTTTCTATACACGAATTATAAAATGATCAACAATTACAGATAAATCGATTCCAGGTAGATAATTTCGGATTTCCCCAACCTCCACACGAATTATTTCATATCCTTATTATAATGATTTACGACCCTGGATTAAGAATTCATTGACAGATTGTTGTCATAGCTATGTTAGAAGATACTAGATTAGACTGATGAATTGAAGTGGAAGAATGAGGAATTCTTTCCTATCCATTTTCATCAGAGCCGATGAAATTCTCTGTACCCTTTCTCATTTCATACCATTATCGGCGTCTATTTCCTCCGACAGATTCGGTGGAGAAACTGATTGTTAGTTGAAACCCAATGCAACTTAGAATATTCAGGACAAATTCACACATGAACCAATAATGCATTTGAAAACTCAATCTTTAAATCGCCAACTCCAACGCCATGCCAGTTTTTAAAATTAGGAGTACCTATTTATATCTAATTTAGAATGCAGATTATTAAATTTTTTGATTATTGAGATAAGGGTTGTGATTGGATATCCATAGATAGGTTTTTAATCTCGATTGTCAAATATTTGAAAATTGCTGCCTAGTACTGATTCAAAAGTGGTTTTGCCGTTCAGACATTAGGAAATACCAATTAATTTTCTTTTATGGCATATAATAAATTAATGATGACCAAGTTACCTCCGCGTTAAATTTTTTTGTAACAAGTTGAAAGTTTCTGAAATCTTGAAAATGTTGCCATCTGTTATTTAGGGCCATTAAGTCTTATTTTTTTCCTTCTTCAATTTTTTATTTTTTAAGTACGTTCTTCAAGTTTTTATCGGTCGCATCGACTTTTATAGCAAAATGTCAATATATTTATGTAGACGTACATTGTATTTAGAGCTAGAGATATATAAGCAGGTATCAGATTAATTGTTTCACATAAAACTTTGTATTGCTCATTGTGCAGTGTTTTCATCTTGATACGGGGAGTTATCTCAATGATATCTTAATGCCTGATCTAAGTCTACACAAATTGTGAAAGAACTACAACTAATGCTCCGTATTTAGTATTTTCCCGTGAAATCACCTAATTAGCACTTGTACTGGTATTGACCGTGAGTATAAATTGCTGTCTTCACTTTGTAGTACCTGACTGTACTGTAGATCACCTTCCGTAGTAGCTGCATCGTATACCTAGGATAGTAGTAACTGAATAGTGGCACATAACATAATATTTAAGTATGTTTAGTCTGTGCTAGGTTTTTATTTGATTTACACTGTCTGGTTTACAGCAATAATTACTAGTTTTCATGGCTAGGGATATTTTTAATGGTATAGTTACACTTTACACACCTAGAATTGAGTTGTACATTCTGATCAAGTACTACAGATAGGAGCAAGGTGTAATCCTTTACATTTCGAATTAGAATATTATTACCGATAATATTCACCGATAGTGATGTATACTGCCAGACTCAAAATAAAATTAGTGGCTGTCTAGATATTCTATTTGCAATTTGAAAATCACTTAACTCGTGCAGCATTAAAGAAGTCAGTTCCACATGAATGCCCAATTTATAGTTCCACCCGCCAGACGCTCCAAGAAACAAGTTTCATCTCATTTTCTCATTTGATTTATTCTATTTATTAAATTCAAAGGGATTATCAATGTCGGCGTCCACAAACTGAATTCATCTCTGGCGTCAGGGAAGACGCGAATAGCCCCATTCATTACAATGTTAATTCGATAGTTAAAATTGAAATGCAAGGCCTGTTTAAATCTATTTCTCAAAAAGGAACTATACTTTGTTTTGGGTATACTGCGTAATATAATCTGTAAACATCTTGGTTTGCTAAAAGCATATGAGGCTGATTACAATTTGTTTCGTTTATATAATATTCATGTAAGTTCGGATTGGAAAGCAAGAAACCTGACACCAGAAACAATTAGCTGCCTAGTTCTGCTAGTCAACTCTACAGACTCTCATTAGTCTAAGATCAATAGTAATTTACAGGTGCAACTATTTTTATACTATTATTTAGTGTATGAGTTATTGATATTAGATAATGTGGTACGTGCTCTAATCTATGGATATTGCATCTCGTGAAGAAACACTTGTTTGTTCCGGTTTTTTCTTATCTCGATCTAAATCCAAGTGTTTATACCTTATTAAAGGCAGTATATTTCATTGATGGTGTCAAGTGCTTCTATTTTGCACTCAGAGTTAGCCACAAATGATTTATAATAATCAAAACAGTGAAGAGCTTAAGAACCATTAAATTGTTTGGGATGACACGTGAATTAATCGAGAATAAACTGCTCACACTTAAGAGGGAGATGAAAGGTGAACGGAAGATGATGTCAGCAAATTGAATTGCCTTCAGATAGTAATACAAATCGGCTTGTGTACAAGTTCAGCATTCTTAATTTTTTGGGTAGGAGGAAATCTTGCAGACAATGTATTGTGTGCGCAGCAGCCGCATCTGTTATTCAGTATCTAATTCAAGTTCAAAAAATGTTGTAGCAAATGTCTTAATATAATATTTATAATTTAATATAGGAATAATATTATTTAATCAGGAGCGGAGTCACAAAGGATATGCAATGGAAAGTGCGTAATATTATTATTGAGATAGTAAATAGAAAGAAGTTTAAGTGGATTGAGTCATCCACTAAACACAATCATCTCAGCTCAGTGGGGATTGTGCCAATAGATCAGATGTCCGGAGCTTCGGCAAAGAATGAATGAAACGCTCGGATAGATAGATGGATGGATGTCTTAACAAACTGTTTTTGTGCTCCATTATTTCTTTTTCTCTGCATTCACTTCACATACCTAGTTGGCAGTTGTAGATGCTCTTACTTGGCAGCCTTGCGTCGCCTCAGACTTTCCGTAAGGGTTTCATTAAGATTTCACGGACTCAGACTATCAGCATAGCGCCACTACGACTTCCTACTCCCGACTACACATCTGCCCCAACTTAATACTATCTGCAAACATATGTGCATTCACATTATGTACACATTATCCCACATTAGCGTGCGAAACTGTTTATCCATGTACAAATCTCAACATCCCTCGCTACGTGCCACTCCAGCCATGCTCTCTATACCAATATCATCTCACGCCAATTTCACTATCATTAACTTTGCTTTGTGAGACATCAAGGTGCTAACTAATAATAATACCCACATCGTCATGGAACTTAAGATTTCCATTCTGCAGAAAGGATTCACACTACTCCAAAAAACATCTGTAGATTGAAATTGAGAACTGTACATAATCTATTGATAAGTATTTAAACTTTTGTTCTGTCTTCTCCTTTATGTTAAAGTAGAGTTAGATTCTAACTTGTCAATAAGGTTCACTCAATTTCTCTTTTGCCGCTCAGGATTTTCTTTGCCTGTAAAATATCACCAGGAGGTCCGTTTAATGGGTCCCATCACATCAAAGGAAAAGCCACACTGATTTAATTTACAACTCAAGTTTTAAATCATCATATACCTACTATCTACCTTTAAATCTTTGATGTACATTTCAAGTCGATTTAGTATAAGCTACATTGCATTTTTTTGTTAGGCCTTCCCTGTATATTTTCTTTCGCTGATCTTCCATTTCATAGCTTTAACTAATTGCAATAAGAAATTTACGTTCGTTATTCTATCATATAAAGGTATCTTACACTTGAAATATACATCTTTGAATCATGATTAGAAAATTGTTCTCCGTGTCTATTCAGGCAGGTCAGTGGTTGGTTTTTTCATGCGGATACATAGGTCTGCTAAGTTTGATCTCTAACGGAGACTACGGTGCCAATAGTTGGGATAGGGAACGGAAATCAGCAGTAAATTATTTCAAATATTAATATAAATACTTAGCATATGTTAGACGTTTATGCCAAGCGATGTTTTTCAATTGCGCGAAATTAATATTGTAATAAACAATATAGGTACCGTTTCATCTTAGTCTTCATTTTAAATCATAGCGAGAAGTTAATATGACTAGTCTAAAAATTGTTGCAAGACAAATTTAATTTCATTAGCAGGGTGATGTTTTATATTAGTGGGAATACTAGTTTTACTATGAAATCCTGAATATTATTTACTGATGATTAGTACACTGATTTGAAATACATTAAATAGCATGTCTGTAAAATCAAAAGAACTTTAGATTTCAAAGAATTGAATTGATTTTACAGATTAATCATGAATTTGTATTAGTAGCTGATTAGAATGAGGCTGAATGGAAAGCATTTTCTGAGATATTTGTAAATTGGATAGATTAAAGAGGACAGGACAACTGCGGGTGCGATGTGTTGAAGTTATAAGTGGTGTATGCATAAATTGGATGAGGGATAATGTTTGTTTTGAGACTGGAGTGGTAAATGTGAGTGACACTTAAGTGAAGTGAAGAGGGAGATGATAAGAGATATGCATCACAACAATAAGTCGAGTATTCAGTAGCACTGCTCTTAGAGCTTTATGACTGTTTACCGTCACCATTGATCACGACCCGAACCCAAGGTCGACCCACAATCAATTCTATGGGTCAAGTTCAAGTGGCAATAGAAAAGGCTGTCAGCACTCGTTTCTGATTTTTTATTGCAAACTACTTGGAATTGGAAGTAATCTTCTTGATCTTCTGTTGTGCTTTATTTTCTATGCAGGTATACTAATTCACTAGTACAGATAGTATAATGGCCTTAAACCTGACTTTAGTATCCTAACCTATGTGGACGTATCTAATGTATTACAGATTCATGCTAACAAACAAAATATATGTATAAAATGTGCAAGCAATAACAAATTCTTTTCAGCTATCCACTTGAATACTATCGAGTAAGTACCTGCTTAAGATGTTCTGCTCTGCTCGCGATCACCAATTGCACATATTATTATAAGTACGTGTAGCGTGTGTTATCTTTCAAACCCTCTTTCCAGGTAGCTTATATATTATAGACACTTCAGGTAGATGAAAGAATGAAGATGGATAAAGAGGAATCTATAGCGCATAAACTATGCGTATACTTAAATCTGATATCTCAAATGTTACAGAAATACATGTAATGATATATATAAGTAATCCTAACTTGGAGCTAACATGTTATTATTTATGAGGGAGACGGTCACGAATTGCATTATTTCAGTTTCATCTAAGCGATGTGACTTGTGGAAATGTTTGGAATTAATTTGAGACGTTTTATTATTATTTGCTGATAGAGCACATCCAGTCGCTCTTATGGGCATGAAAGTTGATTATTTCTTCATGAGATTTACAGATTACGATGATTTTCTCATAGTCATCAGTACGGCATTGTGCACTGATTACACGTTGTGTAAATGGGAACTAACTAAATTGTTTTATTTATTTTACCCAAGTGCATATCAATAGTTCGTGCCAAAAAGTGTGATTGTAATAGAATTTCTCACACGCATTTCATTCATGCATTTCAGATTAAAAGGGTGTCTTTGATTGAAGCAATCAGAAAAGATGTTAATTTTATTGCGGTTAGAAAAATGTACCGCTTTCCTTTTGTAGCCATTAGTATCTGAAATGAAAAATCCCATTTATTATAGGCTATTGAATATTTTTTGAATGCGTTTTAGAACTTTTAGGTTCTCTCATAAAATAATAGTGAATTACGGACTAATATTGCTACTAAGAGAAGATTCTGCAGATTAAAATAATGAATATTAAATGGTGGTATGTAGAATATTAGAGCGTGCATGAAATTCCGTCACCATAAAAAATATGTGGCTCATCGACGTCTGTGGTCTGCTCTGATGGCTCTTGGTCCGCAGATGTACAGCTATAGAGCAATATAAGAAAGAGATGCCCTTTGCCTTCGCCCTAACTCCGACTAATCTTTTTATTGTATTTCAAGTACTGTTACTAAACAAGATTTATTCTCATTGCCAGAAGAATTCATATTCTGGAATGCTTTAATGCTATTACGAAGATATTAGTTTGAGAGTAGACAATGCATTGGGCACTCTCAACTCTCTGCAGTCCCCTAGCTACATACATTACTACTGCAATAATGCCATGAAATACCTACGACAGTCAACACAACAATATTTTATACCCAAATGTTTAGGTACATAAAATCTAACTCCTATCTACGCAACGTTTCACTACAATAATAATTCTATTTAGCTCTGTCGAAGCTGTATATCTAATCGTGTAACAGATTCATTGTATAGAGGGAAATTCTTGTTTTGACTGCTGTATGATGGCCAGCTTACAAGGAATTGGAACCCATTCCTTACAACAATTATTTACTTCCCTTTACAAATGAGTGCACACGCGTAGTAGGGAAAATCATAGTTATGATAATTTATGCTTGTTTTAATACATATTAGTGATGTAACTTAAAAGCCTATCAAAGCGAAATGTTGCAAGAATTTAGTTCTTTAAGAATGTAATCTTTTCCTAAGGAATTATTCAGAGAGCAGTTAGATGACAAATATTGATAGTTCCTACTTTCAGGACAATCCTTAGAATTGTTTTCAATTTATTCCACTAAAGGTTTGCTTTTGAATCGCTTAATAGTTTTTATGTTTTTTGTTGAAAGGTTTAATAAATAGTTTGCTTAATTGTGGTCAAACTTGAATAGGTCAGAGACATTGCTTCCCGAGTGTTATGGTAGGCTTATCTTTATGAGTTATGCATAGTGAGCTAATACGTAGAATTTTGTTACACAATATGATTGATTCGAGATAAGGGGAGAGATCTTATCTGTGCACAACCGATCTCGGGTAATTTAGTCTTTTTTGCTTGCTTAGGTTGAATTTGGGTTGTGCTCCTTCCTAAACAGTAAAAGAGTGGAAGGGATAAAGGTCTAGCAAACAACTTTATCATTGTATTCACTATTTGCAATTGATTTACATGCAGATACTAACTGTACAAAATTATATTTTCCGTCCTAGAGTCTACCTGATCTGGGGTTAGGATAACAAGTTAGCATAGCATCCATTAGTGTACAGAGATCCTAAGCACCATCATTTCACACTGGATTGTTATGATTGGTATCCGCACTAGTGTATTTGCACTGGTGATTCTGTACACAAGGTACAGGTATTGTAGTTTACTTAAAACTAAAGATTAGTACGCGGATAGGTAGTTGCCTAATGGTATTATTAAGGTTGATAGTTTACAAAGGCCTCACTCTACCGATAACATAGCCACCGTATTTCTTCCATTGTGGAATGCGACGAATCATTTTTAATCTTCCTAGTGTCTCCATAATCCACATAAATAATACATAGTGAATATCTTCAATAAAGATATGATGGTTGGGGCATATTGAAATTTTCCATAAAGCTTGATTTAAATAGAAAAATTGTCAACAGGATGGGTCTATGAATGTCACAAGTCTTAAATAGGTGAATAGAGAAGGGGCAAGTCGTAGAAAATACGGTATCGCCTGGTATTATAATGGGTTAGTTAACAATAAGTAAGCTAGCTCCTTCACCCTACAGTACACATTGAATAGGTAGGTAGATGGAGGGTACTATGAAAAATGATAATGGTGAATCGGAATCAGTAGTGAATGAATAATTATTTGCAGATTATTTGTTGATTCATGGAGCGTGGTAAATGCCACATTATTCTAGTCATTGAAAATTATCTGTTTGTCTGTTTGTTCCGTTCGAGTCGCGATCCCGGTGAACATCTCTTCTTCAACTACTCTTCAAAACGAAGAGGAGAGGAATCTAAGTCAGTCAGTCTGTCTCTGACTGCTGAGTCAATGGTAAAGGGATACAATAAAGAGGGAGGGCATTGAATATTAAATGAATGCACTTGACTTCTCTTGGCTTAAGTTATGCTCTCCGTTATTATTTATTTAGTGGGTTTAGACGAGCATTAAATTAATGTAAGCATGAAACTAAATAAATATGAATTATTTGCTTAAATGAGATTGTGCCTCACTGGACTTGGGCTGCAGCGAACCGAGCGAATTGTTTCCAGGGTCAGACTCTTATACATTACGTGCTCTTTCTATTGCAATGTTCAGATCTGTTGTGTTCTCTATATATGTTGCATTCCATTTGAGTAGTACTAGTAGTATCCTTCAAGACTAATCCTAAAATATACAGATCACAAGTGGGAAGAGTGGAGAATTAAGTACTATGTCCATAATATTACTACACCGCAATATTTCCACAAGAAAATAAAAATTTCTTTTTGTTTTAGAGGAAACTTCTGAATATGTATATAAATAATGTATGCACATATATAAATGTGGATAACCACAAGAATGTACAAAATAAGCAGAAGAAAGGAACATGATGAATGTTACACATCGGGAGATCTATGTAACATTAGCCAGCCCCAGAGTTATGTGTACCTCTGCTATTATTACCATCATTATTACTTTTATTATTACTAAAAAACCATTTGTATTTACATTCATAAAAATAATCATGACATGTTTATAACACCGTTGTATAATGTAAAATGAATTGTGGGTTCATGAACTTATCCTTACACACCCCACATAATATATCTCAGGTAGGCAGAGAAGGCACTTTACGTTATATAACTCTATTACGTTACTAAATAGTAATAAATTAATGCAGTAAAATTCAATTTACGTTCTTTTTCCTGTATTTTTATTATCACGTGCTCTATGGTTTTTATCGTTCTTCTTATTGTTAGTGTCATATTCACAAACTGATGAGAATGCTATTGAGTATGCCATGAGTTTTATATTATTGAAGCTCTGTTGAGTTTCGCGTTGGAAAGTTATCGAGCATGGAACTCAAGTATAATACATTCTTGACAAGGCTTGACTTGATTTCATCTCGTTTTTAGTACTATTTAAAGTGAATGTTAATATTTACTCGGCTCCCCGAGAGTTATGCTAGATGTGATAATATTTGAAAATAAATATGTAGATAGGTTAATAGTTGAATTAGTTTTCTAAAATACAACAGAAGGGATTCTTTGTGCTATGTTCTGTAAAAACTCCTTTCCACATTCAGATTTTCATTGGAGAGGAAAAGGAACGCAAAAAATTCTCCAATTCTGAAATGAAACGATGAATGGGGATGCGCTTTGGGTCATATTAACATTACGCTCGCATTAACTCGACCCAACAGCTCCTTCATCAAGTTTTTTTTGTCCAGGTCAGATGTGTGAGTTACGTTAGTTCATTGAGAACAAGAAAACTGTGTGCATTCATAAGCACATAGTTTCTTTTCTTTGTCTAGCGATCTCTACATTAAGTATTATATTATTATAACGATATTAGCAAGTGCAAATGAGATGATGTACTGCGAAGGCAGGTTGGAAGCAGTATACACAACTCCTACACTAAGGGTGAAAAATATAAATTTTGTAATGAGTTAGGTAGAGAGAGAGAGCAGGATGGCATTGCTGTAACAGAGGGATAGACACTCCTATCCTACCTATGCTGCTGAGTACACGAGAAAAATAAAGTTTATCATAATTTCTTGTGTCTGGTAGAGTGGCTAATTTCGTCTGTCAGAAGATGCTTCAGATGGATCTTTATCACATGGATGTAGTTTGGGCTGTAAAGTACAGGAAATTCATTTTGCAGATTCGTCGAGTGATACGAACGTGGCAGTTAGTGCCACTGCTCTCCTGTGCAATTCTGATACTAAGTCTACGCTACAATGCAGGTACATTACATACTTAACATAACTACCAAGGTACTTAGACTCCTTTATAGGCAGCCTGGCTACACTTACATCAAACACACTAAACTAAGCAGACTAAAAATCACATGCAACAATCAATCTCATAATTTATAGTGTAGCACTGCTCCACAAACTATTATAGCACTACTAACAATAAGTACAGAGAAAAATCTGCAAGGAGAGCGACTTTAGTAAACCTACACAAGTGGAATATTATTTAAACTATTACTAAAAAGAATCACTACTGGAAGGCAATGCGAAGAAACACATAATTACCAGATGAAATAAATAAATTTGAAATACACATAATCTAGGTTATTAATAATTATTACTTTTTCATCAGATAATAAAAAAATATTAATTTAAATTACTACGATTTTCTTCTTTCAGGAAAATGTACCATTTTTATTAATACTATTTATTTGACACTATTTTCTAGAAAAAAGATCATTTGTTGTAGTTAAATATAGCCATAGGTATGTACATAGCTACTTAAATTGTAAACTGTCTTGATGTTGAACTGATTGCAATTTCATTTTGGAGTAACATAATGTTTTCAGTAAGCTCGTTTTCAATTACAGCGTTGCATAGGAATTGTAAAGGGTAGATTTACCTGCAAGTATAGCAAGGGAAATATAGTAGGTAGCCTTTCTTGAGTGTTATGGATAACAATGGCCATTATATAATCTACAATTGATCTAAACATTGAGAACACAGAGCATTGTAAAGTATAAGCTCCATGTGCAATGGTTGAAGATAGTATTAAAAATGCCAATTCTTCTGCTATTCAATAAATAACATCATATATAGCTCCTATATATTTATTATATAACAAGTTTTTATCTTTGCTTGGACTAGCATTTAGTATTCATAAAGTGCATGTGTGCCGTATCTCCTCGACTCTCTATTACCAACTGCATCTTTGCTCATTTTTAGCCAGCAAGTGTACTTAAGATTACTACACATTGCTTTTGCATTACATGACAGAGTGTACTGCAATACAGCCAGAGAGTACAGTAATTTTAGTATCCTGACAATTTTGCTCTCTGGATAGTTTAACTCCGTAGACTGGCTGTACTTATATAGCAGGGAGATGTATCAGAGAGTGCATACCACAAAACTACTGATCTTACGACATTAATATTATGTGCCAATATAGTAAGTGGTGTCTTGTAAGTAGTAGGCCACAAAGTTGTGTGCTAAGGGCAGTGATATAAGTTAACGATCGTATTATTATTAGTAGCTAGCATTACCATTACGTTTTAGGTTGTGTTATTTTATGTTCCATAGCACATATACTAAAGTGATTATATGAGCTGTAACATTGCTATCTTCTATTCTCGTCTTATGTATTTCTCAATGGTTTATTGTTTCTCTATGGCATCTCTTGTTTTATTTAGTTTTGTCCCACTGCAATAAATAGAATTGCACTACAATGCAATTTAAATATTTGTATCTCTATTGCCCTTTATTGAAAGTAAACCAATTTTATTTATATAGCCAAATATTATTCCCGAATTACTACAATCCTACCCTTTGTGATATTACGTAGTAATAACAATACAAACGACGAATAGAATACAATTTACATGGTATATAACGCTGTAAGATTTCTTTATTTTCACCATGGTTAAACATGACAATTAGTCAAACGTTTGGTTCATTACATTTATTGCCAATGTTTAGAAATTAACTAATTATTTAATAAGATTTTACATGCTAGTCTTATTTTTAATTAGGATGTGTTTAATCGTTTGAAAATGCTGTATAAACAAATATTAGAGTTTGAATTTAAGAATGGGCAATGTGCTTTGCAATCTTTGTAAAGTGTTGGACGACATTTTGAAACCTTGAAAGTAAATATGGGAGTGCATTTCAATCATAATTTATTTTTGCTTCCATTCTCGTTGATTTCTACCAAATTTTGCCAAAGAGATGGATTTCTCCCACTTCTGAAGACGGGATGAGTACTTTGTAGCGGGGAAATCAGTTAAGAGTAAATTTTTGAGGAGGTGAACATCAGAAATAGATTTAATGCTTGCCTTGCCACTGACTAACCACATAAAATCACAATTAGGATGCACAGAAAATGCACGGCTTGAACACAACAAAGGATGGCAGAGGTTATGATATATGATTATGGTAACTTGTACCCTACCACCTTATATTTATGATAGATTTATACAGTAGTTGAGGAATTACTGATCTAACGTATGCTATTACCTTCAGATTGTAGTGTAATATCATATGATGCCTACTTGAGTTGATTACAAAAGATGTATGTACCAGCGAACTATTATGGTTTGTGATAAAAGACGGATAACAGTTCATCAATCATATCCGTACATACATAGACGTTGAGATGTGGATGAGAAGTTGAAGTTCATACACTCACATAATATCAGACACATGCATCCGTATACTATTTACTAATCCACAACCATTAGACTAAACCTTGTTTCTCTGCACTGGAGTCAGAAGCCATTTTTATGCAAGTTTATTTACCTATAGCTTACCACCCTCATAAAACATTATCGCAATCCAATTTTAATTTTTTCCACTGACAAAGTCAAAGAACATTCTCCTCCTGGTTTCCTTCAATTAGGTATTCATTGGGAAGCTATGAGATTTGTAGTTCTGATTTTGAACCATTATATATTTACTAGTAGTAAGTGGTAGTATTATTTTGCTTCCACTAAAATGATGTAAACAATTCCGTTTGTATTCTCAAGGATTTGCTTACTGAGTACAATCTTAATTACTTACTACAATACATTACCTACAATTACAATTGATGCAAGTATAAAAAGTTGTCTGCACTCAACTAGATCTCTACAATCCAGACTGCAACCAAAATCAATAGTATGTACCTACTTACACATAGTTACTCCTTCCCTTTCTTCCCTTTTGCTCCTACGTGCTTTGTTTATTCCACCGTTATGGCGCTATTGGAGAAAGCACAATGGGGATGCTTCTGGGGCATTTTGAGAATAGCCCCTTTCCAAAAAGCTTGCAAAATAGCAATGCTCGGTCGGAATCATCAATAAAATAATTATATATAACGTTTCTGCCAAATCAATGAATTTCATTTTACCATGCTACTGACAACACAGATAGCATTGCTTGTACTAAAAACATTTATTTTCATATAGGATAATCTTTGATTTGTAAAGTTAACCCTTTGGCTAGTATAATTTATTTGAAGCCAATAATGGAAATGTAGGTAAGCAAGAAAGTATTGTTTTGTAGAGTGAGTTTAGTTAGTGTAGTGATGAGTGGGTAGTGGAGAAACTGGAGAGAGATGAAGATGTGAGTGTTTAGGTCTGAGTTGGCTATGCTCCTGCTGTTCTCCAAGAGTTGGTTAAGTTAGTTGGATGTGAGTGAGGCAGGCCTGGATATTGTAGGTATGCACGGTGGTTGTTGGGTTTGATTTGGTGGTATGTAGTATGGTTCGGTGGTGCATCGTCGTGGGTGCTAAGATGTGTTCGCCCTCAGCTACTGCTGGCAGATAGTTATTGTTAGTGGGACAAAAGAGACGAGGATTCTGTGAGCTTCCTAGTTAACTTGTGAACTGAGGGAGTCGCAGAGTGTCGATCTGGAATGGTTGGATCTATCCTTTGAGAGTGACGCGGACTGTGGAAGTCCGATTATATAAGTTGTTCCTTCTTCCCTTGAGTGCATGTATTCTGATCTGACTGAACTGTGCCCAGTACGCACACCCAAGCCAAGATACACTACACACTAGACGACAGAGAGAGAGAGTAGGAGAGGGAAGGAGTTTTCGGAAGAAGAAAGAGAAGAAAGGGAAGAAAAAGATCCAGTCGTAGGACAGACGGAACAAAAGGAAGCTCTTTTCGGACTACTTTCGTCGGAGTCTTCACTTTTGGATTCGACCTCACACCACATCCAGGCAGTCGGAAGATACAGAGACAGACAGTCGGAGTGAAGAAGCTACTTACTATGTTACTTACGTATTGTTAAGAGATTCATGTAATCCAATCCACATCAGATCAGTATCAGTGCTTGTTCTGTTCTCCTCGGAGACTCGGATGTCCCTGTCCTGTTCCACACCAGACAGACAACACTCCACGTACTACTACATACAATACCGTCGTCTTGACTCGAGAGTTTCACTTCACTTCTCCTCCTTGCCCAATCCACACTTCACATCACATCTTTCACACTTACCTACCTTGAATGTTGAAAGAGGTCCGACATCCGAAAAAAGACCCCAACAGACATACTATTATTCACTACCCACTCTCTCTAACTATCAAATCTTCTTCAGTTTTCTGTCAGGATTGTCCTGGAAACATTGCCACCCGCTCCTGACTTCACTTGTTCTTCTTTACACGTCTCATCTCTCCAACACTTGACTCCCTTTCCCGTCAACCAACTATATACAACTCACCAGACCTTCAAATCGGCCTACCTTAAGAAAGACTATTTAGTACGGGGGGTACTTTACTAAAACAATGTACCCTTCTTCCACATTAGAGCTCCACTCACGCTGATTCTTTTTCCTCAATGAAAACATCCAAAAAGATTAGGCCGTCTTCAATTGTGAAATTATTTGACTATGTGATCCACATTCTCTTTCTCCAAGTGAACATACAGAGACAGTCACGAACCAGCTGAATAATATCACAACTAGATTGAACTATGCCGGAGTCTCCCACTTCGAAATTCAGTGGCTCGACAGAAACAAATATTTTACACTCCTCAATTCTCAAACAACGAGACGACAATTCACTCGTCAACACTAACTATAAGTGGCACACAAACATTCCCAACATCCCCTTGCACAGAATACTAACAAATCTCCGTAACTCCTGCACTCCATATTAAACTGTAGTCACCTTCACTCCACTCAAATCCCATACTCACAATATTATCTCGCTCAAGTACTCTCAATAGAGAAAATTGACAATGCAACCTTTTCATCGATAGAAATCCTCGGATTTCGTCTACCAATAGTGAATCTAACGATTATTTAGGGATTTAATACATACTTTTTTTAAAATAAATACGGTAGATATTAGTTTCAGTACTTACCAATCTGTAATCTCTCCTGAAACTGATGCAGTCGGCAATTTAATTATTGTTTAAAGATATACTCATAGTTTCCAGTGCTAAAAATGTTATGAATTGTGACTGTATAGTATGACTAGTAGGTGCTTGTCATAAATAAAGAGCACGCAAGCATTCACACTCAGTGATCTCTTTAGACAGGTTGTGATGTGCATCTGAATAATATTTCACCAGAAGTTATATGGTACAGCTTAGCGGGATCTTATCACGGACTGGGTTTCCCCGTGTATTTATACAACGTTTAGAAATGCAATAATATGCGTTTCCTTGTCCAAACTACCCTGCAACTAATTTCACTGTGACATTTACATTTATTCGTATCTGAATCAGTAACTCACTCCCATACGTTTTCACTCTGCTGAAAAACTTGCTTGACGTACGTCCAGCTCCCTTCTTGCTATAAATATTCTGTGTATGTGTTAATAAGCTAACATATCTGCGTACATTAACAGTTTTTGCAAAGAGGAGCTTGTCACTTTAAACATCGTAACAGTTTGTGCTTCGGTAAACTCTAACTAACAATAAGTGGACTAGATAAAATCCGTTTCCCTCATTGCTTACCCTTGTGCTCTCAACTTCGTTCATACGCTCAATATGGTAAGATTTTACAACCTTACCTGGCTTCTTATTTTGTTAATTACTCCTCAATCAACTATTATAAATAGATTAAGTCATCTTTGACTCCTCCGAAGTGCATTACAAGTTAGTACGGCTAGGGGGTGAGAATTTTCTTGATATTTCTCTGCTGGAGATCTTACTTTTAAGATTCCAGTTCATATGACTAAAAGTCTCAAGTTATCCTCCCTATCTCTTTCTCATTCACTCAGCACAGTTTTGTTCAGAGTATTTTATTAGGTTTTTTGGATTTTAATCCACTAATTACAAGGTAGATCTAGATTGCAAATGTAATAGATGGTCAATGTGTGTATTTAGTATTTCGATTCACCACACGTGGAGCAATTATGATGCTACAAAGATGTTTAGACATATTTATTAATTAAATATAGCACACTCAGAGATGAATGATATATGTACAGATCTGATCACAAGCAAGGAAATATCTCACTCAATCTGTAACTTTCAAGCATTTTAATCGCCCATAATATTTTCATCAGACTCCTCCTTGAAATCCTTCGGCTTACTACGAATTCAAGTTGTCATATGTGCGAAATAAGACAACTGATGATGTTATAGCTCTCGACATGTGTGTTGAATCTTGAACGAATGCATGTGTGCGCCAGTTAGATGAAGAGAAAACTAAAATTAGCTTTAGACGTACAGTCTCACTCAATCAGTCCAGCTTAAGCGTAAAGGACAGGCTCGTCGTGCTTAATATAATTCTCTTACGTAGTGCACTCTACGTGCCTTCCCTCCCTTCGTTGTTTATGCACATTCCCATGCAAAAACAAAATTGCCTTCTTGTAATACAATACCGTCCTCCTCTCTCCACTCATTAAATTCTAAGAACTCAAAAGATAGCCACTTTGTTTAAAATTTCAAATAGAAACGTTTTTACATTGATTGAAAGACAATGACTAATAAAATGCATGCTTTATTCTTAAAATTTTCGTTGCCATAGAGCATTAGTAAGATTTGTTTGGATTCTTATGATGCTAAGGTGTCAAATTAATGTAAGTATTCTGCCTGTATGCTAGTTAACTATGTAATGACACCTGGTAAATAAGATTTTGCGAATCTTTGCTAAGAGAACTCATCTCAATACCTTTTAAAGCAGTTAGAAATCTTACATCCTTTTCCCACCAATGCCTAAATTAAAAGCAGGTTTTTCTGTAGGCAATTGATCGAGACTTAAGTTTAAGTGCTTTGCATTTGTCAATGATAAATAAGAATTGCAAAAAATAGGAGAAATAGAGTACATTAATTTACCACCTTCTAAAATGAAGGCCAAATGATAAGCCGTGGATGTTTCCGTGAATATTTAGTGTGCTTTTAGTTGTACACATATCGTCAATGATTATTCATAGAGAAACGTGTAGCACCCTTGATGTAGGTATCTTATTTTACAGCTCTGAATATACAGTAATAAACCCGGTGCAAGGTGTAACTAGTAGGTCTTTAAAATATCGACTTTCTGCAGGAGGTGACTATGTATTTCTATTAATATAAATGTATTGACAAGCAACTGTGCAATACGAAGTCTGTATCTGATACTCATTCATGTTAATTGAGAAACAAAGACAAATGATTTGTCTCTCCGCTTCAAAAGTAACAGGGATTTGTTCGTGTCATAGGATGGCATTAACTTCTTGTATTGACGGGTAGGGACAAGCTAGCACCTGTGGGGAGACCAAACGAGTGGAACACCCACAAGGGCATTTTGCACAGCACTCGAGACATTTTTCATGGCTTTGTCTTCATTAGAGAGAAGGCCATGAAATTGCAAGTGTCCTTTTTCGCTTATTCAGCATTTGACGATACAGGAGCAGAATACGGAAGCTTTTTCTAACTGATACAACGGAACAAAATAACGTTGATCCATTGAAAATGGGGTTCCAGCATATTTTGGAAGCTGATTCGAATAATATTCCTTTGGTTGTTGCTATTGTACTATAATACAACTGTTATCACATCTTTGGATAAATTTTTAACCCTGTATAATAATTGTTTTTTTCTTGGTTTTGTTTGCAGGATGAATTCCATCCATTTATTGAAGCATTGTTACCATACGTGAAATCCTTCTCGTACACATGGTTTAACTTACAAGCTGCTAAGCGCAAATATTTCAAGAAACATGAAAAACGAATGTCACTGGAAGAGGAGAGGAGGTGCAAGGAAGAACTTCAGGTCAGTATTCTCATTTGATTACAGATTGCTACAGTTTTTACGCCTTATCATTGCTAAAATCTGCAAATAGAGGTAATTCCATAACAACTACACTCACAAAGTACATAAGGTGCATGTTAAAAAGAAAGATAGCTAAAATAGATAAAAACGGAAGGAACTTCGCAGTAGATCACATACTTCAGCATACACAATCCTTCGAAAACACTGACGCGCAATTTGGGAATGCGATGTTAAAGTTGTCTGAAATGTCTGTAAGACCAAGTTACAAAATTATTTCCATGTCTTGGTAAAATTTCAGATTTCTACTGAAAATGCAATCAACAACACAAATTATTTTCTCGCTTCCATTAATGACTTCAACTGTAATATTAAGTAGAGCATACTACATAATAATCAAACTAATTCATAGAATTAAATAAAACTAACTTACAATTCGTACTGCAAAGGACTATATCAATACATATATAAAATATTTTGCTATACCTATAGTTCAGGTTTGTTTATAAGAATGAGACATTTTGCAATGGTGCGTAAATACTTTGGAATCTCTTGATTTCTCATTTGCCTTGATGTTCAGCAATTTGATTCGTTATTTCCGCCCGTTTGACTTAGGTATCATAAACAAAGAAATATGGAGCAATCGTTCACCCGTAAATAGGAATAAGGAAATACATTGGTTTCATATTTTCATCGTTATAATGAATTGTCATATTTATGCTTAAAAGGAGTGCTGCCTTATTACATAAACATACGACTCACTGATTGCTCGCCAATCATAAAATGTTTATTTCGTTTCACGTTACATAATACTAAGAGTAACGTTAAATAGAGTACCTAGGTTTCACTTCAACCTTAAACTGACATTTAGTGTCTAGGTTTTAGGTACGCTGCATAAGGTACAATGCAGATACATCATAAATCTTAACCGATTATAGTCATAAATGCAAGACGTTTATGAGCAGCACTTAAATGAAAAAAAATATTTCCTGGTACGACAGTAATAAAGTCATTAGTCATCAAATCACAATTGCTTATGCTTTTTATTCAGAATAGGTATATACACATAGAAACTACAAGACTACAGATAGAAACCGGAACCAATACTAAATATGATAATAAGGTTTTGCATATTTATTTCAATGAAATTAGGCCAATCCAACACGTGATAAATTCATTTTTGAGATACGCACAAGCAACTTAAAAGTTGATTGTGCAGCATAATTGCAGTTTGAGCATAATCACAGTTCAAATGGCGTGTGAAAACCATAGCTTACAGTCTTTAAACATAACAGACATTTCTTAACAAGTGACATCAGAGTAAATCATAGTCTGTACACGAATTTTTCCTGTCTTTGTTTTGTGGCTAGACTTTGCATGCTCTTGTAATCTCTTTGAACTTGCTGATATTTGAAACCAATGATAACTGGAGCGATGACGAATAGCACATGGAAGATATTAGTTTAGTTATACTTAAAGCATTATCAATTGTAAAGTAGTAAGCACATATTGTTATTTGCAATATAACTTTGTTCTTAGAATTCGCGAAACAACGCATCAAAATGAGATATTTCGTACAGTAAATGGTACTACCAATTGCTTAGGCATACTGAATTGATGTAAATGCTGTTTAAGAAGTGACTAATACTTTCAGTAGTAAAAGCGATTGTTTTATACTCAGGAATTTTGGTTGTAGTAAATTTAAAATATAATATGTATTAAATAGAATGAAATAAGTTATTTTGCCTTGGGCAACTAAATAAAATGCTTTACTCAGATCTTGAAGACTTATGTTAGGTATAAATGAGCATAAATTGTATTTCCATCTCAATGGTTATAGACTCAATAGAGTAGCATTCGAAGCAGAGGACTATTTACTGAATTAAAATGTTTAAAAATTAAGGAATTTGTCAGTTAGCGAAAATATTTTATCCTTCACCCGGAAAAGACTGGATGCATCATCAGATTCGCTTGGAAACAGTGTCATAAACTTCAGTAATAGAATAGGATTTAGATGCCGGCAATAAGAAGGGCAAGCCAATGGGAATTGTGAGAGACGGCAGATAGAAATTCACACAATGAGAATAAGGACACAAATATGAAATGAGGGAAATTGGAGCCAGTTGTGTTGAGTTTACAGAAGGAATCGACACAGTCTCGCCGGTTGACAAGTCCGGATTCCGGAAATGTGTACAGAATGTTCGTTTCACTAGGAAGAAACCATGCTACACACTGAACAAATTTTACTGTCGTCCTAGAGGATTGCGCCATATAAGTGTGTTGTAAAATCTATTTGTAGAAGTACATCTATTTGTGCAGTTTTCTATCCTCCTTGCTCCTTATTTCTTGCATTAAACAGAATTCAACTTCATGACATGACAAATACTATTCGAATGTCTATACGTGCATAGCCATTCAAATTGTGATAGAAAAATTGAATTTAAATTTGTTAAGATATTATCTGAAATAGAAAGAAACGCTTCTGAGTTAAAATATTCTGCGGTTTTATGAGAAAAATTACTTCAGTTGTTATTTTAGTATTCTAGAGTCTATCGTTTTCAAACTATTGGTGTTTGCAACATGTTCTGTAATTTGTACTGCAAATGTATATCTGCTAGATTTATTTGCAATGGTAAAGGTGAACTGTTTAAGATTCAAGTTGGTTGAATTTTTCATTTTCAGGGATGACAGATGCATTTTCACAAATAGTTTTGGAAATTTCCAAGTAAATTGCGTAATTTAAGGGATGAAATCAGAATTGTTATTAACCATTGATTATGTTCGCTAAATACTAAATGCGGATATATGAATAAAAGGGAAATTTGGTCGTTGGGTGCAAGTTTTAGCAGAAAAAGAGGAGGATGTCGAAAGTAGCGCATTGTAGTTTCGCAAACGGGGCATAGAATGAACGGGAGACGCAAGGAAAGCGGGTGGCAGAAATAATCTCTGCTCTTCTCACTGCTTCAGAGTTTTTGTTCCAGCCATCCAGCTGCAATTTAGAGATCATTTATTATTTTGCGAGACGTGGTTCACCCGAACTAAGAACTAGGTAGAGGGGTAACTCTACAACCGTTTCCTTGTAAGCTGTACAATTTAGAATGAAATAAACTAACTTTCTAGGTACATTTCAGAAGCAAGTTCTATGTCTCTAAAAATCCTTAACTGGGTGCATACTCCATTTCAAAGTATTGTGATCATATTACCACTTTCCAAAGCAGATATTTTCTTTTGTCAGAAACATTTTTTGCTAAATATTAGAAAGAGTTCCAATTTTAAAAGATACTAATTAGCCATGGCTTTTATTATCTTCCACTGATTATAAATAGACTTTAAAATAAGGACGCAGTAAGAGAGGAATTCGTTTTTATCATTTGTTTAGTATATCTTGAGAATGAAATTATCAGTAATAGATATTGCCGGTCTCTGTGGGCCAATTGAAGGAGGTATGAAAGACGAACCTACATAAGTTTAAGCACAGCTGCACATATACAATGTCAAGTTAGCAAGTGGGGGCTACTCTGACCTTTTTGAGTATTTTGATACAGCAACATTGTCACACTTTAAAAGGAATCCTATCTATGCATAAGAGTATAAGGGTAACAACGGTCGGACGTAAGTTGCACATGTTTACAGCAGATTATTATATAACAGCAGCTTCTCTCACAGAGAGAAACCCCCTTCATTTGTTTTTACAAAGATGCTACTTGACGTGAGCCATAACCTACACTACAAACGCTTCCCTTTGCGACTCCTAAGCTCCTGCCTGCTCGTTTACTATAATGTTATAAAAGTGCAAGTGTTTTAACATGTGGTAAATGCACGTTTAACAAATGCCGAGACAAAGGAACTTGTTCTTGAAAATGTCATTCGTAATTAATACTTAGGGACATGGGCATTAACTTGTGTTTGCCCAACATAAAAGCCTTTTATGGAGTTATAATTGTGTAATAAAATGCACACACTGATTTTATATGGCATTCCAAACTATTACTTTTATGTCGCAGCCAACCCCATCATGCACTACATTCTCAAACTGTAGTAGGATACAATAAATCAATTATATACGTTGATACTCTAAAGAGTATGCACAAATACATTTTTTACACTTTCAAACAAGCAAACTATTTTAATCTAACTAATACTATAACTATGTACATATAGTAACATTCATTACTAAATGCTTCTTATGCTTAACTATAAGTTAGTAAATAAGGGAAAATTACTGCTTAGTTATGGTAGAGTACAAAAAAGCCATGGATAGTAGCTGCTGGGTAAAAATTATCTAAAGGGCCGTGTAAAAGCAAAGTTAATTGTTAGTTCGACTGAGCGGTTACATAACGGCACGTCCGAGAAATCGAGAATCTTGTGTGATGTGGTTCTGAAGAATCTTCAACCATGACTTCTATATACACAGAAATACAGACACATTAGTGTCAATAAGTCATATTACTAGATTCGTATATCGTTGCGCTTTTGTATCTTACACAATATTTTCATTGTACAATTGCTCGCGTTAAAATACACAGATAAAATTCATTTAATTCCTTCTAGTAAAGTATTTATTCAAGCTATCATTTAAGTAAAATGTGGGGCTAATATATGCAATTTAAGTACCAATTTTGACTCATGAATTTTAAATGGCAGTGTAAATAATAACCAGGTAAAACTATTTCCGAAACTGTAAAATTTCATGTATTTTTACCAATGAATGTCGATTTGTATATAATGAAATAGTATCGTTGGTAGTGCTAATGTGATTTACGTGCGGAAGTGTATTAAGCTCATTTTGTAGGGTTTGATTGGAGAATTGTGAGGTAACATTTAGTGGTTGATGTAGTAGTGTATGGAGTTAGTTTTGGAATGGGATTGAGTTGTGTGGAAAGAACGTGCTGCGTTAGACGAAGGTAAAATAAATAAATGGTTGTTTGGCACAAGGACAACAGTGAGAGATATGGGGTGGAGAATTAAAGAGATAGTGGAAGTACACGTTGGTAGAAATGAGGAGAAAAGCAGAGAGAAAGCAATTGCTTAGCCGTAAAGAGAGAGTTTAGAGACATAAATACATTGAGAGAAAGGATGTAAGTAAAGTGCCTAATCGTAAGCAAGTTGCGTTAGGCTGCTATCTTCAGTATTTTGTTAGTTGTCGAAGGAATTTGTGTGTGAATGAGGGATGAGGGTATTATGTATTATGCACGGTAATGTAATGTGAACTAATGTAATGATATGTAATGTGGATAGTATAGTGTATAGGGGGTACTTATCATCCCACACAAACATTATAGAAAGATGGATGATAGGTGCATTGTGTGCGGATCCACAGCAGAACACTTAACTTCCACATAAGCTAATCGCAAGCAGTAAACACACATACACACTGCACTCTCACAGAATATTATTTCTAAGTATTATTCCTATTTATTATAATATATTATAGTGTGCACCAGCCTCTATTCATTCTATCGTAATGCAAGGCTAATGTAATGTAATGTAATGTGCAGAGTAACAACGTAGTACAAGTCCTGTTTGTCGTAATGGAAGTTTCTCTTCGGACGCAAGGAAAGAGTTAGCGCTCGCTTCCCGTTTCAATTTAAACTCAGAACATAACATATCGGATAACAGCCAAAGTCTCGGAAGCGATCTACTGGTTGTTTAAGCTTTCACTCGCTGACTCCATTATTCTATAAATTCTGCATAACATCATTCTACCAGATAGAGATACTATTTATGTACAAACCTTCGTCTATAAAATCCACCAACCACTTACTTATCGGTAGTCACTTACTCAGTTATGACTTCATTCGATATTCTTCTATCCATACATTCTTCCTACCTTTCCATGTTTCTCTACCATTATTTTCTACCTCATTCTTCGACATTCAAGGTCTAGAGCGCTTCTTACTCTGAGAAATACTGTCTCTTGTAGAATTAATCTAATGTATTCTCCGTTACTACTTAGCACTAAAACATTATTTGTCAACTGCTACACGATTCCTATATACAAGGAAATAGTAAGTAGAGCTCTACCGTTTTTAAACTGCTCTGAACCAAAGGAAGGAAGGATGGGAAATCTAGAGCAAAATCGTATAAGAGACAAATCAAATCCAGTCCCAGTTGAAAACGAGTTATGGCTTTAATGATAGGAAATAATTCCTCACATGCAAAGTTACTAAGTGTGCAGTGCATTCACAGATATTCACTTTCCAAATGCGACTTCGATAAAACATGTATAAAATGACTAGTACTGTACTTACTACTTATCTGTTCTGCACCATACGAGTTATTACATTACCACCACATTACCATTGTGAAATTATGAATTAGTACTGCTGGAGTAAATTTCAGCAAGAGCAAATGGATATCATGTATCTAAGCATTACCATCTCCTGTAGAATACTAAATAATTTCATTCACGTATTTCTCCATACTTGTTATAACTTTCGCTCTCTGGAATGGATTTTAGAATTCGATGGCCTGGATAAAATAGCTTCATTCTTGTATCTTCTTTTCTGGATTAATTTAATGGGTAAAAATGTTGATGCATTACATAGTGTTTTATTTTACCCGGTTTTTTCACATTTGAGCCTATCAATGCAGTAGTCCGTTTTAGCTGGCTAAATTGGCAGAAAAACCATTAATATATTTACCATGGGTTTTTAATTCACCCTGCCAATTTCTCCCTTAGACAATGACTATGAACACAAATAATATACATACCTCACATCTGGGGACGCAACCAGGAACTAGCATCCATATTAATATCTAGTGGTGTAATTATTTTTATTTATTATTTTACATTGGTAAAAATCAGCAGAAGATTTTGTCTGGAACGTTTTAGTTTTCAGTACTTTAATATCGCACAAATGCTAAGTGTTTAACAGTTATAAATTCTTCTGAAATCTAACGGGCAAAGCAATAACATCTTATTCATGGAATGAACACAATTATGTGTCTATGATATCTTCCATTGTTGACTAAAAGAAATACCTTTTGTGTGGAATTTTAGGGCACTTTTATTTCTTACGGGGGAAATGGATAGAATGGGCAGGAATTGTTGAAATGGATGAGAGGAAGCGTAAAGAAAGCCATGGCGGTGTATGAGAATTAACAGCATATTACTTTTCCAATACCATAACAGCCGCAGATAAGAGCTACGATGGCATTTAGTGTTTCTCTATGGATCAAGATAGCAACAGCTACGGTGGTTCGGTTTTTGCAGGATCTCTTTTCGTTCCGTCCGCTTTTCATATGAACCACTATCCTACTTCATGACTAAACCAAAACTATTAATGTGAAAAATAGTGCCTACGTTTGTAAAAGCATCTTTGATTTGCCTAACATACAACTAGAGTTAGTATGTCTACATCTAAATATGGCATCACTACATATTTTAAGTACCCGGATACTTTATGGATTGTTTTGCGGAACGATACAAAAATTCTTCGAGGGTGGGGTTGGGGCTTTTTTCAAATTATTTCAAAGTTAAACAGCATTGCAAAGAAACATGGTGAAACCTCGCAATGCTTACCAAGGTTTAACTAGCGGCATAAGGGAATTTGTAGACATGGTATACACAGATGAAGTCCACCTTGCAAGAGTTTTAGTAATTCTTCTGTATTTTCATGACTATATAACTCGTGACAAAAAACGATGTAATTTTATTGATCTGAACATGCAATCTATGTATTTTGATTTAATTTGTTACATAATATTATAACTTTGCACACTTGCATACTATTTTCGCCGTTTCTCGGCGAGGTTAAAGTTTGGTCATTAAATTATAACTATATGATTTGTTAATTAGTTTTCAATTTCTTTTTTGCTTACTTTTCAATGAAATACATTTGTAGAAGCAAATCGTCCATGAATACAGTTTTACATTTTATTTCAAGTGTATTTTAAAAGCAATTTATGTAGTAGTTAGTTTGGTAATACTTATAAAATAAGTCTCAGATGAAACATGTTTAGTGAAATGTAGAACTTAATATCTTATAAGATGACAATTAGAATCCATAAGATGCATAATATTTGTAATATATTTAATATCCTTGTGTATGGTAGGCTGGAAATGCTGTGAGTGATTTTTGTGAAGACAAGAGAAGACAGAGTATGGGTTATGGTTAGCCTCTTTCGGTTAGCTTTGGTGTAGGGTAGGACGATATAGTGTACTGACACAGCATGAAAGAGTTGGGAGAGTTATTGTGACAGTTATGCTAGCCAAACCGGGAATCTTGTTCTATTCAGTTCCACGTTTCTAGTATTCTGTATTCGTAGTGTGTATACATATTATGTATTTTACGAGGAAAGGGCTATCTACACAAAAAGACTTGAGTATAGAGTGATGCCGACGTTGCGCTACACTACAGTTTCCTTGTGCTCCTACTTTATGTACATTGTGTTTTGTGCACTAAAATCCAGTCTAGGTTATTGCGTAATTCCGCTGCAATTTATAAGAGTGAAGTTTGCTAAAAATCATTTCCAGTTAGAAATGTTACTATTTAAAAATGTTAACAATTTGGAGATTTGTTTAATTTAACTTTCATATAAAATCTCCCTTGTGTATTAGAATACTAATGATATGACAATTTGATAAATGGGCGTGGATATTTATAAAATGGTCATTCATGCCATTCGGTGACAATTGAAGTACACAATGATTGATTCTAATGGACAGTGGTTATAGTTGGTGACTGATTATTGCAAAAGTGTTTATTTGCCTTGCAACACAGCGGAGAAAGGATTATTTGCAGAGGAAGAAAGAAAATATTGTTAGTCTAATGTATATTTGTCTCAGGATGTATTGTAGGTATAGTTTATCCTGAGTATATCAGTAGTAATATTATAGTAATAGACGTAAGTGCTTCTAGGATGGGAATTCGTAGTTTTCCATGTCACTGTGGTTCCCATTCAGCCGGTTGAGTTTTGTGAATGTCCATAACTAAGTGTACACCGTAAAGTCGTCTAATGTAGGAAAAAAGAAAGCGTGCTAGCAAAGAAACTCTACATAATATCTGTAGCTGTAGTATTGGTTGCGTAATGTACTTTACTATATTACAAGTGGAGAAAATACTACGACGTTGTGCAAGTGTAAGTATCTCTACGCTTACTTACAACACAACTGCAAATGTGACATAACAGACGTACCTATAGTACAACTACTACTACGATAGTAATAACAGTAAGCACACAGCATGTAAGTAGAGTATATCGGAGTAAGTACAATAATAGGATCCACTATTTATTGTATATCACGATATACTTGGAGTAGAGACCATTATGGGAGAGGAAGCTTTAGTATAGCCGGAATGGTTATTTGGGATAGATGCATAGAGCTGGATGAATTCAAAGAACATTGAGAGGGCAAGTCTGAGTCGAGTTAGTTCAAGTTAAAGTCGAGCTTAGGCCCAGCTTAGCTGGTGTGATGTGGTCTCCTACTATGTGTATCTGTACTAAGACCAGTCAAGTCACAGTCGGTGCATCGTACAAGAAATTGTGCCTTTCCTATTTATGATCTCTTTGAGGAGACGATTCCGGTCGACTTATTGCATTCTTCTCCCTGTTTGTAACTAAACTCCGGAAAAGACAAAGTTTTATCTTTGATTCCAATCTTGTCACCAGGATTTATAATACACTTAATATGTTCAGTCTAGTCTAGTCTATTCTCTTCCTTCGTCAGTTGCGTAGCTTTCTTTTCCGACAAACCACTCTCCAACCCATCGCCAGATCTTATCAAATACGTTTCAGCTCCGTTGTAACTACATACTAAATATACTATATCTCTAATACTCTCCTTAGCATCTAGGTATTCCTTTACCATGTGTGTTCTATTTAATATAATACAACTTCCCTTTAATATCACAATATGGACGAATTCAATATTTTTAATAAATTAACCAGTTTTCCTACATTATATGTTATTCAGAGAGTTGAGTTGATAATTAGTTACACAATGGAGTTGATTTGTATAAAAACTTGATTTGAATGCTAACAGAATTATACCTGTTACCAAATTGTACAGCTTTAAAGATTTTGCAGTATACAAATAAAGCTGAGTATGATATTAGTTGGTTTAAGGTTCATCCGCATGAAATGGGATAGAGATAGGAGATGAAGAGCTCAGATTGCTAATCTTGAGGATATAAATGCTCCACTTGAAATTAGTAAAGTATTTGGATGAGTTCTGTGGGCACTCTAACTCTCATTTCTCATCCGGGAGTTCATTTTAGCTTCGCACGCTCTTTCGGCTTTCTTTTCTTTCCCCAAGTCAATTCAAGTGGAATTGGGGCAGGAGCTGGATTTTATTTGAGACGTGCTACTCGACTCATCCTCCTTATAATGATACGTAATACCATACCTTGTGGTTCTTTGCAATTTGCAGTAGCCGTTTTAAAGGGAATTTTAACCAGATCCGGTCTATCAGTAAGTAGTAGTATAATATAGTCTAGCCTACGATGCATAAGTAGTAGTATAGCAGGACGTAGTAGCTAGTAGTCTCTGATTGTTCTTAATGTTTTTCCTTGAGTAGGTAGGACAGGACCTTCTAGCTGTCTCTATATATTACTAGATGAAAGAAACACAGGATAGGGCTTAGTGTATCTTTACGTGGTTGAGTAGAATTAGCTAATGGTTCGGTCATTGAGTCGAGTGCCGTAAAAGACATGATCTAAAGAGCGGACGAGTGTCGTTATCACCTCAGTGCTACTTAGTAGAGTGGAGATATAGGTATCCGGAGAGAGATAAGAGACTCAGTATTGGCGAGGTGGATTTGATTGGCATTATTTCATGTGGTGACGGTTTGATGGGAGCCAAAGAGTCCGTCTCAACTCTCAATTTTGTGAGAAAGAGTTGACGAGTCTTGTGTCTTGATCTCTTGTGGGACACTAAATGGACTTTCTCCGGTACTTTCGGATAATTCCGTCGCAGAGGAAGTGCTTTCTATTCTATCTCTCCTACGTACTTACTAAATCTAATCGTAACTAAGAGATGCTTTCATTTCGGCAATTGAACCTGATCGGAGGACAACGGGCAACTGTCGCCTTCAATTCCAATGGCCGTTTAGTCACCTATAGCCAAAGGAAATATCTCACTCAATCTCAGGATCCCTCATCCTTCCATCCAGCAGTACCCTCCTACTCTTACCGTATTCTATTACACCTCTCTTCTACTACTACTTTCCTATGTAGTACTTACTTACCTCTCCGTTGTTCTCCCACATCATTCCATTCTGCTTCGTACTGACTCATTCTTGCCAACAGAACCATTCGGATTATAATACAACTTCACTTGAATCTCGTTTGTATTGCATGTCGTGTCTGTTATAATACCAATATTATGTGATGATGTTATCTGTATACTAAATATAAGTAAAGTGCGGACAGGAGAGAGAGTGGACATTACTAAGCATAGGTAATAGTAGTAGGAGTGTGGAGCGATGAAATGAGAATCGGAGGGAGGGTGAGTGAAAAGCTCAGAGGGCAAACAGGGATTCACACTGCTTACGATTACTGAAAGCCAGAGAAGCAACTGACGATGAGTAACAAGATAGAAAGAGATCCCATCAGATCACATCAGATTATTCCCGTTCTCAGGTCAGACGACATCCCATCACTATCCCTTTCCTCGTTTTCCTTCTCAATATACCCAGCCATAGCATCAAATGAAGAGGACAGACCCAGACAGTTCGTTCGTGTGCTCGTAAGGAAGAATTGGATTCCTTCCTCTGAGCAGATACTACAAATGCATGTATCAACCACCACAACTTACATATTTGCCTTTTCATTACAATGTCCACTCACCATAAATACTCAATTTCACCCGGAGTCAAAATTAACCCTCCAACATCTCTACGGAGAGCCAATGAGACATGTTTTAGAAATAAGGAATTAAATTCAATATTATTTGTTTCTGAAATAAGAGTAATTTTTGATATTTTTAAATACAATTAAATCAATGTAATATCTTAAGGAGAATTCACTCAAATTAGAATTGCTTCATAAAATCATAAAGTTTGGTTTTGCACCTGCTTTATTAATATTGACTAAATATTAGAAAGGTACATGGAAATTACAAGTGGTGTTAAATATGTATCCATAAGATATACTAATGATGTGATTTTATGTTGCATTTGTATGGTTGAGGATTTAAAATAAAAGCCCGGGATGTTAAAAGAGGATGAGCGTAGAGAGAATGGTAAGATATTCGAATTGCCTTTGAATAAGTCTGACGGAGGCTGAAGGTAAGGATTCATGTGGGTAGTCGTACAAGTACATGGCGGTTTGCTCTTTTTGTATGTTTCGATTGGAGCGTCTGATGGGCAATGTATGGACCCGAGAGAGGCAATGTAGCTGAGTAACGAATTTGTGGAGTCCGTAAATCACCACAACTCACTACCTTAATCAGCACCAATTGCTCGAGAATCGGACCATTGACACGCCTATCCGTGACCATCCGATGGCCGATTTCCATTTTCCAGCTTCAATGTGATTCTCTTCTCATTCTGCTAACTAACTACCTATCTTTCTATCTATCTCTACTTCACGACAATATCACTGCAATGCTACCACAATCCACTCCACCACATGTAGCCCTCAAGTTCACATTCCGCGCATATACGCTGGCTCTTCTATGCTTATAACCAACTCCTACTACATCACATTGCTATTTATAGGTCTTCATTGGTCTATTTATCTGTACAAGCAGGACAATATATTATAAAGGAAATCAAAGTACCTTTTAAACCTCTAATGAATCCTATTCTAAATATTGTCCTTTATTTATCGCACAAATCTGTAACGTGCAAAGGATGTGAGACAAGCATGAAACAGTTAAATGGCTTTGAAATTTTGAAGCAAATATAAAAATACAGTTTCATTGCCCAAAAATTTTATTCAATGCGCCATGTTATTACATGTATTCCTAATGTAGCTTGACTTTCTGCCATATTATCTATTCTACTTTAAAATTCCTCGCTGTACAATTCTAATGAGACATCGTTCAAAAGGATTATTTTAGTTGATTTCATATTTCTAGAACATTTATTTGCTAATTTTGTCGTGTAGTTTTTGTAAATACCTAGTCAATCGAAATAGTATCATTTAGGTAGATTCTATTTGTATCATGTCACCTGATGCCTTTCTGACTTTCGTGCATACTTGGGTTGTGAATACAATTCCATGGGAGTCTTGTCCTGCCTAGCAAAAGGAAGTGTGGGATTCATTTGATTTTATATTTTCGTCGACCTGAAAAGAATACATTGACTTGAGAATGTTTCTTTTGGTGCATCGTCTGGTTAGGTACTTATTCTTTGATTGGCTTGTGAACTTTTTGATTCTGGCTGCTTAGATTATATTAACGTATTGATTGAAGGGAAGGAAGAGTGTCTGTGTATGCATACATGAAGAGTAAGTGGAGTCACTCTCCGATTTGAAAGTTAATAAGTATTAATTTGATATGCAGAGAATGCTGGGACTGATAGCGCTAGAATGTTCATTCAATCTTAAGAAAGTAGGTATCTATATGGGAATATTATGTATCAGTGATGTATAAGCCACATATCTGTCCATGCAAGGGATCTGTATCCCAATTTGTTGAAACGTATTAAGCCTGGGCGTGTGTAGTATATGAGTCGTATTTAGTGGAATGTATGGGGCATATATCTCCATAAGTTTGAGGAGTTGAATTGAGTTCTGCTGTGTCCAAGTAGCTTAGGAATAGTTAAGTTGGATTTTTTTGCACTCGGTCCTGTTTGTGAAGCAAAGTGAAGTAAAGTACGGCAAAGTGGAGTAAAATAAAGGAAGGCCTGAGTAGTATTAGCACGATATGTATGCGTGTAGAAGAAGTCATTCTCGGTTGACTGCTGCGTGTCTGTTGGTTGAAAGCAGATTTTATTTTATCCCCCTTCACGCCCCGTTTGCAAATCCTCTCGTAGAAAATCTCTATTCATGGATCTATGTATTTAGTAGTCCGAGTCAAAGTCCACCCAGCAAACTACTCTATTCCTACTCTATATCTCTATGTATGCATACCTATGTATCTTCTCAACTCTCATATACTGTACTTACATTTCGCATAAGTAATATACTTAAATCTGCTGCTCTCTTTCTCAGACTGTTGTTTCATCTCCACATGCATAATATCTACGTGTGTCTACTTATTTATTATATAAGTGCACTATTTGATATATGCACTATATCTAAGTATATCTACATGCAGTCACATTCGAAACATAATAATATACACGTAGAGCATGAAAGTATTCCTTTTACTCTTTCAGTATACTAACTCACAAGATAGTAACACAGACAGAAAGAAAAGCAGTCATCAAGACAAGTCGAGAATCTGAACGAACTGAAATTGAACCAATGCCACTCTATGGATAGATCCAAATAAAATACTCGTTTTTAAGGATTATTAAGGTTTCTACGACTCTCTTTTCCGAACCACATAGAAAATTCCCAAGACTGTCAATAAAACTAAAAGAAACATAAACACACAGATGATGGAAGAAACTCAATGTAAATATACATAAATGCACAAAAACCCAAATGGCTAAATTTAATGCACACAAATAGTATATCATAAATGTCCCCATTGCTCTAATTCCCAAACTATTAAAATTATACATAAAAACAGATCGATAGTAAATTCTGTAGATTAGCATGTTTTAATTAAGATTCGTTCAGCCACATTTCTAATTGGGTCTACCATGAAAATATCATTTAAAAAAGGTATTGAATAGTAAAAGGAGGTTTGTTGTTTCGAGAAGAGAGTTGAAAGTTAAGATGGTGAGTCAGAAGTATTTGTCAATCGGAAAAGAGTGAGTCTTAGTGGAGATAAGAGGCGATGGTATCACATAGTGATTTAATCTTTCCGATAACGTTGCATCTTGAAATAGTTAAAGACGACAAAAAGTTACGGAATGGCTCTCACATAGTTTGTCTCGGTTGTCGTTTACGTGTGTACGTAAGTAAACTGTGCGATTTTTGTTGAGAAAAGAGAAGTATGTGATAGTTAGTGGAAGATATGTGGAGGGAAAGGAGGGAAAGTCTCAACAGACGGAAAGAAAGGGAGCAGAAAAAGTGTAGACGGCAAGTGTCTTGTCTTACATTCTCGGGTATTAGGGATCAATTCCGGTGATGTTGGCTCCTTGGGATGTAATCCTGAAAATGGGAGTTGATGAACTATACGAGGGAGTTGAGGCTACGGAGACAAGTCTAGTCGCAGGCTATATAATATGAGCCTTTGAGATGTGGAAATAGATGGTTAGATGTACTTGTACTTGAACTACATAATATAGCACTGTCTCCCACCCGCTACACGGAGAGAGGCAAGGGACTAACTTTGCTACGTACAGGCCAACTTAAGTAAGTAACTAACTGTCCTATGGTGAAACATAAGTGGAAGCTCTTTCACGCTGATTTTCCCTGGAAATTGAGATAAACGACCGATTTTTAACACTAACTAACTGCATACATAGTTTTCTATTGCTACTTACTTTGACTAGCCAGACAAGGACATGTTTGTGCCCCTCTCCTATTTATTATACAGCTGCATACTGAGTGAGCACTCAGCCCAGCCCATCCTATCTCAATACCTCATATTATCGAATCATCGAACATTACATGCTCAACACTTTCTTAACCGAGTTAAAAGACTTTTTGCATAAAACTCCTTTCTTTTCTTGTCTCATTAAAAACTCTTTCCCTCCATTTCACATTCCTCCCACACACAAACATGATACAGCCACACTTTACACTGAATTTGTATGTATATGGCGTAACAATTAAAACAGAGCCATTTATCAGTGCAATTCCCCATGACTGCTTTTGATTGCTTTTTATTTCATCCCTTTATCTATACAATTATTTACTATGGGCGAAAATACTCAAAAAATACTGCATTGAAAATAATATTCAAAAATGGAGAAAGGAGACAAAGTAGGATGTTCTGGAAAAAGATAGTTACTTATCTTATACTCGTATTGTGTAGATAGTTTGTATGAGTAGATTAATAGTTGGACTAATCGTCAGCGAATATCTCCTGATGTACAATTGAGGAATGTATGTAATAGTAATTGATGGTACATGGACGGGGACGGACGGAGGTATGCGATGCTCAGATCAGAACTAAATAGTACTTATCTCAATATATATTGTCTGTTTGAATATATCGAGATAGAAGTTTCTTGTAGGTTAGGAAGGAGGACATGGATGGAAGTAGGCAATGATGCAGAGAGTAGGAGGACGATAGAAGAGAGAGGACCAAAAGAGCCTGTAATTGTGAGAATATTGTAAAAAATGGCCTGTCATGAGCAGCATTAGCAGGCGTGACGCCCATCTCCGTTCATGAATGCTTTATTCAACCGAGTTGATGTGTTCGAGGGTTTTGTGCATTTCTACTCGTTCTTTCCTTCCTTCAGCTCACTTTCCTCCCGTCGTCCGTCTATACACATTCCTCCTCTCTCTTACTACTACTTCTCCATTCTCTTCAATTCACTCAATCTACATACTTTCTTACAGATTAACAACCAACTATATAACGTGACACTCCAATAACCATATAATATACCATATCAATACAAAATCCATGTAAATAGACAAACCTACGTTTGTACCAATCAGCATCGCTACTAATCAAACTGCGTATCTCGTAAATTGACAAAGCAGGATCGTCTTTTAGTTAAACAAAACTGATGTAATTGTTGATGAGCAAGTGAGAATTGCTGTATTGTAATTGTAGCATCAATGCACGCATTTGCCCTTTCTGATTCAACAATTTCTGGTCAATAGACTTCAAAATACTCTTAATAGAAAACTATTTGTTTCGAATAGCTGAAGAGAAACAAATGGACATACTTGCAACTGGTCTGCTTTATTTATTTAGTCAGTGGTTATTTTGCACAATCTGAAAGTATTATTTCCGCACAGCATAATTATTAAGAAAATGGCATATTATAAATCATTTTTTGCTAAGGATGATTTTTTTTACCATTACCAATTTCTGTCTTAGGTTTCAAATTATAATTACCACTAAGTTGTCTGTCTTTTAGTCAAAATTATCCACAAAAAGGTGTCAATACATTAAACGCTTTTTCTCAACACAATTTACTCACACTGTAGCAATATAATATGATGCAATGCTTCATATTCGCAACTTATTTTTTATCAATCCTATTTACTGTAAAGCAAATCTACTTATTAAATTAGACTCGTTTTTCTCCCTTAATGAGCAACTTTTTATATGGCGTTAAACAATAATTTAATTTCTTTTTGATATTTAGTTGTTGGAACAAAACTGGCATTTAAGCTTGTCATTTGCGGATATTTTACCTATAAACTATTTCCTGAACGTTGGGCGATCGGTTTTATTACTCGGTGATGTTTCATTCAAGTGTCAATGCTGTGCTGTGTGATGCCTCATTTTGGGATCGAGTATAAGTTTCCAGGATTTGAAATGAAGGAATTGCATTCTAGGAAAGTTATTAACGGTATGTTTAGTGGTTGTAGTGGAAAATGAACTTTTAGGCCTGTGTTAAATATGTGCATAATATTGAGATGAAAGTGAGAATGAGACAAAATGGAAGGGTGAAGAAAAGTGAGGAGTTTTGGTGAGAGTCGGTGAATAGCATAAGTACATAGTAGTCTATAGCGATTCTCCTATTTCCATGCGGCATCAATAAACTCCAGTAGAGTCTCTGAAGGCAGGCTATTTACATTGAGAATTCTATGGTCGTTTTGTTGTGAAAAACTGCAGTATGGCCCGTAATTAAAATGCAATTTGAAGGATTTAAAAGCTATAGAGGTGTCGTCTGGCTGTGATTATAAGTCATGGCTAAAAAAGAGCGCCACAGCTCTTCTTCCTTTTGCCCTTGTTTTCTCAAACTAGATTCTATGGAAGATATATGTGTAAAGACTATAAGGAATCTTCAAATAGGGTTCAAACAATGTAATAGTATAATAAGCTTTATGAAATATACTTAGCGGTTAAGTACTTTTATACGTATTCATCATTGTATTTTGAGAATGTCTAAAGTGTACTTACTATACTATAATTTAGAACTGAATTTTCCAGTTTTCTTATGCGTAAGCTTCAAGTGAACTTCTGCTCTTCACTCCATTTATTCTCTTGCTCCTCCATAGAATCACACTGTAATATTATTTCCTTGATTCTTCCCTCAATTCCATTCATTCTTCACAAAATAATAGCTTAGTTGAAGCAGAAAATGTTTTAATGCCTATTAAATATTACATATTATACTACAGCTGCTGGTGAAAACACAATGTACACTTTACATTGAAGAGATCATCCTAATTTGAAATCATGCCATTTGCAATTTAAATGTATCTCATATATGAATTCCCTAAATTTAGTTTATAGACATAGCAAAAACTGAATATAGTAATTTAAATGAATATAATACACGTGATTGTGTAAATAGCTATAAAAATTTGTAGAATTGCTGATTGCTTATTTTACTGTTTTATTAAGATAAAGAAACAGATTGAAATTCTACAAGTTATAATTAGGCCACAAATTTAATAATGATTTGTTCATTTGTTTATTTTAGAATGAGAAAGTGGAGGTGAAGCAAAAGTGGGCATCTAGACTATTGGGTAAGCTTCGAAAAGACATCACACAAGAGTGCCGTGAAGATTTCGTTCTGTCCATCACTGGGAAGAAGCCTGCAATGTGCGTTCTCTCGAATCCTGATCAAAAGGGCAAAATGCGACGAATTGATTGCCTTCGCCAAGCAGACAAGGTATTTTTATTTATTTGGACTATCATCAGTTATTATATTATTCACCATTTGTTCTTTAATACGTATTCAAACATAAATGGTAAGTTCACATCATAAATATAAATTCTTTCGATGAGTAAATGGAGTTCACATGAAAAATGGAAGATACCTGTACATATAGATCAAGTTATAGCAGTAGGTGTGGTGTGTAGCCCGATAGAACGATTCAATTATCTGTTATTAATTGAAATATTTTTTAAAGCCATTTGAGTATCACTCTTGGTAAAAATGATGAGCGGAGATAACTCCAAGTTTTAACTGTTATCAAAAAGAAGCGGTGTATTAAAAAGTGGATTTATGTATCACACCTTAGCTTTGTTATTATTTATGTCGGTGGTATTTTGTATTTACCTTTGCCTTAGAGGAGGCTTCTGATAGCGTCGGATTTTGCATGAAAGTGGTTTGCCATTCTGAGCAGACAATATTCATTCATATTGTGTTAGAGTTCAACACAGCTGGATCGTAAAGCATGATCGAATAGCTGGAAGGGACATATCCACGTAAATTAGAAATTGCAAAGTTGTAAAACTACTTCATAGGAAATTACACCATTCAGCAAATATTGCCGCTTGTGAAAACTTCAAGACCATATGCTTATGGGAATGGTTTATTTATTGTGATTATTTGCAGAAATATTCAAGTGTTTCCCAAGCCCTAAAACTAATATCAATAAATTCTGTCGTTTTTGTTGAGATGTGAAATAGCTACCGCTCTTAACCGTTTTCAACATATATCCTGCTTATGTACTAGCTTATCTCTGTAATAACGTAGCATCACCAGCAATCAAAAAAACAGGAGTAAAAACGGTCAACTTATTAGTTTGCTAACAGCAACAAGACGCTTTATTTGATTTGCAAGAGTACCAAGTATGTTGAATGTGTTTAGAGGATACTTAAGTGAAAATCCTAAGCGTATGTCGCACTGTAGCTCATGCCGTCTTACATACCAAGTCTTTACTACAACTTCTAGGAAAACTTTAGATATAATCTCGTATACAACCAGAAGAAAGGAATTAAACTTTTATTTGTACTGCTAACTCACTTAGTATTTTTATTTAGGAGAATCCTTTCCTATTTCTTAACAAAGTTAATCCCTCTTACATGTACAATAGAAAAAAATCATTTTTGCGTCAGTGAAATTTGTTGAAATTAAGCAAGTACAAGCTACTACGGCCCTGAGTCGTATATCAATTATATTATACTATGTACTATAACATAGACAATATTCTCGGAGATGAAAACCTTAGCTACTTGCAAATGAAGTACTTTTCTAATTTACAATTCTTTAGCCTAGACTGCATGAAATGTCTTGACAATATTTGTTTGTCGCGACGAATAATGTTTGCTAATGATAATTTGCCATCCAGACAGTAGTATCCCTACAATTATTGATTATGTCAAAATCTTATATTTATTGAGTCCAGGTAGTTATTGGTATATTTTCTAGCCAGCATAAAGTTTATCATTCACATTTGTTTAAGTATATTATTGGAAAGTGTATTAACTCGAAAGTTTATGGATACAGGTAGTTGCTAATGAGCAATGTTAATATACTTATTATTACTGAAGGAAATGCATTAGAGATTTGATAATTATTTTTAAAAAATGTTACAATTTTTATGTAAAGTAGATGTTATGTAGTATTCGGGTAGGAAAAGGAGTTTGGCTGTGACAAGGTTTGGTTGGTGTTCTTGTTAGTCAGGACAGATAAGTTGTTTGTACGTAGTTTTTGGGGAAGTGAAACAAGTAAAGCATAAGTATGTAACGTAACGTAAGTAATAAGTATTAGATTGTTCGCAGTGGTTGTGTTCTGGCGCCAGCGATTGCTGACCTAGCTTCACAGAATAATATATCGAGTTAGATGTATAAAAATATAGATAGTGGGAGGAAATAGATAGTAGTGAGATATAAAGTATAAAGGGCAGGAGGACAGGCGTAGCTGGCCGAGACAAGACAAAACAAGACAAGGAGCAGGATGAGAATGGTATTCATAGAGGAGATAGCATAACATAAGAGTCTCACAGTCACTCAGTCAGACTCCTTGATAGGAATCCTAGTGTACTTACTCACTTGATGTGTGTATTGTGAGTGGAGAGAAAGCAGGGAGTAGCCAAGAAAACGTGGACAAGGGAAAAGTCGAGAAAATGCAGTGGCAGAGAAAATTCGACTTTTCTTCGGCGAGAGAAACGAAGAAAAGCCATGACACAAAACAAGAAAACTCTTTCTGATTCTAAACAATTCAATGGAATTGCAATGCAACAGAGAAACACTACTGACTGGCTGTAGTGTTTACTGTTTATGTTGTTTGTGACTCGCTTTCTGACTCCTCTAGGTATCTCTTTCCACTCGCACTAAGTAAGTTCTATTGTACATTTTCTTATTATATATGGCGACTACTACTAGTCTGAGACAGATATCAACTTTTTCTCTTCTCCCTATACATTACTCCTCTTAGTGTATATAGTAGGGTGTGCATAGTAGTGACAATAAGAGGGAAAGACAGATAGAGATAACGAAACCAAGAGAAGAAAGGCGAAGAAAATTCATGCATTCTTTTATTCATGTGTGAGGCGATGTTCTTTTGATTGTCACTTACTTAAGTTCACTTAACACTTCTTGTTAAAGTGTTGGGAGAGCGATTGCCCAGGGACTTTTAGTCAGACCAGGATATTCTAACTTGGCTACCATGAGACTCATCATGACAACAAGCTACACTCCATAGCACAGATACTGACTTATGTTTCTTTTATATATTAAATATTATGGACTGGGATGAGTGTAAACTGCGAGAAACAAAGAGATAGGCAACAACAGCGTGCATACACACAGCACAGCGAGAGGTAAAGTAAAGTACACTCAAGGGGAACGTCAAAAAGACTACATTAACTACGGGGTCAGAGATAAACAGCCAGAAAAAACCTACCTAACTATATAGGTATCTTCTTCTACTTCTTAGACGCCATTTACTAGCCTACCATGCAGTTACAGTAGTTTCCTAGCAATTACTGCTCAACCTTAATGCATGGCAAATCCCACTCTTGAAATGTATTTTGTTTTTACTATCCAGTCTCATCCATTTAGTCTGACTAAACAAATCCATGCATTGGAGACATATATTTCTCTAGTTTGTGTATTTGAATGCACTCAGGTCGCTGTTTCATTTAAAAATAATTTTAGAGACGACTTTCTTGATTATGATTGACTGTCCGAACTTGCTGCAGTGCATTGCAAAAACTTTACAGAAATATTGCATATTTCATATTTGTAATAGCAGAGGATGCTACGTCCATTATTTTAATTCATGTTGTCATCTATGCTAAGCATACAAACAACCAAGATTAGATCTCTTAGGAGTTGACTGGACTCTGTAACACTGTACAGGCGATTGTGGGGATTGAATAGGGAAATTGATTAGAACTATCCTCACAATTCACTGAATAAATATGCATGTCTAGTAAGTAGAGAGAGAAGACAACGTGCGGAATCTAACAATAAGGAAAAAAGGCAAGATCCTATTTCATAGATGTACGGATAATAAAGTGCAGTAAGTGAGGCTATTGAAGCCAAGACAAGCCAGACAACAATAAACATCCAGTTAAATTGGCGGTCCATCTTTCAACCTCTGAAATGTGAAATGTAATGAATAGTAATTTTGTTAACAATGAGGCTAATGCTGTAGCCGTGGCGAGGCAAAGATCAGTAAGTAAAGTATGTCGTTGAAAACAGGGAATCAATGCTTGGGGAACGACGAGCCCAGTCCAGACCAGTCAAGATATCATAAAGTAATATTTCATTCAAATACCAACGACTACCTCAACTGTCCTATTCACCAGTTTTTTCTCACCTCATGCCCAAACTTGTGTTCGTACAAGTGGAAAAACTCGTATTTAATTGACCAAGTGACGGTGCGCTATCAACTCGCAGAATTATTAACCATACATAAATGATTTTCGGAAAGAAATATTATGGAACCTGGTCAGGCATACCCTCCACGTATACACAAGCAAGAAAAAACAAGCTCCTAACTTATGCATGCATTGTGATTTATTGGTTGATGCACTCTGTAGGACTAACATGTCTAACAGCATTTATAAATGTTATCCCAAGACAGGAATTTCTGCATGTTTACTGACTATTTCATCTTACCCAAACAATAATAACGCAATAGAATAGTGGTAAATGATATTAGTAGGAGATTGCGTTTTTTACATCCCACCAATTACAGGTGAGACATAGAGGATATAAATCCCAAGTTGAAAAAATTGTTTCATTTGGGGATAAAAATACAAGAACGACCTCAGGATGTTTAACCTTAGAATTATTACTAGTAATTTTTGTAAGTGAATACAATTTGTTTAAAATTTAAGCACAACAGCGACAGTTGTAGAAAAATATACCTAAAAGTTAAGAATCTCATCAAGACCAATTTGCAAAAAAAGTATTGTTGTATTGCAATTTTTTATAACGTTTATAGAAAGGTACTTGTCTCGGTGTAAGTTATTCATAAATAAGGTATGTCCATGATTCATATTATGTTAATTATAAAGAACTTGACTATTTATTTCTTTTTAGCTGTATTTTATTCGTATTTGAACGGAAGCAGGATAAGTATATATCTTTGGAAGATCTGCATTGTTGTATCGTATGATAATATCCTGTAAAGAATTATCCTTCTTGTTTTATGTATAAATGTGATACATATTTATTATTTATTCTCATTTCTTTGGTTAGCTTTCCATCTAGTGTAACTAATAACAAAAAAGTACGTTTATATCGGTACTTAGAAAGATACAAAGTGCACGTAGATATTTACAATGCATGGAAATAATAACAGTAGGTATTGCAGGAGATGCTAGTAGTAGTAGTTTACGTATTATACCGAGTAGTTTCAGTTCATATGCCACATCCGGGTTCGTAAATTATGTTTTTTGATGTGATTTCAATGAGAAACTTAGTTTCGTTGATAAATTGTTGTGCTGCGTGGCTTAGTTTGGTTCTGGTATATTCTGCAGAGTTGACTCCACAGTTTCTTTATCTTATACTTTATCTAAAAATGGTCAGGGAACATAACACTTCACATTGCACTGCAAATGCTCTCTCTATAACAAAACGCAATGTATTTAAAAAGTAAATAAAATTTCCTACTGTCTGAGCATTCATATAATACACATGGTAATGACATAAAGTACAATAACGTAATATACAGTGTAGACTAGAGCCATAGCATGGAATGCAAAAAGTCGGGGGTAATAGCATCCAATGCATAGTGAATATTATACGAGGCATCTACTTATTATGTATGTTTTTGAGTTAGGAATGCAGACAAAACTGCTATTCTTGGGTTACTACTTTGATTAATGTTGAATGTCGACTTTTTTCAAATATTTTGTACAAATAGGCAAAAGGGAGGGTCGTGATCTCTTCTACTTGTTTCTTATACAAATATCCACGCATTTAAATTATCTGATGTGAAAACAATTTACATTGACAAATAAAGTAATAGCCACACACGCGCCCTTCTACTACGTAGTGCTACTTTTTAATTGTTCACACTATTCATCTCTCCCCGAATTCCTTATTGGGATTTTTATGGCACTCATAAAAATTCTAAATGGTAGCACACATCATAAAATCTATGCGTAGGTATGTATATTTCCTACGTGCATAAAGTAAGAATAGTGTCAGAATGAATTACTGCCTCCTTTTAAAACTGATTGAGAATCAATATCATATGGATGCTAAATGGGCTGGTCCAAGGCGTTAGTTTTATTAACTTATGACTGTAATTATTAATTACATTTGAATGCGTAGTAAACAGTAACACTTTAATCACATTGAGGTCAGTTATAGAGTCTCAAGTCATTTTTGATTTGTAACTGATGCAAAAAATTAATCATTTTATTACTCTTTCCTTGTGAATAGGTGTGGAGGCTGGATCTAGTGATGGTGATTTTGTTCAAAGCAATACCATTAGAAAGTACCGATGGGGAAAGATTGGAAAAGTCTCCCGAATGTGTCCATCCTGGCCTTTGTGTCAACCCGTACCACATTAACGTATCCGTCCGAGAACTGGATTTGTATTTGGCTAATTTCATCAATAGCCATGGTGAGCTTTTCTATCATTTACAACCGAATTATTCTTTTATACTCTCCGGCACAATTAGTTATGTCATCTGAGGGACATACAAGTACATACTTATACAATAATGGCAACGATAAGTTTTTTGCTGCAATTTTTTTCTGGTATTAACATAAGCGCACCTCACTATAGATTTTGTATTGTTACAATTTAGTTTCGTCATGAGAAAATAATTTTAAGATATTTTTTCATTGCAAGATATTAAAGACATAAAATATTTTAATCTAAGTTATCTCTAATATAAATAGTAGTAACAGCAGATGATTTTGCAAGAGACGTTATTAAATATTTTATATCAACTCTTGTAAATTTTCCTTAAAATCAGCATTCGGCACGTATTTATTGGGCGCCTCATCTGGTACTGTAAAAATATCGTATGTTAGCATTGTCCATAAGTATAGAGTATGGAAAGGGTAGTTGAATGCACGTTTTGGAAGGGAAAAAAATACAATGGGTACTGTTGCAAGGATTTGCAAAGGTCGTGGTAAGGATCCACGCCACAATTCAATGGCCATGTGGCTATAGCTTGACATCACCACTTAATCTTCCCTTCTCTATCCTTAAAACTAACAAGGAAAGATGGGTAATAGATTAAGCTTTTAGTATTTGGAGAATCCGAGTGGGATCCGAGTTTCTGCAGTGCTATGCATTGCATTATGGAGCAGTTCCATTCCATTTCTATAATTGTATCCTGTCAACATATCTGCTTCTATCGGTCTACAAATTAGAATAAGACGGAGATAAGATATCCTCATTCACCCTCCCACCCTTCTCCTTTGCTCCAATTTCACGTAATCTAATAACTCCTTCCCTATACTATACAAACCATCGAACCGAAACGTCCTCCAGACTTTCTTGGACATACTCATTCATACTATACACTCTCACTATAATGACATTGTGGACTCTGCACTTACTGCATTATTGAAAAAGGCTGCTAAAGCAATTTTAAGGGACATTTATACAGGGTTTTCAAAATAGTTAACTATCACCAATATTTATTATACTGCTTCTTAAATTTAAATGTCGCAAATCTCAACAAATAGTATTTTGTGCCCAGGTGACCAAAACTTCTATTCAGTAAGACGTTGTCATTCTTTTAGAATACAAACCCTATTTATTCATTTCGATTGTTCTTTTGAATGAAGTTATAAAGAATTCTCAACTTTTTCCATGATAATACATCTAAAATTGTGAAACTGATAAAAAATAATGCGAAAAACTTGTATCCATATAGCTTATATTACACAAACATGTATAATATTCTACCACATGATATTTATTACATGGCATACTATTTACATTATGTAAAATAAATATTATATATTATGTAGGAGCAAACTATAAGTAAATGATAAGACCACTGGCTGTGGTCTTCCTTGGGCATATTTATGAGAATTTGTGAACGACCTAATGTCTGGAAAACGTTGCATGCCTCTCTGTGTTGGTTTTCAGGGAAGCAAATGGGTTCTGAGCATCTTTGTGCGTTTAAAGAGAACTCAAGTATAGAATAGAACGCAATGTACATAAATGTTTTGTATTTTAAGTATATTTGCAGATTCCTATTGTACAGAAAACGGTGCAAAAGATAATTTTACATGCATGCAGACTGATAGAGTATAGTTGAAGGAGTGTGGATAGTCGAGGCTACATTTACACGTGGTGGCTTGGGTATGTGCAAATATAGTAGAAAAGGATGTAAGTATGTAGGATGCATAAACAACGTAAGTGAGCAAATATATAAGAGAACAGGAAGGAAAGATAGTAAAGCAAGAGAGAGAGATCATGAGAGTAGAAAAGATTGAAGTTGACTGGACGGAGAAAGCAGGAGAGGCGAAGAAGAAGTGAGGGAAAGTATGGGACGGAGAAAGAAGGAAAGACGAGTCGGCAGTTCGTGACTTTACAAATGAGTAATTGGAATGGACGGAAAAATATTTGATGGAGTTGAGTGCGGTGGTTTTGCGTGTTGAGACGATGTTCGGAATTCTCGTAGACTTAAGTGTACTGTTTCCTTGCTTCTTTCTTGTGGCCAGTCAGGTATGCACTTTCTCTTATGATGATGATCTGTGTATATGCAGAAGAGGGTTTTGGGGCAATTCTAAGAATAGTTTTTTATTTGTGGGAGAGTGTGGGAGGAGGGAGGATTGTATAGAGTAAACAGCAGTCACCTATGTAGGAGTATTTCACGGGAAACCCTGCTGGGAGTTAATGCGGAGCAGTGATAGATATGAGTTAAACAGGAAGGAAAGTTGATGTGGAGAGAAAGAGAGAGGGGAGTATTTATTGGTATCATCATCTCTGTAGATTTAAAGGTAAGTAAATACATAGGTAGCTACTTAAGTAAGGAAGTGAGGAGAAGAAACATTCAGAGATATTATTTCATAATCCTACGACCCTAGAGTAAACTTACCTACATATTATGTATTTATATGGTTGTTGCACTATATATATTTGGAGCAAGGAACTGTGCAGAGAGTGACGTGTAAAGTAAAGTTAGAGCTCAAGGTGAAAGCAATTGTCTCTGGAGTCTCTGTTCACACTCAAAGGAAAACGAAGTGAATTCCGGCAGGCACTCTCTTCCTTCTTTTTCTTTCTTCGGCTCTTTTCTTAGTTTTGCACGCCTTTCTTCACCACTTTCTCCAAACGAAACTGAACTGGTGGGATATTCTATTCCCTCTCTCGACTTTCGTTCACTTCGGTTTAGTTCAGTTCCCTTGACTGCAAACAGGAATTCAGTGACTTGTCTTGTCTCTGACTTTATTTGACTTGACTTTCGCTCCAGCCATTCATTCCTTTCCAAATCCACCCTTCCTCCTCTATCGCCTTATTATTGTTCATCCTGTAATTTATTAAGAAATCCTCCTTATGCTTTTATATTCTTTTCCTTTGCTGCCTCAACCTACGCTGTGTCCGAATCTAATAATTTACTCTCACCCACCATTCACAGTCATTCCACCAATAACTACTCATTGTTCACGTGTCTTTGTCTTAATTACCAAAGAAAAAGAGGATATTAAATGCCGACCGACCAGGAAATACGCTAATGAAGTATGAGTTCATTCTTTCACTCCTATCTCCGCACTATCTGTTTTTGAGATCCATTTATTTAACCTTTTCTTCTACATCATTAGCTTCTTCCACTCTCCCAGGGTCAAAGGATTTATACAGTCCTCAATTTATGAAAACACTTCCCTAATTACAACGACAACCAAATTCACATGAATCTATTCATAGCAATATATTTTAGTATAAGAAATTGTGCCTAAAATTTCTCCCATTAAAACTAGATTTATAGTAATAATAACTATTATTTTAAATGTATGTACTCGACAGATAGTTGATTTCGTTATAGTTATAGTGATTGACTAGTTTTAATGTAGATACTAATTGTGTTACATTTTATGCTTTTTGTTTTATGCCAATATAGATGTCCTGAGCGGGATGTGCGACAATAATAATGAAAAGGACGAAGATCGAGGATTGAAGGGTGAGTCTGTTCTGTTTACTTCTGATTTGATTGGATTTGACTTGATTTGTTTTACTCTACCATGCCTTTTCAATCTCAACCTAGTAGTTCATTTTTAGTGATATTGTCGTGTCTCCTAAATCCTTGTTAGTAACAACTGTGCATAATTCACACTCTAATCAATAGATGCAACTGTCTTTCTAATTACTTTTAACTTTTATTTGCAACATCAATATTTAGTCAGATGCATACACAGAAAAGTTAAACAAGGGAGTTCCTTAATTTTTGGAATTTTTATGCTGCATAAGCACTATTTGAAGATATAGAATTTCTGTGTTAAATCTAGTAATAGGTATAGCTTAAACTTACTTTACGAAATTTACATCTGAAAACTAGTTCAGACATCCCTAGCTCTAAATTCTCATATTCCTGGATACACCTAACTGGAATTACTCAATGCAAACTCACTTTTGAATCGAAGAAAGCGGGGAATTGTACCTTTCTAATAAATTTTGTAATTAAATCGCGTAGCATCTGCATGCGTGCTTTTCGTTCTTGTTTTCCGTGTGTCGACAGACTGATTTGTATCTTCTTCGTTTTTATTGATGTGCATTCTCTGCCAAGCCGATGTCATTGATACATTTCAGCTTTTACTTTAGTTAAGTCTTCATTGTCTTCAACATTCATTCCTTGTAAATGCATATCAAGCATAATAGCAATGTCTACAATAAAACGGAACTACACACAAGTAGTTGGGATATTTCAAGCAAACAGAAAATAAGGGCAATCCCTTTCATAGATTGATTACTTGCTCCTTTTTGCCCTCCACTTTTCACAACTTGTTAGTTTTCGTTGTAATGTAACCATGAGTCGTGTAGTGTCTTGCCTTAGGGAGAGGAGCTTATTGGTGATTAGTCGTTGAGAAAATTAACAAGAAGCTTTTGTATTTCATTGAAAATTTATTTCTTACAATCTGTTATCGAAATGAATGTGAAAACTCGTCTGGGACTTTTAGCTAATTAAATCATTGGAGGGAGAGCGTATATCTCCCTCTTCCTATCCCTAAACTAACAAAATCTCCAGTCATGGACTATTTTCTGGAGCACTACATTACAAAGCATGATCCCAATATCCAAAGCACCTTCTATGTAGTAAACTCTAACCAAATGATCGAATTAAAACAATAGTAAGTATATAATGTACACGAAAGTCTAACTGGAGAATCGCTTCAGAGTTATGCGTTTCACTATATTTAAAGGTACATAAACATAAGCCCCTGGGTAAAATAAGATTCAATTGTATCTCTGGAATAGCTTTCTTATAACAAGATTGATTGCTTTGCTTAGGAACTCTCGGAAGATACGATTCTATTTACACCTTCTCGCATTGTGGAACTCCTTGACTTGCAATTGCTTTATTTACTTACTTTCAATGATAGAAAATAAACAGACAGGCTCTACTTTTCCTCCTTTTAATCTCATCGCAAATTACTACTAAAACAATTAGCTAAATTTCTAAAAGCGTTTCTCTAATAAACTATCCTTTAAAATCTGTGATCAAATTACAATCAATCATCCTACCTCTTTTCCTGTTGTCTAACTACTCTGTCAATAAAAGGGAGGCAAGGACAGACCTTTTCATCTTATAAATAACTTGCAAAAATTAAAAATGTCTTAATTCCCCAAAAACGAATCATTGTAAATAAGCTGAAAAATAGTTTCTTGTCATTTTAATGGCACTTGCTGCACTAATATTTTATTTCTAGGTTGAAATACCTAGAAACACTTTTGCAAAATATAACACAATAAATATATAGACTATAAGTATATACCTATGGCTTTTCCTGATAAAGGAATAGTCATAGAAAAACAAGCAGCTAGAACTTGGTGAAGAGTGCACATCCGTGCAAACCCAGTAAAAAGAAAGCAAAAAGTTAAAGGAGGAAGGAAACTTATTTATTTATCTCAAATAGAAACGGTTAGAATTGTTACTGTACGAGTGTCTTGTACTTGTAGTAAGTGATATGTAATTAAAGTGAAAGAAAGTCTTGGAGAAAGTGTTTATCACATTCAAGTTAAAAACCTAGCTCTAATATTTTGCCGGTTTGGTTTAGATACACTTCCACCAAGCCAGCTAAGTTCTTACATATGTCAAGTGACATATTATACCATATTAGCCAGGCTCGTAGGACTGTATTAAGTTTTTTAATAGTAATATAAAAGTAATGTTCTAGAAAAAATATATAAAAATTCAATGAAATTTTTCACAAACTATAACAGAATTTGATTTTTTTTCTATTATTTCAAGTTTTTTTGTTAAAGCATGTTAATAGCATTATAGACACAATATTATATTCCCTTATGTCCATAAACTTGGCTTAACTGTCTAATTTGTAGTGATGACACTCAAGTTAATTGTAATCTCATTTTTATCAGTTGATATTTGTGTTTTTATGATATTCATTGAACGATGATAATTGTGGATCAAGAGATCATAAAGTGAAAGAGTCTTGAGTTAAAGGAAAAAGTGGTTTCCAAGGAATGATTTTGCATGGGAGCGATTTGGAGAAAGGAGTGGTTGAGTCGTGCATTGCATTATTGGAGTAGTACGTACGCAACGCAGCTGAGGAAGAGTTTATGGTACGCTGTATTTGTATGAATGGCTGTAGGTTGAGTTGTAGTCGAGGAGTCTGCTCAAGTTTGCTGTGATGTAGCCTCGTCTTCCTTGGAGTAGTAAGTAGTATTTGTAGTTTTAGTAGCTGTCAACTCAGCTTTCTCTCTCTGTTTTTTACTGGTTTGTTTAGCTTAGCAAATAATTTTTGTTTGCGACTTTACTTGGTTGACTAGACGAGAGCGGACCTGCGATTCCTTCCTCTCCCTATACTCTCCATACTCCTACAACTCTATATCTCTTTCAACTTTTACTTTTCTTTGTTTAGACAAGGTCGTAGCTAGACAGACAACGGTCCAGGGGCTTAAACATTTCCCAAAATTAACACTAAAAGTGTAGAAAAAAGTAAAGCACTTAAACAGGGGTAATTATGGAATATTCCTCCCTCCCTCTTTTCCTGGCTACGTCACTTCCGTACCTATTTGGCTTAAGTTGTTTTCTATTCTTAACTCTAAGAGCTATATATTCTTTTGACTAAAGTAAAACAGTTGTAGTTATACGAGGATTTTCCTACTGTTTATACCAATAATTGTGAAACATTGAAAGAAAAATCTAGAAAATACTGTTTTACTTCAAATTGTTAAAAAACCTAATTGGTGAAGGAATGTAAATACCATTGTTAATTAGTATTTTCGTATTCATAAGTTGTTACAAGTGAAGAAGGGATATTAGAGTTTTGTGTAGTATGAGTTGGAGTAGGTAGGAAGAAAGAGTGCAATAAATACATAAATGCAGGAATGGTCTCCTTGTGGTGGGGGTTTCAGTTGCACTTGGTTTGTTGTCGGGTGCGTTGCGGTTTGGTTGGTTACTGATAATGTTATGATATTTGATCCAATATGATTATGTACAACAACTCATACTAATACGGAGAGCCGTCCTCCACGGAAAACAAAAGACTAGCAATACTTGTAATGTACGGAGAGATTTTTTCTCGTGTTAGTGTGTCTGTTTGGCCTCATTTCCTGTTCTTCATCATCTTTTATGCTTAGCTGGTAGAATTTTTGTTTTTAAATAGGATGGGAGCTTTGAGGATAATGTATGAGTGACTTTCTATCTCTCCCATAGAGATTGCATAGAGGCAAACAGACAAATTCTTGTTTAGTACATGGTAAGTAAATAAGTAGTCGTCCAGTCCATGTATATGTATTGCGATGTATTGTGATGTACCATTGAAACAAATACGTGCATAACTATTTGGAGGAAAACAAGGGTTGGGAAGAATAGGAAGAAATACCACTTTATTTATGTTTGAGTAACGGCTGAGAATGTAGAATGCGGCAAGTTCATATTTTGATGATTTACAAAGAGTACGTTACGTTACGTAATGTAATGTATCGCAAAGTTGTATTGCATTGCCTTGCATATTATATCGTAGAAGGGAGGGAGGGAGCGAGAGAGAGAGATGAAATGAGATGAGGCTCAAAGCGACGGAATGCAACCAAGCGGAGGCCTAAAAGGATACAACTCTCTACTTATCTGTCTCTATAGCCACAACCTATGCATTATATCTCATGCAATATGTGGAACAAAGGCTATACTAAACAAATACTACCGTATTTCTATGCAAAGGGTTGTCCAATAGGAATTTTGACGTTTAACTTCTCATAGACATATTATATAGAGTCAATTTGGATGAGGGATGGTAGAATTCAAGAAATACGGTAATATTATGATGATGTTTGTGCATGATGGAGATCTTGTAGTAAAATTCGGATTAAGTAAGTACATCTAGGTACGTATGTAGTATAATAGGGAAGAAGCAGTTGGGAAGATAGAAAATTTTCATATTATTTCAATATGACAGTGGTAATCGTGTAAAAATAAGTAAATTCAGTTTATTTGTGATTCCGTGTAAGTACATGGATGCATAAGTATATGCAGTATTAGCATAGCATTGTGTCTGGCTGGGAGAAGTACTTAGAACATACATAGATATGTAAATAGAATTTCGCAAGGAGAAAGGAAGTCGAATATTGTGTAATGCACAAGACCTTTCATTTCTTTCGCCTACACTAAACACCCATATTTTACTCAAACATTATTAAGCTATGAATATTATCGTACATTTAGTCGAAAGGAGACACATACATTACAAACGTTATTCTTGTCTCTTGTGAGAAAAAAGTTCAAGAAAGTCAACTGAAGCGACTGAATGAGCTAAACTGAATGATACGAAGGAGAAGGAAGGAAACCGAGAGTTCTCCTACTACGGGATAACATAACAACCCAGCCAGATGAGATTGGAGAGGCTTTGACTGGAGTTCAGTCGTGATAAATGTTCCACAGCCTACAAACTCAAATCACATCACAGCACACTACAGACTCCTATACAATCCTCCGCCCTTGTTCTTCCTATGTACTACTTGGAGGTATCTTTAATAAGGATGGTGGCTGACTTCTTCACTTCACTTAACTGCAAATGCAATGAATGAGCTTGCATTGCAATCTTTGACCATTCCCACAAAACACTCTTCTTTCGATAGTTCTAGTATTATACCCACTGCGAGACTCTTTTTACATTTCTTAATACCTTTTGAGATAAAAGTGCATTTGGTACTATATCCTTTAGGAATATGCTTGGAGATCTCTATAATTTCTATATAATGAGAATAGGAATTTTGTATTTTTGTATTTTAGACAGTTATTAGTACATCTTTAGTTCTTGGCTAAAGATTGTTTGTAGAGTGCCGAGTATGGAGGAAAATAGATAGTGATGCGATGTTCATAGCTGATTTGGACTTGTGCTTGGGCTCCGTTGATCTGTCCTTTCGCATGGGTTATTGTGCTGACTGGGTGACTTGGTTTGGGTTATTGGTGCTAGTGGCTCTGTGTGGGATCGGTTTACTTGAGTTGAGCTGGCTACTTACTTACTTGCTTACAATGGTGTGTGTTAAAGCAAGGTTAGTTAGTGTGCACATTTAGGAGTGTGTAGACAACAGAGATAAGAGTTACCTACTAGGGAGATAATAGTTGCTATAGAAGATTTGACATAACATAACTGGTGTGAACATGACTTAGACTAGGAAGGCCTTGGATGATGCGACAGAGTGCAAAGATAGTAAATTGGGGCCGGGAGATGCGATAGTGACAATGATACGGATGAAGGTAGCGATAGTTGAGCTGGAGTGAGAAGTGCTCCTCTTTCTTCTTCGGCCCTACAAATAAAGTTCAAATAGATAGATTCCTGTGGAGATAGCGAGGATCTATCTGAGGGATGGACGGAGGACGACAGAGCGGAAATGCTGACAATGAGCCGAACACAAGTGCCTATGTACATACTCCTTTGGACTATAATGTAATACTGACTATAGAAATTCCTTACTAAGTACATCTTGCTAAGGTGAGTGCTAGGTCTGTGCTCACCTCGAGTTAAGAACAAAAGTTGCATGAATATCTACATCTGCACTACTTACTAGAGAGAGACATCGGCGGGAGAGAAAGAGAGTCGGCACTTACTGATGCTAATAGGACTAAGTACTACTGCATGGACATAGAATAAATAGTAAGGGCTGTCTTGGCTATGTTCCTTGTGAGTTTGTGGAGTCGAGTCGGCTAAGTCAAGGAGAGAATTTCGGATTTTCGCTTTGGAAAGCACTAGGTGCTATTTGTAGAGGTGAAGATAATAATAATGGGGCTGGGTGAATTGGTAGGATGTGTCGATAGATAATAGTTCTTTAGTATCAGTCCATTGAGTCGCCCATGGCTGTAAAGTGCAAGTGGTGAGACTCAAAGCTCAGCAACCCGCACTGACATTATAGCTGATCTATAGCTTCGTAAATCTCCACTCCTTGCCACCCACTACACATCTTCTCCACATATTATCGCTCTGGGAGAATACATTGTCCCACATGTGAGTGAGCTTAAACTACCCGTCGACTACTACTTTCCCTTCCTTCATCTCCATTATAATACTCTCTGCCTCCTCCACACATATCCACACAGACGGATACCACGCCATTTCAAATCGTACCAGTCAACTCACTTCCCAGCACTAATATCTAACTACAAAACTACATACGCCGCAACCCGCCTGCCTAAATAAACGCAAGGCCTTAATGTCTAACCTAATGTACTGGTACATAAGTATCTCTGTCTAATAATAATAATAATACCACGACCCACTGCTTCTATCCAAAGAGGATGTTCTCTACAATGCTCTTTTGCCCCGTTGCTCCTTTCTCTCTACTTTCTCTGCATCCTCGTGGCTTTCACTCGTCCTCCAATCCCACCACCACCACCGGCTAACCGAAATACTACAACAAACTTTGTCATCTGCTAAACTTTATTCCGTTCCTAAATAAATCCATCTCGGTAAACACCATTTACTATGTAACCTGTACAATAGATAAAAGTCCTATATTATAGTGTGCATTTAAAAAAATTCGAATATAACCATTTCTTTCATAAGTCATGCATAGGAATATTTGAGTCTAAAAGTTTCAAACCCAGAGGGAATCTAATTCACAGAGGCGGAATTGTTAATTAACTAATTAGGGATTAGTACTATGGCAAAGTATTTCAGTTAATAGTTAGTAATACCTGTGTTAGTAGCTACGGAGTTGAGATTTGGTGTTTAGAGCAAGGAGAATTGATTTAGGGTTTCGATTAGGGATTGAGGAGAGTTTGAAATGAATGAGAGAGGACAATGGTGAGAGAGACGAAGAACGAGGAAGGACAGGAGAGGACAAGGGTAAGTCTGAAGGAAGGAAAGTAGTGGAGACAGGGCGAGGAGGGAAAGGGACAAGACAAGGGAGTGGATTGAAATGAGACAGAAATAATCCTCATCGAAGATCTGGAGATGAGAGAGATGGGTCGTTGTCTTTTCCTTTGACTTGTCTGTCGGAGAAAGGAGAAGAGGAGCATTTGTATGTCATGATACCAGTAGCTGAAATCCAATAGAATGACATCCGTTGACTTTGTGTGAGCTACTTACGTAGATTTGGGTTGATGTAGTGGTAGTCAGTAATGCATCTCTCTCTCCTCTGTGTTGTGGTGCATAGGGAGAGAACTTAGCTGTGTGTACTGAGGAAGTTGTCCTGTAAACTGTTTATGTAGTATTTCTTAAGATTGTATTATTGGAGGGAGTGGAGATAGTAGGAGCGGATATTAACAATGGGCATTGTCTAATCGCAGTAATGGCTCATAAGGAGATGAGGAAGCAAATTTTTAGTGGGGATGACTGAGCTCTTCTTTTCCCTCCTATTAGTAGGAGCGTGGATATTAAGGGAATTGACTGGGAAATTGTGTTCGTCTTTTGTAGAGCATCCCTGGGTACTTCCTTAATAGGTATAGCACTTTATAGCGATGTACAGTCGGATTGTCGTCTTTGTCCGCTCATTCAAATGTGGTGAGGCAGCGGCAGTCTCTCAAAGTTAAGAATGTACTTATGTATGTACATAGTCTTCAGGAATGGGCATTGGCTTTTGGGTAACGAGCTTTTCACTCCTTGCTCCTCACAAAGTTAACTTAACTAAACCAACCAAACTGGTAAGTAGTTTAGTACTGTGTAATGTAGTACTTACTTACTTAGATAGAAGGAAGGAGAGTGAACATGGTAGGTATATGTCTTCCTCTGCTGTGGAATGTGCATCCTCCTATATCTACATAATAGGAAGACTCACTCTCGAGTGTTTTATGTAGGCAGTATCCTATGCAAATGAGTGTGTGAAGAATTTGCATGGAAAAGTGCTGCAGTGTCGTCATGTGCAGCCAGAAACTAAGACCCGAAAATTTATATCATCAGATCTTGAGAGATTACCACTCCCTTTCTGATCACGTCTTGCTCAACACGCCTAATCATGTGCGGATGTGGAAACAAGGCCTCAAGTACACTGGAGAATATTACTCCCTCACTCACTCCGTCTATTAACCTAATGTCCTAGGTAAATATTGCATACACTCTCCCTACCCTCCTTACTACTCTTCCGTTCAAGGACACACTTCTGATTTCCCAATTATACTACCCAAATTAAGTGCTTTCCCTGCAATACACACATATTACTATTCTCAAGCATAATATTGCAATTATCAATACTGAATTAATTGCCACAACAATCAAACCTAATGATTTTTCACATGAATATCAGCTACTTCATTAAAGTATTCGAATTTTATTATTTTCAGCATCTCATAGAAATTGGTTATTCATTTCATACAATATGCTTTATTAATTTGGAATATGATAATTCCAAGAAAACATAATAATCTAGTCTTGTGTTATATAAGTTTGGGATTTAATTAGGTAAACGGTGGGAAAATAGGGGAAGTAAAGAATGTGATCCACTGTATTTGTTATAATTAATCCTGATACTCGATTGACAGAAAAGTTGAAGTAAATTTCAAATTAAGCGATCTATTCATAACTATGTTGCACAATGGCAGGATTTTTGGAAAGAAAATGACACTTATGGTTGTAGAAGCGCTTTTAGAATACAAGTAAACTCAGAGGATAATAAATAGTTAAACAAATTTTAGTCTTATACAAAATAATCATTTCGGTACGCAACAAGAAAGAGACGGGTAGTATAACGGAAGCATGAAACGTCTTGGTTGTTAAGCCTTCTCGTTGTTTGGTTATATTATTTTTGATATTTGTCACGTATTTGCCGTTTGCACTCATCTGTGAAGTACTTATCTGGTGTGGAATTTTATGCATTTATATTTGGATAGGGTATTCTGTATCGTAGGTTGAGGATTGCATCAATTGTGGATAGACATGTTTGAATTGTAAGACCAAGTCAGATGAGTTGTTCCGATAGATATTCCAAGTGGAGTTGGGTTTTAAGTTGTCAAAAAGTCGTATAGAATGTCCTTGTGCTTCTAAAGGACATTTTCGAGGGTCGTATAGAGAATGTGCCTATGTGTGCATATAAAGATGTGCTGGTGGCGAGAGGCAGAAATTCAGTTCGCTATTTTGGAATGATGCGGTGCATATTCGTATGAGATTGTACATAGTAGTAGTAGTAGTAGTATAATATTAGTTGTAGTAGAATAGTAGTAGTAGTGTAGTAGTAGGAGTAGTAGTAAGTAGTAGAAGGGCTGCATGAGAATGGCACGCCTGGCTCTCCTCGTAACAACATAACTAAGTAAGTAAAGTCTAGTAAAAGTAGCGAATGGAAAGTAAAAGGGCAGCGAGAGTCTTCCACTTTTTATTACCCGACAGAAATCGGCATAGATTTCCTAGGCATTTGATATCTCCATTATTGCATTGCACCCAGTTGAGTGGCATCTGCTACCCTTGCCTTTCCCTTCCCTATTAACATTTTCTCCTTATAAACTCATCCTGTAGAGATTCAGGCATACATCCGAATGATTCTGGTAAACACACGTCTTTGCCTATATCTTGGATTTCCGAGTGTTGTGTACTCGTCTACTACTCTGTGTTACCAGAAAGTATATTGTACATCTGCAGCGTTGTATTTGTGCAGGGAAGAGGAATGCAATGTAAGAAAGTCATGCCCGTCAATATTGGTCAAAGCTATGAATATATTTTGGGCAGAGGCCATGAAATCAAAATCAAAGCTGTTCCTGCAATATGAACCCAGCTCGTCTCCACTCCACTGACAATGAGCTGACGATGAACATACATATTATACATACTAATAGCTATAGGCACGTTTCTATATAGTAAATCTTATGTCATCTCCTCCTGGAGTCAAGTCAACTGACTTGGGTTGACGGACAGGCTAAAGATGAGCTGATGTGATTCGATATTTACTGTTCTTGTGTAATAATATCTTATATATAATAATGTTATTAGGTATACCTATGGGACTACCTAACTCTTGCTATAACACTACTACAACTACTACTAGTATGTATATAGGTCTTTTATATTATACTAGATAGCAGTACGTATGTTATAGCAGACATGAATAATACTTGGTTATGATTTGGGGGCTGTGCTGTTGTGGGATGATTCATAAAGTCTCTTTTTCAAAACCACAAATACAGCAACTGTTTAGATTGGCCATGTACGACCAGAGTGATTTTTGTAGTCACTCGCTCTGTTATCTCAGTAGGATGTGATGTGGCTTCCTATCGTGTTCAACGAGCGGAGAAAGAGCATATGGCATCTTGTCTTCAACTTCGAGATGTGATGAGACGCACTCACTCAAAGCCAACTCAACTGTAGGCAGCTTAGACCAACATCGCCTCATTGTCAGATTTAGATATAATAATAAAATATAATATTATATATTGGACTCCGTACATACGTGACGTAATAATGGCTACATATACTTGGAGACAGACAGACAGACAGTTTCATTTCGAACAGCAACTGGCATTTCATTGCATTGACTCAACTGGACTGAACCAAACTGACTGACTGACTGTCTGCAAAGCAATATTTATCTTATCCTTCTTTTCTTATTCCCCGATCCCTCTTCTTATTTCCTTATGCACACTTCAAACTCAAACGCTTCTCCTTCCGCTTACCTACTTGCTACTAAACTCCGTTTTCTTAACCAATATCCTGCTTCCTCCTCAACTCTTCTTTTTCAGCTTCTTATTTTCTTTACATCACTAACAAAAATTAATTTTACTACCAACATTAATATTTCAGTATCATAAACTTATTCTATCATATAAAATTAGGGAGAATCTTTGTAATGATGGTAGGCAAGGCAATCGCTGTTGGTTTACATAATTCAAAATAGTGAACATTTATACGAGTAGTTAATGTATTTGAACACATCTGCAAAAGATATTACTATTATTTTATTTTTCAGATAAATAAAAGTTTCTGGTAGTCTATAACAAATGTAAAAATCCATTATCTCTATCTACATAACTGTACGGAGTAGTAGGATGTTAGAGTTGTAGTTAGACATAAGTATTGGAATGTCCTGCCATATGCATGTGGCATGTATTTGCATTAAGCATGTACTATAACGTTATAAGGTGGCTATGTGAAGCTAAATATCTTCCTCCTGGCCAGCCTTCTCCCTGTTCGCACGCTCAACAATTTTCGCAAGAACATGATTTAACGTTGATTCATACCTTCTCTGGATTTATAGTCTCTTTCGTTTCACATTCCCCATCCCCATTTCTATCTACATTCGAATCGAAAATCAAATGTTCTGTTCTTCTACCCTTGCCTCCTCTCCGCATAAACCCTTCTCTGCACTGCTTTACTAGCAATAAAAGTATCTACGTAGGTGGGTACACATGTAAGCAGATATAATCCGTTCATGTTTACTGTCCTGTCCACCGTAAACTAACCCAACATTATAATTTGTTAGGTAACCCTTACAGTGAAGTATTGTAATTCTATGTAGAATTTTGTAGTGCGGACTACGTTAGATATTCATGTCCATTTATTGAGCATTCAGTACCATATTTATTGCTCATTCTTGATATTATGATGTTAGGGTGGACTAACAATTTGTTATTACTGTCATGATCCACTTTCCTACTTAATACACTGTAGTTATAGGCAAAAACACTAAGGTAAGGTTTTACAAGGGTTGGTATCTAAAGTATTGATTCAAAACGTTAGAAAATACTTACACCAATATAAATATTGTTCTAACTATTGTAGTTAGACTATTTCAAGTCTGAAATCAAAAAAAATCGGAATTTAAGTAAAGATATTGTTACTGTAGGCAAGTATCTTGAGGAATTAAGGAAATATTTTGGTGGCATTAAATCGTTAAGGGTGTTGTATGTAAATAAGAATTAATAGTAAGACAGGAAGATAAGAAAATAGGGGCAAATGCAAAGATGTCTAAGCAGTTAATGCTGTAGAATTTAGTAATTGTGAAGGAGGTGGTGGCAAATGGGAGAAGCAATAATGAAAATAGAGTTTCTATAGGGAAGTTCGCGGAATGCAACTGAATATATTAGCTGTGGAGAGTAAAAGAAGAGGAGAAAGTGTGCAATAACAGCAATCCCCATTGCATTCCATCACCATCTCATCTGCAAGGCTTAAAATCTACGGACAAGATAAGACACGGTGAAAGAAATTATCGCTAAGATGTTCTTAGTGAGTACTTAACTGCTATGGAAGTGATGATCATTACACCGCATTTACTCCGGCTTTCTCTCTCTTTCTCTGAGCCGTAGTAAATACAATCAGCAAGTATATCCAACTCCTGCGTGGGCATTATACTAAATTATATTACATTCCATTGGCATTGGTTGGATAGAGGGAGGAATTCAAGTGAGCCATTATCAAAAGGGCTAGATAGTTACTTAAGCTGTTCTTGTATTAAAACCAAAGCTTGCCACTACAAACCTAACCAGAGCATCCTTGTTTCCGTTTCTGCACAATAGATACGGACTTAATTCCTTACACTACAAATAAAATACGAGGGCTAACAAAAAATATGGAAATGCACACATATCTATGTATTAAGATAGGTGCAGGCACTTTCCACTTAAAACCAATTCTTGTCAGTTTAGCCACATATTTACATAGAGCCACTCTTCGTAGCATTACTATATGTACATAATGCAAACAATAGTATTGTGAACTGGGAGAAAGTGCGAGTCAAGAAGGAGTTACTAGACATTTGTCGTAGCATGAAAACCCAATTGTCTTTACTTAAACTTGAGTAAATATACAAGATATTAGTACAGCTGTGAGGGAGCAACCAAATATAGAGCACAACAGATTGCCTAGTAAGGTATGCAGCTCTATAGGAGATAAAATGAGACAGTGAGATTCGTGCAGTAGTTAACTTATCGTTATAATAATACTCTCTCTATATACTACTATGTAGGTATGTTGTTAGCTTTAAGTGCTCCGTTCTGATGTGCAGCCGCCGAGTGAAGCACCGTCGAGAATAATACCTATTTGTATTCAGGCAGTTTGCAACTCATTAATGAAATTTGCCGTATGCTCTGGCAAGTCTTAATTATGCCCGTTACACAGTTACACCACCATCACCATATTTCCCCACTTACTTATCCTACACATTTTAACTTTCCTCACTTCATTTTCACTAGCCGCGGTCAAAGCACCCGACACCCGCCTTTCCCCAAGACAGCCTTTCCTAATGGGCTATATACACCACGATTACTACTACTTACCAGTTATACGTACTTACATTAAACTTTTAGCTACACGCATGCATACAGACTAACCACACCAAGTGCATACCTACTCGCCTCCCCATTTTACTCATCTTTTTCTTATAAATTCCATCTGAACATCCCACTTCACTCCATATTTCTATTAGCAATCCTTACAAAACCATTTTTACTCTGCTTCTTCTAATTCAAAATCTACTTTTACAAAAATTAAACGTTTCGGAGTGCATCCTCGTGCGTCATTTCAAGTCTAGGTTGAAAAATATTTCTGTTGGTGGTAATCATAGAGGTTTTCTTTTTTCCACAGGTTGGAATAGAATCCTTATGAACGACAGAATTAAAATAGAAGTAGAGTTTGACATTTTAATGTAGCCAATAATAAAAAATGATTTTTAGGAAAAAGGAAATAGATTTTTTATAGTTTATTATTCCTGGAATGTACAAATACGTACAAATCATGAATTACTGGTAGAAATATTGAAATGACGTGTCCGTAAATCGGTTTGGTAGTTGAGGGTAGGTAGACTGAAGGAAGCGGTGATTCGATGCAAAAAGTCCAGTTCCGAATGTAGGTAAGAAATTTAGAAGAAGGTAGAAGTACAAGGGTAAGAATGGGGAAAGTAGTCGATCCATGAGACAAGCAAGTCCACGGAACTGCATAAATTTCATGTCCAATGATCCGATGTTCCCGGTTTGTTGGGCAGTGGCGTGTTTGTGTAAGTGATGTTACGAGCATGGAAAGGGTCAGCTCAACTATCTGCACAACTCCATTCCCTTTTCTAACGGCACCATATGAACGTCCATCTACATTCTACGTACGTACATTACACTCTGATATCTTCATATGGACCTACCATAATATACTGGAAAATGATATTTGACAAAAACTTGAGCGCGACAGATACTATACATAAAAGCTCGTGCTCACATACTATTATGCCATGTAATTCTGCTAACTCAAGAATTAAGTGTCTCTTTACCTATCTTCTCTTTCCCCTATTGTTCCTCAGAGGCAGAAAAAACACTTGTCTTTTATCAATCTCCCTATCCGTTGATCATATACACTATCTCCACTATATACGAAAGCTATACTGTAGCAAACTACCATTATACTATTTATATACTAATATTTTACACTTAAATATATGTGTTGCAACTGTATACATTCAAAACTATATTATATATACTTATTATAAGTGTATATGGTACATAAGATACTATATAACATACTACAAATGCATGTTGCTCGTAAGTAGTTGCTGAACGTGATAATATGTCACTTCTGTTCATGCTAGTTCAAAGATACATTCAAAAGTATATCTTCAAAAGTATTGATGAAATGGTAAAACCATCCATGTGCGAATACCAAAGCCTGTAATATCTAGTCTATAATATACCTTTACATATGAAGCAATAAGTATTTCGTGGTAGTGTTATTTCAATATTTTGGAGAGTACCGTTCAGTCGTATTATTTCATTGACTTTTACTTTAAACGCAATTTATATAATTTGCATGCACTTTCTGTACTTGTAGTATTGCACCAGTTTAGACTATTCAGCATAGTGGTTTGAGTTATGCATTTCCACGTAACGTAAGTTGTTGATATATACATGTATACAAAGAAATGGTGTATTTGGTATATGTAGATATAACTACTTAGTAGAGTAGTGGAGGGATGACACGGGTTCCCGGCTCCTTTTCCCTTCCTGGTCCGTTTCTTGCACTTTTTGTGAATTCGAGACGAGTCGGAAGAATTGCGAAAGGGATGGAATGGTAGAGCATGAAATGGGACAGCATTTGTACGTTGCTGTAGTAGGTAATGTTCCTAGTAGTGATTGTAGTGGTTTGTGACTAAATTCAAGGAGAGAAAGACAGACGTGTAAGTGTACATAGAAGTAGCATGTCGGGATGTAGTTGTACTTATCTATATGATTCGACTGGGTGGAGGATGCGTCTGGATACTAGAATACGAATTTCGGTGTAAGTCTGTGAGTATAGATCTGTTATAGGGGTGATGAAATGGGACAGAAGAGAGTGTAGGATCGGCTATGATCGTTGTTCGGTGGACAAGGAAAGCCATTCGAGACTGCCTTATGATTACCTTCTTCCTCAATAACGAGTGATGAAATTGCTGTAGGAAGGAGAGGAGCACTTGCTCACATATTGGAGTTGTCACTGCATCCTTTTCTTTAGAACGGAACGCGACTTCTCAATCCTATCTCCAGTGAAAGAGGAAAGACAAAGTATACTTGGAGTAGTACATTATATAAATAAATAGTAATATTATAGAAGAGGATTTAGCACTAGTAACTCACATGTTACACATAGATAGGAGGTTACCTAAGGATGTCCAGAGATTATAACAGTGCGATGACTGGTACGCAAGAGACTTGATAGGTACTAACTGGTACATATATTAGGGTATTCTGAACAATGTTGTCGCCTTGATAATGACATATACGGAGGGAGTGTGTACCTTAGTGTAGGGCTAGGAGGAAAGGGAACCGAAATATCAAACGGATTCCATTCCGCTATAAATTCCTGAGTAATGTAATGTAGCTCCGCTCACTATCTGTCTATAGAATGTAAAGACATTGAATTGCATTGCATTAGTTGAGTTTGCTACATTACGTTGCATCATATAAATATTCCATGTCTCTGTTTTGGTGAAAGTTGAAGTCGCTTACCATAACTTACGTATAAGAACGTGGAGGTCTGTAAGTACTTAGACAAGGATGAGGGATAGGAGAGTAAACGCAAAGTAACCACACAGCACTCAAACACATAATACTACATAACATTCAATTTATGTAGAGGGAACAGGGACTCTCTGTATTACTGCGCTAATCAATTCTTAATGGAAGCTCAGGGACCTTATGAAATCCTTTAGAAATATCATGAGACTCTCACTCAACCCGAGTCATACTGTAATAATTCTACTTATCAGCCTATTGCTGTTTTCCACACGATCCTACAAAAAACAGTTTAAGATTTAGTGACAACTCACGAAAGGAAGCCCAAGAAAGTCTATACTATTTATTAGAGGATAAATACTATAATACACAGATACTTACACTTAAGTAGAATATAGACGTACAGATATAGAGCTTAGCTTTAGTAACATCATTCACAGAAGGAACAGTATGGGTTGGAGAAGGCATAGAATATGTTTTATGTACAGGCGAGAGAATGGTGTAGGTGTACCTATGGCTGTAATGTATATGTCTCTACATATGAGAAAGCATTCTACGGAAAGCAATAGCTCTGCTTGGTTGAGTTTCAGTGGGACAAACTGGAAACAAGTAATGTCTTACAAACTAAGTAGTACAGACATACTCACTCAGGAACAAGTCCGAGTGAAAGCACCAGAACAGAGCACACAACATAACTAACGGAGAGATAGGCACACAACATTCATACAGATATCTATTTATGTCCATAGCCTAGAACATAGTCCCTGTACTGCCACGACTACTTACTACTACTACATTCATTATATATATATTGTCGGAGGAGCAATCGGTTGATGTACATATCTGAACCTCACTTCAGATCCGAGAGCGTGGTGGATAAAAGGAGAAAGCATTCAAGTCTTCTCAGTTGGAAAAGCTCAGGTTTTATTTGAAGGGTGAAAAAGCTGTATAAATCATGATATTTGATTCTGTTTTCTCTTTCTGTTACACACATAGACACTGTAATAAATATACTAAGGCTTACATACACTTTATTTATGCAATGTGATACTTGGGCCTTTATGCTCTTTCCCGTGTTTGACACGTTGTACTTTCTACTGTACTTCACCCTGTTCTTTATTTTACTTAGCTCAACATACTACTTAGTATCTCTGTTACATCTCTTTTTCCTATACATAATATTGGTTATATTCATCCTGACAAGAAAGGTTACTCTAAACACATAGCTCAATGAACACACTCAACATCATATCTACAAACATCTCAACAGATAGTCTAAAAGTATTATTGTGACCTTCCGGAGGATCTTTGACACTTTTGTAAATTGGAACAATGTGCACAAACATTCTCGAAGGCCGTTGGACAAAGTCACTTCATATTCAATTTACAATTGCTGCTTCCTCAAGCATTTATTTGTTACTCTTGTACTATTTCCGCCTGTATATGTTTCACCTTACTCACATATTATAATTCAACTCCATTTACAATCCTGTTACAAATTGCTATTTATTTCTTGAATTCAATGCTATACTATATTACTGAACTATAATGACGTGGCTTATATTTTGAGCATGTTTACTCTCCATAGCCACAATTTTGAACGCAATTATTATTTTGTTACAATTTTTCTACTTCTGTGAATATAAAGCTGAAGTCTGCCAATTAATATCTGAACATTATAATTGTAATCATATATCTGTATTATGGATAAAAATAATTATCAACGTTGAAATTATACAAAGTTGCATTGTTTAAAAGTGACATTGTCCTCCGTTAGCATTATAGCACTATTCATTAAAGTAAAATGTAAGGTGACTTTATAGTTGCATTTCATTTATTTAATCACAGAAATATTAAATTGATCTTAAGAAATGAAGTAGTGTTTGTTTTCTTCAAACAGAGGAGCTTTGCTTGTGAAAGTAAAACGTCCAAACAAATGCCTTGCACAAAGGATGTTTCTCAGTTTGCACCAAGAACAAGATTATCAGTGTTAGGCGTTGTGACGGTAGGTGCTGTACTCAAGTCGTAAACTGCACCTCATCATCACTTTCTCTCCGCTTTCTACAAAGTCTAATGTTTCCATTAAGGATTTTGTGAGCTCGTAGAGCCAATAATAATTACAGACAAATCCCATCTGTATACATAGTTAAGCGACAAGCGCTCTTTTGTTTCCCCTTCCTCTACGCATACATTCTGAACTAACTTCAGAGGTGGGCATCGAACCCACTAAACTAACAGCTTACAATTGAAGAAAAGGCAGAGGAAGTTAAATATTTAATTTAATTTTTTGAACTGGTATCATTTTAATGGTTCAACAATTTCTAAATACTTAAAATTTATGCAATCAATTAAAGTAAATGAAATTTTAAAAATTGTTGCAGCTTTATAAAGATAAACAGCGAACTGTAATGAATATGGTATCCAAAAGGAAAAGAGTGGTCCACCATAAAACGGTGTCAAACGTGTTCGGAAAAATGAAACAGAGTATTAGAAGGAGAACTGGGGACGGATAGGGTCAAAAATAACGGCAGCGTCGTTTATGAACAGGCCATTATAAAGGCAGAACTATAGTCGTTTGTGAAGAAGTCTTAATGAAGACATTACATAGGTTCCTACATACATTCAAAGTACTTACTTACCTATGCAAATACAATATTAGCTTACTAATGTTGGAGTCACTTTATCCCGCTTTCTAAACTCTGGTCATAAAGTTTGAAAATGCAGTTTCTATCTGTTCTGAGCTGAAGAGTAATCTGTGCTTATTTTATGGAAGGGAACGAGAAGATTATTATGTGGGAAGCTCACTTTCACCTGACAATTTAGATCTCCATCTGAAATAATGTTGCCTTTAGATAGCATGACTTGTACAACTCTAACTCGTGTCCTAGAAAGTATAATTAGCACTAGACAATGGTGGTTCCATTTTTAGGTGTGTAAAGAAAAGAATAAAAACAGAACCTATTAAATGACGGGGAGTTGTAATTCAGAATGTAATAATCGTATTTTAGCAAATACAATCGTATCAGTTGAAATACATAGATTTCAGTAAAATAAAATTGAGAAAAGTGGTTTGGTCTGTTATTTAAAGAACCAACTTCCAGTTTTATTGTAACTGAACATTTTAAATGTACTTTGAGTATTATGGGAGTGACCAAGATTTAGAGTAGGAATAAGTAGATACAAATAATCGTACCTAAGTAATCTTTAGTATTTATGTATGGTCTATAATGTGTGAGTATAATAACAATAATTCTCAGAATTTCCAAGTTTTGATTGAGATTCCTTAGAAAGAGTGAATGCGTAGGAATAAGAGATATATCAGAAATATAAACAGAAGGAATGGAGGAAGAAAGACGTAAAGAGTAAGTAGTCGTTGGTAATGTGGAATGCAGTTAGATAATAAATATGTAGGTATGGTAGGTGGATATTATTGGGGAAATGTGGAGTAGTACCTATGTGTAATAATATTAGTAGTAGTAGGGGTAGGTAGGACTGTGGCGGGCCGGTAGGATAACATAACGTAAGTGGTTGTAATATATGGTAGGTGGATGTTGAATAGTAGAGATGAGTATGGATGAGCAATCTATTTGAGATTTGGGATTTATAGGTGATATTTAAAGGGAAGTCAAAAGAGAGGGGCAGGTCCCGATGGTTTCTCATGCCGTTGGTGGTTGTAAATTTTCTTTGGTAAAGGAAGACGGAGACTGGGTTCAAGGGACATAGCGGATACGGGGTCTTTCCTTCTACTTATATGACAAACGATAGTGCTCGTATGTCTTGTGAAATGGGAATCCACATCTCTGGGAAAGGTCGGTTTGTTTCAACCCATATCAGAGGATAGAACTTGTCATCAATTCACTTCCAACACCACCAAAAAACCACTCTTGTCAACATATAAAACCAGGCGACTCCGTAGGCATCGCCAGCCAGATAACGCCAGCAATTGACGACTTGCTCCCATAATACTCCTTACTCGGCAGTTATTCCTACCAGCCCTGCCTGCTGCCTGCTAACGGCCGACGTACCCATCCACTACTACTACTTACTCCTTGTCCTATATAATACCAGAAAGAAACTCCGTTTTCCTCCACGGACTTTCTCCGTACTTCTCTCTCTCTCCCTCCAACTCCACCACCACTACTCTACATACGCGCACTTCTTCTACCACGTAACCCACCAACTCCCGATCCCTCTCCTAAAATCAACATGGACCATCACATGACATTACTTACACAACAGACAAATAAGCACTATGCACTTATGCACAAATGCAACGTGATGACTGACTGCTCCTCTTTTCATCTCTTTGAGAACTACTTTCTTCTATTACATTTATCCCACCCCACCCTATCCTCTTTTCTCCCTCATCCCACTTTCTCCACCGTTCCTTATTTACTTCAGCACTCTTCTCTCTCTCTCTCTACACTAACAATTTCAAGTTAGTAATGTTTTAACTCAACCCATTTAGCTTTAAAAATAACTCATTTCTATCGCCATACCTACTACTCATCCTTACTCTACTTAAATAGATAACAACTCAAAATTTACACCTGCTAACTATGGACAATAAAAATTCTAGTTTATAATGCTTCAGGTTTCTTAAAATTGACCTACTAATTGTGTGTAGGTATTTAGACACTTTTTTTCCTCGCTATTACGTAAGGAGTATTTTTTTAAATTCTATTCTACTGTTTTAAGATGATATCTGCTAAAAACGGAAGGCAATTCCTATGCACACATGAAATAGAGTAGAACTACATAAACATGGAAATAGTAGATAGTATAGCTAGGAGACACTTGTACAGTGATTTAGGATGCTTAGTAATGAGTAAAATGGGTTGATGATATAAATTGGGGAGAATGGTTAGAGGGTTGTGGATGGAGTGTGTTAATGGAGGAAGCGTAGGATGTTGTCCCAAATTCAAGTCGGTTAGGTTAGGTGCAACGGAGCAAAGAGTTGAGTTGACTTGCATGACTTTGTGATTGTGACCAAGAAGAGTCAGCCAAGCGACAAACTGAAACAATCTTTCCCACAGACTTGACTTGGTTGACTCGATTGTAGCCTGTGCGTCGAGTTGCTGCTATTTCTGTCTGTGTTTGCACTCTTGTTGTGTATCTTTATCTTGTTTCGTTCCGTGGGTGGTGTGTCATGCATTATACGTACTGAGGTAGCTACATCAAGAGAAAGCAAACAATTGTCTTGTTGTCATGTTTCGTTCATCCCCACTCACTCACTTATGTTAGTAACTTTCTTTCACACTTCAATGCCATGCTGGCCGGCCGTTCCGTTCATCTCACTCACTCAACTACTCTTTATAGTAAGCCTCTTCTCACCACTTCTTTTATTTATATGCTCTAAGACCTGCACCAGTGCACTGTCTTCTTCCTGTCTCTCACACACTAGGACACATGCATACTACAGAAATGAGTTGTACCTATCAATACAGAATTCCTTTTTGAATACAAATTACAAATACAGTAGGAATCATCTATTAGTATTTCATATTGGAGGATAATACGGTTGATAAAACTATACCGAATTATAATTTATAATTGTAAGTACTAGATTCACAATAATGGTCGTCCAAGAAATGCTTTTAAGCTACTATTAAGTAGGATGTAGGGATTTGATATAGAAATAGACACAAAGGGGGAAACTAGAGCAAAACCAAGACAGAAAATCAATTGGCCCATACATAAATACAAACAAAACAACTTTCGTTGTAATAGAAACAGTTCTTGTGGTAGTATTTATGACTGTGCATATGTGTGTGGCTGGGTAGGAGATGGTCGAACATGGTGTAAATGTAGATAAAGAAGATGATAGTAGTTAGGTATAATGGGGATTAGTGCTGAGAGTCCATGTGAATGTGTAGTTTAGTTAATGTAAGTCTGTAAAAGTGAAGAGAATGAAAATGAGAAAAAGCGGAGGAAAAGGAAGGAGGAAAATAGAGCAGAGCTTTCAGTTTGGTTGGGTGGAACTTGGACTAGGCTGACCCAAAGCGAAATAAAAAGAAAGCAAACCGGACTCGGTTCGACTCTGTCAGCTTTCTTTACTTCTTTCATTCTTTCCCCGACTTTTTGTTCAGTTCATTCATTCACATGAGCTGTCAACACTCTACCTCCTTGACACATTTCATATCACTTCATATCCACTCCGGCTCATCCCTTCCTCTGATTTCCACCTTGTCATACCCCCACCGCTATTTACACTCCTCTCCTTTTTACTACCACCACCTAATAGATAAAGTAGTGTGTGAGGACTACAAATATCAGCCAAATTCATTTTTATTTAATGTGGCATTGCATAAAGGGTACCTACGAAATACAGGATTTATGGTTCACTATTTAGGCAAATGAATTCTTCCGTAGTGTAAAGGTAAATCCTAGATTAGCATTGTGTATAAATTAATGATTTGGCGCGTGTATATATTAAATGCATTAAAAACTCTATTCATATTATCATAAAAAGAGTAAGTAATGGTTTAATATATGCACAGCTGTGTGTATATATTATATTATAATGTATGTATTACCTGTGAATGCATCTCTAGCTATTTAATATTGATTGAATGAATTTTAATTGAATGGGTTGAGATTGAAATTAGGCATGAGATTTTTTCCTTCTGTTCTTTGTCTTCTATCTCTGTACAAGTTGTTTGGATGGATCACTTGCGAACCATGACTAATGAATATTGGTTTCTTTGGACAGGGTATGCTCACAATCCGTACAACGGTGTAATATGCAATGACACAATATTGGCCACGGGAGTTTTTTCCTCCAAAGAGCTCTGGCGACTCTCCAAAGGTGACTACCTCCTCCCTATGTATATTACTAGTACTTGTATCGTATCTGTAGTTAGCTTATTGTTAGCTCTACTCTTTATTTCTTTCGTTTCATACTTTGTGTCTATATTTTATTTTCTTCTTCACACAATGCTTAGACCAAGAATATAACTAAATTTGCATAATACTCACACATTGCATTACTATCTGTTTACCCCCTGCATTTACATCATTTAAATTAGTTTTATAAATAGCATTGTAAACACCCCTCTCAAATTTATATACTTAACTGTTACTACAATAATCATAATACTCAATATAATAGAAAGACAACAGATATAAACATTATTAAACACAAGCAGTGCAAATTAACACAAACATAAATTACAAGTAAACCAAGAGCACTCCCCAGTTAAAAGTGCATATAAGCTTATAAACCTTGACATTATTTAATAGGCACACTAATATATGATTCCCTAGCCATGCATTCAACTTCTCCCTATACAACAGAGTAGTTGACTTTCGTGATTAATGCAAAGAAAAGTAAGAGAAACGGAAACCAAAAGAACAATTCAATTATTTCCTGCTATGAAGAGGAATTATAAAAAATGGACATTTAGCCGTTGCATAAACTGAGTTATACTATGATGGGGATGAAGCAATTATTTTCAATAAATGGTAGGATGTAAGTAAGGATGGAAGTGATTTCGTACTTACTGATATTAAAATGGAAAAATGCATTTTTTTGTAAAATAAATGTTTTTGTGGTGGCATAGTTACTCACTCTGTTATATTTGTAGTTTGTTGACTAACAGCTTATATGGGAGTTTTATTTAATGCCATCTAATAGTATCATATATAAATGCGTCTTGTAATTTAATTTCACAGTATGAATATGTAAACGTCTTTATATACTAGAGTTTGAATATGAATGGAGGAGTGAACGGCGTTAGTACAGAGAAAGAACGCATCATATTAGCACTATCTATTTATTCATATTACATTGTATTATTAGACTTTACCTCTATTAGAATGTCATGTTGCATATACTGGGGAAATGCGCCGTTTGAAAATACTTTTAAGCATGTAATGCAATGTAGTGTGTTAATGTTCTGTTGTCCTCTGTTAGGATACGTCTATCTGTACATTCAGAGACAAAATAAAGAGAGGGACACCCACGAACGTTCGTTCCGTCAATGTGAACTAGTATTAGTGTATAGTAGTAGTACATACGTTGCTACACTAAAATGAAGACAGTTAGATGAGATAGAGAAAGTAAATACAAGACAGATATAGTAGCTGCGTTGTTTCACCCACACGTATGTGTTTAATAGAGATAGCACGGAGTTGACTAGGAAAATAGGAAATGGTAGAGAGTAGTCGGGAGTTCAGATCAGACAACGGAGTACACAGTGTGTGGAGTGAAGAGAGAACAGTGTGGCGTGTAGTAATTTCATGATATCATCAGAAGCTTTTATGGTCTGTTGTATATGCATCGGGAAGCTAAATGTTGTGTGTAGGAATTGATGACAAATGGTGTCTCCTTTACTAGCCATTTAACTAAGCAGTTTGGGAGCACAGCTTTGTCACTGCGGTTTTCCACCACTCCAGGGGAGGTATTTGACGAGTTGCTCGGGTCATAACTCTGACCCTTTTCATCAGGACGACACAAAATATGTACACAGCATAGCTATGCTATAAACCTACCGTTTTCCCTCCACTGCAAACCGACTTCATTCCTATTTTTCCATCCTCATGATTAAAAACTAAACTTTCTACTCAACCAGAGATTGATTTTCCCAAACAGCCACATTTCAAATTACTTGCTTACTGAATATTTTCTAAGCAACTATGATAAGTGGAAACCAACTTCAATAATATCAGATCATTTAATATGTTATGTAAGTACATAAGAGTTAACAACCTTATCTTAGTTTATGGATATTTAGAAAACCATTACGATTAGTACGCACCGCAGGAATATTAAATCAAGACACACGATGACATAATATTAGAGTTAACTCTAGTATGTAAGTTTACATGCTTCAGTCTCCAATTTATTAGTATTACTATATAATATCGCATGTTTGCGAAATGTTTACTATCCTAAAATGTACTAGTGAAAGCAAATATTATAGACAGATACTTTCTCTTCGTTTGCTTTATTGGTGATTACCATTGTGCGCATATTACTAGACCTAAGTACAGTAAGGATAATCAAGAGAGGCATGGTTTAGAGTAAGTGTCCACTTGTGTATTATAGCATAGCCACCTATGTTATACTTACTGAATTTATTAAATCCTTCATGTATGCAAATAAAGTACGATTTTATTCGTATCAAGGGTTTTATTTTGCCTTTAAAAGTGGTTTTACTAGCAAAAGCAATATATTTTCATTAGCACTAAAAATGTTAAGTATTCGGAACCTCTAAGCCATACGCACATGTGATTTTTTTAATTTTTTTTCTTCAAAAATGTCAAAGTAGTTAGAAATTAAAAAGATTGTCAATAACGTTGCGTAATTTGGATCTGAGAAGGGTAATTTAGTCATTTTCAACAGCGTTATGTAACAGATAAGTAGTCTTGAGTATTCTTGAGCAGTCTTGAGTAGTAGTAAAATGAAACTTCCCTATGTGTAATTAATAACTGGATGTTGGCAGGCACTATTTGTTGTAGTAGGTATTTTAGCCAAAGAATTATGAATTTGGAAAGAGGAAGTTGGATAATGTATGTATGTAGTAGATTGTAATTATATGGGATAATGACGAACTGCTCATGTGTGGTTTGTGGTACATTAAAATGGTAAGTAGGTAGAATTAATAGTGTCTTAGCAGGTCAGATTGAATTCAGTGACTCTTGTAATAAAAGTCTGTGAGGCAGAATGTTCCCAGGGAGTAGATGGGAAAGTTCACTTGTGTATGCATAGATTTCTCATATATTTATCTGCGAATGGTATTTACATGCAAGTAGATGTACTGAAAGTAGGCAATTCAATTCGGTTGGTGTGTATGGAGAAAGCAGAGATAAAGTCTTTTCACTTGACTTTCTCTTTGAAGCTCTGCATATATGATTAGGCATTATGATTATGAATGGAAGCATGAAAAGTAGTGCGGAGCTGAGTATTAAATAAACCGCAGGCAAACCACAACTACTACTACGACTGCCACGCCAGAATAGAATAGGGCGGCTTTAATATAAGTACATAATTTCTCTTTACAAAACTAACATAACCTAAGAGAGCAAATGTACGGAAAGCTAGCGGATAATAGTAATAAAATGCAAGTCCGGCTCCATGGACGATTCGGTTGGTTGGCAGTGTGGTGGGAGTAGTTAGCCATCCTTGGAATGACTTTAACTCAACAAGATACTCTCAGACTCTCCAAAAGGACCGAAATCTAAGCTCACATAGACAATTTAGAACGGAGTAAGTAACTGTGAAGGACCATTGCATTGGATCACAGAGTTTTTAACAATACACTCACTCACTACCCACTCTCATCCACTGTACACCATTCTACTTTTCTATCTCTACTTACACGTATACTCTCTCAATCGTCTCAGCCGCTCACTCAGATATGTACACATGTAAAGAAATCCCAATGCGCCTTCTCCTAAGTATTTCCACCACTACATTATCCTCTCTCTCTCTCATCCCATCGTTTACTCAGATTTTGTTGCTTCAATTTAGTCTACTATACACTAAAGAACTCCAAAATTCTATGTCTGACAAAAAAGGACTCAATTGCTTACTACCAAAAGAATTTCTCCGTGTATTTAAGTATGAGTAGCTCCAATTCTTACCATAGCCTATGTTTAGCACAAAACCTTATCAAATTATCAAATACTTATCTGCAAGTAAGATTACAAATATATGTATACTTTAAATACAGAAGTAAGAAAATTGGAAGTGATAGATAGGATTAATTAGCAGGAAGTATCATTTCGTATTTTTATGCAAAACGCTTAGTTGAGAAATTTTTGTTTAATCTTGACAAATTCTTTATCTTATTATTTGAAGGTACATGCCGTACAATATGCATTTTTATGTAACTATGCATTAATTTAGACTAAAATAATAGCAATTGTCATATGTGTCAGGAATGATCAGTATGTCATGTTTCATTAGATCAGTGAATGTCTATGTCAACGTAACGACATAGACTAGACAGTGGAGCAATTATTAGTTAGTTGCAATGTAAGATGCATCATTTATATAAATAGTAAATAAGGATACAGTTGTGTGTGTAGTAGTAGTAAGTATTAGTACGTATGTGTGTGTGGATGAGGAAACCATTGAAACTCAAATGCTGTGTGTACTAATATGGAGTATGATGATGATGGTAGGATTACATTGGTCTACTAGTGATAGATACACATGTAATTTCTGTTCTGTTTAGTTTCCTCGTGTGTAATTCTGTTCTGCTTTCACTACACATTTCGATGTGTCTTGTCTCTTCTTATCTGTGTCCTTTAACTTTAGTTTAGTTGTTGGTTGGGTTTGCTAGCTTTCCAAGAGACAGCAGAAAACTGGATGTAGACAGAGAATTTCATAAGCTGTGGTGATTTGTAGCTCGTGGCTTCATCGTCTACGGTGCACTAGTCACTAGTAGGGGTTGTCTGTAATGTGGCTGACTGTATACTACTTCCAGTTGATAGAAATTTATAATATACAGAGTGGTAGTAGAAGTACGTGGGTCTTGTGTGTGGTGCACCAGTACACAGATACATACATACATTCTTTTATGGCTCTCCTATGGAAATCCAATGTTCAGGCAAGCGAGGTTTTCGCCGGCGTCTTTGTCTTTCTGTCGAGTCTTGTCTATGGCCCCCGAATACACACCAAACACACGCTGCCTATAGACATTCCTTGCACCACGCCACTAACAGTTACACTCTTCCTATGTACTTAATATTTAAGTTAAACCAAAAAAGGTTCTCCGTGGATACTTTTCCCTTTGAATTTAATGCGAGATGGCTTTTATTCTATCTCAGCTAAGAACACGAGGCAGAGTGCAAAACTGATCTTGACTTTTGTAGGTTTTTGACTTATTTCCCCTCTCTGTTGACTTCTCTGATGACGACTCTAGTCTTCCAAATGTATTCTGTACTACTGTATCTCCACTCTGTGGTTCACATTTGTCGCCAACATCCCCTCCGCTTTCACTCATTTTTCCATGGCCTAAATCTTAAGTGGTATTTGTATAACAACCGTCAAACTTCAATAATTTTCATTGTAAACACTTTAAAAATGAAACAAATCATTTGAATGCTAAAACTACTTCAATTTTTATATCCAAAAGAAAAACTTCCATTTATAGCCAATCTGACATCCACAATTTTTAAATAGTGTATTAAAACTTAAAGTTTAAAAGATGTTTATGCATAAAATGCGTAGAAGGTCATTTTATTAATGTATACCTTTGGCAATATCATAAATAAATCAATGATGGATAATCTACATTAAAATGGAAAAGCAATGTAGAGGATGGAGTAAAAATTGCATGTAACCTAGAGGAAAGACTGAGTGTGACATTGCAACAAGGTTTTATTAATAGTTAATGATGTGCATATGGGGAAGCGTGTGTGTTCATGAAAACTAGTTTGTATGTTATGGATGTAGGGGCGAAGAAAGGACTGGCTCAGAATATTATCCGTATTATTCCCATAAGTACTAGTAGCTGGTGGTTTGGTTTTGGGTGAGAATAGTGTGGGTCGTGGTATTGGTCTCGGCTCTGCGTTGTTGGCTTTGAGTATATAGAGCATTGATGGAGGTCGGCAGAGGTGTAGAGATAATATGCAGGAAGAGTCTCTAATACTACGGGTGAAAGTTTGCCAGAAGTTGTGTAAGGTTAGGTAGCGGGTATATAGTTATCAGTCTATCTGCTAATAATAATAATAATAATATGTATTTGTATAGACGTAGTAGTAGTGGGGAGACGGAGAGTGTTCACTTGAGAGATATGAGTTTCCGCTCTAGCCTCAACTGACAATGAGTGAGTGAGAGAAAGAGACATATGTAGGGACGAAAGATATGTCGACGAAGAGACACTCTGAAAGCGACGTGGAATGTGCCGTCTTCTGATGGCTGGCTTACTTCTGTTGTCTTCCTTCTTGACTTTCTCACAGACAAACTCTGCTCAACTGGAGGTAAAAGTGTCGAATTGACTTGTCTTGACACGACTTTTGACTCGACTTTATTTTCAACACTTTTTCTTTCTCCGACTCGTCCTGTTTCTATGTGTGTAACTTGACAGGGAAAGTGGTCGGGAAGGAAGGAAGGAAGGGAAATACATTGCTAACTTTCTAACTATCCATCTGTGTGTGCACAACGGATTATCATATGTAGGCCTTCCAACAACTTTTAACTACTCCCATTTTTATATTACTCTTTTTCTATATTGCTACTTACTACTAAGTACTGCATAAATAAGAACCTATTGCAAAATTGGCTTTCTTTTTTAATAAGTTAGATAATATTAGTTATATTTTTGATTTCTTTGGCATTTATTACCTTGTTAATGTAAACAGAATGGTATTAGACTAATCAAACACTTATCAGGACAATTTTAATATTATACAGCATTTTCCAGAAATGCTTTTACTTTGTTGTTATAAGGAAAATTTAGAATTTTTGTTTACTGTACGAATAAGAAGATTCATATTTGGTAGTAGATTGGAAATAAATAGGCATCAGTTATTTAGTTTTATGTTTTAATAGCTAATCTTATGAATTTGTGGATATTTTAAGTAGGGTGGGAATTTGTGTGCTCACACGTGCTGTTGAAGTGTGTGAATGGAGTTGGGAGAGTGTGGGATATGTGGTTTAGAAGACTCAAAGGAGTCACTTTGGGCATATGAATGGTGATAATAATATTATCCTAGGGTAAGTTGACGGTTGATTGAGAGTGTGGAATAGAATACATAGAGATAGAGTTGAGTTGGAGTGGATTTTGTCAATAGTAGTGATCTGGTTCGTAGAGTCTTCTGCTGTTTCCTTCCTTTATAAATGGAGGGTATGAAGGGCATATGTATGCATTCACTAGGACGGCCCAATACATACAAATACCGCACAGATAAAGTCTCTTTAGATAAAAAGAAAGAGCAAAAAGAGAAAACATCCTAAAATGGTTGTGAGTAGACAAGTGAACAACGTGCTCACCTCGTAATTCTCCCTCTTTACGTACATTTGCTACCATTCGTATTCCGTGTGACACAAGATGCAATTTAGTGTCTCATCTATAAAGTTCCACTTTCCTTTGCTTCGGTTGGATTTGCATTGGACTGTCATGTCATGCATGGAATAGCATAGTGTATCCTAAGAAAAGAATCCAAACTCTTCACCGTACATTTCTCAATGCGAACCTTAAAAATATTATCAAAACTTATCTTTAAATAATATCGTATTCTTTAACCTTTTCATCAAATTAAAACAATATGCGCCAACATTAAGTATAGACTTCCTTTTCAGATAAAATTAAATAATGTCCAAACTCTACCCTTATACAATAAAATCTTCTTTTGAAATGAAAATTTATTTAGGCGTCCGGGTTGAACAGAAAACATACGGTATATTGGTTCTTGAATCTCGATGAATCTCTATCTGTAAATATATTCATCTCCCGATGCATTGGTCTTTTATGTCTACAAATGCACATTGGTGGTTGTATGTATTTAGATAGGAGTTATAGTTCCTTTACTATCTGTTTTTCAAGTGGCAACCTATCAGAATTGCTGCTTATCTGAAAAATCATTGATGTATAAATGTGTAAGCCTTTGCAATATTCATTGGTATATATAGTTCTAGGTATTGTCATATACAAATATATATTATACTCATGACTCACTCCATTTTAGTAGACGATGCACATTTGTTTCTTTAATTTAATGTCTAGCCCGGTCACTTGACCAGTTATTTGTAAATTATCACAGAAATTCTAGCTAGGTCACTGTGAGTGGGTTCTAAGTAAACCCAAAATAAAAAATTTAGGACATAAAGAGGGTGTAAAAGGAAGATAGGGCAAATTCACCCTGGACCCGATGTGAAATATTCCCTTGGCTTGTAAACGTATAATATTGGGTTATAAAGTTTATGCAAAAAAGGTATTGAATGAGAAGGCAATATTAGATTGCCCCTGTTGGCTGTGTCTCCGATAGAGTTAGGATGCAATATATATGTACCTGTCTAGTACCTACGTGTATAATGTATAAATGTGGTGGTTGAGTCGTGTGCTAAGTCCTGGTGCGATTTTGGTGGAAAGGGAGACAGTTATTCCCTCCTTGTGTAATGTCATAATGTCTTTCCTTGTCTATTTTTCCAATGCGACATTGGAAATACAATGGGCTCCTCCAGTCTTGGGTCGGCTATCATTTTTATGCGTAATATGAGGAGAATGCAATACAAAGGAGTAAAAGTACACGGGAATCACAAATAAAGCAAACGTAACTTATATGCAAGGGGAAAAATATGGTTCTTTATAGCCAACATAACAGACACATAAATGCATCATAGTAATATTGTAATGTGACAGAAATTTCATTCTTGCCATTGCTTCTCTCTTGTTGCCTTATGATGATGGTACAGCTTAGATTACATACTTTCGAATCTTGTTGTATTTGTATCTGTTGAAGATATTATTACCCTTAGGAGGATCGAATCGCCCTTGTTCACTCACACAAATATTACCCTGGCATCATACACAGAAAATCCCCATTTTTCATTTACAATTATTATTGCACTTTTATCGTATTATTGTTGCAAAATGCGAAAACTTAAGTCTCTTTTTTGAACTAGTGACTATAACTATTACTAGAACTACTGCATCATTCTGTTTACTAACATCATAACAATTCAATAAAAGAAATGTCATCGTCCATGGATACACTTCAATACTTTTACAACATTCATAAATATCTAGTAGCATATGCGTGTCCTCTTATACATACTACTACACACACTCTCCAACTCCTATCGGTTCAAAAGAGTTAATTTCCTATACTTTCAATTTTTTTATTTTCGTGCATTTTGGTGTCTGTAGTATCAATGTGAAACAGTACAGTTAAAAATTGATTTTTTGTAGCCATCTTATATCGTTTAATTTCGTTTATTTGGTTTAAACACAGCGTCCATTGTCCAAGGACCGAACGGACTCCAGCCAACAATTAAAATAGAGAACACAGGGAGCTATTACTGCAACAGCTACACTCCTCCAGGTCCTGACCATACTGTGCTCATGGGGTCAGGTACCTATAGTAAGTGACTCACAAATATTTTTGGTTCCTTCTTTTCTGTTACCAGCTTTGTTCAAGTAGATGCCTAGTCCCCATCCACCTAACCAACATGTAGTGTAAGAAATGAACATTTCATTAGGGAATTGTTGCTATGTATTGTTTAGGTCCATTGGCGTTGCCTCGAAGTTTACCTAGTCCAACGACCGAGCATAGAAGTAAGAGGCGAAGACTGAGTTCTGAAGAAGACCCATTGGACGTCGGTGGAGGGAGAGATAAGAATAACGAAGTGACATACTATGGACAGAGTCCTGCATCTTTATCCAGTCAAACTAGTTGGCACTCGGAAGTAGATCACGGTTCGTACATTTTATTCATCTTTGTGACGTGACAGTATTTTGCTCTATATTTGCCTAGGTGTGCTGGAAATGCTTTTTGGCTTCTACTACTATCTGCATCTCTATTTTCTAGATATTATTACTTACTTCGACTAATTATTCCCTTAGTTTTACCATTAGCAGTGAGAGCTAACACAAATATATATTCTAGACACTAAGAGAATTTTATTGGAAATAGTACTTCATAATAGATGGTTGAGAGGAGCAGCTGTGCATTATTATATTAAGTAGGTTAGGTAAGGAGAGCAGGATACAAAAATAGAATATCTTAAATGTTAATAGTCTGTAGCATTAAGAGTTAGTGGCAGGATTCGCACAGGAAGAAGAGTAACTTGTGTTTTCTACTGTTTGATATTTGGAGTACGATACATTTAACAGTAGGCATAGAGGAGGACATTGTTTTTGATGTCGTGTCATGTCCTTCTCATCCAGTTTGTGGCTATCTGGAGTAAATATGACTTGTAGCACTAAATGTACATCGTATCCCTCTCAGTTGCGTTTATTGTCTTGTCGACTGTAAAGAAATGTCCGTCGTGTTCAGTTGTGTGTGCCTTTTCGGTGGAGTGGCTGGCTGGTGTGGGTGGCGGTGACGGCCGCTCTTCTTGCATGGGGAAGCCAAGACGGAATTCTCAGATTCATTGTGTTAGTGTTGGATCATTTAGCATTGAGCTGGGAGACTCGGTCGGTGCAGTGCGGAAGGGAATGGCTTTGGACAAATGCTCCGCGATGGTGGCGGACTTGCCAATGGGACGTTAATCCAATATTTTATAGATGTTGATGGTTATGGCATCAAGCTACGTAACTTAACTATCTATGCCCACCCAAACCAACTCCTGTACAATCCTTTACACTTGGCTTTCTCCCTTTTCCCCGCACCAACACCACATTTTAATATCCACTACCTTCTACGCTTCTCCACTCAATCCACCCCAAGGAATTTAATTATTTCATAAAATGCAAAGGGTGGGTCCTGTGGTTTCTAATTTTCGAATCAGGCCAACCTGAATACCATTTTCATAGTAATTAATAATAATAATAATTGTATCCTTCGGCTGATGTCATTATTAGACAATAATGTATCAATTTTTTAAAGAAAAGCACTTTATATTTGTTAGTTTAGAAATAAAACATTGTTAAAACGGAAGGGTTTCATTTAATAGATGTTGGGAATATGAGAATTGGACTATATCGCTATATAATTCTTAATTCCAGTAAAGATATCTTTAAAAACGATGTCATTATAATGCAGTAAGTACTTGGAATTACTAATTAGCAAGCTTTTCTTAACCCATGATTAAAATTGTTCATAGTTACTCTAGATGGATTTTGTAAGCGAGGCACAGTATTTTAAAAGAGCGAGTATCTATTTATCTAAATGTTTATACGTAGATATACTATATCTATTTGCAATTGGCTATGGTTTTGGGCATAGATAAGTATTGGTAGTAAGTGGTGTTGGGTATCTTTTGGGTGAGCGCATAGTGTCACAGTCACGCAGAAGTGTAAGAGAAATTGACAAATGAATAATTGAGATTTTGGGTGACACGGGGCACGATGATAGGACACCATCACAGTCATAGCCACAGTCGTCATTCGTCGACCCACAATCATAGTCATGGAAGCCACGGCAGCAGTACAGGAAGTGGGAGCAATGGCGGGAATTCCGGCGGGTCGAATAATGCCAGTGGGAGTAATAGCGGGACGAGCGGCGGGAGCAACCACCATCTGGCCCACTCCCACTCTCACCCTCACCACATCCACCCCCATAACCCCCACGTCCACCACGCCCACTCTCATGCGAACCCCCCACACGCCCATCCTTCCGCGGCTCATCATGCTAATCACTCTCATTCTCATTCTGCGGTGAAAGCAGCCGCGGCGGCCGCTGCAGCCGCCAATAGTTGCGACTTAGTCATGAAATCCAATAATAGAGTCAGTAGTAGCTCCAGCGAGGCTGAGCAATCTTCCAGCCCTTCGCCCCTCGGTCTCAACATTAGACAACCTGGTGGGTATTTTTTTTCTGTTTTTCAACACAATGCAGAATATCTAATGATCTCATATCATGTGATTGATTTTTATGATTTATTCTTCAAAACGGGAATGAAACTATAAAATACTCTTGTAGGAAAAATTGAGACATATTCGTATAATAATGGTAATGTATTTACTGGTTTATTGGTTCGGCTGCAGAATTATATATTACGTTTGAAATCAGATCATCTCAGAAAATTAAATTGCCGGGTTGCCTAGAAAAAAATAAATTGATGCTCTGCAAGTAGAGGTTAAAGTGGTACAACCGGCTGAAGGTGATTTTGCTACAATGTTATAATTATGTGTGACTGACCTCACTATTAATCATAATACCTGTGCAACTTCCTATATACTCATATACCATTCATTTTTATTAATAGGCACTGTAAAACGTAAAAGCTACTTGGTATTTATTATTGTTGTTCTTTAAAAGGTTTCCAATATAGTAGTTAAATACTAGTGTAGATGCCATTCCTAGTAGTGCAGATTCAAAAAAATCAGAATATAAAATCCAACTATGTTGTTACAATTAACAAACGACGAAGTGAGCATATTATAACATACATATTAGTGTATTGATACTATTATTTCGCATGTTTTTTCGCAATGTACTACTAGTAAAGATGTAGAGGGTAACAAAGTGTTCTTGTTTCGCTGATGTATAATTCAATCAGATAGATATTGTCATCATGATCCAATCACGAAATAGCGTCTGAGTAATTCGATTAAGTGGTTATGCATGTTAGGATGTTTACTGCGAGATAAAAACTAATGTAAGCAATTTTACAACTTGCGTCTCTATTGTTCCTATTGCTTACCACATTTTCCATCATGGGTTATTCCCATAGACGGTGTTACTTTATAATGCCGATTACTGTTGTGGATAAGTGAAAACATCTTTGCTCGAAAATATCTTGCAAAAAATTAACAACTTTATTATTCTTCTTCTTAATCATTTAATTAAATTATGACCGAATGAATATTTCTTTCAAATCGTAGCCACACAGATGAAATGCACGGAATAGATTAATTCCCTTGAGTGTTTACAACAGGAGCTTTATATCTTTGTACATAATAACATACTTCAGAACGATTCGAGACAGGACGTCTCAAACAAAGAAACTACCCTAGCAATGGATACAAAGCAGAATACATATTTACGATGCAGCGAATTCAAACAACTAGAAGTGGTTTAAAATACATCGAATATCTCTTAGTAGAAAGAGGAAAAATTGCAAAGAATTGAACAGAGTGTTACAAAACGATATTATGTTATAAGACTCGGCGCAACTATTTACTCCTTGTGCAAAGGGTAATACTCATTTTTATTTTATGGTCTACCTTTTATGACTCATAGGAAAAAGGAACTTGCGTATTTCTACCTCAATTACGACTCTGCAGTATCAATTGGCATTCACAGCTTACGAGAGGCGACAAGAAAATATTTAATTATGCTGTGATGTTTTAATTCGGGTTTTAGACAGTTATTATCTCTAATATCATGAAATAAATTCATATATTGGTTTAAAAATTTGAAAGTGCATAATCTTTTATTATTAGCTATCTAGTATGTAAAATTCATAATGCCTTATTATGCTTATTATGTAGATTCGCGTTTAAAAGTGTGGTAATATTACTTATTATGTCCCATTGCCATACCTATTTGCATTGTGCCAAGAAAAATCTCTAATTGGAAACCTGTTGCGGCTGTGTACAATTTGCGCACATGTAAATATTCTATGTCCATCCACTACCTACAGCTATACATAGTAGATAATCCTCTTCTGGTGGTCTCTTTTTTAAACTTCAAGATACAGTGATAATTTTTACAAATCTCATTGTAGAATATTATTAATGCTAATAATTTCAGTCTCGTTTATCTGTCGGCAGATTTGAGACTTTCAAAGGCAGGATAGGGAAGTAGAATTGATATAATGCAGAATCCCGTTAGGAGATATATAAATCAGACAGGCAAGCAGACAGTGTGTTAATTCGTAAGTGTACGTAAATGATTTTATTGATGCATGTGTCAGATATTAGAAGGGTGAACACTTACGAAGATAGAAAATACTAGTAGCTATAGTAATTTAATGATTGTGATATGAGTGAAAAAAGATTTCTTTCTAACTATGTAAATTATATGAACAGCATCATAATTGTAGCTGTTTTACTGATTTGATTTTGAATATACTAATAATAACGTTTTTGCATGCATAGCATTACTGTGCATTGTGTTGTAAATTATGAGTTTATATGTGAAACTTTTAATTTGATGGGATTGATGGAATAATATAGGTTTGAGTCAGCACACGACGGTGACGACTTTGGGTTCGAGTAGTTTAACAGGTGGGAGTGCAGGAACATCTTATTACCACACAGACACATCTCATGATCATCACGGTAGCCCAGCGAAGTACCACGAGAATGGGCATGACACTTTTTCTGACTTTGTTACGCTCGTATGTCAAGAAGCTCAAAGCACGGGTGGGCAGGTAAGACCACATCCCTAATTTTTCCAAACCTTTCAGATTATTGTCGGAAAAAGAGACGCTCATTAATTATTATTATGCAAATATTTATTTTTAAACAATAACTCCTAAACTTACCTTGTACCTGCCCCTTACAATAAATAATATTGAATACGTATTGGCCGAGGATAGAAATTAAAATATTTGTGATGGTTATTTAGGGTGGGAATGCACGTGTGAGCAGTAAATTGTCGGCTTACTACAGTAGTTCAATGCTTCCGCCGCCCCCGCCACCAACAGCCCCCATGGCCAGACCGGTCACAATCATCAGGTCGACTGACATGGGCGGCAGCTCTGGCCTGGGAGCCTCTCCGCCCGCATCGAACACTCCTCCTCTGAACACCAACGATTCTTCGGGTGGAGCTCGTGAACCTCGTGGTGGTCCTCTGAGTCCAAATTCGCAAGGAAATGACAATTCTCCGTCACCACGCTCATTTCCCGTCTCTCGAGACTATTCGCTCAGTCATCTCCATTCTCAATCTTCTGGACAGGTAATCCATCCCTCTTTATCCCTGAATACCCTAATTAACCGAATATAACCGAATACATAATATAAAGTGTTGTGATTTCATGATTTCTGTTTGAATGATGAAATAGGGCAATTTTTAGGAATTTAATTATTTAAAACACTTTTGCGTTTGATATTTTTAAAATTATTAGGGACAGATGATAAAAAATATATTCTGATATAAATATATTTATTTTCCAAATGGACGATGCTTTTAGCTATATGTATAACATTTATATTAGCTTAGGTAATGACAATGGGGATTTATTTGTGAATGCAGTTGTTCAGCTACAGCAATATAAATCCTGTCAGTGGCATGTCGGGAGTGATCAGCCCGACAAATCTCAGTTTATTTCCGTCAAGCAGTGGCAGCTCAGGATCAGGTCGCAACGGAGGCGGGAGATCAACTCAATTGCCACGGTGGAATGCTCCGTTCATCAGTCTAGATGAGAACATTGACTACACGATGGTATCTCCTTTGATGCCCGGCCCGACGGAGCCGAACACCGCCACTCTCATCGATGACGGTACGTCGACAATTTCATATTTCCCCGCTTGTCCGCTCCGTTCCGCTTAATTGTCTTGTTCACTGTGTTATTTGTTTGAGTATGTAATGTAACAGTTAGTGTAACTGTATTAATGTGCAAACAGTGCTTGTCTGCAGAAATTAGAGTCAAACTTGTCTCGAAGATATATTAGTACGTTACATTATGTATTTATGTTATCTGTATTTGTTTTTATACTTTATTGATATTCTTTTATCGTATTTTTTGTAGGCATTCAGTAAATATTTCAACGCATAGTGATACTGTCTTAAGTTTTTCAAGTTTATCTGTAAGTCTTACATTTTTAGAGAAATCTTCCAGCATATTACATATGAATTCAAATTGGAATATAAGATTTTGGGGGCATTTCACAGGTGGCCACCGTACCCAGGTCATATAACATGGGCAATGGCTTTGCATTAGCAAACATTTTGTCTCAAGCAAAGCATCTGCTCAGATGGTCTTTCCATTTCTACAGGTGATGTGTCTTCCTGATCAAGTTTGGCTCTACTTTTTTACCTTTATTTATTTCTTATGTGTAGTTCTTATTCCTAGGTCAAATTATCTCTTACAATTACATCTTTTCTATAAAGCTATGAATACATAGGAACAATTTTCTTTACAATCTACTTTCACTCAATGATATTTTGCAGTACTGTTTACTATTCATTACGCGATCACAAGATTGCTTTTGTAGCCATACTAATAATTGTAGTTTTCTCAAAACGTTTTCTGTATTTTTGAAAAGTAATTTTTTTACTAATTCCCCGTATTAAAAATTAGAATTTTGGTTATACTGTAGTTAGAAGGGAAGATATTCTTATATATTAACCTCTTTTCATTCTAAGAGAAGGCCGTGGGTCGTTGTCAATTTTAATAAGTTTGTAATTTGGTTAGTACTATTGTTTTCTAGCTTTCGTTTTATTCTTTCGTAATTTTTGCTAAAGGGGCGAACTGGGCTTGCAGTATTGACAAAAATAAAAATACATCCAAGTTGTTGCAAATTGATAGGTCAATCTTTCGAATTTATTAGTAATTTCATTTTAATTGGCATTATTTCAGCACCAATACGGCCTTCTCTTAAACCAAAACTGTAAGTAATCCAATAAAATAATAATTTTAATAAACATGAAAGTAAATAGTAGTACTCTTACAGGAAATGTCTACGAGTAAAGTTTTTCATAGGCCAAAAACAGTACTAACAAAAAATGTTTTTGTGTGGATGAATAACTAATGTATACTTAGTATTGTTTTCTTGTTTTATTTCTTACTTATCTACTTATGTTAATATTGCTCTTGCATATCTGAATTTTATAAAGGGAGTTATTAATAATAAATATTTTGATTGTTACAGAGAGATATTTCAGTGTGGTTGTGCATGGGAGTGACGGATTAGATGGTCCTGGAGGTGGGAATGGGATGGGAGGTGGACCCCACTCGGGTAGTGGAACCAACTCTACTTCCCCAGTTCATCAGCAACCAACTACTCCTCCAAGAATCACATCAACTCCAAATGGAGCACCCCCAGGCAACAATAATAGCAATAGTAATAACACTAATAGTAATGGCAACAACACTCCCACATCCGCCCAGAAGACGTAGTAACTAAAACAAAATTAATAAGACACACGACACATATAAATACATACATTACCTAAATAACTGTAATTGCAGGTATGACTAAAGATAGTTCAATTGTAATTCTAAATACATACATGGGCGGATTGTTTCCGGATTTGCAAACAGTCCTCCCATTTAAATTCCCATTTTTTGTGAAGTGCTGGGCGGCCTTTTTTACTTGTGATGCATATAAGAAGACAATACAAGTAAAAAAGAGCAAAGACCCTTCGGGAAATGTATAGCGACCACGTTGACTAGCAGATGCATAAAATAATATACCATTACCTACTTGTGTATTGTATTCAACTCGTAAACGTAGGCGAACGGAGTTAACTAAATAAATTACATAGTTAGTTTAGATACTTAGACTGCGTAATTTTAATTATTGTTACAGTTACAATGCAATACAATCATTCTTAGCAAAAAGTATATTAATATTCTATTTAGATGACTTGAGCACTAATTATCATTATTATACTACGAACTATATATAACACAAATAAAGGAAAACAACCTTATTTATTACTAGTTCCGTAACAAAAGTAATAGAGAATCGGCAAGAAACTACTGTAGTCAAGTTTGAATGATTTTATTCCTATTTATGTATTCTTAGGAATTAACCTTTTCATTGTTAAAAAGACAATTTAGACATACATTGAAATTGTTCAAAGCATTATTATAAAGTACCTACTATTAGATGCCAAAATTATGAAACGATACTATTGGTGTTCCATTCAAAGATAATTAAACTGATTAATCCGTAGCGTAACAAAATGTCAATTCGTTTGTAAAAATAATTTCACGGCAAAAGCACTTCAAAATCAACGTTCACTAAAACACAAAATTACTAACCGTCAAAAGAAGTCATCTAATGGAATTATCTGTAGCATGTATTGATTGGAAAAATATTTATTACTAATAAGTTGAGTTATGCCAATGATAAATAAAAAGAGTACTAAAGTGAGTAATTACTCTCTCTATGTATTCCTTGTCTCTTTTCATCGCATCTCATCTCATCAAAAGAAACAAACTCAAAGGAATACAAAATATTACATATTGTGTTAAATATTAACTCAAGTTTCTAATAACTAGTGGATTAATATTTGACTGTGTCGTGTGTTGTTGTGTGCGCGTTGAGAAAGTTGTGCTTTCTGTCAATTAATCAGTTTAAATTGATGTTTTTTTGAAAATTGTGGTTGTATTACGTATGATAATAATAACTATTTAGTACTATGATGTAGTTGATTAAAAAAAATAGTTAAATGGAACGACAGCGGCCTATTGAAAACAAAGTGTTAAATAATAATATTAATATACAGTAAGAGTGAGTGTGACAAAAAAATGACAGGAACTTTTTAGGGAAATACTATGTGAACGTATGTACCCTATAATATGTACCCTTAATGAACTTGCTATAGTTGTAGCAAGGAAACTACAAAATAATTACTGACTGTAGTTTATAGTAATTCGATAAGATTTTACTGTAATCAATTTATAACTCCTATGTAACCTTTAGAAAATGGGTGAGTAAACTCGTTTTACTTACTCTTTGCATGTCCTTTACTGACGTAACTCGGTAAAATACGTGTTTCAGTACTCATACTGAAAAAGCCGAACTGTTCTTCACAGCCAGGTCTATAAAAGTATGTACTGTAGATGTATTTGATTAATCTAAAACTATATCTGTATACTTATACTTATTAATGCACTGCTATTTAACTTTACTTACATGTACTAACAATTTGTGACCACGTTATCATTCTTTTATGGTAGCTATACGTAATATTTATATAATTAGGTACTTTAATCATTAACAACACCTGAACTTGCTACAGATTTTGGTCAATAATGCTACATAATGGTGAATATACGGGAATGGAGCCAGTGCATAAATTAACAAAGCTCGAGACTTATATTTAAAGAAACTGGTACATAGCTGCAAAGTGGACATAGGGCAGTATATAGTGTGATAGGACCATGAAATGCATAAGTACCTTGAGAACAACTACAGAATTCAAGCAATAACTGGCCCGTCATCAACAAAAATGCATCCTTTCATGTTAGCAAATTGATTCCATTAATATATTCGTTCTTTTAAAAACGTCTAGAGACGAAAGATTCAAAAATACAAACTACATGATTTACTGTCGTAAAAGAAATATCGATAAATATAATACTAATGAGATTATTGCTAATAAATACGTATGGAACTCATTTTCTCAAGGCATATATGATACGTATGTATAGGGTCATGTTTGAAGCATGGTAACTGTCATTTCAATTTATTAGTAAGTACCAAGTATATGTATGTATACTTATATAGCTCAAAACTGTACTTATTGTGTATAAATATACGTACTTAAATAAGGATGTACAATCTTCAATATGTTGTCTAACACAGTCCGTATTCATAAAGTGAAATTATTTACGTAGGAGATTTTTTGGTTATTTCTAGAATTATTTATTCTAGAGATACACGAAAGAGTATATTAATACTATAAATGGATTAAATAGTGTTTCACACGAGATTCTACTAACAAGAGAGTAGAAGAGATAAAAGTCAGCAACAGAACATAACAGAGCAATAAACGAGAACTTACCTCACATTACAATATAAAATTAGAATTAGTATATTACCGTACTCATTACAAACATTACTCAAAAATTTTTCCATATAAAATGTAATGTACTAGAAGAAGAAAGAGAACTACAACAAATACTATGCAATGTCAAATAACAAAATTTTGAAAGAAAACATTAGTGGCTTATGTATTAATGAGTCTACATTCGATTGTAGTTAAATAATTAGGATTAGAATGGAATTTAGGTAGATTTTAGCTATTTGGAAAATAATATGATATTCAGCCCGTTTTAAAACAAAGCATTAAGAATTCTCAGGGCATGGTGCATTCATTGACTGCATTGTCATGAAGTCATTCATTATGATAAAATGATTGTTGGTTGAGTATTTTTTCAAAAGTTACGTTTCCAACACGTTATGGATTTCCAAGAGTACACAATTACACTATTCATGTTATCCTAGTAGATGAAGGGATTAGAACCTAGTGGAATATAATCTAGCCTTGAAATAGTGAGTTCTATTGCAATCATTTTAGTAGCTATGTTAATAGTAATAACGTAGTACGTTATTTTGATCTTTGATTGTGATTTTGTTACTAGAATGTACGTATTTACTAATATGCATGAAATAATTTCGGTTTATAATCATTTGAATTAAATAGGTTTTGTTTTCATGACATGAGGACGATCAAAGATCATCTCTGATGACAAAAATGATGTGATTTGAATTTCAGGTCCCAGAAAAAAGGCAGTGAGGTAATTGTGGTTGTGTTAGGTAGATACGGTGTAGTCCATTTTTGAGTTGAAGTAACTTAAATCAATTTTCGAACATATTAAATCGATGTTAAATCATTGAGGCAATTTGTAATTTGTAGAAAGCAGTTTAAAAATATTAAATAATTAGACAAAATTTAGAGTATTTAATTTCAGGATTGGTAAAAAGTGTGATTACTACCGCAGGAATATTTCTAATCAGAGAAAAGGGAAACGAAACGTGCATATATTTTAGAGTCATTGTTCAGTCCAGCCATGTCCTTCACTCAGTCATTGGTATCAATGAACTCAATAATTCTTATGTATATTCATCCGTATCTTTGATAGATTTTTCAGTACTTATTATTATATCGATTGATTGATGTTAGCTGATTGTGTTACTTATACCTACTAGGTGCCTAGATATTTATACTATTGCGTGGTGTGATTCAATTAGAAAAATTAGGTAGTGATTCAATGTATTAGGATAGCATATGACAAAATATTTACTGTTGGTGCTTAACAAGAAACAAGCTATGCGATAAACTGAAATGAAAAAGAGCCAAAACTTTTCACAAGAAAACAGCACACGTAAAATAAATGTATGTACTAGTATGTGTAGGTAATTTTAATATTATAATGGAATACTGCAACAAAACAAATTACATGCAAAACACAACGGAACACAAAAATGTAGCAATAGGATAAATATATTTATATTGCAATACTGATCATGTAGGAATAATACCTTACCTAATTGTTAACGTAAATTATACACGTTATCATACTGTTTAAATGTTTACTACTTATTCAGGTGTGTGGAGTCAGTCAGAATAGTCTCTAAACATAAGTAACTCATTGTTAGCATGAACTCACTCTGAAGGGAAGGAGAAAGAGGAAATAATATTATATTATACCTACTACATAATAGTTAATAAACTGATACCTAAAAATACGTCAACTCAAAAATACTTATATTACAGGCACTGTGTATATAAAAGACAATTAATTAATCTCAAGTTTCTCAAGTCCTACTGATGCATCGAGTATTACTTGCAAGAAGAAAGTTACACTTGTTGCTAGTTATTAAAATGATGTAATTGTCGTTTTGTCATCAATATCTCATGTCTAGACCTCTGTGTATGTTATTTATTTATAGAGATTGGAATTGAACAAAGCTCTCTTTTTAGTATTAACTATATGGGACAGAAGGTTGCACTTCTAGAATGAAATTTCTAATTATTTTACATAAAATGTTATGCATCTTTTCATTTTTAGGGCCGGCCTATATTTTATTTTTTCTGAGTATTTCATGTAGGAGTAGATAAAACTGTGCAGTCTTTTATTTGTGGTAGATCGTTTTGTCATGTACAAGATAATATTATTATGTAACATTTTACATTGCTATACAAGGCAATATAGATTGTAATTGCATATAAAATGGAAATGAGTAGAAAAGAGGAGTGGCAATGAGGATACGATATGATAATAATTTGTTTGTATCACAGGAAACCATATGTGATAGAATCTAGTTATGTTATTAGTGTTTTAATTTGTTAAATTGTCTCAACTCTTATTCGAGTGAGCCGATTTCACAGAGTCCAGTGAAAATGTGTAAAATTAATGATAAATATTAATTAAGTTATGGATAGGATTTCATATTTTGAGTGACGACTAATATTATGTACTCTAAATGTAGAGCCTGTACTCTGGATGCTCATACATGAATAATTACATCAATGAGTACTCATATCTAGTACAAGGAAGCTGGAGAATTCAAAAATTATCTCACTATAAGAGCGTTTTTGCAAACAATAATTTCAATTCTGTAGTTTACTGCTAAAAATGAAAGGCTGAAGGAATGATTTTCTTGGAATTATTCTAATTGGAATCGTAATTGATTTTTAAAATTTCCTAATGATTAAATTTTCAAGAATTTGCCTTTTAACTTCAATGAATTTCGGTAGCAATTTGTTTATTCGTTTGCAAGAATCTCTAAATGTGGGAATTTTTTAATTTTCTATCATTTTTGGAAGGATGAGAACTTATATGATTAAATGAAGAGTGATGTCCCGTAGCGTCTAAACAATTTATTTTAAGACAACTTTTGTAATTTTAGCTGATTTATTACTCTTAGTTGGAATTAGGTAGTAATGAATGTTTTTTCTTCATTTAATTTAGTTCTGGCCACATACTTATATATTATGTAGGTACTTAATATTGTATCAACTGCACTAGTACATAAATGTTAAGCATTATTTTTTAAAGTACTTATAGCTAAAGCCTACGCACTTAAAACTTACTTAGGTGTCCCTCAAGAGTTTTAGTCTGTATTATTATATATTTGGTACTGTTATGGGATTGGAAGAAATAATGTCTTTTTAAACGTGAAAAGCTTTAGCTCTGTTATGTTATAATGCAACGAAAGTGTTAATTATTGAACATCAAAGTGGATTACAAATAAAGTGACTTAAAATCAACTGTCGGTTCGTCCGTAAAATAGTAAATAATGTAACATTATTAATATTAACGGGCAGGCTAATCTGTAGAGTAAATAAAACTATAAATGGGAAATCGATAGGGAGAAATTGAAATACGTAAGACTTTGATTTTTTGTATACAAAAATGGCTAATTAAAATGAAGTACTATGTGGGGATGTGATGTTTTTTCTGTAAAAAGAATATAAATTGTAGTTGACTTTAGAGTTTAGTAAATGTGTGCCTGTCTCTTGGTCTCCGTACATCTACGTAAACTGAAAATTAGTATTAGCAGAAGCACACAGGTCTACTGACAAATGCAAGGATGTGCGTACTCAAAAAATCGTCCTAATGTCATGTCAAAGAATTTGAATATTACAGAGACTTATTAATATAATTCTTATGGAAACAGAACAAAACTATTTATAGATATTAGATGGTTGTTTCTTTGGATGAAATTTACTAATATTATAATTCTATTATACGGTGTAGTATTTATATGTATGCAAACTCTAAACAGAAGTAGAAAATATTCTTCCGATACTTTTATGAAATGTATTTGAAATTTTAGTCCAATTTGATTGATATGATTCATAAAAATTAGCTATGCAACTTAAAAAATAAAATTTTAGTGCGTAAGTGTGTAGCGTGCACTACGAAAACATTACTAATGGATACGACGCCAAGTAAATATATTATTAGAAATATTCTGCCAGTGTCTTACAGTTAATATTAGTATTGTATTATTTATTTACTCATTGACAAGATAAAATAAGAACGTACATCAATATATTTACTATTCTCTATTGTGTAACCTAATACATATTATACACATGTTAACACGCCCACACACTTAATCGGAGGTGTTTATTATTTATTTATTCACTAACTATATAAATAATATTTAGTAACACAGTAGCAAAGTGTTATAACTACCATACATTACATACACACGGAACGAATAACTCATCTAAGGAATCAAAACTTATGACGCCAGTATATTACTATTATGGTCATTGTTAGAATAATTATAAACTTACTTTATATTTATTGACTATAATATTTATATAAATTGCTAAGATAACAATAATTTAGGTACATAGGTAAATTCAGTACCTTACTACTTGTAGTTACACTAAAATGGGCATATATAACTGCCGGTTACAGAAGATGATGTTTGTTATAGGAAAGTGAAGTGGAAGATAATAAGTTATTGGTTTGATTGCGAATAGATACAAGGCTATAATAAATAGTAGTTAAATTGAACGAGAGTTTTTTTGAATTTGAAGTGTAAGTGTACAATAAGTACCTTATTATGTTCTTATTGAAGAAAATTCATAGAATGGAAGACGATGAACAGGATTTGGCTTATAATCTTGACTTTTACATAGCTTTGTGTAAATAAAATTTGAAATTGACACTTGACAGTAGACAGACAGAATGGTGGGAGGTAGGACACTTAGTTGATGCTATGAAATGATGTACACTTTGTTTGCGATGGATAATGGGTACAGTACAATCATTATGATCTTCGACCTAAGTAAATAGATTAAATATTGTTACATATAAGGTAAGTCTTAATATAATTGCTACAAATAGAGATTTAGCAGTTTTTTGAGATTTAGGTGACCAGGTCTGTTTTCTTTTTTCATTTAGAGTCCGGTTGTTCTAATTGGAACAAAGGCACAAATTCAGTGAAGGTCAAGTGATTTAGATGAACTGTTCATGTCTCCTATTTAGAAAAGTTGACGTAATGAATTTCTATGCATCATTGATTGAAAGATAGAATCAATTACCGGCCTGAGAGTAAAACCGGCCTGAACAGAGTTTTAGCAAGTATTTAGGTATATTATAAAAATAGTTGGAATGCCTTGGCTTTTCAATTCATTATTGGTTCCTGTATTGGAGTAATTTTAGATTTATATTGTATATAAATGTATATATTATGTACTTATGTAGCTGTAAATTATTGAAATAGTGTGATGTGTGTAGCTTTAATATACTATGGATATTTACAGTGCATGATGGAATCAATTCTTTTAACAATATAATAAGTAGATCAAGAGTTTTCAAATGTGTGTATTGTACATATATGAAAAGGTATTAGAATGTTATAAGGCAATTTTAAGAATAAAATAAACCACATAAACTAACATTGGGTAAACTTTACGGTCGTATTTCGTAGCGAGAACATGAATTAATTTGTGTGCTCTTAGTTTTTGCGTGAATTGTACCTAGTGCAGTAGATGAGGAATTTCTAGTTGTTGGAATCGTGCAAGTGTGGACTTAATTAGGCAAGTCAATATGTAAATGTTAAATTCAGCATAAATGGGGTATCAGTAAGCCCTAATTACTTAACTAGCCTTTTTGAATCGTACTACGAGGGGACGAGAGAGAAACGAGCAATAACAGATATGCCTACATAAAAGGTGATCTGTACATAACGGAAAGCAATAAAAATGCATTATGGTGAAATGACATACAATATTATAAGATATACTTAAACTGTAGAGAACAATTACATGAACACACACTTATTAGACGTTATTACTATGTACTTACCACCAATAATGCAATGTACTGTGTATTGTAGTAGTACTATATTATTATGTTACAGTCATAAGGAATACACACTCGTCGCCACACCTAATGAGTACCTAGTTCTTAAGTAATCCAATGTAATTGCGATGATGATAATAATTACTACTACACTACGATAATTATGATATGATAATGTAATACTTATAATATTCTTGAAGTTATTGTATATGCCTAGTTATTAGATTTCATTTTTTCTAAGTAGACAATCTCAGTGAGTTTTTTTGTTAGACAACCGTGTACCGTGTACCAGTGAAGTAATGTAATACAAAGGAAGATGATCATGATGAGAATAAATTATTAAATATTGAAATGCCCTTCTAATTTAATCCATATTATCATAAAAATAGTTTGATGTGCTTGATGTGTTTTAACAAGATAATATTTATGCATCATATTGAGGTTATAATGTCAAGTCATATTTTGTGCATTGCGAAAGGTGACAACTTTTCAGAGATTTTCCATCGCATTTTTTGCCTGCTTAAATCATATTATTTAATTTACTGATCCATGGCTATCACTTTCACTACTGTGATGAAAAATATTTTTACAGGGTGGAGTGTTTCTCAAAGACTACTATGATTGCCATTTTCTAATTCAGAGACGGAAGTATGAGAAAAATACCAGCATCAGTGATTTAACTAAATTTATGTTATTATTGTAGTTTGCTAAATAAAAAGGCTTCCATTCCAATACTTTACAACTTTATTTAACAAAGCAGCAATTTTTCAATATCCAAATTACAATCTTTTTTAACAAAACAAACATCAATGATTTACCTTTACCACATTTTATATTACTAGCTACTATGTTTGATAAAAAATTAAAACTAGAGTGTAAACACAACCTTTTTAAAGAATTAGAATCTAGAAATTCTAAAGAAAAAATGAAATAGAAATAAATTTTGAAGGTTTTATACCAAGTAGGAGCAATTATGGTCTTCACATTGCAAAAAATGTACCTTAAAATACAAAACTAACAAAGTGAGAAAATCGCTGTAAAACATTTCAGCCTCATAAAACATGTCATAGCAAAAACGTTAATAAAAAATAGTAAAAACCCAAGGTATTTGATATTAGTATAGCTTAGATAATTTGTAGAACGTTAAAAGTCATAATTAGAGAAAAGATTAAAAGTGATTATAAAATATCTGTTTGTAATTTATATAAGTAAGTGTATGTAAGTACTTCAGGGCATATTAATACAATTTGATGGTATAAATGTATTTGTTAAACTAATAAAAACAGATATAAATGCCGTGTTCAGAGGTAACTGAATGATATCAACCTCGTTGATAATTGACCTTTAAATAAGGAATCTCGTAGTCGCTGTTAATGATGAAGCTGCATTCGGCAGAATTGATGCTGTTACATTGGCGACGTACAAGGAAGACGATGAGAACTTTTTGAGATGAAGTGAGAGTTGCTGTGTCTGGCCTGAGACTGATTCTTTTGATGAATTCTGTAATTTGAAAGGATACCTTAGCAGTTCCAGTAGAATTGATCTCAGATACCGGGAGTTGACCGAGGGAGACAAAGTCTGTAGGGCTTCGGGTGGTTGCATTGGCTGGGTAGTCGGAGAAGCTGCCGTAGAGGAGAATGGGGAGCTCGGAACTACTGCCATCCACATTCACGGTTACATTGAAAGATGCTGTGGTGATATTCTGCAGACTGCGAAGGCTGGCTTTAAATTCTACTCTTGCTTCGCTCCCGAACCAGTTGTCCGAATTCAATGTTTCTGGAAACACAAGAAAGAACAAAAAAATTGTAAGAATTCTATTCAACATTTTATATACTTCTAAACATATAATCTAAGAAAAGATCTTTTTTTCTCACCTGAGACATAACAAGGTTGCCAAAATCTGTAGAGCCGTACATATCGGATGGTTGCATCACGGAAGGGGTTGACAATGAAGCGGGTGAGATCAGGCATTCCACTGTTGATAGGCGCTACCGTTGTTCTTGAAACGGATCTTGCAATTCGGGGTTTCCCCAACCCACCTCGACTTCCAGAAGGTCTGTGCATTTTTTTCAAACTTCTTTCCTGAGTGTCTTCTGATACTTTCAAGTTTAGTCCTTTTCCAATTCTGTTACGAATCGAAGTATTTCCCGTCGACTCCGAAGTTACCGCGGTCAAACTTTGCAAGTCGTAGTCCAAAAATGGGATTTTAAATGAGCCACAGCTCAAGATGATGAAGAAAAGTAGGATCTTGGAGAATGTCATTGTATATTGATTATCTTTCAACGGTAGATTAGCAAAAAAGAAAGTGTACTAATTTTGCTGGGGGGTAATGTGAGTTCTAGTTGGAGTATCCTAGACTTCTGGTGGATACGAGCTAAGAGTATTTCTGTCTTGTGGATTAGATTCAGCAAGTTAGAAGAGTCGGTGATTGAATGACGGATGTCTTGGCAGCTCCTTTCCTTTTATAGGCGAACTTGCTTCCATAGAGTCCCTGCTTCTTCTCCGACGCTAACCAGGCTTTACATATCAATCATTATCAAACTCATCAACGTGTAGGTAGGTATGCTCACTCAACCGAACACTTCACACTTACTTGTAGCAGGCAACACAGCACTATTAAAACACACTCTGCTTGTGTACGTAGTACTACAGTACCCTACGCTTTTGAAGTCTTGCATGGACATAGTATTTACAGATTGTAACTATCTTTGTCATTTACACACTATGAATACATGTTTCATTTTTATATGGAACACATACAATGATACAAGCTAACTATAAGCGATAATATCTAGCTATAAGGATGATCTAGTTATAGAATTTTTAACATCCGAAATATCTAGTCTTTGTCTAATTAATGTAACCAACAAAGTAAAAGCAACTAAAGGTAAGTCTCTATAGTTTCTGGTCCCTATCTACCTTTAAATGGTTTGCGATTTAATTGGCGAAAAATTGGGGCAAATGAATAAACTGAAGGACATATCAATGTGCAAAATATTATTTAGAACGGATTGTTTCTCCTTGTGATTTTAAATTTGAAATCACGCCTTGCTTACGTTCTTACTGATTATATTAACATTCATTAGGTACCTATATTTGAATACCAACCCAATCTCTTTGGAGTATTTAAGGGTTTTCTTCTTGTATTTTTGGCTATACCTATTTATTTTGAAAGGGAGTTTTAGCAGACTGATGCCAATGCAGATAATCATATAGCTTCCTCATTTCAACCTCGGGAGTGATAGTATATCAAATATCAAGATTCATTTTGTCATTATACACCTTTGTGCCATTTGAATCAAAAACATGACAAACTACGTCTTGAGTCTGAATAAAAAACAAATGTAAGCATTGTATCAACTACTTAAATTCACTCTTACCTAAATGCTATTGCGGGATTTGTCTACGAGTAGAGCTTTCATGATATGATTTACTAATACAGTGGTAAATAATATAATCCGACAGTAATATATTAGTGTGTAAATTGCTATAGTATTTAAAATATATAGCTTGTCATGCGTTGATTCTGCTATAGGCTATAAAGGATAACCTAACATAATGGTTACAAATAGTATAATTTTTCTTATACTTCAAGCAAAGAGACTGTATTATATCAACATAATAGCTAGTTCGATTATAATCTTTTATAATCTGTAATATTGACGAATAAATTTAATCAAAATTATCTTGATTATATAATCCAGCGGACTATTTTAGTTAAAATTGTCACAATTAAGCAGTAGACTAGTTTTCGACCAGCATAGGTAACACGATTTCTAAACGCAACTATTCAGGATCAGATTGTGAAACTGCAGAGAATAAAAGATCTGATAATTTCCACACTGCTTCAATTAAAATTGAAATCAGGATAAATAGACACAAAAAAGATAAGCTTTCGGTTTTAAATACTAGTAAACAAAACAGACACTCAGTTTCGTTTGTGGCAGAAACAGTTGTGATGAATAATTCCCAATGCTTTTTTAAACTATACCATTGGACCCTAAAGACTTAGAATTACAGAGTAGCTTTAACTTTGGACTTTTTGCATCGAAGATGTATTTGAGCCTCTAGACAAGGACAAGATGCAATCTCTTAGACATTTGGTGACACCATTTCAGATTTTAGAAAAGAAAAACCTCTTCGTTGCCTGAGTGCGTATCTGATAATTCAATCAAAATTGCCAAACGGAAACGATTTGAATTGCAAATACCAATTGACGAGACAGATATAAATATTAAATCGTTTAAGGTAAATTCTCCCTACTTGGAAGGAGATGGAAAAAATAATGTTGTGAGGAAGAACAGAAACCTTCCAACATTCAACTCCTCTTACAGAAAATATTTTGAAATGAAAATGAACAAACGTATTGCCAGCATAAATATTCAGTTTTCCTCAAAGTCTCAGAATGCTTTTTCTTTATTTGATGCATCCATATATTTACCAATATCTAGGTTCCTAAGTATAGATACCTATATAGTGTTCCAAATTCCAAATCTTTACATTGCCTGTGCTTATTGGTCCTATGTCAACCATCGACTCTAAGCTATAGAAATTTTCCACGAGGGTAAATAACAGTAAATCCTATAAATCGAATAAAAATAATGTTAGGTCTTATTGGATTAAATTTTGATCTCTGCAAATTCACAAATGTATAAATTGATTTTGGGCAAATAAATCGACATCTTAAGATATATATTCGCCTTGGATTATTGCAATATAGATTTCTTCATTGTTTAGAACCCCTACCAGCATAATTTATTGTCTGGCCATGAATTTCTATTAAGAAGGTCTTTTGAGAAGAACGACTGGGATTTGCACTTCAGAGACTCCTTACTAAGCTTAAAATGATGTTATTATCTCTGGAAGAGTTGAAAATGCACAAGTTAGCATTGTTGTGAATCGTCCGTATGCAAGTAAACATATTTGGTTGCATTATCCCAACAACGCCCTTTTGTGTAATAACAATCATTCGTCAATACACTTTTTAACATCTATGCGAATCGTATACTTTAGAGCTAACACATCAGTCTGTAATAAGTTTATTAACACGTCTTCTGTGGAAAATATTGTGGAAAAATGTACAATACAATACATAAAAGGCAATACATAAAGAAGTCGATACCTATAAAAATTCTGAGTCAGCAAGTGAGCCAGTGCCCTGGTTATTTTGTGAACTCAATTGGATTTGAGTGAAATGTTGATTTTGTTGATTACGAAATGGTTACCAACTAAGCAAACAATATCATTTAAGTTATTTTCTGATTTGGCATCCAGACTGCTACTGCTAATTGTTTTATTTATATCATGCATTTCTGCTAACGTTGCATTGTCGCGGGCACGAATTATTCAACTTTACGCATTTTAATTTTTGCTGAAATCATAAATGTCCATGAAAAATAACATTGTTGATGCTCTTTGCAAAAAGTCTTGTTTAGTTACAATCATCCATGCTATTGCGTTGTCGTTTCAAGTGGTAGGCCATAGTAGTGCATGATATGGGAAGCTTGTAAATATGTGTCTAGGAGTAATTAACGTCTTGTTATGACAATTAATCCTGGAAAACAAGGAATTTTTATTATAACTGCGGTAGTGGTTGAAACTTTTGAGGTTGAAGGACTTATTTTTGCGATCTTCATGACTTATAAAACCTGTTCCTCGACATTTCTAGGTTGGCATCGTGAAAATATTTTTATTATACACAGTGAATCATAGATATCAGTTGTAATTTCATAGAGCACATTTGTATGTACCTTATCTTCTATTTTAGAATGCGACTGAATACTTGTTTTGGCAATTAAACTCAATTTTTGGAATTCCGTTGTTTTGTGCTTCTCATGTTTAAACAACATGGGCAAACTTTTATTAGCGAGGAAGTTCAATTCATGGAGAGAAATGGGAAGCAGTATGAAATTTGATACAACATCGTCGTAAAACTGATATTTCTCCTAGGTACACAAAATTGCACTTGTTTATTCCAGGTAAATACCGTCGGATGATTTAGGTGGAAAGGAGAATGAAAACGAATATTAAATGTGTTAATGTGTGGTTTCTTTCCAAGAAAGCTGGAAATAACTCAAATCTAGTTAACTAAAGCTTTCTGTCTCAAGTTGAAAGCCGTCAGGAATCATTTGCAAAATGAATGAGGACCTCATACAATAGTATCAAAAGCATAGAAACTATGTTCACTGGAGCCAATAGAAATATCAGAATGGTAAAGAATGCATTAATGCATTTGGTGTAAAGGGCTAATCAGTATTCAAATCATGATCATCATCTATATAAAAATACTAGCTCCTGACCTAGCTCAATGCGCTAGTAAAATGTCGAAACAAGTAAATTTCTAGTGACTGTGCATTGCCTCGAATTTCATCGATAGACCGTTGATTATTTAGTAGATCAATTTTAGATGCCTAACCGTGTTGAAATGTAAAACAGAATCATAACAGGTATTCTAGTCATTAGAAAACGATACGGACGTACATACAACGTTCACAAGAATACCGACAGAATTCCATGCAATCAATTAACTACACTCTGGGTTAGTATTAATTAGCATATTTTGAAATTCAACCAAAATGTTGTCGCGCATAGTGAATCGTTCGAAATTCAATATCCGATATGATTATTATTGCCTATTTTTGAAAATTGAGTCATTAGTTTAATTGATATTGTTTTAAGTTAGAGTGTTTTGTAATGGGTATAGACGAGCGTTCTCGTTAAGTGTCTATAGCCATAGACATAACAATATTACATATCTCTGTAGTAGTGTTTACATTGCTGTAGCTCATTTTTTAATTATATGACATTATATATGCTGAATGTAAAAAGCATAGTCGAAGTACAGTTAAATGATGAGCTGGGACGATAAAAGTTTTAGTTTTGTAGTCTGCTGCAAGTTATGTTATGCAATGCAATAAGTTGGTAGTACCTATAAGTGTTGTACTTCGTAGATGTACATACATTAAAGTATTATTTCTTACTTTACCTATGGTTGGTTACACCTTAATAAATTAGCCTCTATTAATTGTTAGTATTGCTACCTTTTGGTAATTTGTTCTGATTAGTCAGCTATTTCCTGTACTAAGTAAGAGGTTGAAATTTAGGTAATAAAATATATAGTCTTCAAACCAATTCTAGGAAGTCCGTGTAAATTGAATATAGAAGCTTCATAGATTGGTCGGTTAAGGTAGTATTGATAGCTGATTAGGTACTACGAAGTTCATCCTGGTACATTGTAACAATAAATTTAGACTCATGTCACACCATATAGAGTTCATCTTATTAAATCACGACACGATGGAATGTCACTCTCACTCAGGTTACTTGCTATTATTATTTTATGCTCTATAGTACTGATTCTGAGAATTAACATTTAAGGTGTCTTGGAATTGATGTAAACCGAAAATTATTTCTTTCTCACGGTGGATGTAATCATGTGGAGATACCTACAGCTATTGAGCAGAAGGAATTGATATTTATTAGTAAGTATTTATCGATATTCAAAGGTCGGTCGTGTCAATCTATTTAAAACGAATGCTATGTATCATCCCACATTGTCTAATCTGCATATGTTTCTCGGCAAATGATTCTTAATTCATTAGTAATTGCCATTAAATTTTATGGATGCTTTTATGTCGATGCCCGGATGTTAATTACTGTACCTACCAAGCTTAGAATATTTTTTGACTAGCAACTATGACCTTCATTGAGAGACGTGCCTCAATAAGGAATAGTTTGTAATACGACCATCTTCCGCTTAAACTCTTTCTGTAAAACGATGTACGAGAACAGACGTACGTAGTGTACGGAGTGTAGTGCACAGCGTTTCTTGTGATCGCACTTTTATTACTCTTATCAATGAAAGAGTAATGGATTTGGACTATCTCTGTATACTTTACTGTACTTGCACTTATAAATTCATTGTCTCCAATCATTAACACTAACAGATACAAGATTTGTGTGAATGTGCTTATGGATGTATCTTTATGGCTATAATTACAACTCGAGACTCTATTAAAATTGTGACGGCAAATCCCAAATGGTCTTGACCTTTCTCACACACTCTTTAAAGCGACTAAAACTGCTATGTGACATGTGTCATACATTTTAGACATGCTATGAGAAACTGATGAGACTTTATCAAGCCCTATAATGATTAATTAGCTAATTGAAAAGCATACAAGAAGATGCTAATTAATCTCTTACAACATATCCGTGATATTATACTTCCCAATCATTGCTCGTTTATACTCATTAAAATAAACTCTAATTGAATTCTCGAAAACACCATTATAAATGTATATTAGCATCCTGAAATGAAAATTATAAAATGGAATAAAAACTCAGAAATATGCCTATAGTTGTTTGATCTAGTGGTTTATTATGATTGTTACAACGGACGATATGAAAACAAGAGTTAGTATCTTAGTATACTCATGACCCAATAGTAAGGAATACTTTATACAGTGTTAGCTGACTCTTTCATCAGATAACTTCTGGCCTAGCTCATAAATCATAATACATTTCCTGGAGTAGGATATCATTCAACGGCTGGTCAAATGCAGAGCCATTTTCATCAGCGCCGGCACTAGCATTTGCGCCCAAAGTCACTTGTTCACACAATGAAATGTCTAACGTTAAGTTACTATTGAAGTACTGACAAAAAACATGTACAAAAAACTTATTCGCTGCATTATTAAATGCTTAAAAATAAAAACTTAAAACGTAGTTTTAGACCATTCTTTTAGTCAAATTGGTAATTCCCTCAGCACTAAGCACCTGGATCTATTCTCTAACGAAAGCACAGCAAGCCTATTCTGTCACTTCTAATGACAGTCTAATGACATGCCAGCCGATCTCAAATGTTTCTATTACACAACAAAATACTTCTTTTCGCCACAGTTCTTTGCAGCTGGAACTGTCAATACTATTTGTATATCCATATTCAAAAGATACTGCCTGCTCAGAATTTGTTCTTGTAAATGCGACTAAGTTTCCAATGCATTCAGATTCAGTAAAATGTTGCAATCCACCTATTTACTATTCCACAGTATTAATATAGTAGAATTATACCAAATACCAAGGCCCAACCTAATGTGGTCACGGTCACACATATCTGCATCTTTGACAGTGACGGCGGTACGGTGCTTGCTGATGAGCAACACTATCCTGCATAAAATGACCCTTGCACTGCAATCTGCATTAATATGTATTAGTTAATGCACCAGAGTGCAGAGTACAGACTCTTTTATGGCTGTAGCATACTCTACATGGGTTATTTAGCGTTTAGCTAAACTAGTAATTAATTACCATTAACAAATATCCAATGGTAAGCACTTTTATATAATAACCAGTTGCAGTTGAGATGAGACTTATGCACTGATATTATGAGAAATAGGTATATATTGTTCTCAGGGAATTTACAGACATATTGCTACTATTGCTAGTAATATTTCGAACAAAGTATCAAGAATTTGATGCACCTAATCACAGGCTACTCTGGTCGGTGAAAATACAAAATTCATCCAGCGTTGAATCCCTACATTTCGAAATTACTACCAATTAGTATTGAATAATGAATAGAAATCCTCAAATTGTAACCATTACCCCCCCATTTTGAAATCAGAAACGGAATTGAATTCTAAATGTTAACATCTTATACGACATACTAACCATTTGCGTTGTAGCTTTTTCGGTCATTAGTTGTTACTAGATGAAACCTAGCACGTACAGTGTGCCAGAAAAATGTTAAATGTTAATGAAAAAAATTTTTGTCAACCACTTTCTCAAAATATTTACCTATTATTAGGTGTAGAAATAGATTACTCAACTTGTATAAGATGTATAAGGAAATGTTTTTTTTCATATACTACTATACTACCTATACAGTGTGTAATAAAAAGTTTTTCAAAGTCTACCTCATAAATAAGATTCGGGCAAAGTTTATTAGCTATTTAATTCTCTATATCTATTTAGTTTATATACCTATTTAATTCTCTGTATTATATCTGCATCCATCACTTCACTATAAATGAACGCCTTCTGTTGATAAATTGTATTCCGTGTGTATGTTTTATGTATGCTTGGTATCCCCGAATTTCACAATTTCTCTCCCATATCAAATACGCATGATTATGTTGGATGCCTACCTTTCGAATTGAGTTGCCCCTGCTGGTAGGGACTGCTAGTACTGAATGGTTATTAAATATATCGAATAGGTCGGAATAAACACAAAAAGATGCGTGAAATATATGTCAGCTCTAATTAATGTTTTCGATAATGTACCCCAATGCATACCTCTATGTACTAAATTTAGTACATGAAGGTATGCGTTGGGGTACATTATTGAAAACATTAATTAACAAATTCATTTAGTAGGGTATAAACGGTAAATTGGGTTTTATAAGCTTATAGTGTATATTTTATTATATCTAATTAATTTCATCTTAAATATCTTACTAACAATTCATTAATATAAACGTGAGGCATAATAGAATTCATTGTATTGTGGACTACTTAGGCTAGATAACAGACTTAATCACTAATTGGAGAAATAAACGCTTATTATTAATATATACATCAAAAGTCGATTAATTGAAATATTGCAGATGAAAAAAGACGGAAACAACAAAGTGAAAGGATATCAATAAACGTAATTACAAAAATTAGTTCTCTTGAGGACCAACTCCACTATTACTGGCGACAGTGTTAACCAGTTCCACCTCATTCAAAATGTGGTTCAACAGTTCCTCTAAATTCCGAAGTATCTCATAAGCCAATACTGGATTATCATCAGAACACAGGCCCTCAATAAATCGATACGTATTGGGCCGGGTGCATTCCGATGGACATCTTCAGGGACCAATGGTTGAAGGCCCAAGGCATGAAGGAAAGCATGTTTGTGGAGATTTTCAGGTAACATTTGTTCGTCATCGGGCGGAATTTGTTGATTGGCATCGTCGGATTGCATTTCCTGGTAAATGTCTTCCCTCTCTAGTTCTGGGCAATTTCTTTCTTCTTCTAGTTCTGGGCAATTTCTTTCTTCCTCTACTTCCGGGCAGATGTCTTCAGTATTCAAAGGAATCGGATTGTCTTCAATGACCTCAAGTTTAGACATATCCATGAATAATGAGGCAGGGGAGGCTGTGTCGCTTTTGAAGAAGTTATGCCACGATGGAGGGTAACTGGGCTCATAAGAAGGTGCTTTGCGGATTGCCTTCAGGATATCTCCGTGTCTAGAACTTGGTTTTATTGGAGTGGCAGTTCTCGATCTTGTTACGACTCGATTCGGAGATGCCTAATATGGTAAATATATAAATAAGAGTGACAATAAATGAAAATGTCTGAATTAAGATGAAAGTTTCTTCTATTTAAACTGAGAAAATGATCTGATAGAAAGAGAAAGTATTTTTACCTCAGTGAGGGAAGGTTCATTGCCCAACCAGCGAGTTACCACATCTGCAGTGATGGTTGGGACATCCAAAAATTTCATCACTCCATTAATCCAACTGTCACTTCCAGGAGCTCCATATCCCAGGGCTTGATTTCCCAGAGTCTGCTTTGAGAAGAATTGTATCTTCTGTCTTCGAAGCGCAGACAATTTGGGACTGAAGAAATTAATTATTATCACAATTAGTAATTTATTTCTAAAGTAGGCTGCAGGCAATCAATGCTCAATAAAAGTTGTAAAATAGAAACTTTTTATAAGACAACTTACTTTGATTTCCGAACTCGTTTTCCCTCGCCGATTCTGTTTGATACGGGGCTCATTTTTGTAGTCCAAATAGGTAGCGAAGTTGAAGAAAAAATTTCTGCATACAAAGAATAAAAATCATTTAGTTATTGCAAACCTTCGAAATTGTAACCAACCTTATGAACAATTATTTAGACGACTTACGGTTTTTCTTTTCGCTGAGGGAATAGGCACCAGAATTGGAAAAAGAACTTTGTTCAGCTTGGAAACAGCTACAGCAGCAACAGAATTGAAGTGTTTTGACAGAGCTCTTTTAGGATCGACCGACTCAGAAAGCAGTTTGAGCAAGAATGATCAGAGAATTTCTTTCTTCGAAGAAGGAAACCTCGGTTTGGTTACTGGCTATATAAAGATAGATACAGACATATGAACAAAGGAAACACCTTTATGAAAAATGGGGACTACCCTGAATGGTGCATTTGCACGGAGACAAAGGAGATGACCCCTCATGGCACCAACCACAACATGCAAATCAACTGTGTAGGAATTTGCATATCGATCCCAATTGGTATCCACGTTCCAGTCTGTTTTCTTTGTTCTCATTTCATTTTTATGCAAATTTCCCATAACCATGCTTATTGGAATCGAACAGGAATATTCCTGTACAACTCATTTGCATGTTTCCTTTATATCTTTGTCTCCATTGTCTCCGCGACATCCACGCCATCCAGTACGTTCCCCATCCTCTGTGACCACCATATTTCCTTTGTTTAGCCTTTGGTATGAAAATTTCGATAAATTTCCTAAAAAGGTGATGATGATCTTGAAAAGGTTCAGATATACATTTGATTGATAATTGTTTCATGAAACTCAACTTTATGAGAAAACATTTCAGAGAAAATTAGCCGGGTACTCAGTTATGCCGCAAGACCAAAAGGCCCAACCCTGTGATGGGTCTTGTCTTGAGTTATGGGAAATCATATACTTTCTTCCACATTGTTACAATAAATAATACTTAATGCTTATCTATAAACAGAACATTAAAATTAAACAAAAACACTTCATTGTTTTAACGTAAATAAGGCTTATCTATTACATGAATTCAAAGAATTACAAATTGAGTAAATAAACTTGATATTAACTCGATACTCGTAAAGGAATTTTGATTTATATTTTAGGTTGACCACTAAAACAAAATAATTGTTGAAATTGCAAATTGACTCTTGTTTATTTGAATAAATTATTTTGAGTAATTAATCCTTCAACTATTTGATATTACTAGAAATAATCCCGTCCCACGGACTCGAAATATTGTAATCATTCTTGCGCCTGCGTAGTTACACGAAGTTCATCTTTTACATTCAAACATCACCATGGAAATTTTTCATAGCGCAACTCCATTTTAAGATTATTTTATGGGTGTGATACTTTACTATTTGAAACCTAGCACATAAAGTGAGCTAGCAAAATTTTGAAATAAGCAAATTTCTCGCGACTGCGCAATGTAAAACAAAATCAGTACTGATAGTCTAGTCTTCCCTTATTACAAAACGATACGGACATACATACATGCAAACCTTTAAACAAGAATACCGACAGAAGTCTATGCGCATATCCCACTCTACGTTTATGTAGTGTAAAGATTATAAGCCGTCTACGAAGTCTGCATGAAATATTCAAATTCGCCATCAAAGTGTGTACCGAGTACCGAGGAATGTGTCATGCTATGAATTGAGCCTTTAGTAAGCTTTGGTAGTTACTAGTTACATCTCTATTACCGAGAGATGTATCATGGAATAATTCGATTGAAGCTAATTCGCAGAAAAGTTACAAGAGATGCTGTAGAGATGCATTCACAAAATTTGTATGGATTGGTCGAAACATAGGAAATGGGAGCCTTGAAGAACTAAAGGGGAAGTTAATTCCTCCAAAACGTCATAAGTATTATTCTCTTTACCTCATGCATGCTCTTTTGGATGATTATCATTAGCGTTTGAAGTTTCCTTTGAGACAATGATGTTATTGTGAAAGAATTAATAATGCGTATAAGTCTATATTTAGGAGACTTCATTAATAATAAAAAGTTTGTCCTACCTAGGAAACACTGAACTGGGGGTGACAAAGATACAGAGATGGATTACGGCCAAGATAATTACCTATATGCAATATATAGGACCAGGAAGACTGGTAGTTATTAGCATAACAATTTAAATCCATTTATTCCAGGATGAGATTGGGACAATGACTCAACTATTGCTCATGCAAACAAAGTTAGAAAATTTTGGATTTTGTATGTTTACAGCTAGAAATTTGTGAAAATTACTAGTAAAAATTATTGATCTAACTCAATTGTGCCAACCTACCTTATGACAGTTTCAATAACATATTTTAGGTAATTATCTTGGATTGGGACAATGAACAACTACTGTGGAAGTCAATAATGAATGACACAATGTCCAAAAGCAATAAATATAAGTTACACAATTAATATGAATCAAATTTTGATTTTTAATGTTAGCTTTACAATTTTTCACACCTCTCAATCCAAAATCAACGACTATATAGTACAAATCATGGTATTAAATTTTTTGTACCTACTTACATCAATGACATGTTATATGTGCAAATTCATGGTAAACCTAATTGGAACGTTAATCTAACATCTGTGAAAATATGAACAGAGAATTAGGAAGTAATAAATGATTTTTGGATCTTAATGAAATTCTACATTTCAAAATAATATTCTGTTAGAATTAAAAATTGTTGAATGCAAATTGGTACAAACCTGTTTAACTAATCTGTATTTCTCAATCGACGTCATGAGATGAAACCTTTCGTTCATAAAAATGTTATTCCTACAAGTAGTTATAATTATTTTAGAAGACATGATATACATTACATATCATTTTCATTGCGTTAGACAGACGAACAGAGCGCAATGGTTTATTTTAAACTTGTCATGCTTGAAAGTGTTAAAATACAACACAATTCTGCCAAAATGTTTTAACTTATGCGTGACATGCAGACCCTGAGACAACGATGTGTTGATAATTAAAAAATAAACTCAAAACGTCAACTTTGACAATAGCTCAGAAGTTAATACTTTAGGTCTCCAAGTGAAGTTTTATGAATGCTCAGCAAACAAATTAAATACGGGGATGAGAATAGAATAAAAAATAAATAAAATAATTAGCACAACTATCACAAAGTATAAATCGTTTAGTTTTTGTTGGAAATGCTCGGCATGCACAGCATATTATTCTTATAACACTATTCCGTACTAATAATGCTTATAGGTAAATTGTAGTACAATAGGTAAATATTTTGTCATTAATTATATAGTATTTGGTAATTAGTTTTATTCACTACTTGGCAATTAATGTGAGTGAGTAGTGAGCAACTTTTACTGTAATGTCCGATTTCCCAATGAAATCCTGATAGTTCAAGTTTTCTGTATTTGGTTCATAATACATAATAGACGTAAATCTTTGTTGATGTAAAAGACGCGTTAATACGCGATTCTAGTACAAAGTGACGATAAAAGTTTTTAGGGATTGCTAGAATGAACTCTCATGTGCCTATTGAGATTGCCTGACTGGGAAAATCGGAGGAGACATAATTTACACTGGTACGGTTTTTCTCCCGAGTGTATGCGCAGATGCTTCGTGAGGGTGGATGAATCGGAAAACGCTTTTTTGCAGAGACGACAACGATACGGACGTTCACCGGAATGAGTTCTCATGTGCGTTGTCACCGACGAACTTTGTGAGAAGCGTCTATCGCAAATGGGACAGCGGAACGGTTTCTCTCCCGAATGAGTTCGAACATGAGCTGTTAGGTTGGCTGCTTGACTAAAGGACTTGTGACATTCGATACAACGGTAAGGCTTTTCGCCCGAGTGCGTTCTGAGATGTGTCTTTAAAGTTGATGGACGAGCATATGTCTTCCCACAGATCCGACATAAATTCGCTTTCGATCCAAAAGCACTTATCGAGGGACTCACGTTTTCTGAAGACCCTTAGAAAAATTATTTAGCCAGTCAGTAAAATTATTAAATATTAGCTTAATTTCTAAGAAAAAGCTTGTGATAAGTATTTCACGGGTCTGAGCAAGGTGAATTACTGGAAATTAAACGATACTAATAGCTGATACTATTACATACATGATGTACTAATTAACTACTAACTAGTTCAAGATCCACAGGAAAGTTACATTATTACATTCGATAATTGATTTAGAAAGGTTGAGAGTTGAGACAATGACTGAATAGACTGAGTTATGAAAGGAAAGTAACAATACAAAGTTATACTGGGTAACTTGAGAATGCAACATACATGAATAGCTATAGGTAGGTAGATAACCTATGAATGAATCAGTTTACGTAACGTATTATATACCTACTGTAATTGTTAAAGTTTCACTTCATGCTTAATAAACAGCATAATAATGGTTTTGCGCCGTATTACTTCGATTGCTAGAATTATTTAGTTTGGCTGCAAAATACTTTTCTGCACATATAAGTGAATCTATGGCTAAATAGCTTTCGAAAGTGAATGAAAGACATTTTAGGTGACTAACTTTCTGAATGTTTTGGACTGAATGAAAGTTATTTACCTACGAAAGTACCTATTCAAACGAACGAGTTCCAACGGAGAGACACAATGACTTGGAGAACAAAAGACTTCAATTAGTGACTTGAATATAGAGAGGAAAGTTTGACTAATTTCTGACTAGGAATTGCATTTGGACAAATGGAAGATCTATGTAATTCTAAAGAAATGAAATGAAGGAAGACATACTAGTGGATTTCTGTCGCTTGCTACTGGAGGAACCAAACGATCTGGAATTGGAAGAGAGACCTGCTGTAGTTGTCAGAAGAGAGCTGGAAGTTGGGATCCATTGAGATCGAAAGGATTCCAGGGTCGGCTCTGGGCGGAAGTCAGCAGCAAAACTGTAAGTTGCACTGTAGGGTTGATGACAAAAGTTCTGAGGTGGTGACGACCCGTAGGAATACGACGATGGAGGCTGGGCATGCCCGTGAGACGCTACTGGAGCTCCCGTCCCTGCCCACGGCATCTTACAAATCAAAATAAATTCATGGTCATTTAAAACTTAAATATCCTCAAACTGTTTATCTACACAATCTTTTATACAATAATGACTTGCTGATTTATGAAATAAAAAGTAATATTATTTTGTTCATCCGTTTCTTTCAACTTTTAATTTTTATTTACAGAATACTTATTATTGGCTTATTTACTAGGTTTGGATAAAAATTATATTTATACTACAACAACAATAGTAACTTAAAAACATAATGAAAAAGTCATTCTACAACTACATATTAAAACATAAATTATTGCACTGACCTGATGCTGAAGGGTTGGATCAGGAGGAAGGTATCCCATTGTCATATTCATCGACACATTGACACTCATTGAAGGAAATGTAGCTCCAAAATTAGGACAATTTGGAGCTCCTGGAGGAGGTACAAATGATTGCTCTAGGCAATAGTTCGGGGAATATCCGTTCGGGGATAAGAGCTGGGTAATTCAGATAAGAATATCTTTTAAATACTCGGGCTGAAATTTATTGGCCTAATTCGGTAGTAAATATGTATATAAGTAGCTTACCTGCTGCGATTGGGAATAAGAATTTCCGTACGGCATTGGAGACATTTGGCCTGCTCCAACTGTAACACCCAACTGCGGAGATGACTTGAAGGACAGCAGAACATCCGGAATATCAGATTTATCTCGAAATAGCGAACTGTCCCTAAACGACATAATAATGTCAATAAATATGACTTAATATGAAGCAGCAAAGAAAGTCGATCGATTGAGAAGTTAATATCGTGGGAAGAAGGGAATCTATAGAATGTGAGAATACTGTTGGGCTTGGGTATGAAATCATAGCATAAGAATAGCATAAGCAAATCTTAAAGAAGCCTTCGGAGCTTTTATTGTTATAATGGTTTCATTTATCGCACCATATTATTACATCAGTGGAGAATATTGAAGGTCAATCGTTTCATATATAGAATTATATGATACTTATCAACATGCTGATATTGAGAACTACAAAATCGGAGACATAATAATGTATCTTTTCAATCGATGACATAATTACAATTATGTATCAGGAATTATCAGTAATATTTATATTTGTTATATACTCCACCTTCGTATGCAATTCCATTAGTTAGTACTTCCAAGATATCCTTAATCATTTGCAAGCTTTTCAATCGTTATAAATATACAGCAATTCAATTACAGCCGTATATTCAATACAGATATAGCAGCGAAGAAAAATACATAATAAGTAGTTAATATAGTTGCATATCTGTATTTGCATGTCGGTTATAATATAAATAAATTCATTTAAAAAGTGGAGTTTAAATTTAATCTTTCATAATTTTGAAGCACAAATTAATGTTTTTTTGTTTATTTTAACTCTCGTTATAATTTCACATTAATTTAACAAACATTAATTCTGTTGGATATACACCATTAGTGTATATTATATAGTAAAGTAAACAATGTACTACATAAACGGGTATGAAAATAAACCTAATGTTTAGCTGTCACAAACTAAATTTTAAACTGAAATTTTAATTCACTGTTCGTTTTCACGAATTTGTAAACTAATCTCATCAGTTCACATTTAGCATTTTAAATTTCAATTTATTTTCAATTTCAATTTTATTTTATTGCAAATAATTTTTTTTGTATTTTGAACAAAGAACAATTTAAGACATTTGGATATTAAGTGGGTTGGCACAAATGGTAAATAATTAGCGAATAGTTAACAGTGTGAATTAAAAGTGTTCTTACTTGTAAGTTGGCGTGGGTGCGAATATACTTGGTAAAGGTTCCAATTCTAGTGGAGGCAAGGTGAAACCAGCCATATTAGATGTATTGCTGAAGATCTCTTCCGAGGTGGGAGAGTTGAGCTCTCCGCAAGTCCACAGAGGACTGTCTGATGAAAAGAGGGCCTCCATCTGGAATCCAATCTCTTCAGGATCACTGCGCATTTTCATCAGAGGACAATTCAAGTCCCAGGCAAACGCCAAACCGTGCACAGTCAGTATCATAACAAATATATACATCATTCACCTCATTTCATGTGGTACTTCATCTTCTACACATTATAATGCTCATCTGCAGCTACCTACTAATGTATTTGCATTTCACTTAATTTTACATTCATCCTCTTGGAAGCAAATCTATGGTATCTCAATTCCAGTTTTCCTTTTGCATTAATTGTGCATCTTCCTCTACGAATAGACAATGCATTACATATCCAGTGACTTATATAAATACCTAAGCCAATTTTATGTAAAATGTGTGCTACACTAAAACTGGAAGGCAATAAAAGATGAAAATGATATAGAACTCAAATAGATAACCGAGTGATCCACCGATTCTGAATTACTTTTTGAAATTTCTGGTGTAAGTGGAGATGTACTATCAACCTATTTTAGAGCTACAATAACATAAATAACTTCCAAGGACCATTTACTACTATCTAACAGTAGAGATGATTTTTTGAAGGAAGAAGCTGAATTTTTCCTCTCAATGCTTCTTTAAACATTACGTATAAGTAGCAGGGAGCGTGCAATCTTCTCTCCCTACCTACCATTATTGCATCTGCACTTTTGGTTTTAATTTCCTTTTCTGTTATCTTTACAGGCTTCCTTGTCCCCTTTCTCCGCTAATTTAGGTTTCCTTTCATTCCACATTTGTTTGATGTCAGCTCAGCAGCAAGACCAGAGAAATACAAAGAATAAAATGGGGAACCTTGGGGAAATTATTTTGCTTACATACTAACACCTCCCGAATTATAGTACATCCCCAAGAAATACCTCCCAAACACTACCTCTCAATACATACACGAAGTAATTTCTCCCAATACTCCGGCCAACTAGTATTTGCAATAATAGTTACCAAATTTTGGTAATGAAGGGTAATTAGAACAAACATTGGTGATAGTGAAAAATCAATATTAAAATCAAATACTACTTGGTAATATTAAAAATATATTTACTTATCCATCTTGCAATTTTTCCTTGTCCTACTCATTCATAGTAACAGAAACAGTGACATTAAGAAGTTGATGGGTAAGTACTATTGGTATTTTATTATTTGCAGGAAGTAATAAAGATGAGGCTGTCATATACATATAGTACAAGCGGGAGGTACTGCTGCTGGGAGGTATCACAATTCGAGGAAATATTTACGTTGTTAAAACTATTTTCTATTACTATTATTGTAACCCCTATTTTCAAAGTAGCCTAGAAATTCTAAAAAGGATTTTATTTAATTGAAGTTTTTCTCCAGAGCAATATTAAGCAGATATTTCTCTGAAACAGTAGCTATACCTACTTTACAAGTACCTATATCTTCACTCCCAAGTATTACGTACCTACCTGTATTTCTAAATAACAGTATAAAGAATACTAGATTGTATTTTTCACTCAACCTATCTATTTCATTGATGTATTCATTCAGATTTACGGTAAGTATCTATTGAATCCACTAGCATCTGACATAAAGAAAGCCAAACGTAAAAAGTCTGCATGATTGCTTGAAGATCTTGTGGATGAAAGATACTATTTCCTTGTTGCTACGTTTCAGAAGGTAATGGATATGTCTCCTCTAACATATCCACCTGCTAATGTTAGAATTGTAAAAAGTATATTTTTGTATGATTGCTTTTACATGAACTTGAACTATTGTCATGTTATGAATAATGTGTTTTGATATATGTGGCTAGTTATGTAATATATTATTCATCTTGGTCTTTATCTGTAAAGCAAGTTTGATATGCTTGTAAAAAGTTAAATCTAACACTTAACTGAAATAAAATACCAATGCAATATTTCCATGCAAATACTATTTGCCTGCGCTATGGATGAATTTTCAGATGTTGAATCTGTTTAACTAAATACAAAAGCAAAATTATGTGAATATTAATAGAGTTACCAATAGTTGACCATCTTGCTTCGGTGTAATAAAGAGTGAATCAATAAAGCATGCCAATTTTTGCGTTATGAAACCACTTTCAATTTTATTTCATGAATTTCAGCAGCTATTAATCCTTTTCCAAAAGAATTCTTTTAGTAATGAAATGTACCTCAACTTGTTCACTTAAAATGCCTACTACTCACTAAGTATATTATAATATGCTACTAGTATTCCTTATACTTTCCAGTAAGATTTATTGTAAATTATACGTATAATGCTCGATAGTAATTATATTGATGTAATTTGGCTCCGCGTCAAAAAGAGTAACTCAGTTCATGTAGTGATAAACGAAAAAAATATTACATGCATTTCCTGTAAAAAAGTACAGAAGATACTTCATGCTGATACATTTAAATGTACTTATGTAGATGACCAATCTGTCAATGCTGTATGAAATGCAATATAAAGGTCAACATTTTTAAACAATAAAGAACCTGATTGATATTTTATATCTCCACTTTGAAAGAAAATTGGTCTTTACCAGAACACTTGTGCATGTACTTATTTCAAAAGAACAAATTGAACATGGCATCGTGTTCTCTGAAGGATTTTTGCTGTATCAGATACTAAATTAGTGAACACTCTTCTGTCTTTCATCTTATTCCAAAGAAAATATTTGTAAATTCATCAATTATTTAATTATCTTCGTATCGATAAAAACCTATTAGTCTACTTCATATGCTCGAGCATATACAAACGAAATGCCAACACAGTTAAAGGATGAGATTTCGAAATCTGATAATTGTAAATTAAATGACAGTTTCTGCAGTTTTTATTGTACCTTACAAAATTCAATTAGCACGCCAAATTAATTTGCTGATTATATTTCTCAAATATCTGGAAAATACTGCATATACAAAATACAAGTCCGTGGTATTTATAGGGAGTAGGAAGTAGCAGTAAATGCAATTCATTGTTCAATTCGAGTTAATGGAAGGTGAGAAAGTTAAGAAGAATTCTGCTTTCATGCATTTACTAGATGCGTAGCAGGCTCACATAATCCAGCCTTCTTCCTTTTCCTATTGGTTGCCAAAAATTCAGTGCGGACACCCACATTGCACAGCCGTCTCCCTCTTATCGAACTTGGCCCACGGCTCACAATCAGGAATGAATTCAGACACCTCACAATATTATTATTACGTATCTACAGAAAGTTCCTCTATGGAGCTTTCATCCTTATTCTACTTTCCTCTAACATTAAATAACCATATTATAATATCTGAACGGATTATTATTATTAATTACTACTTATATGCTATTTAATATTATTTATTTATATTCAATTTAGATGTAAAAGACAATTAGGTACCGTGGACCGATGTCTGTATTCAAAAATATAAACTTTAACTGAAATTTATTTTAAAACAATACGAGAAATTTAATTATCTACTTGTATTATGCTATTTTTTTTGCTTTCATATAGAACTCAAATAGATAGCCGAGTGATCCACCGACTCTGAATTACTTTTCGAAATTTCTGGTGTAAGCAGAGATGTACTATCAACCTATTTTAGAGCTACAATTACATAAATAACTTTCCAAAGACCATTTACTACTATCTAACAGTAGAGATGATTTTTTGAAGGAAGAAGCTGAATTTTTCCTCTCAATGCTTCTTTAAACATTACGTATAAGTAGCAGGGAGCTGATCAAGTAACATTTCATTTGGTATTTTAATTAAGTCCACTTTCCAAAAAATGTTAATTCTCCATGAACTCCACTAAAACTGATTACATGCAGGTCTTTGATTGAAATTCTATTTTATCATCTCGTTTTTACGTAGGTATGAATGTTCTATTCGGAATTCGTCACAAAAGTTAGAAATGAGTTAGTGCATATGCAATGCGAATACATCCTGGCTTAGCATTATCATCTTTCGAAATTGAACCAAATATTGGTGCCTAAATCTTTTGAAACTAAACGGCAGTATCAATGGCTTAGTTGTATCTATAATATGTTGGGCTATAGAGGTTTGGGTATAACATTAATTAATTGTAACAGCGACGAGGAGAAATAGTATTGTTCCACAAATTCAGTGTAAAGGATAAGTGAAAGCATTGCTTAATAATTATCATTTGGAATGTCATTTATTATGTACAGTAATTAGCAGACAAAATAATATTGAAGTATATACTTAATTGATTTTTAATACCCATGGTTTACTATGATTCTATGATGCGAATGGTAAATCTTAAAAATCAATCAAAGAGTGATAAATTTTTACTCAAATTATAATTTATTTGCTCGGTCATATGCAAAATGTCAAATATGCTTTGCGAACATTAAAACAAAATGTTGTAAAACGTCTTTGCTCGTCAACAAATAATTCGACATTATTTTCTATCTTGAAAGTAAGAATTTGGTTGTAGGGAGACAAATTACTTTTTTGCTTTCATGCAAATTGGTATTTGTTAGATTCTAAGTCATTGTATGCATGTATGCATAATACTATTTACACTCCCTATACTGGACACTATATAATTACCTGGAAATTGTTTGCTATAAACTTCCGTGTACAAAATCGTGAGATTGTCTCAAGAAAACTTAAAAAATGGATATAAAACTCACCAAAATAGAGCAGATTTTTTTCTTCTAAAGTAAACTTAGTGGCCGATGGTTGCTATTATTATAGCTGTATGTAGATTTGTTGCGTATAACTATCACAAACATAAAAATGTACACCAGAATGACTAAAACAGAATGCTGAATTGTAAATCTTGATTTAGTCCATTGAAAGGCTGGGTTCTCATGTAAATGCCAAGTTAAATTTGTGGTCCAAAGTAAAAATTTTAAAAAATTTGGGTAATAGAAGTAGTGTCATTGTTGTTTTGATGTGACACCTGAATGTAGGTTAAGTGATGAATGAATTAATTTGATTAAGTTGAGTTTGTGCCAAATATAATGTTAGTGAGACTGGAAGTGTCGTTGAAGGATGAACCTTTGGCTACATTGTGAAAGGAAAATAGTTGGAGAGACAATGCCAGTGACTAGCGTGAAACAAATGTTGGAAGTAATGCAGACACATAGTCTCAGCTTTCGTCTTTGTCCCTTCCAAATGACAGGTGGAAAGCAGGGCATAGCGAAAGACGATTCAATTTTCACCTACACTTGGTTGGCTGATGACCACTTTTGACGTGGTACAACTAGAGTCAACGTAGTCACCAACTGAGTACAATACCCATTCATATTAAACTAAAACACCCGGGGATATATACTGTACCTTACCTTTTTATTTAGGGCAAATAGCCCACCCATTTTAGGCAAGAGACAGTACTCTTTTGTAGTTGAAGCCACCCTAGGAAATACTTAAATGTGCTATACTTACAAAATGTGTAATTCGATACGTACAGGAAGAGAGTCGAGGTAAATACTCTTGTCAAGATTACATCACACTACCCGCTATAATATGTTCGCTCTGTGCACCAAATTCTATTTACTTAGCTGACTCTGCTATAGTTGATAAGTCATATTTATCCGTTTTACATTCACTTGTTCTTCGTGTAGACCTTTCACCTTGCTCCTCGTACTGATCCTCACATGCACACATGTATTGTTCCACATGAATCTACCAAAAAGCAATCCACTGTCGAATGAGCACTTCCCTGAACTGGAATTAATAGGTATTTATTTTACGTACATCATGCATAAGTAGCAATATATTATACAATATGGCCAATAGATATAAAGGAAACGTGAGTGCATGTACTCATTTGTATATCCCACACGCCAAGCTGGAGCTAGGCCGACTAACTTATTACCACGCTAATAGGATCAAGTCTTTGACTTACTGTATAATATAAGCAATATGTCAGGGACTTTATTTTCTAAATGGTCATTAAATCCACCTATTCTTACCTGTTCTCCTTCTTTGTCATATTCCTCCAAGTATTTAACTTATGCAGCATAAAACGTAGTAGCTATTTGCAATGCCTTTACTCTATAGTTTATAGTAGCTGATCTAATATTGGATAGACAGTTTCAATTTTACTTTAATATTGGACTTGATTTGAAATTCGACAGTTTAGCTTGAGAATGCAATGTCATAAACTGTAGAAACTTATTGTATACTCATTTCTCAGTTGAAGATATTTATATCCTGGAAAGATGAATGAATTACTTATACGTGAATGAAATATACTTTGAATCTATAACACATTACATGACTATTTCATTCTTTCGCTTACCAAATCGATCGGAAAGTGTATGAGTAAAAAACGTGAGATATATCTTTCATTTGTTTGTTGGGTAAGGTTACTTTACACGGAAGTTTAAAGTTACTTCCAGCTTTCACATCATTTGACTCTTAGCTCTAAGTTTCTATAATGTTAATCAGACAGATACATAAACACTACAATTTTCCACATTATATATGATATAGACACGTTAGAGAGATGTATTTTCGCCGTCTAGGTACAAATAAGAAGTCGTCGTCAATTAGCATTTTCTCTGAAGAGGAAACAAGTTCACTATACCAGAAATAAACGTAATATAAATAGGTACCTCAACAAAGTTCTTATACACACCTTTAATCAACCCCAGTGCAGTGTCTCAGATGTCTCATTATTGCCCCTTCAGTTAGCGTATTATGAGTGAATTCATTACGAGGATGTTATAATATTATGTCTATTTATATAAAGCACTGCCACAAAACGGTGGTTATAATTATAATGTCCGTATGTACATCAAGGATAAGTAATCTATTACAGGTAAAATATGACATAGTATTTTGTTCGCATTAGAAATTAGGTACAAGAAAGTTAGAATAGTATGAAATTGCTTCGTACAAAGTAAAGGAGTGGGTTAGATGCCTTATGCAAGTGTAACCTCACTCACCAACAAGCCACCTCATATCAAATTAAGTTATGTAACATAATACAATTTAGTCATCTCGCTATATGCTCTGTACTTTATATTGAAAGATGTAAATATACAATGCAATCTACCAGGAACAACTTTATAAAAGCCAACCGTCGAGTTTATTTGATAAAGTCTTTTGTCCTCATTCTGCCCAACTTTTCACAAACGGTTAGCTTTTCAATGGAAACGGTTTTATGGTTAATTGCCTCCGTACTACATTACCCTTACCTCGTCGGTTTATCTTCCTCTCATCCAAAGATAGCGATCTATCCTATCCGGGTATCTCTGGCATTCAAGTATACATTTCATTTTCTTTTTGGTGAAAAATGAGGAGGCAGGTACTATATAGGCTTACAGTCCATAGTATACCTTACTTATCAACATTTGTATACCTTCCACAAATCGTAAATAGTTCTATCTACCAAGCCCATAGGTTTTATATGTACCTCTTTTACAATGTTTGCGTCAAATTCATCTTCTTTCATTGGGTAACATGTAGTAATGAATATATAGGACATGCGTTTACATAAATGGTGAGATTCGAGATTGTCTAAATTACAAAACTCTTTTGTATAACTTTCCATGTACTGTTTGAACCTATATTACTGATAGAAAGCCTTGTCAAACAGTAAATTACCATAGATATGATATGGTAATTTGTACCTGTACTTTAACAAGTACCGAAGGATTGTCTATTTTGTTGCTCAGTAATATAAGCCATGTAGGCATTTTATATTTAGTTGTATTCAAAAAGTTCACTTCCCAATCAACCAATTGATCTAGAGTGTGTACCACCTCAGGTGTGTTGGCTAATATTTGCTCAACAGTTTAGTGTTAAACTGATTGATTTATACTGGGAAATGTTGAAAGGAAATGTTTACTATCTTGTTTAAAATCATGCTCCCTCATGAAGAATACAAAGCGAGGGCAAGGTAACGTAAAATTGTACAAATACTAGTGATGCTACACAAGTACACAAGGATGGTACAATGGGATAAAAGAGAGTATGTGATGTTCCGAAAGCTACACAAGTACAATCAGATCTGCATGATACTAATCTATGATTAAATATCTACCTGCATCATCAGTGGTCGAGAAAAGCCGAAACGCATAAACCACACCTGTGTTGACTCTTTAGCTTTGTGTCCATCAGTTACATTATTTACTATTACCTGGTTTTATTTATCCAATTAGATTACATCAGAACTGTATCAGTGGGTACTAAGAATTTTTTTTACATGTGTTTCTATTTTGCACATAAAATTGGACACTTTTGTGACACACGACGCTATTTCATATCACTATGTCTATCAGCAGTTCATATTCCCAGTTTTGTTAGATGATGATGTTCTGTTAGATAATATTATTTAAATTGTTAAGATAGGTAGTAGTGCAAACTTGACTCTGTCAATAACTATCCTGAATTGAACGATGAATGAATGAATTAAAATGGGAACAACCAGTGTCTTTCTTAGTGTAATACTAATTAAGTTGGAATGAGCATACAAGGTGGAATTCCCCATTTTACCAGACTATAACCGTTTTTTCTTCTTGCTGGTTAGATTGTATTGTTTCAACTGGAACCGTGTTTATCAATAGATGATTTGACCATCCTGAGTTGACAGTTCGTGGTGACAGAACGAGCAGGATGCGATGTGATGCCCAGTAAGCCGGTGTGCGGTGAGGTAACCGGTGAACAACATTGTTCCGTATTTCCCCTTATTCTCGGAGAGGATTTCAATGAAATATGATACATCTCTTCAGCAGGTGAGCTACGCATGTCGACATATATTTCCTGCTTCCTATAGACTCTTCAATAATGCAATATTCAATTTGATCTAATATTGAGAGAACTTTTTCATTAAATTATTTCCTTCCTGAAGACTTTTTGTATTAAATAATTTCTGATGACTGCAGTATTAGCAAATATATCTGTTATTGGAAATATTTATTATACAGCACAATACAGCGAGTTTTATGAAACAAACACAAGAATGCCATAAAACAGGACTAGCAAATCTTTGGGCGACTTAAGGTTATTTGTACCTTAGAAAATACACACGCTCATTCGCATGAGTTACATTGTGGATATATTTTCATTAGTTTTAGATTAAATGCTAATGCTACTTTTATAGGTAGTTAACAAAATATTTTGTGGTTAATATATCTTATGAGAATTTTATAGGAAAAAATCAATAGAATTCGTTAGTTGATGCTAATAATACATAATGTACTTTTCTCATTGGTTAGCATTTTAGGACAACTGAAAAAACAGTCAAAGTGTTTTTTTCGGGAAAGGAGATTGTATACCCTCAGATAAGGCAGAGAGGCAGACGTTGTTGATGTTGTCGCAGAGCATTGATCTTTTGTTGTTTAAGCTGGTGACGTTCACAGTTAATCCTCTTCTTCCTCCGCACAAGTCGACCTAGCGCAAGCCACGCATTAGCAACAGTAGTAAAGAGTGGATGAATTGGGTACCTATGATTCTAAATGAAATTACTCCACTAATCTCCTTAATTCCCTGTTCTCTGTGAAACAATACAGTAAGTGCATGATATAAAGCCGCAACGAACTAAGATGAGCTATGCAACTTTGCATCTCCATCTCCACCTATAAGCTCATTTTTACTAATGATGAATCCACTGCCAGTATATATACGTACTTAAATTACTGCATTATGAATAACATGATAACGGCGAGACTATTTCTCATTCCAAGTTCAGCTAGTTGTAAATTATTATTACTAGTCAATAACTGGCTATGATACCTTGTGTAATTTCATGTTACTTATTACAATTTTAAATCTACTTTTAATCAGCTTGTTTCGAAATTTAAATGTGCTTTATATATCTATCTGCACTTGACAGCTGTATTTATAATTTGTAGATCAATAGTATACCCTTGTATTAATATTCCTCATAACAGACGTATCATTAAAGTGTATTATATAGCTGTACTATACCTAGTGAACTACTATTTACCATCAAAGCAATGTTATGTTTATTTGAGTAACATTATAAAAATTATGTGAATTAATATGTAATATATGCATTTTTGCGAATTATGACTAAAAATGAATATAAACTCGTCTACCTATAAATTCTGTACCACTTGCGATGGTGCATACTTTTATCTCAAGTCCGCGGATAAAAATATTTGTCGTAGATGATATTGTTCACATGGCATTATTATAATTTTCAATTATTATACTAATAATACTAGCTGTAAGGTTTTTACAATGAATAAATTCAGGATAAAATCGTTACATAAGATTTTGTAGTTGAGAGTGTAAACAGAATGCTCCCTTATTTTTGCTAAGGGTGAGTGCTGCGACTTCTGAAACGTATGTCACGGATTTGTACATCCCTTTAATCATTGGTACTTAGCGACCACAATCTTTGTCTCAAAGCCCCGATAAAATGTCCATTGCGTCACAGTCACGGTTCTTTTCTGATCCTATACGAAACAATCGCTAGCAAATTTAATCTGCTGATGCTCATTTTCAGGCTTACTAATGCATTTGACTAATATCAATGTGTAGTCAACGTTTCAATGAACAAAAAGGGATTATTATATGCTCGAAAATATTGCATTGACAAAGTGAACTTATCCATCGCTGAATAATATCTACTAGTTCGTTGTCATTTCACAAGTTATAAAGATTATCATTCAAAGGATACCGAAATGCAGAAAAGTTGGAATTTACCTATGATTACTATACAGATTACTATAATTACTATTAATAAAAGCTACTATCATACAATGAGATGAGACATGTGACTAAGTGTTGATTTTTACCTGTTCTTAACGCATAGCTTTGAACTGCAGAAGCAAGAGATATTTTCAACAGTTAAACAATACTAGTTTATAGTGTATTAAAGCATGTATACCACTTGCTTAACTATATATTAATGTAGTGAAGTATACTGGAATTTTATTGCAATGTATTGTTAGCAGATAATTTTTATGTGCACATATTAAATCAGACACAGGTCGTTTTTTGTAAATATGATTAATAGAATCAACCTCATTGTTTAGAAAATAATTATCTCTATTATGATAATCCGACAGATTGCCCATTCAGCTAGACATATCGCAATATCACCTCTCTTCAACGTACATGTATCAAAGTATTAGCAATACTAGGCAAAGCAATATTATGAGCCTATGCATTACCATTAGAGATTGCTCCTTGTCTTGGATTATTTCAATATAATTTAAACGTTGCTGGAAATGTTAGACTTAAGCTGATGGTCATACATTTAGAACAAATGGACGCAATATAGTCGGTAAAGAAAAGTCGAATAGAAAGTCGTACCCATTCACAATCATTTTGGCTCATTGTTGATCCTTCTATAAGCTAAGAAACCCGTATAAGTGCTTTTTCTAATAAGGAAGAAACCTTAGAATTACAAGGACATACATATCGATCAAATAGACTACCCTTGCTAGTAGATAGATACTACATAAACTTCTATAGATGACATTATATTGTTGGCATGAACAGAGAATGAATGATCCTTTCAGTTCCATGTCCTCCTTGCATGTGTATTGGGTACCTACTTATTTTTAGTGGATTGAATTGCTGTATAGCTCATACTGCTTGCTTTATAAGCACGCGGAACTTAGGTACTAAACAAACGAGATTTCCTGAAAGTAAATGCCGAGCACCTACGATAACTTTGTCATTATATTAAATTTGCGAAAACAATATTTTACTCAAAATCCACTTCAATTTGTAGTATAACAGCAAACGTTCATTGTGGATTAGCTCACAAGAGATAAACTGCAGTAATTTTACTTAATGAGTATACTAATAAGGAAATTAGAAAATGAGAATCTATAAAGCACAAATACGACGTGCTCAACTGCTTTACTATATTTATGAACATGTTAAGACGAAGTATTATGGGTTTAATGTTAATAGTCATGGCAAGGTATAAATTTACAGGAAGTATCAAATAGTTTAAGTTTTAGCTGTAATAGTATCGTACTAGCAGAGATATAAGCGTCTTGTACTGTCAATTTATTGAAAATATTCTTTAAAAATTAATTTTATATACACGAAGCCATTAATAACACATTACCAGCTAGAAACGATGATGTACTTTGACACGAATTGTGTTGTGGATCGATTCCAAGGTTTATTAGTAGCTTTACGTATCTATTATTAATTTAGGATTCAAAATTGATCTACACTCGCGTTTTTTTAAAACTGGACGAAAAAAAATGCTGCGCCCAGGCTCCATGTTAAACTAGGCTAAAATGAGGCATATATTTTTACGTATCAGTATTAACCATCCAAATGCTAAATCTTTTTCGCTCGAGATGGCTCCTCGCTATAACTATCATTCAAATTTTGATTTGCAACCCAAAAAAGGCTGTGTTAATATTACTACAATACAGATTATTATGCTGATTTCCACGGTACGGTTTTCCGAAGATTGTTTTGTTAATTTTTTTCAATTTCTGTCTATAATTTGACATTAAGCATATGGGGATTTTAGTTGAGTACCTAAGTAGTTTAGCATTAATATAGTTTGGGTTTTTAGTCGTGACATACAGATAGAAATCCCTATAGCTGGTAGTAGTAGTATGCATATAGTGTTTGGCCATTAACTGTATTTGTAGTGGGATTGATGACTTCATATTATTATGACTTAATAAATTGTAAATTGTGCCATAATGAATCCCTAAGCTAAGTGCTACTGAATTGTATAGTATAAAGTATAATAAACTATTAAATGATATCCTTTTAAGTATACCATAAAAACTTTGAATGCTTCAGTGCATAGTCAATAGTGGTATTATTATTATACTAATCAGTTCCTGGTAACATGTGTCGTATGTACGTCGTACTACAGACGTGGCCCGAAAAAGAGCTTACGTTACGAAACGGGTATTTAAGATTTGTCATTTTCTATGAATCATCATGGTTGATTCATGAGAACATGAATCCAAATTCGACCGAACGTCGTATATAGACATAGAGGTGACTTGAGATGAGACTTCAACCCATCGTTGTTTGAGAAATGTTGAGTTAGCGCAGTCTTGCGTCAGAGATTTGAACGAAACGTGCAATATGTACCCCGACATAAGCACCACAACGTCCAAACTTCCAGAATAATCTTTACCCGCACATCTTAGACTTTTAAGCCTTTCATTTACTTTTCGAAATTGTTCATCTCGAACCGAAGGAGAATTGGAATAGTCACAGTAGTCAGAGAATTTCCGTCTCCGACTATTATGTCATAGCGCAGTATAATTTATGCATAATAAGTACCTCATAGCTACAGTATCATTTCCGCAGACTTTCTAACGTCGTAGAGATATACCTACACGTTAGATAGAGAAAAGGCTGTTAAAGGACATCATCTTGAAAACGAAATAAAAGTTTGATAGTCAGAGTTGACACGGACAGTTTGAAATAAGTGATTAAGATATTGTTGTTCTAACACCAGGAACCAATAGCTAAAGCTCGTTTCTAATCATTAATTTGTTTGGCTTAATTAACAGTACAAGTTTCAGTTATAGATAACTCAAGACTAGTTATTGCATCTTCCTAGTAGTTGGTAGTTTCTGTGGTTTGGTTACAAAATACAAGGTTTAATATATTAACTTTCACAGTAGTACCTACCAACTGCTGATAATTATGTACCAATTACTAAATTATTATCGGAAAACTACTAAAGTTTAACCTCCAAACTAAAGCATATCTTTGATTAGTGAGACAGTTTTCAATTTATGATCAATGATTCCTGTTGGCATCCGTGTGATCTGGTAAATACTCCAGAAAAACAATTTTTAATTTAGGCTTTTGACAAAATTGCCCAAAAAGCAATAAGTGATCAGTGGTAGTGACCAACTTTAAAATGAAAAAGGGGGGTCCAGCATCCTAAAAGTTGGAACCAAATTAACGGTAAGTAAAATAAAATATCCTTGTCTGTCAATCTTAAATTAAACTTAGGAAATGGACGTTATATTTATTTAAATATTGATTCGTCCTAATGTTGAATGTCTAAGCTAATACAAATCATGGAATTAGAAAAGAGTTACAGATGTTCCACAAAAACTGTATCTTGTGCTGTATCAAAATTTTGATCAACCTACTATATTATATTCTTTGATCCTCTCAAAGTTTGACATACTACAAATTCTTAGGATTGATTAAATAGCTATACTGCCAATTGAAATAAAAACTATTATAACATCGTTTATAAAATCAAATTGTATTGTTCCATTCATACCTACATACATATTTTATTTACAACAATGTACATTTGCAATGTATCTGATTAGCAAAATTTAACAAACAATTTTGCTACGGGCGATACCCAAAGTTCAGTGAGGAAATGATATATATTCCACAGGGATTTACCTCTTACCTGCATTGGCGTCTGCATTACATGTCAATTTTGCATTGTCGGTACTTGAAAATGGCAGGGAAAATACATAGCACATTGACAGTAGAATAGAATAGTGGGTAATAAATTGTAGAGTAGTGTGAGTACTGTTTGTTATGCACGTGCTTTTGGACAGAATAACATCTTAAGTACTTAATTACTTTTGAGAGCCATGTTTATGTCAATTAAATTGTAGTTTCGAAAATTATCCATAACTCTGAATATGTAATAGCGTCTATTTTTGCAATTTCTTAAAGTATTCTATTACCAAAGAAATGTAGAAGGGAAAGTCTACATTTCGAATAAAATGGTATAACTTTGATTAGTTTGGATTTGAATAGCTGTCAAAAATAAAGTACCGAACTTTGGTTATTTCTTCATTGAATATTACTTCTATTGTTGAAATACAACTTTTAAACAGAGAAAGCTATAAGCTATGGAATAATATCGGCATTGTAGTTTTAAGTTCTCTGCACGTGAAGTAGACTAACTTAGGGAGTCAACAACCGTGTTCAACGTCGCAGTTTAGTTTCTTTATGATAAAATTTTGCAGTAAAGCCATAAATTTAATAAGGTAAAATTAATTGAAATGGAATTCGGGATACATTGTAGTTCACAATCACAATAGGACCAAGGGAGTTTTAGCATATGTAAAGAAAGTAATATGAGTCTGAAGAAGCCATAATAGAAATCTCCGATATTTGCTAAGAAAGCCAGGATGTATGGAGTAAGTTGATCAGCCAGTCTGCATTTTTTAATGAAACTTGATTTCCCTATTCAGGAACATTTGCAACTCTTCCAATTAGTAGTTTTGACTTGTTAACAAAAGCTTGACGCATGTGATACTTACATAACAGTATCAAATTAAGCAGCTGGCAAAAAGTTTCACCGTTCTTGTTGAAGATACAAATCTCTGCAACTCACTTCATGCAAATATTATAATCTACAAGCTTTCACTCTGCCAGTATCACCAATTGAAGTCACATCTTCCATTCATCTGCAAACAAAAATCATTTGAATTGCATTTCAATCAGTCATGGCTAAAACTTTCGAACCTAACAACCGTCAAAGGTAATATTCTTTTAAATTTATGATTTATTTCTGACATTAAAAGCTTTAATACAATTAATTCACTCATTGTTTTAGTTGGTACTTTGGACCTATATCTCGACAAGATGCAACTGATCTTCTAATGGCAGAGAAAGATGGGGGAGTTTTTCTGGTCCGAGACTCTTCTTCTATACCAGGAGATTACGTTCTCTGTGTCAAGTAGGACTTTTTGTCTTTTGGAATATCTCCTAAACTTATTTATTTGAAAATTTTCTAAAAACAATACTTAAAAACATTATCGGTTCACAGAGAGGACTGTAAAGTTTGCCACTATATAATTAACAAAGTCAGCGAGGAAAAGGATGGGACAAAATACAGAATTGGCGACCGCTACTTCCCGGATCTTCCATCTCTCTTGTCATTTTATAAACTCCATTACTTGGACACTACTCCTTTAGTGAGACCGGCTACACGGAAATTTGAAAAAGTTATAGCTAAGCACGATTTTGATGGAGCGGTGAGTCTCAATTTCTAAAAATAATTATTTCACTGTCTTTCATTATCCATACAATTTTTCATTTATCGCTGAATTGTTTTGTTGAGTCTTTAAAATCTTATTTTAAAGCAGCTATTAAATTAAATAAATTAATATGGCATTTTTTATAGAGCATTACTATTTCTGATTCAGAAATTCTGAAGGGGTCTTAAAGAATTTAATTAAATGATATTTACAGGATCCTGAAGATTTGCCATTTAAGAAAGGAGAAATTTTAATTGTAATTAATAAAGATGAAGAACAATGGTGGACGGCTAAAAATACTTTAGGTACAATGGGTGCTATTCCCGTCCCATATGTTAAACCGGTATGTGCAGACCACTATTAATTGTATTTTCTTAGATGTAGATTCATTTTGTTGAGTATTTTATTTGCTTTGGTTTCTGTTTGCCAATATCTTTAATTACCTTTACTTTAGTTTACTGAAGATTCTTTTTAACTTTTAACATCAAGTTATTTTGTAATATCTATCTACTTGTAAATGTATTTTAATAAAATTATTTTTTTATTGCAGTATGTAGAAAAAGTGTCGGACGCCATGCCAAACCCTGTGCCATTTCCCAAACCTCCTGAACCTACTTCATTACCACCTGGAAACGATGTTCCGAAGAAACCTTGTATAGAGGTAATCAATTATACAATATTATCTATAGAAATAAAATCTTTGCATTGTGTAGCTTATTTTATAGATATAATCTTCATTAAATCATCACCACATACTAATATAAACAAATGGAAATAATTTTTGTTAAGAATATTAGTTTAATTTTATTTGATTGACTGACTTCCACTTATGGGTAGTTAAGAACAGTTAAATACTACTCCAGGCAGGTCGGGATACAGTTATGTATTTCATTTCGCTAACAATTACCTTGACTAGATACATTTCTATCATTGATCATTACCATTTGTTATTGCTAAATTTTGTTCTATCTCATTTTAGGATTAATTTGAATTAAATGTGGCATTTTGTCATTCCCAATGCAGCTGTCTTTCTAATGTTCATTTTCGATGTAACAGAAATGTAATTGGGACTACTATTATCTTGCTTTCTAAATCTTCTTTGAAATGCAATTAAATGTTATTAATTACAAATACTAATTGAAATTGAATTCTACAAAGTAAATGTAGAAACTTTTTTCTGACTGTTTTTATTGCTTTGTTTATTTATACAGTTCAATGTCCTACATTAGGCCATTCAAATGCTCACTTTTGAAATTCTTTGCTAAAATATTTCGTTGTACAATCTTTTGACTTTGGGTTTGTTTGTTTGATTATTGATGGTTGATACTCTTTGATAGTTGTTGTGTGAAAACCTCCGAAAACACTTCAGAAAAATGAATTATACTGTATCCGTCCTTATGGCAGTAATAAATCAAAAATTAATATTTCATTCCAATCTGTTAAATAAATTTTATTTTTTTCGTTTGATTGTGAATCGTTTTTAAACGCTTTCATAATTCTATAGTACAAGGATAGTTGCTAGATATGAGTTTATTGAAAGTGTATTTAAATAATATATTTTATTGAATTTCTAATAATTTTCATTCCTTTTCTATTTTTAGCCCAACAAAAATACGTTTGCGAGAGTCAAACAAGCACGAGTTCCCAACGCATACGATGACACTGCGTTAAAATTGCAAGTAGGTGACATCATTCGGGTCACCAAGATAAATATAAGTGGGCAATGGGAAGGAGAGCTGGTAGTTGACGGAGGCAAAAATGGAAAGGTATGAAATATTTGTAAATAACAAAATTATGAATTAGTTATTGGTTTAATTTCAGTGCTTAATGCATGTTAATATAATCTTGAATTTTAGAAAGGACATTTTCCGTTTACACATGTGGAGCTAATAGACTATGTTCCAACAAATGCGGCAACAGGCGACTCTATCCATATAACGGACTGATTTTTGGTTGGATGGATTTGAAAGAACACTAGCTGTAGTCAGTATTAAGTTTAGTTCTCCAAAAATAAAATTATATGACTCCTTTACAAATGTAACAATTATAAATGAACATTATTCAAACTCAAACTGTCTTGACTAAGTCAGTCAGTTCAGGATGTTAATGTTATAAAATTGTATTGTGACAACTAGAGTACATATAAGAAGAAGTAGCTATATAGACGGCAGAAGATTAACATGGCTCCATGGTTAGTCTAATCTATCTAATCTAAATATCTCAATCTCATTGATAATGATAACCAATCGCCTGCCGAATTGTTAATTGCGATCATATAGCTGTTGATGTATGTCAGTAATCTTATGTACCCACTATTATATGAAAAAATAACTAATTAACTGTGTAGACTGTAAATATGTACTAAATAATGATATCTACCTAATTCTTAGTTTACAATTGTAATTAAGACACTTTAGTTTTGTTTACAATACGTAATTACAATCACGTTGATTGTCAAAAGTACAGCTTTTAAAACTAAGCAACGAATACAAGTATTTACGGCTATATGGTATGATGTAAAATAAGTTAGATAGCTAGAGTCAAATATAAATGCTAAATTTTCACTCTTTATTGTATCGTACAACATAAATATATCTGTAGGTGATGAAGTGTAACAATCAATAAGTTTTTAATGTACAGAGTTTATACTGCTACTTGTAAATCGGTAGAGCTTTCTTACATGTAATAAATTACACATGACTACTTAAGAAATGAGATCAGGTGGCTACTCTACTTGAAAGGCTAGCAAGTTTAGATAAAAATCCAAAATCCTGTATGTTGCTGCTAAATTGTTGTATATTTGTTTAGTGTCGGAGCTCTTCTGAAAATGCCTGTACAGTATATAATAGGTTAAATACAAGTAAACTCAAATTAACAATCGGTATGTGTCTAATAAACATTCTCGATCAGCGTTTCCTCAAATTGTAGCAATCTTACTTACTTAGCCATTTCTCCTATCAGAGTTTAAGCACTTAGGACACATTTAAACTGTATTGAACATTGTACAGTTAAAGGTTCACTCTCAGGAGCCTAGTCAGTCAGTCAGTTAGCTAACGTTGTAAGTAATCAGATTCAAAATATTGTTTATTTAGTGGTGACATATTATAAACATAAATAAAAGTTGGTCAAGGAGATATTCAGTCTGGAACGGTTTGATAGTAAATAGTAGATACCGTGTGTCTATCGATAGTCGAAAAACGGCCCGTAATGGAAAAATATTATTGTTACTAACGGACCAAATAATATTATCAAGGAACGCACAAAAAAGTCAATAAAAATTGTGCACTTACCTAGTAAGAAAATTATGGGTGGGTAATTTCGTTTAGTTGTTAATGAATCCCTGGTAATGGCCAATTGCGTTTTGAAATTATTACTTTAAATATCTAGAGACGAGTACGAAACTTATACCGATGATCTTCTTTAAAGTTGACTATATGCATATACTTTCAACCATTCCTGTAACGTTTAGTGATTTAAATATTTGAAAAACGTAATAAATTTGAGTTATTATTAGTTATATGCTATCTTCTGAATAATGGAGGTTGCTTTTTGGTTGCGAAATGATTTAAATGCTGTTGAAACGGGTTAGGTATCATTATATTTCCAAATACTTGGTCCTCTGAGCGCATTGTATTTATAATTAACAGTTGATGTATCATTAAATTAAAAATTCAGTTAAATTTATGTTGGTGAGTATGATCTGAATTATTAAAAAGAATTGTCATTGTGTAAATATTGTAAATTGGCAGTTTATTAATACATGTACGCGAAAGAATATGATTGTACAAAATGTTTAGTGTTGATATATGTTACAAATGTTTGTGATTAATTAGGAAAGGAGTAAAACAGGGTGATTTTAAAAATATCGTGCAAAGTTATTATTAATTGTATTCTTTATCTTTCAATGACATGAATAATGGAAAAGCATGTGTTGCGTTATGTTTGCGCAATATGGTAAAAGGACTGAAGGGCGAATTCAACATTTTACGTTGTCCGACCTTTATGACGCATAGCAATACAATTCACAAATTGCAACTGTGTAGGAAGAAGGTGGAGTGCAATAAAAGAATGCAATCGATTTTAGTTTTAGTATAATATGCTACCTTATTGAACGTTGAAAATGAATTTAAATTGAGGCTGAAATAATTATAATATAAATGAACATTGTGGTTATTATAAATAAACACTTTATTATATTGTAAGTGTCGGGTATAGTACGAAGTAAGAGTGCACACGAAAATTAAGGGAAAAGAAATTGTACCTTTTGATGTGGAATGAGTGACATTATTTCAACTCGGGACTAATTATCATTATAAGATTTTAGGTAAGTATTAAATAACGTCTACTGATGGTTGTAATAATGAAATCCTAAATACATTCTACAGATAAAAACTAGTTGTTAATGTGTAAAAGTCTAAAGGTTTAAATAAATACTGTGTACAGTTAACATTTCTACTGTAACCAATATGTTTAAATTATAATTGATGTCCCTTAATCAGTACTATTGTTGTTAAAAGCGAGCTGTAAAGCACATTAATATTAGTTAACATTAAAAACTAACAATATGTAATGTCACACAATTTCACACACTATCCACATATTATTATTATTATAGCGAAAACATTGTTCAACTCTGCTCCATGGACTTTTGTAACACTTTCCTTCTTTATTATTAACAACTAAGGTACATGCAAAAGTTTAAAATGTATTACAGGAGACCTGTTTTATTCTACGTATTAAAAACAAACGTAACATACTATATAGGAAATAGTCTTAATAAAGGTATAACCTATGATTTCTTCTCAACTAAAGTAAACAATCGAAAATAAATGTTTTAGGAGTGTACCTCGTCATATTTAATATTGTTAATGCAGAACAACGTAACTGGCACAGAAGTGGAACCGATGGTGGGATATACTATGTATTATTTGAAAAAAGGAGATAATTTTATGCTTCACTATTTAATATTAATGCAAAACCAGATCTTTAAAACTTTATTTCATTGCGCACTCTTTAATAAATATTGTGATCATTGAAATTGATAAACTGCATTTACCTGCGTAGTTAAATTGCAAGATAAAATTTTAGTTACTAGCAATTTCATTTCAATCAGAATGGTTGATATTTACATGAGAAAGGAAGAATGTTTTGTGTGACTCGTATTATAATGAAGAAAGGATAATCAATTTTGCAAAATTTGTGAATAATTAGTTGTAAAAATAAAATAGCAGTAAGATAAGAGAGAAAATAATAATATCGTGATTGTTTTGAAGCCATATTTATAGTTTCCTGTATATAAATTTACCGAAACGACGCACAAGAGACTTTAGTTTTAATCTTTGGCTACGAAAAGAGAAAGTGAGTCAAGTGAACAAGTTTTGTGTTCTCGTTTATGCAGAAAATCGTGAAAATGGTAGTTTAGTTCTGGAGGACACATTAGAAATGTAAATTTGGTAACAAAATTAAACAACCCAAGTCAATAAAATAATTTGAGTGTTATTATAAATATTTTCATAAGCTTTTTGAGATATTTACGGATATGTCTAGTACAATTTTACTTTCAGTTTTTGAAACTTGTGTAATGCCACCTTAATAGTGTAGCTAAAATGACTTATTGCTTTTTTTTGAAATATTTAAGCAATTTAAATTACTCTTGTATGTATTCATGGTTTTCTTTTGTATTCCTTAATTGTGCTTAATAATATTTTTTTCATTAGTAGTAGAGTTGTACGAAACAATTACTGTACTGTTGTAAAAGCCTATATTGTATTTTACGATTGTGTTGTCTGAAATTTTCATAATTATATGTTTCGTCAAATAATAAACGTTTCCCTTTGCATTTCATTGTCTCTTTTAGAAATTATACTTGAAATAAAATGGGTGAGTTATAAACAACTTCATTTGTCTCAATTATTTACTCAGCCTACAACACAAAACCATAATATAAATATTCTAATAGAAATGCTAAACTTATTTCCTGTGCCAACCTAACCGCGTAGGTGCATGCTCATTGAGGGTAGTTAGTACAGCCAGATGTCTTTCCTGACTGTAATAAACGCTATATTGTCATTGCAAAATACTCTTTTCTGTCTTCATCATATACTCGAAGAACCGACCTTAAATAGCAAGTTCGTTATTCGTTACTATCCAAGGATTTTTCAGTTCTGATATGCTTTTTCCTATTAAATCAGTGTACACAAAGTCTAGTGGTTTGCATTCACACATAAACATAGCTAAACCTATTTGGCGCAGCTCAAACAAAATTAAATTGAATTCATGAAGATATTCCACAGATCCAAAAAGAACTAATAAGTAATTGCTACTTAATACTAATTACAAAACCAATACTTATATGATAGACGGCTTCATGTTTTGTTAATTAGTATTTGCTTTATTAGTTTTATTATTATTTTTTATTAGTTCTTTAAGAACTGAACGATTTTCTACAAATACTGACATTCAAATGTCTGCTTCCATTAGTTGCATTGTTCATTTTTACCAGCAGCTAATTATTAGCTTACGAGATATCGTGTAAGGTGTTGCCAACAGTCCTACCAGTCTGTCTGTCCAACTGTAGACAAAATTTGCTTTGAGGTATAGGAAGGTATGTTTGGCGTTTGGTATAGTTATGGCATGGGGTACATACTCTGAGACCTTCAATGGCAACGTATATAATCGCAACATATAGTTTCTCGTAAATTAGTTGTTCGGTCACAATGGTTTATCTATACTGCTACATAAACGTAAAGTAGGGCATGCGCATGGAATTCTGTTGAACGTTCTATGTATCTCCGTATCGTTTTGTAATGACTAGACTACCAGTACTGATTTTGCTTTACATTTCAACACGCTTCTAGGCATCAGAAATTGGTCTTCTAAATAGTCAACGGTCTACTGATGAAATTCCTATGCGCAGTCGCTAGAAATTTACTTGTTTCAACATTTTTCTAGCACACCGTGCTAGATCTGCAAATATAACAACTGATAAGGGTTGTTTATTTTTACGTGAAATAGACTTTGTTAACAAACCGATCGTCATCTACTATCTAGCTACAACATAAGATGGATTATTCAATTATAAATACTATTAAAATTGAATGAAAGGCAAAAAGTTTGAATGTAAAAATGGTACACGGACTCACGCCAAGTATGCATACATACTACAGGCCAAATGTCTATATTATTATCTGTCGGTGAGCAAAGTTAGACGTAAAGTAGGCATGTAAGTAGGTACTCTACTTATGCTTCCCGTTACTGCGTAATTGTCAATACAGTCAATAGTTTTTAATGCAGCGGTTTGTAACCGCTTGCTTTATAGTTAAACCCCTGCAGTCCGTCAGTCTTTAAGTGACAGTATGTGTTTAGAGATTTCAGTTGATATGACCTTTAATCTAGGAGTAATAAATCTTTTCTTCGTCATCACCATTGGGGCAAACTGAAATCAAGTTGTTGATCTGACATAAGGCCGGATAATGAGAAAACCGTTGACAGTTTTACATTTCCTATATTTTTTTTATTACATCAATCATTATTCATTGTCGTTTGCAAACTTTTACTAACGAGTTACAATACTACTATCAACGATTTAAAAGAAAACGTTTTACCGCTGCTTTAGTACAACGTTTACCACGGCTTGTTTAATGCTTTTAAATAAGGAAATATACTTTAAGGATTTGAGAGTTTAAGACTCCTTAAATAAACGCAATTTTTTTGTGAATCCATATAATTCTGAATAGATTTATTTTATTTTAGACCAGCATCACATCATAAACTTTGGCACTATACACTAAGAAAATTAGATACAACAATAAGTAATGTGAAGACAAAGAGACTACTTGTAAAACGATTATTCTAAAAGTGGTTTATGCAATTTTTGAAATGCAAAGTCAATACAATTTGTACAAATTCTTTAAACTGGTTCCTACATTGGACAGGTTTTAAAATATGATGGTTATTCTATTGTAGAAAGAACATCCATTAATAATAAATATATTTCACAATCATTTTTTGATCTACCATTGCCCCCGATATTGGCCATTAGAAGAGGAATAGCCTCGAATTTTATTAGGGTGAGACTCGTGCTCACGTCTTCTTGACACTCCTGGACCACCTGTCTTTTTGGATACCTTTGACTCCTTCTGGAAGAGATATCGATGAGAACCCTCTACCCCTCGTTCCGAACGATCCGCTTTCAAAATATTTTGGTCCTCAATTTCGGAGCTCGAGAATTGTTCCCCATCAATCAGAACTAAAAAACGAAAAAAATAGTTTCAATGATAGCTGATAAATTTGTGGATGATGCTCAACCAAATATTGTTTTTGAAAGGTTCTTCAATTTTAACTTACCAGCGAAATAAATAATTCCAATTAGTATGGCAATCGACAATTTTAGTGTGGCACTCATTTTTAACTGGAGTTTTGGGTGTACGACGAGTGATGACTAAAGCGATATTAAATAGAAATAATGCTAATAGTTGCTATTTAGCTCCCATTTACTATTATCAGCAACTTGGACATCAGGGTTTCCAAATATCATGGATTAAAGCAATACCTGCTTAACCTATGTCTGTCCAAATGAATTTTAATACTAATGATTTGTTCATATTACAAAATGTTTTAGGGCATTCAACTATGCTTCTTATACAGAGTACTCTTAAAAACTAACTAAAATTTTGGCAAACTACTTAATGAATATTTACTTTTACTTTATTCCTGCTACATCACACTTCTTACAAATTGCCACGGATCGTGTATAATTGGACGTCGGACTTTGACCTTGTAACTTAAGTTAGGTAATATATTTTAGAGAAATATGGAAGTTACAAAACCCTAAGTTATTGATAACATATTATAGATATCTTAACACAACATGAGGCACATCCTTGGAAATTTTTAACTATAGTATGATTTTCTACTACTTACTACAACATAGTAAGCTTTATTGAAACAAAGTATTACTTCAGTATCTGATCACCTTGGCCAATATTTAAGCCTGTGGGCTACCTCAAACTAAGTTCAGGGTATAATTTAGCATTATTTATCCTGGCTGAAAAGGTACTGCTACTAATGCTGACCATAATTAAGTATAGTAGTAGAATAAGCATGCACATAAAAATAAATACACATTTGGACGAAAAAGGAGTTTACGATATGTTTTTATTTCACAATATCTATCTAAATATTATAAGTTCATTATTTAATACTCGTTGTTATTATTACACTTCACAGATCATAATTCAACTAGAGAAGAGACTATTTATCACTATCATTTCATCCTTTTCACCAACCCTTTTCACTTTTGAGACTCATGAAGCAGGCAATTCCTTCTCAGTTTAACTATAGTATATTACTATTACCATCCAATCCAATCAACAAACCATAGACAGAATTGGTCAAAAGAGAAAGAAGTCAGAGGCAGCAGAAGAAAAGAATCCGTTTGGGGCATTGAGAGATTTGCGTAATCCTGTCTGATTGATGCCCTGATGTTTTCATCCAAAAATGAAAGGCTAAGACTATACTTCGATGGATCTTCAGTATATGCGATTCTCGTTGAAAGTATGGAAGTTGTTTTCAATATTTGCATGGGCTAAAAATTGAAAGCTAGTCATGAGATGTAGACGAACGAGGCTGAGAACGAATTTAATTGTTCTATTATGCATTACGTTGACACTACTAACGTAGGGTGTGTGGGGTTATGTTCCATGGCCTTTAATAATAAAAATTCAGTTATTAATAGCATACAGTAGTAGATATACGGATGCAAGGTGCAGCGAAGAAGACAAGGAAGGCTTCAATTTCTGTGTGAACTAAATACTAAAACTAAACTGACATTTTGTGTCCTAATTGATTAGACTGGTTCATGTCGAATTTAGCTGACTGAGCTGTTATTTGAAGAATTTCAGTATTTATTGAAATACTTAATGTATGTTCTGTTGTTTGATTGCGATGCATTACATATTTGTTGTAAATGGATACTCGCGAATAAATTGCACTGGTACATCTTGTGTGATGCAATGTGATTTTGTGTGTGATAAGAAAGAGTGCAAACTGGGAAGCTTACATGTGCCGAATTTACTTTTACTGAAGGAAGTATCTGTATAAAGATACGGGTCCCCTACTCATACTGTCAGGCAGATTTATGTAAACATAGAAAAAGCTTCGCTTTTATAGGCCTATTCTTATAGCAAACTATGCTTCGCCTTGCTGCTTTACGCTAGGTTATTCACCTGCACATTTCCAGAATCATTGTATTTGTAGAACGATAGTAAGCATTAGAAGCGACCCAATAATAATAATATGTTAAATTCTATGGAAATGAAGCTGAGACTAGCGATGAAGGCAGATAAGCGATAAGAAATAGTTAGATAGATAGTGAAGCTTGAACTTTTGTTGGAGTCGGGAGCTGGAGAATTCGCTCCGACGTCCTATATTAAAAAGATTGGTCTTGAACTTCGAGTCAGCAACAAGCCTGGCTGACATTTTGTAGGTTTCCCAAAAAACGCTATTTTTACAATTCCCACAGAATTCTTGTCATCTCTAATCAACAAGATTGTATTTTTGATCCACCCATTATTGTCTCCCAATCTCTACCTAATTAATAATTCATTCCCATTCCACACCCTGTGTTTAATATACCAATTGAATCAAATTATTTTGTAAACTACTTACTTACAACACAATAACTGTGCACTTTAAACACATTTTGTACATAAGTTTCCTTCACACTTGTTTTTTCACCTTACGTCAAATTTGGTTTTTCAAGTGTGTGTATAATCTCTATAAAGTTACTCTCAAAACATTAAATCTAATTCTCCATTCCAATAAACTCAATTTATCCAGCATTCCAAAAATACATACGCAGTGAATCATCTTCGAGTTTCTTTTCACATAATAACATCCAGACTCAGTTTGATCATCTCCTAATCCCACTCGCCAGATCCGAACGGAACGGATATTGGTCACCACACATCTCTCAAATCATCCCGTTAGCTACGCAATCACTCACAATCCGAATTTAGTGTGAAATAGTACGAAATATAGAGACGAGAATATATAATTCCGTAAGATCATCCACAACAGATGATAGAACGGAAGACCCATAAAAAATAGTAGAGAAGAAAGAATAAAATATAAATTCCGTAAGACAAATAAGAGTTAATTCCGTAAGAAGATAAAGGTCCTGAACCCCGCCTGAATCGGCTTGCCCGGAGAACCTGAACTAAGCACCCTCCCGCTTACGTCACCGTTTCCTTGGACAGATAACCAAGTACTTCCTGGCTGTGTTGCAGAATCCGCCACGTCTCTCTCTCTTCTATACAACAGGTATAAAGAGTAAACTATTCTATCTTACATATTATGTAATCTATCCTATCAATGAAAATAACCAAGTAATGAAATGAAATCTGTCCCTGTGCAAAATTTATCCGGCGGTCGTACTCACAACTAAGCAGTGCATTATTATATGATTTATGTAAAACAATAATTCAATTGCAATTTAGGGCCACTGTCCGAGTATCCAAATCTACCGTTTGAGTTACATTATTCTCTCCCCAACCCCCGCTCTTTTTCACAATAATATTGAACTACATGTTCGTAAATATTCATGTATAATATTCCTAATCACTTTCAAACTCTTTTAATCATTCTCTAGTAATCCTAACCCGTCAGTTATCATTCCAAATGCATCAAAATTCATTTCTTTGATCTTAAATTAACTTAAAACATTTCTTGAAACGCTGGAAAGAGATTCAGAAATATAATTCGATACGTAACGATCATTTTCTTTGTTTCCCAGCCAATCCGCATTTCCTTTGTCTAAAAGTTGCTTGACCCCCACATTCTCTTTCCGTCAAAAATACGTACCTACCTAATAAGCATAAACCGTCACAGATTAGCCACTGTCCAGTATAACGACCATCAATTGAGTCAACGTTACAGTCCTTACGTTATATACGGCAATTCAGTTAGGTACATTATATAAGTACATAATAGGTCACTGTAAAGCTACTTCTCCGTGAACCTTATTCATAACGTACATTTATCCACAGCAATGAAAATAACTTTTTATTATTTTTTCTTGAAATTCTGTATACTTAAACTGAATGTTCACAAAGTCAAATCAACAGTTCCTTTCTATTCAAATGAATTTATTTCTACTTCTGTCTCAGTTCACTTAAGCTAACGATTTACATTACGTACTTTATTTTCCATACACAATCAAACTATTATTTTGAATATACCATGAGTGTTTTCTATCTTTAACATCTGAACTGCTACAATATGCAATGGTCGATATCCCTTAACTTTCAAGTACCAGAATTTGCAGCCTATAGTGAACTTACAACTAGAGACTCTTTGATAAATTTAGTTGCCCATGCTGTATCTAGTCTCCGATGCAGAAGTCATTCCTTCAGGCACAGCAACCAATCTGAATATCTCTGTACAATATTTTGACACAGAAAGTTTATGTAACCTCACAATTAATGCAATCTGTCACCAGATAGATTTACATTATCCTATTGAACACAACGCACGTATTTTCAAAGTCACCCATCATCAGCAGTAGATAAATAATATTACTCATTCTCACTTTTCCAACTTTTCACATTTTACCTACCATGGCTACCGCCACTAACACAAACCCACAGTTACAACAGCTATTCTCTAAACATAGTACTCTAACTTCTACTGATCTACTCCATGCCATCACAGTAATATGTCACAAATTGTGTTCACCTAAAACGATAGTCGTAAACACAAAGCATTTCGATGCTGTCACTCAGGTCATTTCACATTTCAATAACATCATAGAATGCGTGCTTCACCAGCAACGTAACGAAAATTTAGACATATCCACACAACAGCAACCAATATCAGAAGAAAAGGTGGAAGTAAATGAAGAAATCATATCTCACCAACAAGAGCCAGTACATATCAAAGAAAATACTGTTATAACACCAATAATACCCAAACCCACTATTGCTGATGTACCGAAGACAAATCCAAACAATCGTCGATCGTTTTTCAAAACTAGAATCTTCCTTAATTCCAAGTTTAAGAAAAATCAACCTATCAGCAATGAAATCAATTCCCAATCCCAATTATACGACTTTAGCAATAATTCTCATACATTCTCAAATCCCATTGATTATGCACATACGAATTCTGTAAATATCCCTCATACTCACAACGTCTCAACAGCAGACCCTTTTCTTTCTCACAACGTCTCAGCAGCAGACCCTTCTTCATTTTCACAAGTTCCCCTGGTAGCCAATTCACAAATTGACCCAGAAACTTTCGCACATGCACAAATTCCTCATCACGAAACCTTTGATCTAAATCACAATCAACCAAGCAACCCATTTGTAAACTCTGAAACTGAAATTAATGTCAATACGCCACCTACCGACCAACCCGTCGAAACACAAACTGTAATTCCCTTTGCCATTCCACAAATGGAAGAAATAAGCAATGTCCTTGAATCTACAATCACCATCAATCATGTTTCTAACTCTCCCTGTACACAAACAGAAGACGTACTTATTTCAAGAGACAACTTCACTTTAAACTTAGAAGAATTCCCAACATTAACACTCACTCAACCTTCATTTAATCCCTCTTTACATGCTAATCTCAATGAAATTCCCTCAGACTCCGAATGTGTTCCCAATACCTCAGATGTTGAAGAATCGTACAGTAAAAAGAAATCTTGGTACCCTGTTCCCATAGAAGATACGCCCTTCTATACCCGTAAAGGCACTGTAAAGAAAATCAAATTCAAAAATTTACATTTGAAAGTATTTTATGCTAACAAAGTTAAGGAATCAGCAATAAATGTTAGAACTATCAGCAGATTTAAAGATGCAAATATTCCATGTCAATCTTATCATTTCTTTAAGTTCTCTCAATTTATATTTCCAATTGCTAACCAGGAGATAACGTTAGATTGTCATAATCATAACGATTTGCCTTACGACCTTTTCATTGGTTTAGATGCCCAAAAGTTAGCATCAATTTCCAAAATACTTCAAAAGCATCATAGTAGCGAATCGACAATTTCTTTACACTCCCACTATCATCAGTCAGATAGTGCAATAGGATCATCTACCGAAACTTCATCTTCAACCACATCTTGGTCCCAGGAGAGAGTACAAGCATACATAAATTCCCTCCCCTAATTTCTCTAATCTTATCCAACAAGTCAAAAATGTGATATAACGTGAAATCATTATCATTGACATGAACGACCGAAACAAAGCAATGAAACTCTAATTTTCACCATGCATTCTTTTTCAGCTTAAACAAGAAAAATCGACAAGTCATGTCAAACTACCAAAACAGAACTTTGCACGTTAATTCTAAGCATAAAATGTCATTCATGATACTAATCTTTGTTGTTCAAACCAACAGGCACTGTTCCGGCTCTCTAAACACACTATCAATTCTTTACCCATGGCAAGACCTAGTCCGGATGCAGCTGTTGGAGAAATTGCAAAAGATCATGCCAAACGTCTGTGCAGACACCCTTTATTTCACACTACCAACCAAAATATCGCAACTCCACTTGTAATCGCCACCAGACTCAACATACTACTCAAGCATTCGCCATTTCACTCACTTCACCCTATCACCTATCTACCTTTTTTTGTTAAAATTTTGTTACCCAATTCAACCATGTATCATTTACATCATTTTCTCTGTTATAGTTAATAATTTACCCTTATCATGTATTCTCCCTTCACTAAATATTAATATTATATTATAACCTCTATCAATATCAATGGTAATATGTATTCCCTTCATCTGTAGCATTTAGTATTATTTTCTCCTCCCTTAGCAGTATTCTCCTATTCGTTTGTACAAATGGTATCTATCACCCACTCTTATATTCCCCTATATTATAAACCTAAACACTACTAGTATCTACCCTTTTCCCTCACTCTTTTATTAAAAAGAGACGACTATAAGTATCAAAATGCAGAAAATTGCAAAAATATAGGAGGGACCGCAGAGGATGTCAGGCAGATTTATGTAAACATAGAAAAAGCTTCGCTTTTATAGGCCTATTCTTATAGCAAACTATGCTTCGCCTTGCTGCTTTACGCTAGGTTATTCACCTGCACATTTCCAGAATCATTGTATTTGTAGAACGATAGTAAGCATTAGAAGCGACCCAATAATAATAATATGTTAAATTCTATGGAAATGAAGCTGAGACTAGCGATGAAGGCAGATAAGCGATAAGAAATAGTTAGATAGATAGTGAAGCTTGAACTTTTGTTGGAGTCGGGAGCTGGAGAATTCGCTCCGACGTCCTATATTAAAAAGATTGGTCTTGAACTTCGAGTCAGCAACAAGCCTGGCTGACATTTTGTAGGTTTCCCAAAAAACGCTATTTTTACAATTCCCACAGAATTCTTGTCATCTCTAATCAACAAGATTGTATTTTTGATCCACCCATTATTGTCTCCCAATCTCTACCTAATTAATAATTCATTCCCATTCCACACCCTGTGTTTAATATACCAATTGAATCAAATTATTTTGTAAACTACTTACTTACAACACAATAACTGTGCACTTTAAACACATTTTGTACATAAGTTTCCTTCACACTTGTTTTTTCACCTTACGTCAAATTTGGTTTTTCAAGTGTGTGTATAATCTCTATAAAGTTACTCTCAAAACATTAAATCTAATTCTCCATTCCAATAAACTCAATTTATCCAGCATTCCAAAAATACATACGCAGTGAATCATCTTCGAGTTTCTTTTCACATAATAACATCCAGACTCAGTTTGATCATCTCCTAATCCCACTCGCCAGATCCGAACGGAACGGATATTGGTCACCACACATCTCTCAAATCATCCCGTTAGCTACGCAATCACTCACAATCCGAATTTAGTGTGAAATAGTACGAAATATAGAGACGAGAATATATAATTCCGTAAGATCATCCACAACAGATGATAGAACGGAAGACACAAACAAATAGAGAAGGAAGAATAAAAGTTAATTCCGTAAGAGAGAATAAGTTAATTCCGTAAGAATACGATATGGCTTTTCGCGTGGCTAAGATACAGTGGATTTTCATTTTTGCTAAGATGAGCCGAATCTATTGAAACACAACTCTTCCAACATTCCGTCCGCTGGGTTTAGCTCCGATGAACTATTAGTATTAGGTAGGTGCGAGTGCGACGTGTGTAAGCATAAAGATAGTGCTATATAATTACTTGTTATAGGTACTTACATAAATGCACTATATAGGACATACGGTTCTGGGTTCGGGTACGCCGGATAAGTTGCGAATAGTTCTTAAGATGCATGTATATCTTAGTGTTATGTAATGTCCCACTACTGGTTTATTTTTATTTTTGAATGGAGCTTGATATTAGAAGACCCGAGTAGTATTAGCGGGCATATCTCTCCGTACTGCGCGGTTGTTAGGTACTTTTACTCTCTGCCTTTGTCGTCTCCTCGTTGAATCATTTTGTAGCCAGTCTGTCAGCCTGTCGCACTTGAGAGAAAAAGAATCATAGAATATTCCTTCCAGAATTTTACCTATCCTTCGTCAAATATTCTGTCAATTACTTGTTAGTGATGGGTTCCCAAACGATTTTATTGGACTTTTCTGTCGAGCCATCAGATGTGGTGGGAAATAGTGAGGAGGAGATCGTAAAGGAAGTAGTTGAAGGTCTGGAGTCCAAATTGGGTCCAGGGAGCCTGGAAAAGATTGTAAAGAAAGGAATTGTGGCAGAGGGAGATCTTGGCGGAAGTGTGAGTATTCTGACGGGACCTCGTGCAAGTGTCGTAACAGTTCGAGTCTATTCTAAAGGACTGATTACAGTCAACATTGATTACTATCTGCCGGTCGGTGAGAAAGTGCTTCTTACTCATGAAGAGTGCTCTGCTCTCGAAGCCAAATTGAGTGCCAAACGAAATAAACCGAAGAGCACCAAGACTCTGCCACCAATTCGACGCGGTCTTCGTTTTGACGTTTATTTCTTCTCTTCCGACAACCGTCTGTTCGAGTATGATATTGATGAGGTTCTCTTTGATCAGCGTTCGGATTTCCAAAGGATTCAAATTCTGCGTTCCCATGCTTTCGGAAATCTCCTAGTTTTGGATGATCTACAAAATTTGGCTGAAGGCGACATCGCTTACACAGAAGCACTCATGTGCCGTGGCAAAGAAGATTACAGTGGGAAAGATATTCTTATTCTGGGTGGAGGAGACGGAGCACTCCTCTTCGAACTTCGCAAGGAAAAGGCTCGCAGTATTGTCATGGTTGAAATCGACGATGTGGTCATGCAAGCATGTAAGATTCACTTGCGAAAAGCGTGTGGAGACACTTTGGATAATTACAAGACGGAGAACTACGAGATTATCGTTGGAGATGCCATCCAGTTCATGAATGACTGCTCCAAGTCTGGAAAGAAATTCGACTACATCTTCGGTGATCTGACTGACATTCCCATCTCACCCACTCCTCAGGGAGAACTATGGGACTTCATCAAGAAGATCTTGAACTTGTCTTTTACCATCATTCAACCTAATGGCAAGTTCATGACCCATGGAAATGGCACTTCTTCTGTGGCAGCTCTCAAGATGTACGAGGATGTCTTAGGACAGTTGGATGTTCCAGTAGTCTTCAACAAGACTCATGCATTCGTCCCATCCTTTATGGAAGACTGGGTTTTCTACCAAGTCCAGAAGAAGCAGTAGCGGATGACATCTACAACCAAAAAATCAGCTCTGTTTTGAATTGGGGGGCAAGAAAATTTTATCAAGACAATTAAAGGCTCAATAATATTTTATGTCTTTTTGCATAGCTATGGGGATTTTTTTTCATGGAGACAATAGTTGTGTAAGTCCTGCTACTTTTAAGTATATTTATTTCATAGATTAAGAAATTCAGTGCATTGATAATGCTTGTGGAATAAAAATTACAATTACGTACGCCAATTGAAAATTCTCATTGGATGCTGCCCTACTTAAAATGGAAGAATAATCTGCATTTGGGTATATGTATTAAATATGTAAATATGCCTTGAGTTATTCGTTAACATCCACAGATTCCTTTGTACAAATAAGTATGGTTTTATAGTTTGTTGTCTCCTTTCCTTTTGCCGTAAAATACAATTTTAGCATAATAAACCTAAATGCATATCCTACTTTTACATTAGTTGATGAAATCTATAGCTCCCACTACCTCTCAACAATGTAAATGCCTTAAAAATAGGCTTCTTTAAATATAGTTGAAATATCAGATTTCATCTTAAATTATTAGCAAAAATGGAAGAAGCCACCTGCTATTCATACTTTCTGAATGTAAGGTAAACGAAGCGAAGGCACTCTGCTTCCCTATTTTTCATTTTCCTATCAAATGTATAAAATACGCAAATTCCCTACTACATTCAGGCATTCGACTACAACGTAGATAAACAATAAATAAAACAAAGTATAACATTATATGATGCAAAATTGGCTGTTTTTATTTGTAGTTATTCTTCTCAAGCTATAAAACACTAAATAATATTATCCATAAATAATAATAATTATGTAGGATGTATTGATAATTAAAACTTTACAATTCATTACGCTGCATTGAAATTTCTTTGCCTAGAAGGAGCAAAATCGGATCATAAAAATATCAAATTTGCATACTAATAAAATAATAATAAAAAAATTGAACATTTAGCTCAAAAAAATTGCATAACTTAACATAAAGGCATAACTTAACACAAAAATATACAATTTAACATAAAAATGCAAAACTTAACACAAAAATATACAATTTAACATAAAAATGCATAACTTAACACAAAAATATACAATTTAACATAAAAATGCAAAACTTAACACAAAAATTTAAAGCTGCTAAAGTTGAGACTTTCCTTTTTTCGTTTTGTTAGGGAAAAACTTGCTGCTTAGGACTTCTCATTTCAATCCTTGGAGATATACCAAACCAACGTTTGAGCAAGGTTTTAAAATTGAAAGTCTAGCCTTAACCTTCACCCATTCTTTTGAGATCAAATGAGATTCTTTAACTCTTTCAAAACTCAAAAATGTCCGTAGACATTCAATCACTTAAATTGCAATGGAAATAAAAATTTAAATGTTGCTCAAACGCATATCGAAGGATAATATTAAAATACCTACGTTACCTACGTAGCATTAAATTAACTTGGTGTACTGGATCGAGCTTTAATGGATTCACAGATCGTTGTGGGTCATCTTCATAAATGGTAAGATTATAGTTTTCAGAGCTATTCCTGAAGCTCCACTCCAACTCCTTCAAAATATTAAAATGCTTTGAAGATTTAAATGCTAAGATTTGATCGAATTTAGTTTAGTAGCTTTAGCTATCATCATTTGTTACACAGTAAAAATATATTTTTGAAACGATTAATTTAAACCCGCAAGTCCGCATAATAACTATTGTATAATAACACTAAAAGGAACCAGTAAGTGAGTTAATGTCGTAAACTGCGTGTAACTTGGGATGTCGCAAGTAACTGTGAGATGGTTTACCCATTAGAGAGCCAGGAATTATCAGTGCAGTAGTGCACACTACACTGCACACTAAAATTATAAGCTGATTATTTCGCAAAATTATTGAAATGGTAAAAATCCTTGTAGAGGATCAAATATCAATTGAAAACGTTGCCAGAAACTTATTATCATGAAATATTTTTGGGGGGATTAATCATTGCCTCCTTTAGTTGAATATTTGAAAGATAATTTGAATTCTGATGCATAATACAGTGCAGCATACATACAAAGTTTCAATCCGAAATTCCAGTTACTTCTGAAGATACGAGGGTTTGAAGTCCATTTTTGTTATCTACTTTGACCCTAAATAAATTTTAACTCGGAGCATCTACGGAAACCATGAAATTTTTAAAAATTCTCTTCAGATTGATTGCTTTATTAACGTGACAGCGCTGATCAGCTCTAGAGTAATACACATACAAGTATTAAACCGACTGTTCTCTCTCAGGTGTCACAAATAAAACTCTCGATATTCAATATGTAGCCGTATATTGCCTAAGTGTGGTAAATGGAACAATCTCCAATTTGCAAGATATTTCGTGTCAGAGTTAGTGAAGTAATGGGTAATATTTTTCACCAGAAGTCAGACTAAAATGGAGGAAGATTCAAAGTACTGAAGAAGAAGTATTACAATTCGAGAGATATTAATATGGAAGTGGTAAAAATTGGAGAATGGTTGCGGAGTGCATTAATGGCTAAGTTGGAGGGAAAATTTTTTTGAGCTATTCGAACAGAATAACGAAAAACTGGATGGGAGCGAACACTGTTCGGCGCTTTAACAAACCACTAGGACAACACAAACTAGCGAGTGGGATTGCTTTAGTATTACAACGTTCTTATTCTCATAGTCACTCATAATGGTTTCTGGCTCAATTGCGTTTTGAGCGAACCGAGCCACTTTTAGACAGTCGGTTCGGCTCGCTGAAATTTTAATGAGCTGGCCCGGCTCGTTTAAATTATTTAAAGAGCTGGCTCGGCAAGCTGAAATTTTTTAAGGGCTGGCTCGGGTAGCTGAAATGTTTTTAAGGGCTGGCTCGGCTCGTTTAAAAATCCTTACCAGCAATTTTTATTCTAAACGTTTAACCATTAATTTGTCGATTTACCAGCGATTCGAGCAGGGCCGAGTCTGTGACGAGGCTAACTAATTTTTTTGAATGGTTGGCTCGGTTCGGCTGAATTTTTTTGAATGGTGGCACGGCTGGTTTGAACTTCTTTGAATGGTCGGCTCGGCTTGCAAATTTTTTGAAGGTTCGGCTCGTTCAATGTTATTTGAGACTGGTGGCTCGATCCAAACTAGCGTGTATGCTCATGATATCTATGATTTGTGTAATAGAATTGATTTAGAAGATTAAGATTAAGACATTTATAATGATGGCTTTATAATTTGCAAATAAGAACGACAGAGTACAGCGTAGTGTACATAATACGTAATGCTATCAATAAACGTAGTTAATTTCTTCTGACCACTGCCGAGCGGCATCCCAGTCGACATATAGTGTATTGTATAATAAACCACGTTTGTCATAAGCATTCAGTTCATTTAGGTATGTTTAAAGTGCACAACTGAATGTTTGGATTAAGGTTGGGTTCGCTTGATCGATTTCCTTACATTTTGTCTGTACAAAAATCTCGGGCAAGACTAAATGCAAATTCAAGGTGAATGTTGGTTGATATTTGAAGGACCATAGAGACCTCTTCGGACTCGAAACTCTTAGATTTTTAAAACCTAATGCCTTGGGTCAGTGGTCGCTATAGGGAACCTTTAAATATTAATAAACAATTTTCATATGCATTTAGTCTTATTTGAGATTTTTGTACAAACAAAAAATGGGAGGAAATCGATCAAGTTAACCCAAAACCCAACCTTAAGATTAAGACTAGACTACAAGGCCGTATTTTTCTCAAAATACCAAAAAATTTCGCGCTTCGTGCGATTTTATGTGATTTTTAGGCTATTTTTGACTCATTTTAGACAAAATAAGCCAAAAGTTTTCGCGCTTCGCGCGATTATGCCTAATATATATTGTCCTATGATATCATTGCCCCCTCCGAAATCGACTTCTAAATACGGTACTGCTAGACTATGAACTGTATTCTACATGTGTAGCTCAGCATTTGCATGGACAACGAATGTTTAAAGTTTACAGTTTACATGTCACTGTGTACGGTAGTACATACATACCTAATATTGTGTAGTATGCTTTAGTAGTAGTAGTAGTAGTAGTAGTAGTAATGTCACTAATGATAGTTTTTGTTTTAACATAATGGATTAAATTGCATAAGTTAAAATAAAAATAACACAAGAAACAAATAGACATTATTATACATTAGGCACAAATCGAAGTAATAATTAGATCAGAAAGAGAACAGACAGTACAGGCTCAAATTTCCATGTGGTCAATGGACTTCCTTTGAAGGGAGGAGGAAAATTAAGCAGAATCGCTGTGCATATGAATGTGTGCTGACATTTCATATCAAAACTGAGCTTGGAAGTTCAAACTCGAAACCCACTACACCCTTCCACTACCATAAAATAGTATGATGATAAAATTGTGGTTTTTCCACAAAATAGTTTTAGATATGAATCGCTCTCTTAGTTAGCTAGCCACTCAAACGGACAATGCTTTTATTTCTGACTGAAATTAAATGGGAACATAAAGGTGTGTTTTACATGACTTGTAACAACGTAAGTATTCCACGCATCATTGAAGTTCTTTTGAAATCTCAACGATAAAATTTTGGTGTTGTATTTATGTTGGTTAAAATACAAACAATTCGTTGAAAAATTGCAGTGACAAAGTGAATTACGATGTATCTATTAGTGCAGTTCACCAAACAAATAATCGACGGATAGTTGTTTATGAATCAAACTGAATATCATTTACACAGATTCTACTGATGCTATTGTCAATTAAACACAAGAATAAATTAAAGCAGTTCTAAAATGACAGGACATTTTGACGAAAATGATAAGGAAAGGTATGTATTTTTATAAATTTTAATTACTATCCAATTCTCCAATATTGTAAATAGTATCACCAAGTCTAATGCGACATTATATTATTAATTGACTTCATACTCACATTACTATACTGTTCTTAAAGCTGGTTTTTTGGAAAATTGACTTTCGAACAATGTAACGATATTCTGAAAAATGAAGACGTGGGAGTGTTTCTGGTCCGCGAATCCTCACGAGGAGGTGGATTTGTTTTGTGTGTCAGGTAAATCTATGTAATTTTCTCAGATCAAATCAAACTTAGTTATTCATTAAGTTAAATATTACTCATTATATCACTTACTCCATAGAGAACAAGAAGAAGTTGCCCAATATCCTATAAACACTACGGTTAAGGACTCGGAGATTAAATTTCTCATCCGAGACGAATTATCTTTTCGAGATTTGCCATCATTGTTGGCGTTCTACAAAAGAAATCTTTTTGCGTCGACTGCTTTGGTTCGCCCCATTCACAGGGACTGTGTAGATACTATCGTTCCCTTCCATAAGGTTAGAATTCGTTTTAACAATTAGAATCAATTCAATTCATAATTTGTTGCATTGATTTTAAACTAATTATATCATAATAATGCATCAAAAATTGTAGCGAAACACAATGTTTCCTGAATCTTGTACACCGCATTCAAAATTGCCGAGGCCTCCAAGTGCGCCACCTGTGTTAGATGGAAGGCCTGGCTCAGGAAGGGTAAGCAGTTATTTGTGTATTGTTTATTTATTTAAATTAGTTCGTATTGATGGAAAAAGACATAAATTAACATGTATTTAATAAACATGTAGGAATTCACTCCAGGGTTTGCCCGCGTTATTAAAAGTAAAATTCCGAGTGCATATGATACAACACATCTTCCGTTGCAAGTAGGGGATGTGATAAGAATTACTCAAATACTAAAAGGTGGTTCTGGGGAAGGAGAACTTAATGGGAAGGTCAGATAACGATAATGAGGCAGGATATTTATTAATTGATAAGTTGCAACCAGGCATTTGTACATACTTACGAAATATTTCTGTCCTTTACAGCTTGGAAGATTTCCACTTAGTCATGTTGAACTGATCACGCCTAATGACGCCAACAAAAAGTAAAACTGGATTGGGAAACATTTGCTCTAATTTGGTATGTACAGGTAGGCATTTACATTGGCACTTACTGTTAGATAGCGCTGAGTGTTATCCTTTTATAAAATAAACCAATTTATCAGTGTATTTATTTAAATTTTGTATTTATGTAACTAACTGCATTATTATTTTAAAATTTCTCTTGTTTTCATCTGCACTAGATAGTTATTAACTGTTAATTTTGTAATTTCATTCACAATATGAAGTTCTCCATTTGTAATTGATGCACAATCTTTTTCATTTCTCCCCTTGGTCGTTCCAGCACCAGCACTGTGTAAACAATTTCACAATATTTCTGATTTTATCTATAGACATAGGTACAATTACAATGCTACAAATAATCAAATAGTTAACACTCTTAAGACTTGTTATATGCTCAAGCAAATATGTTTGGTATGCCAATAATATACTCTTTGTAGCTTCATTACTCTATGTAAACGCACTTTGATATGGATAAATAGGTGATACATAAATAAATATAAATAGGTGATACACACATAAATAGGTGATAGGTATCTATATTATGTGCAATTAAATCTTATTAGGTTAAATAATAATTATTTTGTATTTTACTGTAGAACAGTAATACAAATTTTAGCCTAAGAATATTAGTATAGTAGCATAGTATAGCATTACACTTTTAAAGAACCAAGATTAGTGGTCCCGGTGCTTAAAAATGCTCAATAATTTGGTATTACAATTTTTAAAGTGTATGCATGGAATGAAAATTGTATAAGAATTATGTGTATTTCATTATATATTTAGTGTAGTTTAAAACTAAACAAACTATATTATTTATTGTTGCTAAATTTAATTTCATGTGTATGTCAAATGTATTTACTGCATGCTATTTACTCAATGCTACTCAATATTATGAATGTCATTGTTATTAAGCCCCTTTAAACATATTATAGAAATATTATTAACTAATACACAGAAATTAATTTTAAGACAATACTAAAGTAAGCTTATTTTTAACACTTTGCGTATAGGTAAATTAATTAGGTGTCAATTAAGAGCAATTTTGAACAGTTCGGCTTTTAAAATTGTAGAGGTTAACCACATTAACAGGTGATTGCAATCAATTTATCAGTAGGAATACAGCATTAAATTTGTTTTATATCTGCAACGACGCATTAGATGATTTAGCTGCTTTTGCTAAAGTTACATTTGTTTAATAGATGAATTAAGTTGTGGTGGCCAATAATATTATATCCGTAGATTATACCAAGGTATTACAATTTTTATTCGTTAGCGATAATTGTAGGAAATCTACTAATTTCACTTGATGTCAGTCAATGTACCAATACGGAAGCGATTTAAGTTATGATACTGATTGTTTTCTGTTTACAAATAAAACAGCCCCCTTTCTATTATGTTAGTAGTTTAATAAAAATCTTTATTTTATTAGCAGATGAGAGTGGCAATTTTTTCCGTCACTGTTATTTTACAATAAAACTTTGATAAAAATTAGTTTGGCAGGTTTCAAGTTTTAAGAATAGAAGTCTACTGTAATGTATAGTGAATGTGTAATGAAAGTTTTGAAATTAATTGTAGTCATACTTATTGCATTTTATTTAAGTAAAGTTGCGTATTTTAAGTTGTTACAATTAGTACCTATAAGATTTTAGAATTAGTGTTAGATAGCTTATTTAAATATTATAATGACATTAATGTACGCCAAGAAGAGCCAGAATTTATAAGGATTAACGAAGAAAGAAGCCACAAAATGTATTTGCAAAACAAGTTGAGTCAGAGTCAGAACTATCTAGTAAAAGTCTTATTCTGTTATGACTGCGGTTTCTATTCCTCACTACTACACTACATGGATGGATTATGCCTTTCCTCGCGAAGTTACAAACAGACTTTTAAGTTCTATTATTTCTCTCTTTTCCAACTAGTAGTACACGGTTGTATTACATAGTTGTGCCTTTTATATACCATCAGCTTATGCATTTTTAAAATTACGACTTTTGCTCCAAACGTAAACTAACGTAAATTTCCAAATAACACCCCTTCTTTTTTATGCAAACTTGAGGTCTTGGGAACCTGCGTTTATCGTAAATTCCTATCCCGAGTCGACCGTGGATAAATGCTATATTTTTCTGCGGTTGTCCGGAATTTTTTGCTGTGTATTCAATAGCTTGCAGTATTAATGGAATAATAATGTTTTTTATTTGTATCACTCATTGTGGTCAAGATTTTTAAAGGTTTACAATGAAGTATAATTATCTAAGGGATCAAATAAAAGCAAGATTTTACAAAAAGTGTGATTTCCACACTCATTTCAATTTTGCAGGGTCGCCTGGTTCTAATACTTCATATTATGTTCAATTTTCACCATGTGTTTATTATATAGAGGTCCTGGATTTATCACATATAACTTCATGTTATACCCCTGGGTTTATTGGACACAATGGGCTTATTAGTTAATTTACGGTATTATATTAAATATTTCCCAAAAATCGGGATTAGTTGTACCAAACAAGTCCCAACAATAATTGTTTCAAAGTTTATTTATTTGTGAGTCAAAATGTTGTTGATGAATGAATGATGAAAATTGATTGTTAATTTCAGTACTCACAAAACTCATCACAAATTAGAACCCATTAAACTCATCAATGGGGCAAATAAATACTAATGTAATATTTTATATGAAAAAGTGTGAAAAGATTATTTGTACATATAATTACTTTGTAAGTCTAGAATTAATTACATCAGTTTATTTCTGATTAAGAATGTTTTACTGATGACTCATCATAGTGTTGTGCCTATTATGTGTAGATTTTGGATGAAAGTAATTATATAATGCTTAGTACTAAGAGTAGATGCGGAGTACACACTTAAATGTATCAATGTTGTAATATATGTGAAAATGTTGTTTGATAGGATTCTGATTTTAGGTAAAATTTAATGGTGGAATTTGTAAAAAACCTTCCGTCGTTTTGTAATTGCTTGGCAGGCATCTCAAATATATTATCACTTTTTCAATTTCATGGTACTGAAACTACTAAAGCATTTACTTTACTGTACTGCACTATACGTATTACTATAGTTAATATAACTGCTTGAACTATGTACACTGAACTTGAATTGCATTTGAATGAACGAACGGTTTAGGCTATTGAAAATGTGTGTACTTATTGATTTAGTTGCAAATAAAGAAGGAAATGTGTTTCCCATTACCCAGCTGCAGTTGTTTGCTTAATTTAAAGCCTTTTTGCATTTAATGTGACGTTGAATTAAACCTAATTCTTCTAGTTATCTAAGTGCCTAAGTATGGTACTCACATTTGACATGGGCTAATTAGCTTTGGGGTAGTATGCTACTGACCTAATAGATAACACGCATTGGCTATATTATACATATTATGACACTACTAAATGCAGATAAAGTGAAATTTCGTTTTCAGAATAATAAGTCTCATTTATAAATATACTATGTTCATTGGTAGAATTAGGTTGAGACTTCTCACTTCCTTCAGTTCCTTCCATGTCTTCCTCTCTTCACGCAAATTATGTAGTAGCGAAGTTGACAACTGTGTTGATGGCAGGAACGTTGCCACTACCATACTTACCATAGCACTCTGTGGCAGCGATTGCCAACCAGTAATGCAAGTCATTTCCCTTTTTCTCATTTTGTGGTCAAATGGAAAATATCAAATAAAATGTATTCCTACTGAATATGCAATAAATTATTTTTCCCGAGTAAATGCGAGTTTTCTAGTTGACCAGAATAAATGGAAAGTTTTTCCACCATCTGAAATCCTTTCTAAAAAAATAACTTAGGGGCCCATTAAAGTTTAAAAAATATTCTGGAATTTGGAAAGTAACAATAAATGCGTGTTATATGTCTATGCATTCTTTGCCAATTATCGTGAACCATGAGCAGGGTTAGGTATTGTGCCTTATGCTTGTGTTAAATGTAGTAGTAATAGTAAGTAACTAATAAAAGTAGTGCAAATAGTGCAATATGCTTTATACTAACTTACGGACAACAGCGAGGAATGTAATCTGTGATCTGTAATCGGGTTACATTTATTCTGCATCAAACATAATTATAATATTTCATAAAATGAAAGTTACTATAGAATGTTTGTTGATGGCCACTGTCCTATGGGCTATGATTGGAGTGAGCCCTTGGTGATGGAGCTGGAGGAGGATTCATCTGACCTCTAGGACTGGGAGTCCCACTAATGGAAACGTGTGGCGAGCGTTGCGGAGTTCCCGGAGTTCCAGGCACTGACGAAGGCAGGGCCGCGCTACGGAAAAGTTATGTTTTAGTAACAAAATCATGAAAAATATTCTTACATCAGTAGTGGGCTCATAATATATGAAATACAGATGCATCAGTAACTTGTGCATTCAAGTTGCACACGAATAGATTGAGGCATTGAGGGACAAAGTGTGCGCATTTTGTAACCAGAATAATTTTGAAATATTTAAAATGACAAAGAATGCGTGCTCTTCAAGTGTTTATCTAAAGCATTATAATATCATCTTTAAAGGATTTAGCCTTTTTATAACAAGAAAGCGTTTCAAAAATTATTATCATACATGTGCTGCCTACGCAATATTTGGTTGGATTACTACAAACGTTTAAAAAGTGACTATATACTTAAGACTATATTCCTGATTTTCCATTGGAAAAAAACTTCCGCCAACTGCGTCCGGTTTGCATCAATCCAACACAATATTTTAAAAAGTACCTGTGATAAACGAAATAATTATGCTATTGCAAATAAAATACGCAATATTTTAGGAAGTACCTGCCTATGAACAAAAATAAAAGTTACTTACTGCTGTTGAGTAAGAGTAGAATCAACATTAATTTTGATGTTCTGTTGAAACGTAGTTGTTGACGTAGTTGAGTGCAGATCCACTTTATATCTGCCCGGTTCTTCAAAATGGAATTCCCAATTGTTAGAACTCATTGTAAAGGAAAAGAACTGAATTTTCTAATTTCTGCAAACGGTAGGGTTCAACGTGTAATGCAGTATTTTAGCAGAATGGTCTGGCGAGGATAGAAGTCTGAGCAGGAATGAAATGAATATCCAGAAATAATTGTGTTGGGTGGAACTGCTTCTTCAAAACTATAGTAAGTAGCTAATGTAAATAGGTTCAGTCTTAATGCACATTCCAATATTATGGCAACCTTCTCGAAAACGAACCACAAAGTCTTCCTTATCTGTTGTGATCTCTATTGTCCACTACCAAAAACTTCAATTACTAATAATAAGTAATATCATGTTGTCCTATATGCAAATAGGCAGTGGGCATCTATTGGTGGTGCTATCATGAAAACGTTATTAAGTCGATCTAGTGATAGATACCGAAGCTGTGCTTTACCTGTATTTTCTAAATTAAATACATACTATGCGGTGCGGGGTTGTAATTGTAGACTCCTTCTGGTGGCGATGCATATGGATGGCTAATGCTATGACACACTGTCAATAATGTTATGTTTTCTTATGTGCAGTGCACGGCTTACTTATAAATGTAAGAACACCGAAATACTTAGCTCTAGAATTACTGCGAGCGACAAAAGGCAATAGTAATTAAATAGCATTTTACAACTACGGAAATCATTTTATTTCTAACTTTGATGTACTAAGTAGGATAAAAGTTACCTTCCGAAAACGAACCACAATGACTCCCTTATCTATTGTGATCTCCATTGTCTACTATGCCTACTCCCAAAAACTTCAATACTAATAATATAAGTAGTAGTATCATGTTGTGCCATACGTATCTGTAAATGTGCATTGGTCAGTGCGTAGCGTATGCATCTATTGGTTATGTTATCATGAAAACATTTTCATATCATTAAATCTAGTCATGATAGCTTGGCAATCCAGCCCAGCAGGAATAAAATGTCAGTCCTCGATCATCTTATCTCTATCTCTCTAGCTCGTTCTTGCTTTCGTAGATGTATGCTATGGAACGTTCGACTTGTTTGAAAATAATAGGATTCTAAAAGTCTCAACAAAACTAATTATATTCGATAACGTTTTCATATAAAAGAAAAGTCGATGTAATTGCTGAATGGCCATCTAAGATATGAATATATTAGATTACCAATACAACAAACTACCCGAATAAGTTACAAAATTAATAGGATTTCAAGGGATATTATTAACTCCCTATTTACCTACTTAACCGACATATACATACTCTTTTACACATACTCATGAGTTTTTTAATCGGAAAAGATATGACTCGGAGTTATTTATAAAATCTGTTTAATTAGAAACCAGGTTATTATATTCCATTATGTTACAATTCTGTGCTTTTTACTATGCAGCAAATTCTATAATAATGTGTAATTAGCAAGAAATAATGCCAATCCAGTGAAAAACGCATAGATAAAAAACTTCGTATAGATTTATCGTAAATTACTAGACCTTGCCTATTGAATACCAATTAATTTCTGTCACACTAAATTCTCTCTTATTGCCTGCCCTGGTAGCTTTCTTTTCTATCATATTATGTAGACAAATCTTTCAGGGCAGAAGCATCCATGAAGTTCAAAAAATGCATGGTTGCTACCATGATTTTCTGCTCTTGAAACCAATCTTCATTATTTTCATGGTCCAACATTAGCTAAGTACATCAAAATAACGATGAAGTATCTGTATTTGCTGTTACTATCAGTTTTACTATACGATTAGTATTTTTTATTTTGCATTTATATATATAAGGAATTATGTATAAGGAACAGTACTGTATTTAGAAATCGATTTCGGTGGGGGCTATGAAATCATAGGACAATATCTATTAGGCATAATCGCGCGAAGCGCGAAAATTTTTGGCTTATTTTGTCTAAAATGAGTCAAAAACAGGGCCGGTGAGGTTTCAATGCTGCCCGGGCAAACGCTATTTTGATGCCCCCCAGCCCCCTTTTACTAACTTTAATGTCATTCCTGAAATTGTAGAACGGGCAAAAATATTTTTGTGACACAAAGTATTATACTAAAATAGAATAGGAATAAAATGCCAAATTTAAAAATGACATTATAAGTTTGAGACGATTAAGATGAGGCAGTTAGATTGACACGGTTTGGGTAGATACTGGTTGAGTTGATACGGTTTGGGGAGACAGTGGTTGGTTTGAGACCGTTCACGTAGATACTCGTTGGGTTGAGAAGGTTTGGGGAGATACTGCTTGGGCTGAGACGGTTTGGGTAGATACTAGCTGGGTTGAGACGGTTTGGGGAGTTACTGGTTGGGCTGAGACGGTTTGAGTAGATAGTGGCTAGGTTGAGACAAATTGATTAAGACGTTTGAGACGGTTTGAGTCGACACGTTTTTGGATTAAGACTGTTTGGGATAAGATGGTTAGGGTTGAGACGGTTTGGATGAGAAAGTTTGGGTTGAGGCGGTTTGTAGACGGTTTTGATTGAGAAACTTTGGGTTGAGGCGGTTTTGATTGAGACGGTTTGGATTGAGGAAGTTTGGGTTGAGGCGGTTTTGATTGAGACGGTTTGGATTGAGGAAGTTTGGGTTGAGGCGGTTTTGATTGAGACGGTTTGGATTGACAAAGTTTTGGTTGAGGCGGTTTAGATTGAGACGGTTTGGATTCAGAAGGTTTGCGATGAGACGGTTTGAATCGAGAAATTTTAAATAAAGACTGTTTGGGTTTGAATAGAGAATATTTGGATTGAGACGGTTTGGATTCAGAAGGTTTAGACTGAGACGGTTTTGATTCAGAAGGTTTAGACTGAGACGGTTTGGATTCAGAAGGTTTAGACTGAGACGGTTTTGATTCAGAAGGTTTAGACTGAGACGGTTTGGATTCAGAAGGTTTAGACTGAGACGGTTTTGATTCAGAAGGTTTAGACTGAGACGGTTTGGATTCAGAAGGTTTAGACTGAGACGGTTTTTGATTCAGAAGGTTTAGACTGAGACGGTTTGGATTCAGAAGGTTTAGACTGAGACGGTTTTGATTCAGAAGGTTTAGACTGAGACGGTTTGGATTCAGAAGGTTTAGACTGAGACGGTTTTGATTCAGACGGTTTTAGACTGAGACGGTTTGGATTCAGAAGGTTTAGACTGAGACTGATTACACTGACACGGTTTGGATTGAGACGATTCGGATTGAGACGGTTTGGATTGGGAATGTTTGAGTTTAGACAGTTTGGATTTAGAATATGTAGGTTGCGACGGTTTGGAGTGAGACAGTTTGGATTTAAAATGTTTGGGTTGCGAAGGTTTGGAGTGAGACAGTTTGGATTTAAAATGTTTGGGTTGCGACGGTTTGGAGTGAGACAGTTAGAGTTGAGACGGTTTAAAAAAAACTAAAAATTACAAATTTTGTTGTTAGTTGGAGAATTATAAGCTAGATCTATAAAAGCTTAATTTTTTGAAACTATTTCCAAACTTTAAGGAAAGTTTCCATGCAAAATATTTTGTACCTATTGTTTTTCAATATTAGTTTATTAAAGAAAAAGGGTGTATAATTGCCCCATGCACAAGAAAATTTATGATGCTTATGGTGTGTCAATTATTGGTCAACATCGATTTTAAAATTGAGTAGAGCTGTATTTACGGAACACGGCAATATAGAAATGCATAATGCACAACAACTTTACGTAAGGCTGTAAGAGGAGAGGCTGTTTCCTGCACCAAACGAAAATTGGATCTAGGCTTATTCGTCCACCAAACAAAAAACGGATTTAGGCTTATTCGTCCACCAAACAAAAAATGGATTTATGCTTATTCGTCCACCAAACAAAAAATTGATGTAGGCTTTTTCCGGTACCAATCTGAAAGTAAATACAGGCTTTTGGGATCCTTAAGGGACGATATTAAATAATCTATAGATACTGTCTCACTATTTCTGTGAAGTTTAGTACTATAGTTTCCCAATCTAAAGAAACAATCAAATTATGTCCAATGTTTAAAAAAATCGGATGACGTGATTAGTAACACAATGGAAATAAACCAATTAGTGGTCTCTGTCTCTGTATTGTTTCCGAGAAATCATTTTCTATTAGTTACTTTGGGATACTATTATATCTTGTAAATGGCAAAAAAAACATTTTTCCGTCCGTTTTGATGCCCCCCACAGCTTGATGCCCGGTGCCGTCGCCCCGGTCGCCCCCCCAATTCCCCGGCCCTGGTCAAAAATAGCCTAAAAATCACATAAAATCGCGCGAAGCGCGAAATTTTTTGGTATTTTGAAAAAAATTTTCCTTTTTTCTTGGATTTCGGGGGGGGCTTTAGCCCCCAAAGCCCACCCCCTCAATACAGCCTTGATAAGGAATTATATATACAGTGTTTCAATCGAGTGACATAATGATTAACAAATTCGGGCAGTTCATCTCATAGTCACATAATGTAAATTTGGCGATGCAAGAAACTATCTAGACGCTTGACCCTTTAATTTAAGTAGTTAGCGGATGTCTCTTTTTTGTAGCTTCATAAGTACAGCACATTCAATACGAGTAAAATTATTATTATCTATACGTTATTAGTACAGAGTACAGATACAGACAGGTTATGACATGGGGTGATGTGATGACAAAGGTTATTTGTAATAATAATTTTTTATCACCACACACGATCCAGCGACTGTATTCAATTTCAAAACACGAATACATTAGCATAAAATAGACACAAGCAACAATAGAGGATCATTCATGCATTTAAACATGATTTAAACCCTAGTATGTTCATGATGACTAGAATGGCAGAAGTAAATAACCTGGAACTGTGAACGCAAGATATTTTTAGTTGTAGTTCGTATGTATTTCAGTTTGCAATCCACTTTCTCGTCCTTAAGTAACATTTTTTAAGTCAAGGATAAGTCAAATTTTTTAAATTGCGAACTAAACGCTTTTCCTTTTTAAATTGTTTTTTACTTATTAATAAAATATTTATTTCCAGACAGCTTTTAAAAATTCATTAATATATTTACGAAAAACCATTAGCTATTATTATTGTTTCTGTAGAAATAGAGATGTAGTACGTAATGAAATAATCGCGTAGTGCTAGTGGTGTGTGATTTGTTAATCATCGTGCAACAACAAAGCCCAGGAAAGTTACATCGTGTTTTTCATAACAATGAAATGTGACGACCTAAAATGATCGACAGAGAAGCAGAATTTGAGGTTACACCTGTTTTCTATCGTCTTGCTTCATTCCCACACACTTTAACGTGTTTGGAGCAGTTAGTGAAATAATTCAACAGACTTCTGTGGTGGTCTCAGTCTCATCCTGAACATCCAGCTTTACTTATTGTTTATTTTATTGTCGCTGATGATTTTCCAATTCCCTAACATTTAAAGACGCATTTAGCTTATCAATTCCTACTACAAACATATCCAGTCATTTTTGCAAATAACATCTGTGCTTATTTTGTATTTTTTGCATTGTCCTTACACGTATTACGGTAGTAAGTATACATTACGTACTTCATTGCAATATTTCATAATTATTGTAACGTTTGTTTAACATCTGCATGCATTTAAAACATAGTCCATCGATTTAATATTATTAGGTACTACATGTTGTTGAGTTTTTGATATAACTGTACATAAAATACTCTCATTTTTGTTGGAGTGAGTTGCACTGTATGGATAACTATATACTTCGTAACTGACGATTGCCAGAAAACTACGCAAATACTATAGCCTCTAGAGAAGAACATTAATTCATTGGATTCGCAACAGTTTCAATGGGCTGGTGACTCTGACTGTCACCTACATTAAACCCAAGCTAACATTGTAATCCAATGTATTTGGTCCAGTTGTGCATCAAATCACGATCATGCTGCAATCTCATCACATCATCCATAAATAACGTAATGAAAGGTAACATTCTGCAATGCAGCCTTACCTATAAATTATATTAACGTAATCTCTCTCGTAATATTTGTAATTAACTCTTCCTTTCAAATTCTGACGTTTTATTCGTACTTTTATACATTACTGTGACATAGTACACTAGCTTTGAGGCCAGACCAAACAATAGTTGGCTCTAGGGATTTAGGACATCATAGCAGAAATTAAAAACGTAAAAATCATAATATATAGGTAGTATTGTTGATCATCAAAAGCCTCTACAAACTAATCCTCAATTCAACTAATAAAAACAGCCATGGGAAAATAATAATTTAGAATTTATCCTGAAATTCTTTCAGAATTTAAATCCCCAGTTCCTGGGGAGATAAAGGGTTTTCTTGGAGAGATAAAGTTTATTTTTGCACTGTCAGGTTTATGTTGATTCCCACTCGCGTTTGCTGTATATAATTGTAGATTAAAAAGTTTATACGGATTTTAGCCTATAGCAAAATAAATTATTTCCGTGTATTAGTGCTCTGAAAACATTAAAAAAAACTATTGTACACTTGCGCTACTATTTAATTTTTATGCGTAAAAGCAAAATTGAACCAATTTGAATTACTATAATGATAGCAATACAAATTGGTATCATTATTTGGCTGTGACAAATCTGTATCCTAGGTATGTGTACAATTTTTAGGATATATTGATTGGGATATGGTTGATGTGGGTTTTTACGCTAGTTGATATTTTGTGTAATAATTACTAAGCTGAAATTCGCCAATAATATTATTCAGATTGAAATAAATTCTGTAGTGTGGAGTCAGGTTTTTAGGGCAACTGATTAGATTCCACTTGCATTTGTGCATTCTCTTTTGAGTCCGCGTCAGTGATGGTTACACTTGACACTAATTATCAGTAAATCAGCAATAATAATAATATTATTTTATTAATGATTTATCTACATTTTCTACGTACACTCATCATCGAGTTAATTAGCTAAATCTGTTATATCTCTTGTTTTATGTGCTGTCGGCTCTAGCCATAATAATGCATAAGTTCTATTGTATTTTTGCCCTTTAACTCACTTTCGTTTAATTTAAGCATGCAGAATATTAACCACAGAAAAAAGGAAATGACGTATTACAATTTGTATTTTATTTATACTTACTAAATTTTATTGAGATAATAAAACTTAAAGGAATTTTTAATAAGTCCATTTCGTCCTGTTTAATTTTTTGTGTTTTTAGATAACCGATCGAATTGGAAGATTTGTTCTGCATAGCTTCAAAAATAAGGTTTCTGTCCAGTTACCATTTTCGAATAAATAAATTGATAAAACAAAAGTGAAACGTGTGTTCATGTGAAATCAAACAAAATGTTGAACGGAAGAAGTGCAATAAATTCTGGAGCTACATCATCTGTAAGCTCTAATTTTCAACTTGATCAGTTGTTTGTGACTTGTGACACTAAAAATGTGGGTGTGATCGGACCTGAAGAGTTTCGCGAACTTTGCAAAAAATTTGGTATCGAGAGTTCAGATTCGGATGTCATTTTCATGGATTTGGATCATGATGGGGATGGGCAAATTGACTTTGAGGATTTTTCATACGGATTTAGAGATTTTCTTACACCAGGATCCAGAAGAGGTTCTCTCCAAATTGTTTCTACAGATAGATCTAATACACACCAACGACTTTTGGAAATGGAAAAGAAACACGCAACGGCCATTCCTGCTTGGAAGCAATTTATGAACAACGTAGGACCGACAAACGTAAAGCCGTTTATTAAAAACTGGTCAGTTCGCTGCACTTCAAAAGTTTTTCAACCGTGTCTGCATAGACATCGCTTTAAATTTACACAATTTTATTTTTTAAATTCTGACAAAATGGATTTTGGATATTTTGTCCTAGTGGAGAACAACTCTATAATATTGTTGAAGAAATACGAAGCGAAAAGGGGATGGAAGTATCAACTAAATTGGAGACGGCTCTTACAGCTCTTATAACTGACGTTCAATCTTTACACGATGAGTACAAGTCTCTTGAAGTTTCATTCAGAAAGTAAGCTTTTTTGTAATATCATAAAATACGTAAATATCATTAGATATCTATTCCTATAAAACACTAATTAGACAAAAATCTTTTCTATCAATTTATCTAGCCAGATTTATTCATTCAAAAATAAATCGTTTTCAGATATAAATAATATAGAATAGTTAATTTTCTCAACCAAAAATTGTATCAATATTTGCAGTCTTTTTGAAAATCTTTTAACGAATTGTTTGCTTGGTTTCTTTATTTTATTTACAAGATAGCCGTACTGTAAAATCGACATAATTAGCATTAAGGAAATGTTTGTATAATACTGACCATTTCTGCTAAAGTCATAATATTATGTAAAGTACTAAATACTAGATACACTACGTTGTTACATAATTGTATTTGTATTATAACATTCAGCAGATAGGAATTACATGAAGAATTGAGTTAGAACCTTGTAGACTATAAGTGTAGATTGTTATCATGCAATTCTCTTAGAAAAACTCATATTGACTACATTGACATAATTATAAAAATATTATAGCTAGGAAATACAAGTTTTTTTTTAGTTTTTTATCCACATGTCTCTTAATGCAGATTTTAATTCTGTTTCTGACAAATAATTTTAATCATTGGCTTTGATGGGAAAAATTGAAATATTATAAAATTCGATATTTGTAAAATAGCAATAAAGCCTCTACTAATACCTTCCATAAATAAAAGTATTTGTGATATATATATCAGATGATTATATTATTTTAGCAGATTATAGAAAATGGTAGTATTAATGACATTGACACTGTAACAGAGAACGTGAAGCCCATGCAGCTCAACTGGCAGCACTTGGTGAAGAATTGGACCAACAGTTGGCAAAAACGGAAGCCAAAGCTAAAGCTGAGGCAAGACAGGAAGCCCAAAAACAAATGGATTCCGAACGTAAAAAAATAGCAGTGGAAATGGAAAGTCAGTTATCAGATTTGTCAGCTCAGATGAGGACCTTCCAAAAGGTTTCAAAAATCATGCAAATTAATATTTTGTACTAAGTTATTTCCATACATGTTGCGAAATAATTCTTGTGTGCTTTGTTCAAGTAATTATAATAGGCTAAATAATTATTTCAATTCACTTCCGATTTTATATATTATTTCAGGTTGAAGAATGGCTTTCCGAGGAGGAATCTCGAGATAAAAAACTGAGGAATACCGAAGAATGCTCGAAATTATCCGAAGCTGAGAGTGAAAATAGAAATCTTCGTTCTGCACTAGTCGAGGCTCAAATGAAAGCCACTTTACTGCAAGCTCAATTAGCACAGAAACGTAATGAATATCTAGATCTTTATCAAGAACTGCACTCGTAAGTTTTATTTTATTATCTAAAAAAATGGTAACTTTTATATATTTAGATAATAATCATGCATACATCCTTGAAGCTAACCGAAAAATTAATACTTAATCACTATTAAGTATTTTTAACAGAACTTCTAACTACAGATAAATCAAAAAAGCTATTGTAAATGTGATAAAAATTAATGTGTTAACAGTGAGAAAATTGCGGCTACAGAATACAAAACCCAGTGTGACTTAATGCAGAATCATCTTTCTTTGCTAAGGTACTCGTACAGGATAAAAATAATCCAGATTATTTTCGATTTTGATCTACTACATTGTTGTACAGATAAGTACAAATAATTCCCTTTATGATTACAATTACGCTTTTCGGCTAGAGGTAATTTATCAAAGAAACTATTTTCGTATGCGTTTTACATTTATATTTTAACAATACTCATAAGCTTGTCTAGAAAGACGGTAAATAATAATAGTTAATACCTGCAGTGTGGACAGCTTTATTGCAATATTTTAATTATGCATGCAAAGTAGTTCATTAGAAAACATGAAAGTCACCAATGAAATTGCTTTAATTCCCGCATCGTTGATGTAGTAGTATAATACAAATTATGAATTTAATGTCGGTAATAACTAATTTTTTTAATGCAAAGTATTTATTCATTTTATGTGCAATCGAATCGCTTCATTTTATCTTTCCTATCTACAATTGTATTATTTGTATTTAAAATAATCTATCTTTAATAAGCAATGCCTTAATATTATTATTCAAAAATGCAAATCAAACATTGTTAAAAGTGCATTGAATGCTATTTTAAAGAAATTGCACAAGTTATATGAATTGCGACTATTTGTAACTATAAAACACGAAAGGAAGACAATTAATTTATTTCATTAAAATGGTGTGGTCACACTTTACAGTATTTGGCTTTCCAAATAAAGTTTATATACGCAGAAGTAAAAATAGATGTAATTATATTTTATGGCTGAGTTTAGTGAGGCAAACCGCGTGTTATCAGACGCAAATGACTGTTTCTCGGCCGCAGCTCCACAACAATTTGCAGCTCAAGCGGATCAAGAAGTTTGTACCAATCAAATCTGTACATTGTCCAATTCATCGGAAATTCATTACTCGTACTCTGATCCAAAGTTTCCCAATTTTGCATTATCAGAAACGGATAAAGGTAGAAACAAATTAATTAATATTTAAATTCTTTTATTAATTTGAAAAGTAGCGTTGGTTAATTGTCCAATTAGTACTGTAAAGTATTGCATATTATTGCATGCTTTAAAGTTACTTGATAATTCTTCCAATAAAAAAACCGGGGTTTAATTTTTAAAGATAGTGGTCGAGGGACACTGCTAGAAGAAATTAAGGCAGAAGGAGACGGAAGTCCTTTGCCGTCTGGGATATGGTCAACCTCTTCACCGTCGCCACAATCAAGTCCTCAGGACACGCCCCTGACGACCGCCAAAAATGTCATGAATGCCGGAAGAAGTACTACAACGTGTATTAAGTCGCTTCCTTTACACGAGTCTCCGTCACCATTAGAACTAGGATCTTTAACACCTGGAAAAGAAAGTGCCTTTCCTCATAGGACTTTCAAGGTGATTTTGGCGGGGGATGCCGCAGTGGGGAAAACTACTTTCATTGAACGAGTTTGCCATGGACATTTTTCTCCGAATCTCAGCTCTACAATCGGTACCATTACTATCAGTTGATTTTAAATTTACACATTATGAATAGGGAATCGAGAAAGATGCAAATGGTTGGTAATATGTTCGGGTTGACTAAAATTAATTGACAGACCTGGTTAATAGTGTAGTGGAGTTATGGGCTAGGGACACAAAGTAATGATTTATAATTAGTTTTAGCGACTGTCTTTTTCATGGTGTAGGTGAGACAAAATATACTTTTGTAGATTGATAAATAGCGGAAGCGGACCAGTAGACTTCATTTAATATCGTCGATAACCTCAAAGTTAGTACGCCATTGAGAGTGCATTGAAACTAAAGGCCATTAAATATTAATTAATGTCCAAGTATTTTTGACAGAATAGAGGAAATGAGGAAAAATAGGTAAAAGTTGCTGTACGGTCAGTCAGTCAGCTCAGGGTTGTTTGAGAATGATTGATGATTCGTTTTTTCCATAGGATGTCTATGTTTGCATTTTTTCTTTGCATAGCCCACGCTTTTATTATATAAATAGTAGCGGAAATGTATTGCAGAAAGATATATTAAAACTCGGGGAAGCTCTTTACTGGATTTTATGGTGTATCGTATTTCTACACTTGGATTGAGTGCGTGGCGTGAGTGTATTTATGTTTCTAGGATCAGTGAGGACTCTCGGCCATAATTCAAAGTTTAAAAAATAATCTGCTCAATATATATGGAATTACGTTACCGCTAGTGCCTACAAAGTCCTTCTTTCAATACAAGGAAATGAAACTGAAATATAGTTAGTTTACTTTCGCTTACGTCATAATATTATCCATATAAAGTTTTTTTGTCCAAGACCTTTAACTTTTCAGTTCTTACAATATGCAGTACATCTATGATAAAATAGGTTCTAAAGTATATGCACAATGGTATAGTATTTTTATAAACGATGATAATAAGTAGATTTGAAATCATAATAAAATCCATGTACAAAGAATGATATTGTGGAGAGGAGACGGTAGGCTTAGACAGTATCGTATTATAAACAAAATTGTGGAGATGAATAAATATTTGTATGTTTGCCCGTTTTACCTACTGATATATTTTACTGAGGTAGAATGACAAGGTATTATTTCTTTTTGTGGTAGGAGTGGATTTCCGTGTGAAGACTGTAGATGTAGATGGGAATTGCGTGGCTCTCCAACTTTGGGACACAGCCGGTCAAGAACGTTTTCGTTCTTTGACGAAATCTTATTTCCGAAGAGCTGACGGCGTTATCCTCATGTACGATGTTACCAACGAAAGAACATTTGTCAGCATCCGACAGTGGATTCAAAATGTTGAAGTATGACACGCTTCGATTATTTCTTTTGACGCATTCTTTCTTGCATGTCTGCTTTGGTTTGTGAGTGTGACTGAACTGAATTGGCTGGTAGGTACTAAGAATCGCTTGGCCATCTCTTTTTTCTTAGAAATTGGGAGAGGACACGACACGGACAATGAGGTGACTACACTTCTTGATCTCTGTTGACTACATTTGGTTGACTTTGCTATGGCTTTCTGGTCCATGTGCTTCTTGAACTTTTCTCAGAGTCCTTGTCCTTTTACTCTTTATAAAATTATTACCTTTGAGTTGGTTTCGTTCTGGCTTTATTTGAGTGTGTGTTGTGGCGTTGAGATTTCTTGGCTGGCTATTGCCTCCTATTTATACCATATGAGAAGCTTCACTTCCTTTGGCTTTCCTTTGAGAAATTCACTCAACTTGGAAAATTTCCCTCTGGGATTTCGCAATGACTTGTTTTGTTTGGTGGTGTGACATAGGAAGGAGCTGGGAGGAAGGTGCCCATTGTTCTCTGTGGCAACAAAATAGACCTCCGAGAAAATATCTACAAAGGCTCCAGCTGCGTTAGTCATGATGACGGAAGTAAGCTTGGCCGACAGTGTGGAGCGATCTTTGCGGAAACATCTCCAAAGACGGGCCATAATGTTCTCGAAGCTCTAATGATTCTCGCAAGGTGGGAAGACACGTTTTTATATATTTATCTACCTAAATTGTACGTAACTGGCTATTCGCAGTAATTGCCATAGTAAGTGCATCTCAGTCCTGAATATGATGTATAGCAAGTGGAGCTGCTCTAATACTCCGACTAATAATGAAAATAATCCTTTTGTAGTATATAATGATACTGTTTATATTCAGAAATCGTTATATGCACCCGATCTAAGCTTTAAAATTGTTATTAACAAGGAAACAAATCTATTTTGGTCAAATGATAATAGAAACCAAAATATACCTTTCTATGATTATATACTGGGGTAATCATATTTATATATGTTATAACATAACCGCATGAGATTTTGGTTTATTTGAATGAAGTAGAGAGGCTTACACAAACATAACAAGGTTAGAGAAGGTTATGGCAGATATAAGCCCTACAACTTTTACTCTCCACACACAGTTACTAGGCCAATTTGAAATACATGATACTAGTGCACCAACATTGAGTACTTATCTATAAGTACTCAATGTTATTAATTATAGAAATTTTAAAAGTAACTGTCAAATATCATGGAGATGAAATTATGAAAATTATGCAGCCTCATTTACGGTCCTTACTCCACTTATATTTTACCGTTGTTTTTAAGTACATGAACTTTCCTCCTGTTTTATTTACTTTGTAGAGAAATGAGCTCAATGGAGGATGCCGAACTGAAAAACTCGTTGAAGCTTAATGAAGAAGAGTCGGATGGTAAAACGAAAAAACGATCTTGCTGCAGTGGATCCAATAAAAACAACAATAATGACAATTCTGGCACATATACATCATATTCATGATTTTTCTATTGTCAATTATTATACATTGTTACAAACCATACACGCACCTAAAAACATTGAAACTCTACAAAAGTGACCTATTTAATTATTGTTCTGTACTTGTAGTACATAATAAATTACATAATATGCAACCCATATGGGCATGCATACAAATAAGCCGATCATTTTTGGCACCCTTTATGTCTACGTGTAAGATTTTCACTTGGTTTTGGTGAACAGTAATGTTGCTTTTTCTACTTGTAGACAAGTACAATAGGCAGATATGTTTTGAATGTGACGTCTTATGAATGAAATCCTTAACATGGTACTATGTTTAGTTATTGAGTTGTCAGGAATGAGTATGCATTGTGATTTTCAATTATCAAGCCCTCTGCGCCTTGTCACTTTATGTTCAACAACGTGATCTAAATTGACGTCCACTGGTGTATTAAATAAAATACAAATTGCACAACAAATGATAGAGTAATGTGATATTGAGCTGTGTTATTCAATTCCGTATGTGAATGCACACACTTCTTGAATAAACTTATTTTTTGTCTCGGTACATACACTTGCACGTTGCACGACTTTCAGCTAGACCTAGAATAAGGCAAGAACTAATACGACGTTGTGTTTGCGTCTTTGTACTTTTCGTTGTTGCTCCAGATAAACGAATTTTTGTATCCATATCTATCAAAAAGCTATTATTCTGCATATTTATTACCATTGACGAATTGGTTAAGGCCATACAATTGACTCAGCATTGTATTCTCGATACTATTTCTGACTCACTTTTCTTATGGGTGATGACTCTGTCACGTTGACATGAACGAGTCAGAAATTCTCAAAGCCACACATAACATATTGATGCCCCTTATACTATAACATCGCGCTCAAAAAATTACAGAAATATCACGATTTCGAATGAGGAATCAAAAAAATGGAAATTTCCAATTTTCTCAAGTTGGGAAACAAAACGACCAAATGGCTTGTAAAATGGGTACACAAATCCAGAACGCTTAAATAAACCGAAATACTAAGTTATATATCAAAGTGTAATATCCACTGTGCTTAAATAATTACAATCGCGGAATATAAGTATAGTTTTATAAATTATAAATGTAAACTTGCCATAAAAGGTAAAAAATATACCTTTAATCAAGAGAAAAGGATGCTAAATACTTAAAACATACCTTTTTGTTACAACATGTTGTTTTAAAACCACGACATTTTCATTTTCCGGACTTTTTCAAGAGGCTATCAAAATTAGGGTGGGAAATGGGAAAACCCTAAACATTGAGTGGTATACAACAGAATATTTATACGTCTGTTTTCATGTAAAGTAAAATAAATATTAACATGTCGTTTGTGATAGACGTTGTTTGTACAGAACCTTTATTAGGGCGTTCTGGGTGTAATGTCCATTATAGACGTTTTGGGTATTTGCCAATGTAATATTGCAAGGCTTAATATTAAATAGCATGGAAAACTGCATTACTCGGGTTTTGTCCTTGTACCTTTACCATTAGTTACAGTTAATTGATATTAAATCATGTTTTATGCAATGAGTAATTGTAGGTTTGGGTTTGTCTATAGAATATCATAGAATGTTGGATTAATTACCCAATTGTGATGCTTTTCTGTAATTTGAGTGAATTATATTTTATCTCCTAGAGATTTTCAAAGGAATACAATTTGATTGGGTGGCTACTCCAAGTAATTGGTTTGGTATTGTACATTTGTGCATATAACGTTGTACGGAACTCCATCATGACTACGTATGTTAGTCAAGCATGTGTGTATAATAATCTGAGCCGAATGTAATTTACACTTGTTTTAAGTTATTTGCCACCTGTAAATTATTTTAAATATACTGTAACGATTTTTATTACCCTCATTTGGACGGAGCCCTAATTACACGCTAGTTATTTAGTGCAACTTGACATTTTAGTTAGTTTTGTACTGCACTGCACTGACACGAAATGCAATAGGTTAAGTAGGTTGCAGAGCTAAGTAATTAGCTAAGCACTAGGTGTAATCCGCACAATAATACTTGCATCACGTGATTTAACGTCTGCTATGTACAATTTCACTTTCTGTGATTCAACATTGGAAATATAAATATTTAGGTCACTATCTGAACACGAATACATAATAATAATGTAATACAATGAATTACTAACGGAGTGCAACATTCATATATATCATGTAGGATGTAGACTCCCTTTTTGCTTTGTTTTTATCAATCTGTGTAATAAACTATTTATAGAATAATAGAACCTATAAGCAACTTTGATTAGCTCACTTCTTGTATTACATACATTTACATGTATAAATGATAAATCTCATCCAACATACTATAAACATGCATGCACACTTATATCTACAATATTGACTTGAGGTATGAAATATTCGATTTCATTATAATTGTGACAATGTTTTTGACCTCAGATCGTTTTTGGTAGCCAATATCTTTGAATTGTGATCGTATCTAGCGAATACAAAAAATATAAATTAGTTCCTCCTATAAGAATTATTTTATAGTTTATTGGTAGGAAGCACTAACACAGGAAAATCCATTTGTATCTACAAAAGCATTAAAATAAAGGACAAAGGTGAAAATGAAACGAAACTTAAAAAGCTTTTAGGCCAATAACAGAAGTGAGCATGACTTTGCATTAAGTGTAATGTAATTAATTAACTTCCCTTCTAAAAATGACGAAATCAATTAGCTAGTGTTATTAGGCCAGGGAACACAAAATAGGGTAAAAATTTTAAAGGCTAGTTTGAACAAAAGCTACATTTAACGCTAGTGTCATTGAAAACGCATCGAACTATCCAGCTCCTATAGTGCTTCTCATAGATTAGGTGACTAATCGTTATTAACAGACATTAAATCATACTCGTCCATGCATAAAGTAACGATCTAGTTAAGAAAATGGTGATTGGGATTTCATGGAGATTCCATCCATGAATTTAGATGAATACTAATGCCTCTGAGTTGGAACTTGGCCACTTATTTGCCTTGAGGAAGTTTAAACTGTATCAAAAAGCATAGTAGATACAAAATAGGAAAAAGGGCAGCAGTAACAATAACAATGTAGGTACTACATAGTGGCCAAGTATAGAGACAAAGAACAGTCTGGTTATTTTGCATGGACAAAGTTTGACATCAAGTAAAGTTTATTGTTCCAATGTCGTTACTGTATTGAAGCATGAACTGAGGTTCAGGAATATTTTGTAATAAAGTCAAAGCTCATTGCCGGCGTAATAGGTGGTTGGCTTTAATCGCATTTGGCTTCGGAGTGTAGATTTCATGCATTGTTTGCATGCATGCCAAACCAAAAGTCCTTGTTCACTATACGACTAGTAGGCTAGGCATAATATCCATGAACATGTTGTATGCGACATTACACCGGAGTGCCTACTCCACTTACTTAGGAAGAAGATCCAACAGGAACTTCGCTCCACAATGATTTTCAACCATTTTAACATTATGGAGTCTTAGCATGAAAATTGGAGACTCATCTACCTAACAATTCCCTGCTATACTATAAAATATACTATATCATGGTTGCCTTACCTTACATAACTAAAATTAACGAGACTAAAATTAACTACAAATAAGGATGCAATGTAATAAACAAGGTAGTCTTAAACATGCAGGTAAATGTGACATATTTTAAAATCGAATAATGTATCTTTTAAAACGTGCGTAGGTGGTATATATATGTAGGTCAACTTTAGTTTGACAATATTGTAAAAGATGTTTTGGACTTCCGCCCACATGTATTGAATTTTTAAACAGATGGGCGAGAATTGAGACCCTAGCTTTAACAATGTCATCTTTGACAGAGAACTTTTACTCCGCCATAGTTCTGAATGCTTTAGTATTTTTTTCATAATAATCTAATTTAATCCATTGTATTGCCTCACAACTCTACCCACGCATCAACTTTCCTATCGTTATGTGTATACCAGTGCTATGAAATCTGCAAAATGTGCTGAATTTACTGTTAAGATCATGTCACATTAAAATCAAAGACGTAGTATTAAACAGGAAGGCAAATTAAATCGTCGTATCGTCAGTGTCAATGTCATTTACCCCTTAATGAATTTGGCAGGTGATTTTTCAAAGATACCTGTAGCAGTTAATTACCAATAGTATTCCACGTGTCATAATACATGTACTTTTATACTTCTATTAAATAAAATATTAAATAAATATATTATGTTGCAGGGGAATAATTATAAATAAAATTTGACTTTTTTATTTTATATGAAAAAAATCAAGAACAAAGTGTGCAAGCAAAGCCACTTACCAATAATATTTGTATCTATCTTTTTTGCTAAAAGTTCACTTGAAAGGTAAGATAAAAAATGGAAATATAAATATTTCTGTTATATACCTGTTTATTCCTTAAGCATAATTTTTTATATGTATCATGACGTGATCACGAAGTCAACGTATTTTCTCATATGATATAATTTTACAATTATTAGATGTGGCTTCTGTCTGGACGGTTATGGAGTTCAGTTCGCCAGGCATGTGTATATTATGCACACAAAAACGTAAAAAACCGAAGGTAGCCAACCGTATTAACAATAAGCAGACTTCTTGTTAAACAAACTCTAGGGGCAAGACATACTCTATATACATATTAAGATGATTTATATTATAATTCTGTTCATGGTGATAGGTATGGTAGGGCAGTGGAGGCATTGTTGCTCTTATTCTACATGCTACATAAACCCTTTTGTGTGTAATGGGAATTAAGGAAAAAACTAGGATTAAACATTGCTTATTGCAACAGGACGAGCAGCAATTGTTCTTCTCTATCTGATCTTACACATTATTACAGAATAGATGCTTTTCCAGCCAAACCCTTACCTGGTGTATCCTACTGTGTGTGGGAGAGTGCATCACATCATAATATACCTATGCTATCTCCTCTTTTTATTGTCATTATTTGTTGCACAGTGGACTTTGTCTTCTATGTTATAGGGACAGCGTTAATGTTGAACGAGTTTTATTTCCCATCGTATCTTTACCGAACATCCTAAACACATCCAAATGAATTCAAAAACTCTCATACCCTTTTAAACTTTCATCGGAGCGTCAGTGAGTAGGAATCCAGTTTATCTGTTTTAATAGTACTTTACTTGTTCAACACACAAACTCTTCGGCATCAAAAGTAGTTTATTTGCGTACGCTATTAGCAAATCAAATGCTTAAGTGCCTTAAAATTATATACTAGTTTTTTTGTAACAAAAGATAGAGTCAGACAGGATATTAGACTGCAATTCATGTATAATATAAATCTGGGATTTTGCATTGGTGGAGTCACTGAGACGAGTGCAGTGAAAGTGCATTTTGACATGTGAATGTTTTCCATTTTTTGTTGTCATTTTGGAGAGTAAATTTATTTGACAAACCTTTTGGACTCAAAAACATAATTCCAGATACCAGAGATTTGACGGAGTGGGAAAAAGTAAACTCTGCGCCTCTATCTCATACAATGTTAATCATCGTTGGTGGACCGCAAAAGACGGGAAATACTTTGTTAGTTCATTCATAGCTCTGGATTCTGGTTCATGCTGTCCAAAATTCGCTTTCTGTAAAATTCTAGTGTGAATTGAATTTAGTCAGTCAAATTAACAATTGCAGTAAACATGGGCTTTTATAACAGATGAAGCAAATTATAATCTTCCCTTAAAAATTGACTGCAAAAGTTGGATTATCAAATCGTGGTAAGCATGCATTATTAATCTACTCCATTATGGATAAATATTATTTACTTGACCATTTTAAGTTACTTAAACTTTGTCACCTAACGAAATTGAAAAACAAGTAGCATATTGCATTAGATTCTATTCGCTACATTTTTGTTGGTCACGTTTTTAGCCCTATTCGGCTCTTTTTTGTATAACAAACATCATGCCTTTCTGACTTTACTCAGGAGAAAATAGTGCCCTGCTTTTAGACTATTGTATCTTGTCTTGAGTGTTTAACTGAGAGCAAATGCTTGAATCAGACACCAAGTCTTCTCTACTCTACTCTTAAGCTCTCTCCAAATCTTAAGAAGCATAGTTTGGTCTTGAGGGCTCTATATAACGAGATCCCATTGGATTTGGTTCTGCTATTTATGGCTTACAAAATCTATGCAGTAAATCCCAATAGTTCAGTTTTAGGGATAATAAATTTTTATTTAAAATTGCAGTACTCATTATTAAGAGAATTTTGTGACTCAAGGATTGAAAAATTGTTTGTCAGCTATTTTATTAAATGTAAACGGAAATACATAGAAAAGTCAATCTCCTGTATGTTGATTTGGTTAGCTAGTTTCTTGAACTATGACGTCAACGGATGGAGTGAATTAGGTAACTCAATTTTAAGTGAAGTGGCTGTAAAATGTTTGTTTTCGTAAAATTGGCTACCACGGCTATAATTTTATAAAGGTTCAAATAAATTAAGGTTGGTTGGATTACATTTTTTCTGTCCAAATATTATTACAAGCCTTATTTACTTATTTGTAAAGTAAAAAGTATCTTTTTCTGTATAATGGAGGTCTTGAGAGTAGTGTAATAAGTATCCTTAATAATATTGGTTGTTTTGAGTGAGTGAGAGTGGTAGTTATTACTGGGGTAAAAGCAATTCTAGTATTGGTAGCAGGGTTAGCATGACAGAAAACGTATTATCTTGTAAGTATGCTACTATGCCATGTAATACATTTATTAGAGTGTAGTAGAGAGAGAGAGTGGTACAAGAGAAACCAAGTTTTCTTTAGTGGAGCAGAGAAAAAGAGAATTAAGTCGGGAAATCGGAAACCCAACCTGGTAAAGTTACAAGCTTACAAGTCCAAATAAATGTGAAAGTAAGTCGAGTCGAGTGGAGTAAAGCAAAGTAGATAAGTACGTATAAGTTGTATTCGGCCGTAGAGGTAGAGGAGGGAGAAAGGAAGTAGAACTGACCCAAAAGTGGCTAGAAAGAGGAAAGACCTCGACTCCTTCGTTTGGGCCAACCAAATTATTGTAGAGGAAAAAGAGTTGGTTTGGTTACACAAAGAAAGAGTCGCTTAGAGTGGAGGGCTAAAAGTTTCACTTCTCAATTCTCTCTACTTGGGAGAGAGAGAGAGCCCTTCCTAAAGTAAACTTTACGAATTTCGCCGGAATGCTATTTGTTGAATGTATATTATGTATTGCAGTACATTACAATGTTTTCTGTTGTTGAGCAACTACCTGACTCTAACTCCCTTAAATTATTATTATGTTAGCTCTATTCACTTTATTGCATTACTCCTACACTTCCTCCCAGTAGAGTTTATACCTAACCAAATAAGGTAAGCATCTCAGGCGGTGTAGTCCTATAGTTAATAAACCAATGAAAAGGAGTGAAAATAAGGTAGTGGATGTTCTATTCTAATGTCATTCCGTAGTGTTACTTTAAGTCATGCCTGTACTCTGATATACAAGAACGGGGAAAAGTGTCCACAGACGGACAGACAGACTCGTAGAATAAAATCATTAAATCGCTACTACCTTAATAACCATGCAAATAACAGACATTGATTATAGTTTACGTTCATTACAGCTTGTACTACGTCGCTAAAATTGTAGCAATTATAATATAATAATCGAATTCTACCCAAGAGGTATATAATACATATCTATACATACTTAAGTATATTTCGCATGTTAACTCTTCTAGAATCAAGGATTGTTCTAAGTGTGTATTAGTACATGCATGATGTAACCCATGATTATAGGAGTGTTACAAAGGTTTAGGGACCTTGTTAATATTATGCTAATGCATAACACTGGACGTTTGGTATTTTTAATAGGAATTAATATGAATGATACATTAAATACTTGTATTATACTGTATCTAGATATTATATACATAGACCAATGCCTAAGAGCCTAGAGCTATTATGGGTATGCTGGGTCCGCTTGTGATCGTTTAGCTTGGTTCAGGTTGGAAAAAGCCGAAGTCTTGGCCGACCCAATTTAACCTCCCGATCCCTATGGTTACAAATGCAAACATTCTTGAATTCTAACTGTTTAATATCCACATGCTCCCGATTGGCAACAACACTTTCTTTGCTTACTACTCGACGGTAGCAGTAGCAATCTTACTTCTAAACTTGGAATATATTTTCCTAGAAAGTAAATGAGTCTCTGATTCCTTTTGTCACTTAGTTCCTTTCCACAACTCTCTCTGTCCACAAACGTTTAGTTTCCTTTCTGAACTCGTTTTCCCACAATACCCCAAAAAGTGTGTGTAGTTCGCTGTTTGTTAGTGTTCCACAAGTAATTTACCTAAGTGAGTAGGTAAGTGAAAAAGTTTTTGGTAATAATAGCACATAAAAGAGTTTGAGCAAGATTGTAAGAAAAGCATATAAAAGTTTTTACAGCTCAATTCTCCTACTACCTACAATAATTGAAAGTATATTAGCCCTACATTTACTCGGGCTATATTACATTAGGAGAGTCAGATCCAGGTAGCAGTGTTACATTAATGTTTGTGTCTGTTTAAGCAAGGCTGTGAGCATCTAGTAATCTAGTTAGCCAAGTTAGCATTAGTAATACTATTAGCTTGCTCTCTTTCGGTGAATGACCCAAACCAAACTTGGAAAACAAACGTAGAGATAACTCCTTAAATACATGGTTGCTACTATTTGATAGCTATCTATTTTAGATACATGCACGTATGTATAAATTATTATGCACTTAGGTAGGTATTTAGATTCATACACAAAACTGTCTGTAGTGGTTCGACCGATATGCACAATATAATATTACCCAACCTATAGAACAGCCTTCCATAACCATTCAACTACAATGGAAATATATTGCCTAATTTCACACACATGCATAATAACACTTCTAAAAAATCCTAAATCTAATCTTCTTTATGTATCGTCTGTGTAAAATGCACAATGTCCAGTCTGCTACTACAGATCAACTGATAACATCTCGCTCCCCAACCAGGCTTGACACTATCCACTGCATTGTACTAGGTAGACTCAATTCAATGATCGCTGCTCTGTTTACTCGCAGCAGTACATGCAAATATTCACTCTTAGGGGAATTTACACAGATTTGTACGATTAAAATATTTGAGTATAGTAAGGCTAGACATCTAGGATACTCATGTACTACAATGCATTGTATATCAAACTATGCACCTTGCATTAGACTATTGTAGAAAGTACAGTTCACATTATAGATCAAACTGTAGCATATCGTGCAATAATAATGATGTATCGAGCATGCTTTAGTGTACACGAGACATGAGAGTTTTGAATTTTTCCTATTTCATAGGGTCCAGCATTTTAATGCGTAGGTGTGCATGTAATATATGATGGATGTTCTGAGGATCTAGTTGCAGTCTTGTTATTGACGAGTTTTAGTTGAATTTTATAGAGATCATATAATTTGGGCAACAGTTGAATAGAAACCGTAACCTTAACATGTATTTAAATTTTGGTAGGTACTGAGAAAGCGGATTAGTCAGGTAATGGCAATCGAGGGATGAGCACATAACGTAACTTGATGTATTCTTTTGTGTGGTCATGGAAATAGAAATAGCTAGACCATTGTCTACTGCTTATAATAATGTATTATGTATGTAATGCATATCCATATAAGTGGGCATACGTGTCACCTGAAATAAAACAGAATAAATAGATAGGATGTGTTGTGTTCTACGGTGCGTTCCACGTATTTGATGTCAATTGTCATTGCCAATTGCACTCCCGTCGACTCCCGTCCCGTTGCATTGCATGTCAACTGAGCATTTAATTCTTTTTTTAGATTTACTTCCTAGTCCGAGCCAAATTGACTGCCACTCCAGTCCAGACAAATTCCAGGCAAAGGATGATCAAAAAATTGTGCTTCACGTGGAAATAAACTGACGAAAAGCTAGTGCTTCTCAATTTCAAATGGAACCACATCATAATGCTAACAACGTGTCAGTTCTCCTTGTAAAAGTGTACCTAATCAAAGAATACAGTCAGCCGTGCAGAAATAGATAATAATTATTCCAAATAGTTGTCCCCATTTAATGGAAATGTAATAAGGTACAAAAAATAACTGTCATAGAGGAATTCTGCCAAAGAATTCAATCCGTTACATGAATTTGAATCTAATTCAAAGACTGACATCCATTTGTAAGTGTTAACTAATTTCTTAATAGTCAAAATGGGGAAGAGTGCAGTGTCAATCGGTGCAGATCGGATTTTTAGAAGCGTAACAATGGTTCCAAGTTGTAGTCTTTATAATATAGTTGTGCTATATTTAATAAGTGTCATCACTTCGGCACAACTAGCCGTTGCTTCATCATATATCATCCCCGCCAATGCTAATCAAACGTTACTTTATGCTGCCTCAGCATCCTCAAATTCAGAGCAAAGGGTAAGATCCAACTTTCTTTCATCCACGTTTTCCACAGTATCTCATCACTATTTTAACAAAAAATTATTTAAAAAATTACGCTACAAAAATAACATTTGCTAATACATTATGTGTATGGTGCCATGTCAACTACTATATAGGCCACAAACGAGGAGCAGTCATCGTCACTTTGCCTAGCCGTACGCACCGGATGTCACTATAAGTGACGATGGGTACTCGCTTGTGGCCTATATAGTTGACATAGCACCATACTATTATGCACATAATGGCATGCACATATATAGAACATTTTCATTCATAATAATGTATCTATACCATTCTTTACATTTGTTCATTTTGCATTTCATTAATTTATTTACCCTTCTTAAGACGTTGTACAGTGTTCCAAATGATTAAAACTAAGTCAGTTTTATATCATCTCAATCTCATTGTTGACACTTTTTCTTTGCATTTCCTATTTTAGGTTCGGAGTGGTCGTCAAGTATTGCCAGGTGAGAAAGAGAGAGTCTCAAAGTCTTAGCGTTGCATTTGTACTTTTATTTACAAATAAGTAGTTAGCTGCTTGATATAAAATGTTGGCATATGGTCTTAATTAAAAGTCTTAAGTACCATGCAATATAGGTAGCGTTAAACAATGCAGCTTATCTTCTATGTAGAAAGCGTTCTATCATTTCGTTTTATTATTCTCTATTTTATATGTCTTCGTGATGTAACTCAATTGTAAGTTTGCAAATTAATTTTAAAAGTGAGATAATGCCCAATTATTCGGTAGAGTATTATGCGTAATGTCTTTAACACTAGTTAGCTGTCAATGCTGTTTCATTTGAGTTAAAGTCTACGGACAGTTATGAAAACAGTATCATCCTTTCTTTTTGATACCAAGTAAGAATTATTCATGCATGAAAGAGTACGTAAGAATAAAAAGTAGCCCTGATGAATATATAGCGTCTTTATACATATACCAATCAAAATCTTAAATCATCCCATTGAAACGCATTTCTGTCAACTACTAATAGGATATAGCTAATTAATAGAAGGGATTCACTAAAGGCTATACAACGCTTACAGATATGTATTTGTATATTGATCAAGGAATAGATAAATAAGGATAATCGAATATTATTTGCATATGTTGAATTCCCATTCTGAGTCAAAGTCAAAAAACCTTGCCAGTACTACTATGTCAGGCCAGGGTGAGACTTGAACAAATATCTATCCATCAATCATAAATAAAAATGAATAGTTAAAGGAACCGGACACGCAAAATGCACATAGCTCTGTCCATTTTTCATTTTTCGTGGTACGTAGACTAAATACGGCATGCATACAAACAAGTTTATAGTTTAGTTATCACGGCAGACAAACTGTGTATTTACTATGTATGAGGGTCTTTGGAATAGTTTGGATAGTCAGTTGAGTGAGTATGACACGCAGAAATTATAGTGGACGACCCAACTGGAAATTCAGAGTCGGTCGCTACCTACATACATGCAGTGCGTGATGTTCGTTCATTGTCATCGGACATTAACCACTCATGCCTTTTCTTAATTCTGAAAATGGGTAAAGAAGTAATGGACAAAAACGGAATCGAGTTTGATGAACCTTTTACAGATTAGATGCTATATAAAAGATTTATATCCCACTAAGTACACAGAAGAGTGTCTTCGTTTAATTTTAATTTGGTTGTAGATTTAGTGTAAGAAAAGGAAAGTAAAAAAGGAATGACCACACTGTATGTTATTATGTAGTACTTGGTATGAATACTCACACAGCAGGAGACCATTAACGTTTTTTAGGAAGTGTGGGAGCATGAGGAATATTGAACTATGTGGCCATAAAGAGAAAAAAGACTATAAATTGAAATGAATTTAATTTTAAAAGCTCCTTGAACATCATCAGAATCTACCCAAGCAGAAAATAAATGAATTTATCAAATTTTCTCTTGTGTAACATCTTTTTTCCTACGTAGCATTCCTACTACAAAACATACAGGTACATTAACAATTTATGCCCTTAGCTTCAACTTAATTAAAGTTATTTATAAATAACTGAAGGCTCTATTATATTTGTGTTGAATCAGTGTAAGGTTGCCATTGGTACTTATGATGTATCCTGAAAGATGCAATTCTACATTGTACAACTATTATAAATTTTATCAATTGTTACACAAAATATTATTACATCTCAATTTGGCGGATTGCACCATCTTTTGGATCAAGGATATGACACAATCAAATATTTTATTATGTATCACATTCATTGAATATTTTCAATAGAAAATTAACGACTGTTCTGATCTTTGGCACGTAGTAGCTTCTAAGAAATTATTTTTTTAGAATAGCGACACACATACTGGGGTTAAGTAAACCTTGTAGCTTGTAGCATACAGAAAAGCCATTTAACATATTTACTGCTTAGATAATACAGTCGTATATAGACTACAGATATAATCGTGACAACCTTATAAATATTTACTTTAGCTTCAATAAGTTCATTGAATCCGTGAATTATTATAGTGAGATGACAACTGAAGGTGACGTGATGCAATGCAACTAGCTCCTGAATTAGGTCTTTTTACAGAATAGGACTTTGTTCAGTCAATTCATAGCTATATAACCTGGAAGTTCTGAAGCATACAAAAGCCATTGATTTGTCCAATTTATAAAAATAGGACAAATATGAATTCATTGGGGAAGAAATAGAAAACCTTCATTGCCAGATATCGAGCAAGGACCTCCTTATTTAGCAAAAAATCCTATTTGTTATTCACCAAAGAAATTACATTCTGCTTATTATTTATTTCTATGATCGACTATTTCTCTTTGCCATAATTCCAAATGTTGGACTAAAAGAAACATAAAAGGAAATTGTCGTTCTTGAAATTTATAGGCTACCTGAATTCTTATTTAAAAATATATTATACGAAGAAGGTTACTTACAAGATGGTAATCTGTGTCAGTAGATATGCGTTTTGTGATACATTATGGATATAAACTAAATCAGGAAAATGTACTCAAAGAGAATGAACTCCATTTTTCCCATGGGAATATTTGACCTAATAATTCATTGAAGAACCAAAGATGTGTTTAAATATAATTCTTAGACTAATTTGGTTTTTAGTAAATGGAGCTTTGTTAATAATTACAATTGATTAATTAATTGTATTTATAACTTAAATCACATTAATTAAAATTGATCCTGGAAACTTGCAACTGAGTTACTTGTAAATGTGTATTACAAACCGTAGCTATAACGTATACGGTTCAATCTAAATTTGATATTTAGAGGATTTGCCTTTGTGCTGTATATTTAATGCCTATTTAGTACTAATCGTAGGGGTGTGGGTTTCTTCCGTTAATTCGGTATTTAAAAGTAGTGTAGGGTTGTTGTCAGTCTGTGGGGTCTATAATAGCACATTAGGCTAAAAAGCAGTGGGATTGGGATATGTGGATTCGACTTGTCAGGTGTTATAGTCGGATGGATTCGGTCTTATGGACGGCTTGTAGGAGCAGATTCCTGTACTTTTGGAACCGGTGAGCAAGTTGAACTTTGCGGATGGGCACACAGCAACCTGAGTTCTCTTCATTGGGAATTAAGCACAGGACTCAGTTCTAATTGGATTGGGGGACCTCCAGAAGACGGAAATGAAGATAAAGAAGGTATTAAATCGAACTTCCCTTCTTTCTGCTCTTATTCCTTCAATATGTACATACATCATAAAATGAATGCGTCTAACTATAACACTAAGATTCATTAATGTCTTTTGCAGAAGGATTAATTTAGCTAATTAATAAAGCTCTGATGATGTACATGTATATAATAGCTTTACTCTTCAAAGGTCATAGTTAATGAGACACTCTGCTGTTTTTAATTGGACCATTGCAGGAGGTTATGTTGTTTTCGAGACGTCTCAAATTCCCAATATTTCTGGGAGATCTTCTCAGAGTGCAGTGTTGGAGGGACCAGTCCACGAATCCACTTCTGCTTTAGGAGCATGCATCTCTTTTCAGTAAGTCTTGTTGTTACTTTATCATCTCCTTTCAATTCAGTGCTTTCATTATCCTTAATACTGGTTGCCTTCCTATCACGAAGAAAATATACCCAATTACTGGTAATTAAGTTCCGCTTGCGATAATATACGGTCGTAGTACACTGTTTTTACTGCCATACATGGATAAAAATATTTTTTTTATTTTAGTCCACCAAAACCAGACATTCGCAAGTACTTTTTTGGTATTTGTATGTACATTGTTTTGATATAGCAAGAATTTTATTGCGTGAGTATAAATTCTACTTGGAAATAGAAAAATGACCAAAAAAACAATATGCATACATATTTGGTACACAATTACACAACATGTTTTAGTTTATGTAAGAACCGTAGATTCATGCAATGGCATCATTACATTCGGTGCATAAATACTTTTTCAAAACGTAAATCATAGGATTTAATATGCCGTCTCATTATTAGCACCAGAGGTAATAAATTCTTTTATGAAATATTTGTCTTTAGTGCTGGGTTTATTGCACCGAGCACTTCAAACTCTCATTTTATATAGACTTGTATCCTGTTTGGATATATTTAAAGCAGCCTGTGACTATAACTTTGTCGGTCTATAGTGCCTATATGTAATTCTGTAGCAATGCAATAATGAAATTAAAACGCCAAATTCAGTTTCAACCTTGGTTATCCATTCATCTTGAAACAATGACGCAAGTACAATACACTTTACACATGTATTGTAACTTGGCACCCGAATGTAATCATATTATAAAAGCTATAGCTTTCTCTTATGGGATTATGTGAAAAGTGCATGTTTTAGACATGTATAGCTAGTCGGTATGGTAAATATATCTATATGCAAAGTTTTTAGTTCAAATTTGAGGAAAACATGTGTAGAAACATAAAAAACGTGTAAAGTTATTCGTTACCTACACTCCGAGTAAATGACCTACAAGGTCAGTACCGTGTTAAATGTGAAGTCATAGCCCAGAGTCCGTATGAATAGTTTACACATGACTGCGATTATAATGAATACGTTGGCATTTAGTTAATCAGCTACCAATTGCATCAGCAAAAGTCTATGTAACAAAACAATGTATAATGACCGCAAGCAAAAGATGATGAAACTGACAAATTTAAATCCATTCGGGTGGATATGAGATTGGAGTGAATAGAATTGATGAAGAGATAGCAACGAAAAGCAAAAGCAGACGGTTTATCCGTTCCATCTCTCTATTCGACGGTGGAAATAGTAATAATGAAAGTGACAATCTATTTTTGGACTGATGTACTTAACACTTGCATTACGCAGTTATTCCGTTTCTGGATTGAGTCCAGAGAAAATGCGAGTTTTACTTCATCCGATAATGAGTACATCCGGGCGTTATGTTTTTGATGGGATGTCACTGAACCGCGAGAGTGATCATCAAGCTGATGTCGTTCTATGGGAAACAAGAGACTCGACTGACGGAAAATGGAGAACTGCTGAAGTCGTTTACACCTGTCGGCATCCTCACCAGGTACAATAAAATAAGAATCCTTTCTGCCCTTCACTCTGCCACCTAATCGGACATATTTCACTCTATATAAGGCCAAGTCAGTTCTGTTAGACTATATACTGAATAATATACTTTAGACTAATTGCAAACCAAGTCCGTAATTTGGAGTCATATTAATCCAAGGTTACTCTCTAATTGCTACATACTTATGCACTTGCCAATTTATTGTTTCATTGCTTTGGATATTGTCAAATCAGCTCCAGTTCCATTAAGAATGCACTCCATGCATCATACCTTAGCAAAGAGTTCATTTTATTTGCCTAGTTAGGTATTTATATGTATATGTACCACACCTCTCTGATTCCCGGACAATTGTCCCTCAGAAAATCAACAAAGTCCTTGAAGGAAACAATGGAATGAACTAGCAAAACCAGTGTAGGTTCTCAAGTCACTCATGAAATGTCCTTCTGTTGCCACACTGGATTTTTCTAATCAGAAAAGAGCGTGCGAGGTGAGAATTTCGTACAGCTCAAAGGTTTGTTAGTGAATTGAATACAATAAATGCACGGCTACCTAGTCTGAGGATTTATGCATTACGTGTATAGGTACTGAGATTTCACACAAATAGCTCCGACTTATCTTGATAAACGTGGAAATCGTGTACAATACCTAAATGAATTGAATGTTATAGGTTCATATGGTAATACATTGGAAAGTAAGACTCCTTTACATTCTGTTCTTGATGAAGTTTCCTTCTTGAACAAAGTTATTCCGAGTTGATTCAAGGAGTTGAGTTTTGGATTTTCCATTTAAATCCCAAATGGTGTAGATATAGATGTGAACAGTAAAATACATTTATATCAACTACTCTGCAATGCATTAATTTATAAAATCTTGGAAAGGCTCTTGCATTATTCATTTATATCATACAAACCAAATTCCAAGACTTTAAATGATATTAATGTGTGTATACAGATGCAAGCATGTATATTTAATAGTGTACTCTCTAACCAAAGAATATTTACCACTAGAACAAGACATACTCCAGTTGAGTGTTTCCACTTCTCAGAAGGACCATTTGACATGCGAACTATAATAATTCGGTGTTAGTGGTTAGGTACCTACCAAGTCAGCTTTAACCACTTGCTTTGCATTAAGCATTAATCTAGCAATGTTAGCGGAATTCAAATGGATTAAAGTTGAAGAAGGGAAATAAAGAAGGATTTCATGGAGCTATGGAATAGACAGGATAAGATCTCCTGGGTTTCTAACAAGAAGGCAGAAGGTCATTCGTGCCCTTCATGCACATGCATAATATATAAACTCTTAAAGTGCTGAAATGTATAGGAGCTATGTATCTAAATCGTGGCACGCTATCACATACGAGAAATATGCGAACCTAAATTAATGGAGCATCATTTTTCAGTAAAAGGAAAGTTTAATGCCAACAGTATTTGGATTCTCGTCACATAATCCATTTGGATATAGATTTTATTTATACTGCGAAAGAAGTCGCTATCTTTATTCTGTCAAACAGAAATCCATTTTTGTAAATTTGACTTTTATCTACTGTGTTATGATGTTTATTTCTCCAATTACTCAAGTCACTCAAACTTTGCAAACTTTTATTCTTGTTGTTCGAATATGAGAAAGTGCATGTCCATGTAGTCAACTACTACAATATTTACATTTGTATATCTAAAAGACCAGTCCATTCGGAAAAATATAGCTCTTGCCCTTAGTGTAATAACTTCCGTCCAAAAATGAAGTTCTCCATGTGTACTTTGCTATACTTATCTGAATGGCATTCACTAATTTCTTCCTAGGTGCAGTGAGTCGCGTGGAATATGTCTATATCCATTATTATTAAATATATATCAAAGAAAGGGCACTTACATAGTTAATTTAAGACACAAGTACATATAACTGTAGGGGGTATGTATGTACTTTATTGTAGAGTGACATGTCACAAAGTCACAAATGGACGGACGTACGTGTTGATGATTTATGTCCCATATCCATTTACTGCTCTATGTATTATAAATGTATTGTGCATCATACAGTATTTTCAGAACCGAGGGACTAGACTACAATTTGCCAATGTCTTTCGGTGACCTCATTGCTTTTTCGGAATTTTATCGCGCCATTCCTGTCAAGCAATCAAATAGTAAACAATATTAGCCCATTCCACATGAATCCCCACTCCAAGTGAAGGTCTTCCTTAGTATTGACTTGTTTCTCGGATTTTCCTAGGGCAAGCACATAAACTTATTGCTATTTAGTAGGTTAGTCAGTTAAACCTTTAATTTCAGCCGCCTACTAGTACCTTATGTCTACTAAAACCAAGAAAGGAATTTGCATTGCACTTTTGTAGTTCTGCATTATGACTAAATATGTACTTGTTAGGCGTGTGTGTGGTTAATGGTTCCACTAAGTTATATTTTACCAGTCAGAGCAGGAAACGGACTATTCCCGCCTGCTTACCTAATTCTTACTCCAATAATATTTTTAGGTATGAAAGTAAACTAACGGATGTGTGTGCGGACTTTTTTCATTCTTTTCTGGGAATTGGAGGCTAATGTGTTTATATTTATTACCTGGTCATATAAATGAATGACCTGTCGAACACAATCAATGTCTGCATCAACTTCTACTGACCTTCATACGGAAACTAGATGGGGGACCTACTTGTATAGGGACTAGGTCATCCTAGCAGAGTAGAACAAATATTTGGATATCAATTTATTTTTTAGTTTATCGATTGCGAGTTCAATGAATTTTCTATCCCATTTACCTAGTCTCAACTTAAAGTAAAACTAAGCGAAGACTTTTTGTTTACTTCAGTTATTTCAATGGAGAGAGCATCTAAATGAGAATTGGGAAAAGTTTGCAAAAGAGATTAGTTTATGTCCACTCCTGTAGTTAGTAGATAGATTTCTAGTATCTAAAACATTTAAGGCAATGAACTTATTACTCTAAATGTTAAATGGACTGGAAACGAACTTGAAACTTAATTTTTATTTCATGGAATTTAATAGTAGAATTGTTTGTGCAATGTTTTCTGCATTGTATTGGATACATATTGAATAAGGATATAATTCGGGTCCTCATTTGCAGATTTACCTGGAAGGCATCCCAAGGGATTCGACTCAATTAAGCCGCCGCTACAGAGGATTCATTGCAATTGACAATGTTATGTTAAAGGCTACAGAAAGCTGTCCAGGCCACTGCAATTTTGACGGAGGGATTTGTGACTGGACTAATGAACAGGAAGATGATTTCGACTGGAGTTTGGTAAGCTACTTTTCTATTTGATAAAATTGTTATCTGCTGGTTAATTTGGCTTACAAACGGGTGATGAAAGCTGTCAAGAACAAGGAAGTATACAATTGTTATTGCAGCCACACTTATGTCTACAAATTGTGTGAATCTAAGTCAATTATATTTAATGCAAGTAAACAGAATCCTTTGGCTTATCTCGCAACTAGTCTTTGAACGAATATTAATTGTATTAACGCAATTTCCTGTTATTTTTAATTGGCACTTGTTTGCATAAATATTTGTTCATTAAAAAGGATTACAATGAACTGAAGTAAAACTAAAGAGCCTTGGGCTTAAAATATATCACAGGAAAAGTGTGAGCGTGCATCTTCTCAAATTATTTAGATCACAGTTATAGTAAAAAGTGCAAGGACATTTAATTCACGTTCACTCGAACGACACTTGGTACAATCAGAGATTCAGAAGTGGAGTTTTGAGAGTGATTACAGCTCACAAACTCCCAACCTCTTGGATCGAGTGTCTATATACCTTAGTAACAAATGCAGATCTACTGCAGATGAAAAAGCTTCAATGCGTGCTTCCTATTAAACCTTATTAGTAGACACAAATGGAATAGGCACGAACTTTGGTGAATTGGATGGATTTTATATAGCTTTTTCGGTAGCTTAAAAGAGTTACAAATATATAAGGCAGGAGATTGATGCAAGTACATTTGTGAATTTACTATTAAATTAAATATTATCACCGTGCGATATTTCGCTATGTAGGAACTTGGCATTGTACACTTAGAATCCTGACTGTCGTTCGTATACTCAGGGTGAGTTGACAATAAAAGATATGTTTTGTCGAATGTTTTTTTTCCTTTTCACGATTTTGCTTTGAGTGCTCAGACTCCAAAAGCTTCACTTAATATACTTACCTACATCTAATAGTAATTCTCATGCTTTTCTCCGAAATGGTAATAAACTCAAAGCTGGAGAGTCGATCTTTGTGGCAGAACTTCCCAATCCCAACACTCATCAATGCTACTTTATAAATTTATTTGTAGTCGAGTATTTAGTATCTCAAATGGCTATTCCTAACCTAAAGTAAGCCCCATTTGGCGAATTTAATTTAATTAATTAAGCAAGCAACGTAGCCCTACTGTTAAACATTTCAACCATAATTCAATTATTATTGGAAAAACCACTATGTTACCTTTATCTTTTGTCCAACCAAATTCTTCCCACTGCGAAGCATAGAGTGCTATCAACTTTAAAATAAATTCATCTATTGTACTCATCATCACTACGTTTTCCCATCTTTCGTTGCGTACCTAGGTAGTACTATATAAATTTAAGCCGTTGCAATTATCACAGTACTACAAATAAGTCTATTTTAAGGATTTTAATTAATCGTATGTCATGGTCAATCCTAATGCGCTTTTATGATGATTATAAACTTCAAGTCATTTAAAATGTAAATGCAAACAGCACTCCAAAAATTGAAAGTTGGTAAATTATTTGTTCCAATCAATATGCAAAAAATTTAATTATAGGGTCGGGGAAGTCAGAATCCTTCCACTGGACCAATAATGGATCGTGCTAGTTACACACATGGAGGAAGTAGCGGCGGATATGCCTTCATTGACTCATCCTTCCCAAGAAGAGCTGGTGATAAAGCACGATTGTCCTCCAGGGAGTTTTCTCCGACAGGCAAGTTTAAATTTTATTTTCGGAGTATATGGTGCAAAGAAATTTAAATCTGCATTTAGCTACAAAGTACTAAATGGAAGATAATGCATGCGTCGATAATTAAAAAGTAGACACAAAATGAAAAACAAATGATGTAGCTTTATAGATGGTATGTATTAATTTTGTAGTTGGTAACAAAATAATAATCCAGTTACTTAAATGGATGCTAGCAGCGGAGGAAGTAGATGCTATTATAAAATCTGTAATCCTTCAAACTTCTGGGAAAATCTCTTTTGTGTTGCTTTTTGCTCACAATCTAATCGGGCCCAGTGCAAGAAAACTGTGCTTGTACAAATTGGAGTGTATCTTTTTATGGTGGCACAAATTTAATAAGCCCAAGTGTCCCTACCATTTATACTATGTAGAAGGTTAGAAAATGTGCGTCAGTGCAGTGCCTTAAAGATCTATCACATACGACATACGATGCTACAATTTCCAAAGAGATTTTCTCGTATAAGATGTATCTGTATTTAGTAGAAGAATCAGCCAAGGAGACTAGACGTTATTACGTACAGTTCTGAGAACTTATTTCTTTGGTCGACATCCCTTCTAGCTGCAAATACAAATAATGAATTTATTTCCTATAAAACTCCCTCAACATGTGCTTAGTACAGAGATAGACCAAGCCAGCTCAACAGTCGTCGAAATACCTAACCACTACTAGAATAGTAGCATCAGAATAGCAAGGGATTTCGTAGTCGAGAGAAAGTTTTTCTTTTGTTAGTAAGAGTGCTCGGGAAGGATGTGACTACAATAAATGCTTTACAGAGGTTTAGACCTCTATATTGGGAATTACGTAGTTTAGCTGGTTGACAGTGTTGTGTCTCTGACTCTTTGTTGATACGAATTCAATACTATAATGGCTCTGTAGCTTCATAGTACCCAGCTCTAACTAAAAAACGTCTTTTCTTGGCTTCCTTAAGCATCTTAATAAGGCTATCGCTGAAAATTCATTACTTACATTCTTCATTTCAAGTCTTAATGAAACAGGCATCTATTTAGTTCACTATTACCCAACCTCCTATATCCCAAAACATAATAGTCTCATAGTGCAATGCTTAAACCAACTATTTACATCCATTTAGCTTTGGCATCATTACAGTTACCTACCAACACAGGAATCACTTTACTTAAACTTCCTATACTACCTACCGTTGATATTCCGAGCATCTCTATACTTTTCCTATTTGCTAAAAACAAGACAGAAACCAAATTGTACAGTATTAATATTACAAAGTAAAAGTCGGGTTTTTAAATTTATTTCACCTAATTCTGAACAAAACCTTATTAGATATAAAAGTAATATAAGCTTATAAGAAAATGCGGCACAATTTTTAGGTGTAAAAGGTGCAAACCTAATGGGTTTTGGCTCAGCACTGCATTTGCCATTCTAAAGCGCCACAACGAACTTATCGATCTGCCGCTATTCATATCCTCAAACACAATTTCGCCTTTCCGTGTTCGGTTAGAAGTACTAAAATAATTCCTCATTAACTTCCTGTTTGAATGCCACTAATTGTTAATGTCCAATTCCCTGCGTACTAAAGAGCGTTCGTATAGTTAAGTCTACAAGTATGCAGAATATAAAGTTTAAAGCAGATGATGATGATTGTTGTGAATAGGACATAGAAAACGTTTAATGGCAAAATGTAGGCAACTACATAATACATTACTCAATAAAGTCTTTAAATGCATATTACGATATCAATCTATCAAACGTAATTTGCCTATTGACCTGAAATATAGAATATTTTTATTTGCTAATTGAAAGAATGATCAGACGAAACTAAATTCTATCCTTATATTGCAATTGCATGTCTCTGTAGATTCTAACATAACATAACATAACAGATCAAAGTCAAAAATACAGAATAAAAAGACATTTTCATAATTACATTGACAATGTTGATTTAAAACTTATAGCTAAAAATTAACAAGAATTCAGATGATATAATATCTTATAAGAAAATTCAATTTAAAATTTACTGATAACAATTGTATTATCATCGTCACCAAGCATGAAGGACACTCTTGAAAACTGATGAATAAAAAATGGAGAAATTGAGTAATAAGTGTTTGCTAGTGTTATTACAACCTCAAAGAAACAATTATAATTATGAACACGCATTAATGCTAGTTGTAGCTTCCTAATTATTAACAACATAAATATACTATATAAATCTCATTGTACATATATATATATATAACTCTTCACATCTATTCACCGTCGTCGCTGAGAAATGTTTGCGAAGAGAAAGAGTTAATGTAACAAACAATCCCATTTATTTAGATGTACTTCACTGAATTACTCAGGGTGTGTTCCGGAAGGGAAACACAAAACAATTATGTCGTGCCCACACAGACACAAGTAATATTGGACTACTATTAAAAAAACTGAACACACATTTTTGTTTGTAGATGACTAATAGTTTGGATGACATAAGCATTGATAAAAACACTCTCCAATAAAACAAACATCAATGTTATACTTTGTTTAGCCATCCAAACTTTACAAACTTGCACAGGACTAACAAGAACATTTACGATTAGGTAGAAACACAAACAGTAATGATGTAGTTAGCATAGCCGTCTCTATATCCTCATCTTTTTTATCTTGGTTTTCTACTGCACTACTAATTATAAGTTGTATACTTAAATAGCAGAGCAGTACTATGAAATGCAAAGGAAATTGTAATGAGGTAGTCGTTAGTATAGTGTCTATTAGTGGTTCTAGTTATTAAAATGAACATAGGAGAATAATTAGAGAATGGTAAAGAAAAAGCATCTTAATACTAAACCGCTATATATAGGTTTAGATCATGAAATCGTTTGTTTCGGAAAGCGTAGATTTTATTTACTAAAAAAATTTCCAAGGAAGGAGAATATTGCAAAGTGATTCCAATACCCTGTAGATTATTTGTACTGCTGACTTTTTTGTAAATATGACACGTCACGTGCATAAAAAGCGTTTCAGGTCAGATAAGTACACACATTTCAGTATGTACCGATGTATCTGCATTAGTAGGTACACGTGTACTATTTGTATGCAACAAAGCTTTTTGTAGTCAGTGTAATGTATGTTTAAATGCTTATCAAAGGATTCTGTAAAGATAATGATGATGTCTATTGTGTGGACTGGACAGAATGTGACACTGTAATTGTAATTGTAAGTAAATACAAATGACATAAATGGACTGTACATTTGAAAGCTGAAAGGAAATGCTACTTATCATAGTTCTCTTGAGTCCATTAATGGCAAGAAATTGCTTCGTGTCACAATAGAAAGCACAATAATATCGATACATATAGTAATGGACAAACATTTCTCTCTTCAAGACAACGAATATTACTACGGACGTGTTACTTTAGCACAGTGCCTGTTACTGTCTGATGTGGTTACATAAATACATAATAAAATGACATGTAACTTGTTAGTCTTGGAACGCTGTTATGTAAGAGAGAGGACACAGTATCATGTCTCAGAAAAAAGGTGCTCTGAATAGATAAGTATAATAGAGAATAGCATTGTATTATTTGTATTCGCTGTATTCGTTGTATTTATAGGCAAGAAAAGCAAACATATCAGTGTGACTTTAACAAAAGATAAATTAGGCTACGAGATATAAAAGGTAAATAAATAGGAAGTTGAAGACACTAAAGAACTTTCAATCATAATTGCATCATATATCTAAAGTCATGTGCCGGAATGTACTCTCAAAGGGGAAATGGATGTTACATGGCAATATGACAAGTGGACATAATGTGCTCCAAACACTAAAGCATACAAAGCCTCCTATCCCTCTTAGAGGATAAATCATTAGAGTAATCATTGTTTGTAGATTGTAGATATTGGTAAATCAGATTAGCACTTCTGTTTTAACATCTCCTCTATCTCAAATGTATATATAAATTGTAATTACTTACGGTTGACGCCTTCAAAAGCTACCACTGTTAAGTTGGGGTAATTTTAAATCGTTGACGATGAACAAATAATATGACACAATGTTTGACTAAAATACTTCATTACTAGGCATAGTGTCATGAAAATGGACTTTTACAGCTTTTATCTCAACTGTTAAGGATCTGTATCCATGGATTGTACTTATATGTTGGTAAACTATAAAAGCCGATTGCTATTATTAATCTGAACATAGGTGAGACAAGGGAATCCTTTTTGGCGATTTTCATATTGAAACAAGGAAATAACAATTGAATTTTAGGTCTTCTGACCATTACCCACCCAGAAATATATTTAAAAGATATGTACATAATACATGATAAATTATTTGTAATAATACTTAATATTAACGACATTTATAATAATTATTACAAAGTGTGCATGTAATAATATTGTCATAAATGGCACATAAATGCAACAAAGTAAATTCTCTAATCCTATATGAAAATCCTGAACACACGATTTTAAATTAGTATTTTGTAAACCAAAATGTAAACATATAATGGTAATAATGACATGTTAGACATGGATTTCTCATGTTATGCCGAATTCCATGCTTAGCATGAGTTAACAACCATTTATTCACAGGGTAATGCTTTACAAAGGTTTTGAGTTCAAGGCAGTCACTTATCCTAAAAAGAAGTACAAGTCTACTATTTGAATTTTAAAAACTTTTGCCTTTCACCCTTGTTTCTTTGGGTTTAGTTTCATGGTAGCCATATATAATTGCAATATATTGATTGGAGTCTTAAAACTTAAAGTCCCATCTGTCCATAAATAATGACGATTGATGTTTTATGCAATACTCTGAAGAGTTGAAACTCGTATATGGCAGAATCTGCAACAGAGTTGTTACGAAAATATAATCTTAATGTCAAAAAGGCGGAAGCATGTTGATACTAATAACCGTTTGCAATGAGGTATGAATGAGAATTATTTTGGGGTATCGGAAAGGTTGTTGAACATTTAAGTGGCCATTACGAAAGGAAAAAATGGGAAAACGCATGATAATTCGGACGAGTGCGATTCAGTCAATTCGAAGTAAATTTAGTTAACTACTAAATAGGTTTCCCGAATCGCCTGTCCAGGGTGTTTAGTGTCGAACTCGAACTGTGACTTGCCCATGCTACTATTCTAACTAACGGACTACATGCGGTTTGCGAATAATTGATGAGCGGGTCGTTGAACCATTGATTTTTACTAGATGCAATGTTTTGTCGCCTTAAATGAATAATCCTTCGTGCTTATGCAGAGTGTAGATTGTAAATACAATAATCTCATTATGTGGGAGTGGAGTGGCTACCATTAGCATAGCCCACAACAAAGTTGAGTATTCAATTGCCACTGATGTCCTTATAGCACGGATGAAATGTTACATGGGAAGTTCCTTTGGTCAGTCCGGTGTGAGTGTCAGAATTCATGCATGTACATATAAATTGTATTTTTGTCCCCCATCCAAGTATTATCTAATGTAGGTAAAAATGTATATAGGCATCATTTGTGTTTATCTACCCACACACAAACAATACGGGTATGAGTAAATACTTTTCATTGTTAAAATTGCAACACGATGCAGGTGACAGGACATGCCACGATAAAGTGTATCGACGTAAACAAATTATACATAAAATACACTTCCCCATTGAATTAACCCGTCTTGGAAGTTCAATTTACGTGCACGTTGCGACTAATGCGTGACAGCACCAAAAAACCACATTGGGCTTGAATGCTTGCGTAGGTTCTGTTATGCTTTTGCTGGGGAGAGGGCAAAGTTTATTGTTGTTAGGTAGTTTAGTCCTTTGCAAAATATCTAGGTTTATGTTAAACACGGAAGTATGTATGAACTTCAGATGAGATATAAAACTACTACGCGAAAATAAATTGCGGGTAAATAGCCATAATAAGGTTTTTACTTGCCAATTATTCGAAATTCTTCTCTGATATGTGTATGTCTCACATGTATATTATCCCTGAATACTCCCCGTAAATAAATTCAAAGACTTTATTGTGTCTGGATTGTAAGCAATGATTTTATAAACAGTAATAGCAATAGATATCACCCATGTAGTTAGAAATTGCAATCAGAAAAATGCACAACTGGGAAAAGTAGCCATTCATTATTTAGTAGGACCTGACTGATCCACAATCGCCCTGACGAAAATTAAGTTTCACTTTCTGCTACAATATCTCCCTTTTGATAGAATATCTTCAAATCTGTCCCAAATAATAATGCTAATAAAATTGTTGACTTTTTGGGAACAAGTAGGTCTTTTTAAAATGTGTCCTAATTTTTTGATTATATAAAGGTGTTTATACTCACCCACTTTTCTATTCATTTCCGCTCCTATTTCTGTGTGTGACAACTGCTATAGTTATATAATGTAAGTACCTAATAACGTTTATATTTACTATAGTTGTTTCCGGCTTGAGTAGTAAATGCCTCGGTAGAGTGAATTAGCTCAATTCAGTTTACTTCGTACATAATATACATTATTAAGTGGTGGAAAAAAATAGATGGTATTCTGGGGCACGTTGACACGTAGATAAGGTATAACATCCTGTCCGGCACTATGTACACCAAGCCTGCAGATGGTGAGATTGCCGATTTTGATATTTATTAACCTATCGAAAGGAACCTTAGTGCATGAAGTGTATTTCCCATCACTCTGGATGTATCCAGGAAATATTACTGGTCTTTTAAAAAATAAACTTCATTTAAGAATATAGGTTGATGCATTTAGTGTGTATTTATTACTCGTATTGAAATTGCTTGCTCTACTTACATTGAGAAACTATATCAAAGGAGCATTGCTAGTAGGCTAAATGGCAAGGTGAATATCTTTTATAAAACTTCCTGATTTTATCAGGCAAAGAAAATATTTTCTAGGAATCTAGAATTCTAAATGCCTACTAGGGCATAGGTAAACTATTCATGGAAGATATGATCTAATTAGTTTCAATAACTGGCACGGATTTATCTGGTGTATACCAATATGTTATGTAACATTTGTTTTATCAGCATTATGTAACATATGAAATGATTGAATAATATCAAATAATATTGCAAAACAGGGGCAGACAATCCATTATGCATGAGATTTTGGACTCATATGTTTGGAAACGGCATTGGAACGTTGCGAGTGGTAATGCACGATGTAGAGGCCAGCATGGACCGAGTTATTTGGTCTTTATCTGGAGAAGCGGGGAATGCATGGTACCAGGGTCAAGTTCCCATCTCATCATTCACCTCATTCAAGGTATGACCTTTCATAACTACTAAATCTACTATACTAAGATGCAAACATATTCGACGAGTAATGTGTTATTACTCATAACTCTATTAGTACACACACAAATTATTTGCCAATTTGTTATCTAAATCGATGCTTAGCAAAAAGCAAACTATAATTACTATCCCTATAATTATGGTGAACATTACAGAGAAATTACTGTACTATATTTATTTCCTGTAGATTGTGTTTGAAGGAGAAGTGGGCAAGAATAACCTGGGCGACATTGCTATTGATGATATTTCGTATGCTCCTGGAGGATGTCCAAGTAAGTTTCTAAGAAATAAATCTGTAACCTACAAAAGTTGCAATATCATTTCATAGGGATCAAAAAACTATCAAAATAATATATTTCTTGATTTTTGAAATTCTACTTCTTAAGGATAGTATTAAAAACATCTGAAGTTGAATGTCACAAGAGTTACTAATGTTACATGGTATGATGGTTTAGAGAAATACTGTACGTAATTACAAACTAACAGTGAAATGTTTTGATTTCAGGTGCCCCTCAAACGGCAGCCGCAAATTCAGGTGACTGCACTTTCGAAATTGATGAGTGTGGATGGACAAATGTTGGGCCAGGATCTCGAACGGACGAAATGGATTGGGAAAGACGTCTGGGGCAAAATGCAAGGACACCAATAGCAGATCATACGCTGGGGGCACCCACAGGTATGACATTTTAGATTGTAGTAAAGTCTATATCATTGACATACAAACAAAAGAACATCAAGGAAGCATTTTCATCTTATTGTGGAGCAAACTGAGCACCTGTGTCAGTTTGAGAAGTTTTGCAGATTCACTTTCAATAAGACTAATATTACTCGGAGGAAAAGTTGAGAAGTTTCATCTCTTCGCTGCTTTTATTATATTGTACTACTCTCTGTCTAGTATTTCAGTTTGAAGGGTTGTCGTGTCATTTCATCAATTTAATAGGTTGTACTAGGTGCCCTAGTTGATAAACTATAGAGTGTTAATAAAATGCAGTAGTGCAGTGAATTATTACTGTAATAATCTGCTTAATTGCAAGGAAGCTCAATAATCCTGCTTGGGGATATTGTATTTCAAAAGCAAACAAACGAATGATACTTTTATAGGTGTCTTGATTGAGTTACAATAGTTATATATAACCATAATCCTTGCATATCAATGTAAATCTCTAGTGCAGCAGAAACTCGGAGTGGATTGTGCCGTTGCAAGTAAAAGTTTCCTGCAGGGTTGCAAATGCACTTTTCAATTGAATGCAATATCTTCCATGAGAATGCATTCTACTACTATGTAGTCGTCTCATCAATGGAATGATAATAACACTACTACGTCGTAGATACGAGTCGCAACTGTAGTACGTAGACAATTGAGAAGTATAGGAAGAGATGAGACTTTTAAACTTTATTCATTCAGCTCATCCAAATTCCAAGCTTTAATGGAGCATTATGCACAGTATCTTTCATTCTTGCAATCAGAGATAGGAAAATGATTTGTCGTTTTTATTGCTCACTAATTTTGAAGTTATATTTTTAGATAGTAATGCATATTGTATTCTGTGTCAATGATAGATTGTGGAAAATAATTCCTATTTGCATAATTCGTGGACACGCAATCTTCTTTTAGTACGCAATAAACATAGATGCATAAAATCTCCGACTACATATAGTACTTAAATATTAATGCAGAAAAATGACAAGGAAGATTTGCTGGGATAATTCTTATAATACATAGACAAATGAAGGTTTGATTAAATGACTTTCTGCTAATATTGTCATCCTGCCGTGACAATGTGTCATTCACAAACTTCTGGGTTTTATCTCTTCAGCAATTCAATACATATGTTCATATAAACATTCAATGCTGCATGAACACACGTCTTAGTAAGTTCCTACTATCTTTATACAAGTATAATGGTGAATGCATTGACATGCATCATATTAATGTGCACCTACAATATAAGTTTCGCTACCCGCTGTGAATGGAATTCTATTTATATATCTCTATGTGATGATTGAGTTTAGATCGAGTATGACTTATTGCTATTTAACAGTTTTGTAGGCTGTCGCTGTCATGACAAGGTGGTAGGACAGATTTTATGATTACTGTCATCATCAATACTTTAAATTAATTCTACACTCGCAATTTACAATCCTTCTTCGTACTGCCATTTTTTATTAGTCACAGAAGCAGTTTAATACCACATTGAATATTAGCTACAAGATATTGTATGCTATAGAGAGGTTTGTGCCTACATTGATGTGTGTCTCCGAAGAAAGACGGAATTCATTAGGAGATGCATGAAATTGTTTAGAAAGAAGAACGAAAGGAACATCAAGTCATCTTCCACAATATTATTGATTTCAATGAGCAGTTAATTGAGCCTGTAATTTATCACTATTATCACTAAATCATTAGAACCAAATGATCGACTCATTTGCCTAAGAGTTAAGAAATTAATGAATTAGTAATATTGATTGCAAGTCCTGGATGATAAGCAAGACTTTTCTATAACCGTGACGAATGTTATACCTAATGAGAGAACATGACACTGTACTAGTAGATAGATAATGCTCATTACTATATTAAATAACAAACTTTCTACATAACTTACTGCAAAATTCAAATCGTCTAATAGTAGAATGGATTTACTGCCAACTTACTGCATTCGACAATACCTTTATAAAATAAGTAATAATTTTCTGCAGGTAACTTCATGACCTTAAGTGCGCAGAGTGTGCAAAGAGCTGGAGATCGAGCTTGGATGATGTCTCCCGTTCTCAATGGATCTTCAAAGCCACGCTGTCTCTCGTTTTGGTACAGATTATTTTTGTTATTTCTTAGAGGTGAATGCTATTTTAGTCTGTGTATTTATACGCGAAATTACAATTTTGCAGAAAGTGCAGCAATAGCACAGAAATAATATTTTTCAACAAAACAGCGAAAATAACTTCAAAGGAAGATTCTCGTCTGCAATGTGTCTCCAGCTATAAATGCTTCGTTTCATTTCTTTATTTGTAGTGGATAGGTTGGTATTTATTTGTCAGGATATTTCATGACGATTAGGCTGTCCTCACTCGCTACCGCGACCCACGTGTAACCAATTTATCTCCATTACCTCTTACGTTGCAGGACAAGGACCCATCCAGATCCACCCATCTCTGAAATCCTTCTCTCTTAGATCAAAAGATGTTCAATTTATCGAAAAACCCAGGGAGAAGCGCGACTTACTATATTCTTTAGACAGACATGCTTTTCTAGTGATATGACCCTTTTAGTATTTTGAAAGGTATGTCCTAAGTCTGCTATAGAGCTCCAACTGTTTCCTATAAGTATCCAATTGAGTGGGGAGAGGTGGTTAAGTGTACATAATATAGTTCTATTATAATTTGATGAGAGTGCTTAGGCACGCACGAAATAATTGTGTTGATTCAGTGAAGAATGGATACTTTCCTGTCAACGAGATACTCTCCTTAGTCTTTCACTATGATTGATGACAAAGATTCTTAACCCCGCACACTTCCTCCTAGAATTTCCCTTGCTCCCTGGCCTCGTCTCGCCGATATTATTTTAGATATTTAGGTATCTATATAGAAGTAATAAGTAACCACTTAAACTTGCATCCTCTCTTTGTGCGACATCCGTAGGTGATCTCTTACATTAATCATTCCGTATGTCTTAAGAATGTGGTTATCATATAACATTAAACAAATGTCCAGTTCTTAGGTAATTCATAATTGCAAACCCAAAATGTCATTAAACTTCGTAAACACCAACCTGTTACATGCCACATATTATGAATAATCAAAAATTGTCTAGACAGATTATTATGACTAGTCAGGATATTTATTTTTATTCCTCGTTGGAAGAATATCTGAATATTAGTGACCGAGAAAGTTTTAATTTCCAGGATGACTTTTCTACTACCCAACATTAGAGAACTAGGAATAATTGTTAAAAGGTAGTATTTATAAACGGATGAAGCTAAACTAATTGTACCACTTGCCATATCCAGGTATTACATGCACGAGCCTTTCATTGACACCAGTGGTCCCAGCCTTGGAGGCCTTAAAGTTTATACTAAACCTGCTCCGTCTGCCAGCATTAACAATGATTTGAACTCAATGTTTCCAAAAATGACTCCAATTTGGCGATTGTACAATCAACAAGCTCCAGTATGGAAATATGCACAAGCAAAAACGATGGAATCAGAACCCTTCCAGGTCCTAACACTAACCATAAATTATATTTCGGGAATTCAAATTTTAAAATACGGTTGTCATTAAAACGGCTGAATTGATATAATACATGACAAGAAGAGACCATTAATTATCAATACTAATTTCCTGTATATTAATACCGCAAATTCTAACTTGTACAGGTGATTTTCGAGGGAGTTCATGGTTCAAGCCGAGCCAATGGTTTTGTGGCTATCGACGACATTTCCTACTTCGAGGGAGATTGTACAAGTAAGTTCTTTACTACTTTTAAATTAATTTCACTTAATTCTTGCTGAAATTGCATAGCGAATAAATCCTAAGCAAAAACTGAAACAACACTAAAAAATATTTCGAAATAGTGTATTGTAGTGCATCGCAATAATATTTTGTTGTTTCAGAGATGCAAATTATTTTAAAAAGTACTTCTTATAATGTAATGTAACGTAGTTTCATTGGCTTCTGTGCTACTATGTGCCATTTAATGTAATATTTTGTCAAAAGAACGTGCTTACTGCGTATGAATAATGTGTAGCAAGCATCGAGGCTGAATGGAGGATACAAAATGACATACCGCTCTGTATAGTATAGGAGAGAAAAGTTTCATACCTACTACTAAATAAGTCCATGAGCTCTGAGCAACGCTAGAATTCATAAATATAATAATAGAGGAGAAGATGAGCTCGGGATGAGAATGGTTTGTAAGCCTTTACAAAAAACGAAAGACATGAGATGAGATAAAGGAGTCAAGTAAATTCCTTTGTTGTCTATCTATATTTGTACATTTCCTTATTAAGTGTGAGAATAAGTTATTCCTATCATCTTATTTGATACGAATACCTTTGCACATGCATTTTGTCTAGTTGTGGCGGATTCCAATTGAGTTGTTATCTTGAATCTGCTATATACATAATAAATAATGTTAAATATACTAAAAATAGCTATACCTACAGCTATGTTAAAAAATTATTGTATATGACTTCAGTTATGGGATTGTAGTACACGATTAGAGCAAAGTAGAATTCTGGCAGTAGATTATTAAGAGACAAAACTTCATGCTTAATCAATGTATTTAGGTAGTTATTTTCAGCAGGGATATGCAGTTTAGTTAAGGCTTACTTCACGTATCACGTATGTACAGCTTGTATTCATTTTACACTGATCTTGTTTATCTGATCCTTCAATACTATCCAATTACTCATTCCAATGCCAAATTCAGAGTGTGAATGAAATGCTGTTTTACAAACTGATAATATCCATCTTCCCTATTGAAGATGATTTTTAGTGTAATCATTTTGGCATATTTAAAATTAATGCAATGCCGAACTGATGCGTCTCCGGATGATATTAATAGTGATGTGAAGATGAGATGATTAAATTGATACTAAGAACGGACATTTCTTCGTTTACATCTATAGATTTACTTTCCCTTCCACTCAACAGATTACAATTTAACCATATCCATTTAAACCTACTACTTATTAAATGTTTTACTATTGCAATAATATATTTATCTGATTCGCTAATCTAAAAACTTCAATTTTAGACTCTCGATTTCATTTAATACTTTCGTGAAAATTGATACGAGTTAGAGAAATTGTTTCTCAAAATGTTGGCTCAGATTTCTAATTTTCTCTTGTTGCTATAAAAGATTTAGGAACCCTGTTCTCAGGTCATTCGGTCGGATAGACATTCATTTACAATTTTGCCTGCTGGTACGTAAAATATCAAATATTTATTGAATGGTTGAAACTGTTTCTTTTTACAGCAATGCCAGCGAGTGCGTATGTGAGTGAGGGAGAATGTTCTTTTGAGAAGGATATGTGTCACTGGAGAAATACTACATCTGATCCCGTGTATCGATGGCAAATGGCTACTATCACAAGACGCCCTGCTAACTTACCTGACAAAACCTTCGGAGCTCCAGGTAAATACAAAACTCATTTTGAGAAGAAACCTTTCTGCTACTTTTGTACATAATACTCTTTCCTTCTTGTTGCAATTCAATTCAAGATGTATGAGAACTCAGCGCTTACAATTTCTAAGAATTTTTTTTAGCGTCTTGTTATTTTTCTACGACGTAATACTCCATTATCTCTTTCTTCTTCCAAGACAAAATACTAAAAATTATATCATGAAAGGTTTTCATAACAAGAGACAAGCTTTATAAAATTAGTTAAAAGGAATAAACCAGTAGCATGGTTTCCTGAGAAATGGCTATTAAGGGAAATAGCAAACATAATTGATACAACTGCTTATTTCTTTGTCTGAGTAAGCAGAAATGGAAGCAGATATAACGAGTAAAATTCTAATCTGAAAGCAATGAGTCCATTTGTAATAATAAATTTTTACTCTAATGAAAGCATCACTGCCTCATTAATGTTAGTTTCGTTGGTTATATCCATTTCAATGGAATGTAATTCAGCTAACGATATCAGGGTATCAACCCACTTACAGAATACAGTTTGTCAATTGCCTAAGTATTTGCATTGGCGTTACTCAATATAACCATCCAATAAGACAACTTACTTAATTACAATTAGCGTCGGTATGAAAATGATTGCATTGATTGTGTCGTCTCTAATGACTTTGGATTGCTTTTCTCTCTCATCACAGTTGGATATGCATACTTCGATATCTACACTCAGAGTGCCCAAGGTACTCCTGTCAAGCTTCTGTCACCAACGGTACCCGCTTCGGGTGACAGAGTCTGCTTCTCATTTTGGTAAGCTACTCATTAATTAGTGCTAACCATTTATACTCGTTTTACCATCTCCTAAATTGATTTCAGCTTTCTTAGAATCTTATGCTATTCAGAATGATTTTTGCTTTCTACGAATATACTTTTATTATATTTACTTTCACAAGACTTATAGAGTTTATTGTTTCACTTTTACTCAAACAATTCTCAAATCTAGTTACTATTGTATGAACAGGTATGCAGCATTTGGTGCTGGGGAATCCACGCTTCTACGAGTTTTAACTACTGAAGGAGAATCTTCATCTGGTGATGCTGAAACAACTTCTGAAGACGCTGCGGGCACACAGGTTTGATTACCATACACACAAGCAATAAACTTACAGAAATAGAAATGGATTAATTTAAAATTTAGCTTTAAAGAATGAAATGCTCAGAGATTATGTATAAAATGATCGGTAAACAAAAATGCATTGACATGGAGTTGGTGAATTTAAGTTACAATGGAAATGACATAAGCAAATTATGTAATTTTCCCAAATCATCATAATTACCGTATTGACCATCATAGATGTTACTAAATGGTTACTTACTTGTTTATCTTTTTATGCATGACCAACTGTTTCGCTAGGAAGGCCTTTTAAACGAAAGAGAGCAATTTGGCGTGTGAAAATGCTAAGGTGTTTCAGTTAGCGTGCACAAGAAGATTAAATGTTGTTAATTTGTTTTGGTATAGGTTTGGAAGTTATCTGCGGTGGATTTGGACACGGTGAGACCAGAGTGGCGGCCAGCTCAGGTGTCATTGGATGCATCAAACCCATTGAGAGTTATTCTCGAAGGGCAAGCGAACAATGGCGGTTTTGCTATTGACGACATCAGTTTTCATCCTGGTGATTGCACTAGTAAGTTTGTCACTTTATTAAATTCAGTAGCCTAGAATCATTTGAATATGCAAGAGTGTGAGAACTTAGAAGAAGGATGTAGTTTGCATTTGCATAATAATATGTAGATGAGATTATTGAATTCAATGTCGGACTAAGCAGATAATTGTGACTTTTTTCTTTTTCAGTACGTCCTAAGACGGCAGCCAAATAATGCATATTGGAGATGGAATGGATGGTTCAAATGTGAATGTACGATGTATGGTGTGTGTATTGTATTGTAATCGTCAGGAGATATGAGAGCAATGATTGTGAGTGGAGCTAACAGAACTTGAAGAGTAAGTGCTGCATGCAGAAAGCTTTTGTGTACATCCGTCAATTGAATATCAAAGCAAAATGAACATTGTGGATTGCAGAAGGAGGATAGGAAGGAGAAATGATAATGGGAGTAGAGAAGAATCATATTTGCCTATCTACCTATAGATACTGACAAAACAACAATCAACTTATTTTGCCATAAGCAGTTGTTAAATTGAAATGTAAACTAAATATATACGTGGATTAAATGGAAGCGACAGAATCGCTTAGAGGGCTTTTTGCCCGAATCTATAAGCAATATGAAGCTTCATCAATTTGGTTCTGTAATTTACAAGTACATGCTTAAATGCGAGTTTACTGTATTCCATTGTATTTAGTATGACGTGTACTGTACCTGCTCTCTGTAAGAACATTTATTATTACATATTATGAGAACCTACGTCTACTAAAATGAATGTCTTGTGTGTGGAAACATTATTATGAATCTTTCATCTTGCACAAAAAATATTCTGTGTATATGTACTCCACTGCTATATACTTTTATTAAGCTCCATTCATCCGGATTGAAAAGAATCACAGGATCTCATCTATTCACTAAGCACTAGTTGTACTTTTCACATGCACTTTAGATATGACTTAGTAAGTATACATGTACGTATAGAATAGTTAGAGTGCAGTATGTACCTTTGAAATAGTAGAGAAAATGCAGTTACAATGCTTCGTCAAATATTCAATTCATAGAGGACTTAAATAAATGCAGTTCTATGTACAATGTCTACGTATCTTGTGGACAACATTCATTTTGTTTGTTTTTCTTCAAAGGTAGTGCTTAGTGATATACCAAAGTACTACCTATATTATTACATAATAATGTCTACATTAGCTCTACTACCCATTCTTAGCCTAGAATCTTTCATGTTGTTATTTTGTACAGTGTTAAGATAATTGTAAATCGTAGGTACTGTTAATTTTTAAATTTGAAGTGTATGCTTATATTTATGTGTGAAAGGGAATTAATATACACATCAGCAATAAGGAAGAAAAACAAACATTACAATACTGATATTATTTGTTTGTACATTGTAAGCAAATAGGTACCTTTTAATGAAGGATGATAGTTGATAGATAGTATTTATATAATTAGGTATACTCCATTCAAATTGAAAATTTTGTTACCATAAAATGGGTGCAGGTGAAAGTATGTACGTTGACTTTGAAAGCCTTTTAAATGCGTAAGTATACTTGCAATACAATTTAAGATACATTTTGCTGTACTCTCTCATAACCAAACAAAATACAAATAGTAGAGACCATCATGAATGTGTTTGTTTTAATTACTTTATGATTTTAATACTATCTTTAATCCGTACAATTTTAAGCCTTAGAGTAATTGGAAAATGTGCTACATGGTTATAAAATTGTATGCTTTACTTCTGTGAAGTATTCTCGTTATACTAATGAATAATAACAAGAGATGAGAATCCATAAGCCGTGCTACGGAACGTTGGTTTAAATCTTCAGTAGCAACATAGCAGCTTATTTGTTTGAGTTAGACCTATGTTTGTGCTTCGTGTTGTTTTATGAAATCCGTTGAAATGAAAATGTTAATACATAATTTGTGTTAATAAAAATTCACTTTGGAAATAGTACTTTACATGATGAATTAAAAACACAAGGTTTTATTTAATTGCATACCATTTAAAAAATCGTTTGGGCTCTTGATATTTTCCTGATCATCATTAAAGCAACATTTAATAACATCCAAAACAACTATACCTATTACTATTATTATCTAATGGCCCTCGGCGACCGCTGGTGGAAAAATCGTGTAAACCCAGTACCCAGGTTTCTGCTTCGCTGAAAATTTGGCATAAAATGGAAAGTTAAAAGGAAAAGAATGAAAAACTAAGAGCTTCAAAGCCGCACACACGCATATAGGGCAACTTTCAACCAAGGTCCTTCCGCTCGAAATGAAAGGAAAAGGAGGAAATTCACCGAAAATTTCCCCGCTTTGGACACAAAAAAACAAAATTTTTCGCACTTAGAAAATTTGTAAATATTATAATTTGCAATTTTAGCCCTGCCCGAAACTGGATTCTGTATACATGTGGATGGGAAGATTTTTCCCATCAATTTTTTTCAAAGCGTCTGGTTTCCAATACACTAATAAAGACGAACCCATGTAAATTTGTATATGCACCAAAGTTGCGCGAAATGTACGCGCGCTACTTTGGTACTCACTTTGGTATGTTTTTGTACTCAAAATAGTAGCGTGTAAATGTACGCAACCGTTTTACATACACAAATAGTAGGTGTTCGACCGTGCTATTTGTGTAACATATGGCCATATCTGATAGGTTCCGATGCACGGTAGTAGGGGTACAAGGAGTACCTGCCTACTCCGTCCACCACGTAACCTCTTACCTTGAAAGGTTCCGATGCACGGCATCAGCGGTACAAGGAGTACCTGCCTACTCCGTCCACCACGTAACCTCTTACCTTGAAAGGTTCCGATGCACGGCATCAGCGGTACAAGGAGTACCTGCCTACTCCGTCCGCTACTAGCCTCTTACCTTAAACCTATCCATGCTTTGTGATTTCGGACTGCCAGGTCTACATCGTCTGGAATCTCACATTGCCAGCCTATTCCACACGCCACGAAGCCTAGAATATGGTGCAATGATGCACAGAGTGTGGTGCAATGTTTCGGAGTTTTTGGAGGAGAATGTTTAATAAGGAAATAAGTAGGATAAGAGAAAATAATCAGTAAAAATTTGTATAGTTTGTTTACCAACTATATAAACGTACTGTTGACCGTTGTATGTATCTCTGCATCGTTTTGTAATTGACCATTGTATGTATCGTTTTGTATGACCACAATAACTATCAGTACCTAGTTTGCTTTACATTTCAACACGCTTAGGTATCTACTAATTGGTCTACTAAATAATCAACGATCTATGAAATTCGGACCAATACGCAGTCGCTAGAAATTTAAATATTTCAGAGTAAATACATAAGAGATCACGCAAGCTGGGAACAAAATGTCACAGCCAAAATTGTAAAACCTTATGTCGTTTATCTATGATTCATTTCTAAACTACTGGACCCATTTTCATGAAATCGGCGCCATTCTGCTCACAAACGCTTTCCTCACACGGCCCCCTTTTCAGTTATTCAAAATTTTTTCAAAATTTCAAAAACAATTTGGAAAAAGTTGAATTTTTTTTGACCATTTTTATTAGAACTATTATTACAAACGCTAATTGCAACCGAAAGCTCAATAGTGGTTTTCATTCATTCATTTCAATGGTTTAATTTTTGATATATACACCCTCATTACTCTTCAACATTTTTCTAGCACACTTCATGTGCTAGGATTCAACTAGTAGCCAAATAAAAAGCGAATGGACTCAAGTGCTTGTTCTTCCAAAGTTTCTATTTCATCCTGGAACACTTGAACTCGCTCTGACCAGCAAATAATCTTCTGGTTTAAGACGTCCACGTCGCGTTGATACGCCGAACTGTTGCATTTCATTTTCAACCAGATCAAACTCGACTTCAAATAGGCCACAATACGATTGGAGATCCTTAATTTGAAACATGTTGGGTCATTTCCTTCAACAAATACTTGCATATCTTCAGACTTGAAAAAGTATGCTGCGTATGTTTTTGCTACCATCAAATGCATCTTGGCTGCAATATAGAAAAACGTTTCAACAAAATTCCTTTGCAAGTTTGTATGGTGTAAACAAAATAGCTAACTAAGGCCGAACGAGGATTAACTTATAGAATACGAAAATATGAAGTGGAATCGAAAATATTGAGTTGGAAAATTCGAGAAGCAATCATAAACATACGTGGAAATGTACGGAGATAAATAAATGGAACAAAACTTACACACAATTTTACTTGACATGAAATTCTCACACAACGGAAGATATCTTTTCACTCTTGTCATGATCTTCACAAGAAGATTTTTAGCGTCCGCATCAGAGGAAAGAAGACCGCGAGAGAAGTCACTCTCGAGTAGCCAGTATAAAGCGCAGTGGAACATTAAGTAATGGTTATCGTGAAGACGGCGCTTTTGCTTCACAATAAAATTGTCGGCCGAATTCAAAGAACGGGCGTCAGATCCTTTCTTACGAAGCAATGAGTACGGACCTGGCTTGAGCAAATCGGTAATATTTCTCACTTCGTGAGCTTCTTTCATGTGATTGCATTTATCACATTTCCAAGGGCTGTGGTTAATTTCAATGGGATTCATTGGCAGCAGATAACCTTTCCGACATTTCGGGCACACTAAGGCTTGGAAGTATGTTCCCCCTTCAGTTTTGTCCAGGCAACGCTCGCATTTGCAAACAAAATTATGGCGTTTTTGAATTTGAATTTGACGGGGGACAGTGCCAAACTGTGATTCAATGGGATTATAAGCAATTGACAAGATGCTGCCCTTTTTGATCGGCTTTCTTGCAAAATGGCGGATATTCCAATTCACGTCTCCATTCTGGTCCATATTTTTGACAAATGAGTACTCCAAAGATGGACAGCATGAGTTACTTATCAAGCTGGTGTAAAAGTAGAGGGCTACACCGACGTGCCTATATAATTCACAAAACAATTTATTATTAAACCATGTCAAATGCTAGTGATTTAATTGTCAAATGCATGCAAAAAAATGGCGGAGATAATCAGATTTTGCGGCGTTACATGACCCTTTTTCAACGTAAATTTTCAATGGTCGTTAACCTTTTGACCCTGTATGACATTACCTTGACCTGACCTACCTATAACCTTTGAAACGATCTCATGACGTTTTACCTTAGGGAAAACTAAAGTTACACCAATTTTTAGTTTTTGAACCCTGCTCACAGGTAGTAGGTGAGCAAGGCGGTAGATTTAATATTTTCTTCTTTATACAGGTACATTCGAACCGTACTTAACTTTCAGTAGGGCGGAGTTATGCTGTATGACGTAAGCGAGAGTACAATTTGCGCTATTACAATTGGTCACACCTACTTTTACCACCAATCATACGCAGCTGTCCTCCAGCTGACTCGTCAAATTTTCAAGCTCTGTAGGATCAAATGTACCTGATAGACAAAACTGTGATCTAAGGCTTTGAGTGAGTCCGATTTTGTCTATTATCGAAATCGCCCTTACTTTTTATCCTTAGATCAAGTACAGAAAGAAAGAATTGATTTTTTGAAACCGTTCTTGAGTTATCGTGCTAACGGACGGAGAGACAGATGAACAGAGAGACAGATCATGCTTTCATATAAAGTAGCTCCGCTACTTGATAAATGATCTTACCAAATATAGTTCCTAAGTCGCAGATAATTAAATATTTTTGTTTTTGATTCTTACGCTGTGGAGTGACTATCACCGTAGTAACGGATTGCGAAATTGTTGATTCGAGATGTTGCCCATAGTTGAGAGACTTCCTCCATTGAGACATCCATTCCACAGTCCTGAGCCAAAAATTTCCAAATGATCTTTACTTTATTTTCACATTTCTTCTGGAAATCTTCATCCGGTTCATAATACTCAGAGCTAAGGTCCCAGAACTTTTCATATTTGGCAGGCTCCACGTTTTTGGACATAATCATTCTGAGGTAAAATAACTTCTCAAAATTTTCAGTAGTGGCTCTAATGCCCAAACTGGAGAAGACATTGCACTCATAATTTTTGTGCTTATCACTCTGTAACAGGAAATAATTGATTTTTATTTTCCAATAATTTAAGTAAAAATTACAATGAATTGGTCATTTATGATCAATGATTATGATGATCAACTACTAAACCCAATCATCAATCAACAAAGTCATTTTTACCTTGGAACAGTTGAGCGAGCAACAAGGCCAATCACATTCAGGGCACTTCATTGCAGCATTCTCTATTTTTCCGAAGCAACCCACACAAGTAAATATCCAATCTGCGTTATTTGCAAACTGTAATTGTTGACGATGACATGGCGCAGAAATCAATGGAGACTCTTCCCAAACGACATCCCCTTGGTCAAAGTCCTTTTCAGATATCAGATATCGTCCCAAATCTTCACTTAGTTCACATCTAAAATGGCTGAGCATTTTGACAATAGTTATTGAATGAGATTGACATCTAATAGTTGATCATTCACGAAAGCATTGACTATAGTTGATGAAGTTTCACTATGTATTTTCAATATCAAGAAACAATAATGTATTTGTAAATAAATCTTGTTCCAAAACTTAATTCCACGTTAGTGTCAAACTTGTAATTTATTGACAGTGCAGTGCGAAGTGTTCTTTTCTGTCTGTCGTCAAGTCACTTTCCTCGCTCGCCTCTCTCTCTCTGGTAGTAGCAACTAGGAAAATCAGATTGCTTTGTAGGATTGCTGATTGGTTGTGTTCGTGTTGAACAGTGCAATGCGCACCATACACAAAAAATTAGCGGTTATTTCACATTCTATACACAATTTTCTTTCGACATAAAACAATGCTTGGTATTACATTCTTTAAATCTTTAAAAGTGTATTTATTTTATTTTATCTAATTTTGCCCTATAATATCATTGGAATAATTAACCTACCACTACCGAGGATCCCGAGGACCCGAATCCGAAGGTCCAGCTAGCCGAAGCCGAAGGTCCAGCTAGCCGAAGCCGAAGGTACCAGCTGGCCGAATAAGACGCGGTAGCCGAAGTCTTAGCTACGTAAGACATTTTTGGGGATATAAAAACCTAACCTAATATTTATCATATCGACATCAAAATACCCTACGGTTATTTAGCCTGACTTTACCTGTTGACCTATGGTCAGAGTTGCCTGTGGCAGTGTTGGCAAGTGGTCAAATCCAAATGTCAAATTGGACGAAATGGACAAAATGGCCCGGTCGAAATTAAGGCAATAAGTGGTCCAAATGGACAAAATGGCGTGGTTGAAATTGAGACAATATGTGGTCAAAATGGACGAAATGGTCTTTTGGGGCACGCTGAGACATTTACTTCAATAGTCAACTTCAAATAAAGGTTCTTCAAGTTGCAGTTCAAAATCAATAGAATGGGCCATTTTGCGGTCTGCTGTTACTAGATTAATGTTTAGTTGGTTTTAGGCAATATTTCATTTTCAAAGTATTTAAATTTTGATTTCTTAAGTCTAAAGTAACTTGAGACTGATTTTCGTCCATTTCGTCCAGTGGCCCGGACGAAATTTATAAAAGTGAACGAAATGCCAACACTGGCCTGTGGCATGAGACTGGTTTCTACAGTTTCTAGTATTATAATATAGCACTTGTTGGCAAGTATGAATTGCTGAATCTACAAACTGCTTGCAACATCTGCAATAACGCATTTTTTCGCGTTGCATTTTGCAGTAGTAAGTGATTCTCACGATTTACCTCAATTATAATCAACATTGGCACGCTGAGTTTGATGATTAGTACAAATAGGTTGGTCTCCGTTGTAACTTGTGACATTGTCACCGGGTGTTCTTTATCACATTGTTCTCAAATCAACTCTTAGTCATGTATGCAATTTTAAAAACAATGAAAGTTTCTCAATGTAATTATAAATTGACCAATTGTGTCATAAGTCATAATATACAATTGCATATTATGTAGATGGGAATAATAAGCTTAACAAATGTATATGCGTATTAAGAATAGGCATGGCTTATTTCCTTTGCTTTACTCCGAATTAATTTAATGTATCGTAGTTTTTCTTGAATGGTCCTATTGAATAATTTTGTAAAAAAATAAATAATATATTTGTACTTTGAGTATTTTTGATTTTCCATTAAAATTGCCATTGATATGAAGTATTGATTGATTTTAAGACCTTTCCCATTTACTCTTAGCTATTTATGTATCTTCAAAGCATATAAATAGTGGCCAATTAAATAGTACAATGCATTCATGTAGTATACTCCATGGAATCCATGATCACCCAGAATACGCTTTAACTTCAGAGCGGATTTTAATCTTATAATGACTAATAATTATTTTTGTAGTTTTGGATAAAAATCTCGCTCTAATTTCCTTGTGAAATAATTACTATAATGACAATAAGCCATAAAAGCAAATATATCGCCTGTGCAGTACTTGGCAAAATAATCCATCCTACATACGTACCTTTAGGTATTGGATTTCAATTAATGTTTTCAATAATGTACCCTAACGCATACCTTCATGTGCTAAGTACATAGAGATATGCGTTGGGGTACATTATCGAAAACATTAATTCAGCAACGTCATAAGGAAGAGGAAATTGGGACTAAATAGCCTGTTTCTAACTATGTGAACAGTAGTAGATGTTGAATGTAACGAAAAATGGTACTATTTTTAAACTGTATCTGTATCAAAATCAATAATAATGAAGTCTGGCGTCGGCTTTTATATCTAAAATTAACCAAGATATTATCAGTTCCATTATTGGCCCTTTTCTGAGTGGTTCTATTTCGTAATATTTAGATATCATTAGTATTAACATTAAATCAAGCCTTAATTCTGGACCTGATTGGAATAATTATTTATTGTATATACAATAAAAAAAATCATATCACATACAGATTCATAGCACAGTCTCCAACCGTAAATCTTACGTTTCATACACTTATATAAAAATGTATGCTGAAATGAGCCTATCTATTTTATCTTTTTCTACATTCAGTTTTGCTCTGCTTAAATGTTATATGGGCATACCGAAACTAAAATGAATGAACAGTCAATCAAATTTTGTATGGTTTGATTGAACTCTGCCCACAATGGACTATAGATTAAGCCACTATTCAAAATCGACTTTGATTGAACTAGGAATTAAGCACCACGAAAATCTCGTCAAAGAACAAGCAAATGTAAGTGTGACTAGAATATGGGTGTGCTTGAAAATTATTAAATAAGCGAGATGTTATTCATCCATTGTGCAGTTCATTAAATTAACGTTTTTCTGGATCGATTGGAAACACATAGGACCTATTTGCCTCTTAAATCAGCAATTTTGCTTTGCATTGCAATATCCAGAAATTATTATAGAACGAATCTGCTGAGAATTGTAGAAGTACCAATAGGTATTAAGTATCATCAGCACAGCCTCTTATAGTTATTATCATATGTAATAATTTTTATTGTTGGAGATTTCATTGATGTTCATGATGTGTCTTGTATTGTCAGAGACGCTTTCTGTTATTACTGTTACATCATATCTAATCAAAATAGATGGACTCTAACAAGTATTTATTTTGTGCTTTAACAACAAGCATAATGCAACATCAAACAAAACATGTGCATTCAATAAACCATTTTCTTCTTTCATTAAAAGTAAATGTAATGTGCGCTATATGGATATGTCTATAATGTAAATGTGTCTATATTGGTATAACTCATGCAAAAATATTATTATCTACACCCTATACACTACTGTGGACATAGAGCTATAACATACGTAAGATTGTAAATATTGTTTTGTTTTTCACCACCACATATCAGCATGAAACCTACAAGCAAGGTATGAATTGATTAAATTCACATATTACTTATGTTGAAGCTAACACGCTTGAATGGAATTTTATGACGTGATTGCAACAAATCAGTACCATTAACTTGACTACCTTAATGACTCTAACAAAAATATTTACTTACATTATATCCGAAAGGAAATCTATGAGGTTCATTTCAAAAGGTAATACATGTCATCAACAGGTACAATACTTATACTAGCTGCAAATTGTTACCTATTGCACGATCCAAAATCTCGCAGGAACTACCTACTTCATTCATTTCAAAGAAGATTGACATGCATTAAGCTGTTTGACGTGGGGGTGTTTTTAACCATTTTTATGTAATGACATTATTTGAAAACTATGAAACTAATAGCCTGTTAACTAGCGCAAATGAATAATAAATGGGAATTGTCATTGCGAAATGGCAAATAAAGAATATTTTATGGCTTGTGTTGACCGAGCTTTATGGCACTGTTGTTTTCATATTAAAAGGTCGACTTATGTCGAGAAAAGGTTTGAATGTTTTTTGTTTGGTGCACGTACCATAATATAAGATTAACGTTCATTAGATTTCCAAACTATTTTAGGGAATGTTTAATGGATCTATAGAAAATAATATGATCATCACTGATATGAGATGGATTAAAGCAAAACAATTATTATATCATTAATAATTATAACATGACAGATGCAAGAATAGTGTAAGGTATAGTTTCGTATTAGGATGTCTTAAAGTTAAACAAGATATTGTAAAGATTTTTATTTTACAATTGAAGACGCAATGTCGTGTTTGAGCTACGCAATATTAAACGTAGGTATCAAAAATGTTCAAAACGGCGGAAGTTTGACAAGATTATGTAACATTTATGAATATGCAAAAGAGAAGTATAAGTTGACTGCAAGCTTCTAATTGTAGTCGACAAACAATTAGTTAGAAAGCTTCTTAGGTTACAAATGTAGTATGAAGCGGCACATTTTGTTGTCTTTCTATTGCATCAGTGAACATTCTCACGCGGTAAACTGCTTAGTATTAATATTATGCATTAATATATGTATATACATACAAGCAAGCCATTCGTAAATAGCTAGCAATAATAAGAAGTAGGTATCAAAAATAATATTACTATGTTCGCACATCTAAACAGTAGTAACATTTACCATCTGTATAATTGGTGTGTGAATGTATGTATGTGTGTGTGATGTGATGAACACAAACAATTCTTGCATGACAAAACAAAAACTGAATTAGAACATATCCTATACATTTCTTGCAAGTCAGTGTTATGTTTGTAAAACATTTGTTATCTACCCTGTACTGACATAAATATACCATCAACGTCTTATTTTGTATAGAGCCTGCATAACGATCTCCGTGTAATCAAACGTTTGGTAAATGCATAAAGTAATGATATTAAATAGCATTATTATTGATGCTTCTATTGCGTTATACTACAACAATAGGCACAATTAAATATTAATACTCTATAGAGATAAATACAATGATGTAATAGATACGTGCAGATTGTACACGATAATGGGTTAATATTTACCTGCATTGAGATCCTATATTTAAGATTTGGTTGTCCGTGTATTTCAATTTTAGTTTAAGCAAGGAAAGAACTCTATGCCGACTCGACATCCATAGATATTAATAAAGTTAGTAAATTCGTCCATAAGTATTTCTTTGACCAGTATCCTAAATCCGCTCTTTTCTTGGTCCTTATGCCGTTTTAAGATTTTCATGTTATCTGTATAATCTCAAAATGTTTGAGAAAACAACTACCTTTACCTCTAAGGGGTTAGTACAAAAGAGGAAAAAAATAACAAAATAATTCGTATTATATTTATATTATTGTTTTTAACACTACTAACCACTACCAAATATTATAACTTGTGTAACGAAAGTGATTTCTACATAAGTAGGAACAGTAAAGGTTTAAGCAGAACATAGCTATGAAATGGATAAATACTTGCAAGTAGTTTAATGCCAATGCCGTCTGCAACTATTTCTATGCTTGCATTTAATAATAAATAGTAGAATATTAGATGTTGATGCTTACTTTCCTATTCCAGTAATCTGACAGTGACAACAGGACTTGTATTATATGTAAATGAATCACCATTTGGAAATGAATTTAGTACATATATATCTTAGCTTAGTTTATATCTTATCCACTACTGGCTTATCGCATCCGACGAGATATTGTTATTGTTACTGTTAAAGTATGCATTTATGAATCCCTTAACTTTACCCTTTGATAAATAAACCGCAAAGACATTGAAAATTACAAGAATTTTTCCTTCAAGAAAGCTTTTTATCCGTAAGAGACAATTTTGGATTTTCTGCCTCGCCAAATGCGATATCTGTCAAGCAATTTAACTCGAAAGGACTCGATATTGTACCCTGTCAAAAGACTGTAAGAATTCAACTATTTTAAGGTAGGGAAAGATATTAATCGTATTTGCGTATATAAAAACGTGTCCTCTGTTTCTTAACAGTTTTGTGCGTTTTCATTTGTGCGTGAACATGGAAATAGTACACAGTACCTTGTCAACAAAGAATTCAAAGCAATTCTCTATAGAGGATTTCATTTATTTGTCATTACATAACGAAAGAATGGTTCTTGCATTCCCAAGCACACTTCTTTTCCTACAAACGTGAGCCATTTTCATTAGCTACTGATAATGACAAATTCATTATACTTCATGCTCATATACCTATTGAACATAAAGTATCTATGCCCTATGATATTATTACGCTGACACAGATTATAGTATTTACTCTGTACGGTTTCCTTTTGTTACATAAGTTATGTAACTATGTGTTAATTGTTACACATAAAATATACCTATAAAAACTAAACAAATTGACTGTATAAATTATGCAAAATGTTAAGTAAATAGCATGCCTTTAATCTCAATAGCACTTTTTTCTCCCGTATTGTATATCATCGCATTAACTTTTCCCATTTTTATTAACTGTACTCAAAAGTTATGGAACCATTTATTATGCCGATGGAATTAAAAAATGTGGTTTAGATTGGATTAATGGACAAGGCATTTAAAAGTATTTGACACATTAACCAAGTTGGTGGCGATTTGGCATACTTTTACAGATGAGGAGGAAGCAGATAGCAGGCCGAACCCAGCATTCAGTAGCAATTTACTCAACACATGCATACAAGTCAATTGTTAAATTTTCTTCTGTGTTTCTATAGGACTGGGAGCACAATTGAAAGATCTCGGTATTGATTTTGACGTATGAATTGGGCTCTCATTCAAGTTTCTTTTTGATTACAACTAGAATAAATGATGATGTACAATATGGAGATCGTGCACCGTTTGTACATAACAATGGACTTCCCCGTGAATTAAACTATCTGATACAGATAATTTTGATCGTGCAAATTCTACCGCAAGTCAATGTAAATCAGTTTTGAAAATACTCTTGCAATCAAATACTATTTTATTGCCAGTAATAATTAAAATGCCGAATATATAAATGAAAATTGCAGGCTATAGTTCTGTAGGGTATTTCCTAATACACATCAACCAACATTATACAATACTATATATTACAGTAATAGAAGGAAAACGTTTATTGGGTCAATTCGTTTGAATCTGTGTAACCTCCTGTTAAAGATTTAGATTAACAAATATTATTTTCTACGGCTGCATATTTTAGTTCTCGTTTGGATTTTCAAAATTAAAAGAACTGCATCGATGAAGTTAACCATTGTAAACGTTCTAAAAGCCTTTCGAGAATGTTTCTTGAATATACAGAGAAAACTTTTCATTTTCCACGTTATTTTCATATCTTGTTGTTGGAAATTGCTATTTATATTCAAAACCTGTGATTTCCAAAGTTATCTCAGTTTTATTTGAGAAAGCATTGAGTATGAATACCAAAATTACTCTTATGCAGAATAAAAGCCTTTTTATGCCAATTTTAGCTCATTTATGCATAAAGGGGGTAAATTTGTCACATTTATCTTTATTTTCTGTATTCTGAATTTCTAAATACGTCACTGTTTTATAGTATGTGTATACTACATTAAAACAGGAAAAGATGGGAGTTAATTTTGACTTTATAGCAAAAAAATTGCTACTGACAGCTGTTAATTTAATGATAAAGAATGTTTTCGAACCTAAATGTGCCAAGGAAAGATTAAATTAAAGATCCGTCAATATTAAAACAATTTTTGTTCTGCGCTCCTACAGTAATTAGTAGCTAAATAGCCAATTATACTTCACATTTTGCGCGGCAATTCTCGACGCTCTAACCTCGCAAGCGGCGGTGTGTGGAAAATGCTCGTATAATTACGATTATCAGGCATAATCCCTGGTCGCTGGGATGGCAGGCTATCGCCTGCCCTCAAATCAGCGCCCAGACATTGTGCCAGATAATCATTCAATAATCCAAGTATTTGATATCTGAGATAATTAGATAAATCTGCAGAAGTATCAGTTTGTTTCCCTAAACGGACAAGCAAATGGATTGGTCTCGGTACAGATTAAACTGAAAGTGAAGTTTTTTTTGCACAATGCAGGAATAGTATGCATAAATTGGTATTAAACAATATTAATGGGAAGTTGCTCGACTTTCTTGTGCTAAGCTATTGTGTTCCTGTATCTTAGGGATACCAAAATAAATACGTGAATACTAGCAGCACAAGTTCAGATGCAGAACAAAAAATGAATCGTTCAAATGCATATAATATATTTTTACACTTCAACAAAAAACAAGTTGAAAGTTAGGATTGTTGTGTCGTTAGGTGATGATGGACGTGATGCATTTTCTGTGCATTCTTTGATAGGATTAATGTAATATTGGGACGCTGAATTGACGCATGCATGCATTGCATCAATTGCATGTATGAAAAAGAGGCACCCAGCAGCTCAAAAATAAAAAGGAATGAATGTCTAACGCTATTACAGCGTGGTACAACGTAATAGAAGAATGGAGGTGTGATTTGCTCGGGTAATAACGAAAATTCTAAGAAAATTGGATGGGAAATGGGAACTAATTTTACTCTCAAACATCTCACAGGCTTCGTAGGCTTAATATAACGCTACACAAATACTACAGTTAAAATAGTTTCTCAGGTTGAGATTTGAAATGAACACTACTATTATGATCTATGGTCTTTGCATTGTATTGTGCAGCAGTCTCTCTTTCATTCAAAACGGAAATATCTTTGGTGGAGATTTACTCAATAGACAAACCGGTATTGTATAAAGCATTGTGGAAAATGAAATTGAACTCAGACAGAATAGATTCGATATAACTTTTTCTGTTGTTTGAATTATTTATTCTTTCATTTTTGCATCCCACCTGAGTCATTTTCAGTTTTACTCTGAATAGTACCTCCTTGATCGTTTTTAACACTTCTTTTTATAATCAATGACATAAATATGATATAATGTTGCAAAATTCTGTGTTGTAATATCATAATAGGAGCGAAGTGTAAAAAATCGTTAACCCTCAACATTTTAATGAAACATCATTATTATCTCTAGGCAGAATTTATTTGTTGAAAATTAATTACAATCCCTATTCTAAATAAATAGGTACATTTACGGTTATCATTATTGATAGACTGTTATAAAGGTAGTAGCTACGTAATTGGTTGCAGACAACAAAAGGATTGCTGATACGTTGCAATTTGTGAACAATTAGGTAGTTGTATAGGTAGGCTACCACATTTTACAGAGAATTTGAGGTGGGTGCATATCTGATGTAGTAATAACCGTTCTCATTCATAGAAAGAATCTCTAAGATTCATACCCTAATAACATACAGATGGATGTTTGTTATTGACACATAAAAGTAAACAGTCCAAATATTAGTCATCACCTCATCATAGTAGTCAAACGGTGAATAATTACAAGACAATAATGTCAACAAGATCTAGCGAAATTGTAATTTGTGAGGTACTTGGAAAAATTCATTTGCAAGCGTTGAACTATTAGATATTGAATGAGTGACTGAACTGGAATGATTATTGTATAAGTAAAAGTAAAAGTACTACGTACAGGATATCTGGAATGTAAATCTAATAACACATACCTACTTAAACGGTATGTGCAGCCATGGAGTGCCAACTTGACTGCTGACAACAATTAGCATAGTAGAGATACAATGATAATGTGTATTAAGTAGTATACTGTTTTACGTGTATGTTCTTCTATTTAAATCGACTTGACAGAAGAATGCTTGGGCTTTTATTGTTTAAAGAATTTTTTATCTCTCACTCCAGACATGGAAGCACGAACTAGATAATTCTCGAAAGTCGCCTCTTGTTTGTTAACTACTTTTACTTGTTCACCAAATACTACCTAACTTATTACACACAATCAAGCGCTAAAAGCGATATTACATATTATTACACTTGTGGTCATAAACTATGCATATTATACACAATCAACCGTGGACTCTTGCTGTTCCATTTCAACATGCAAATTTGAGATATTTAAATACACATACTCACTCGATCGAGAGTCAAGACAGAATACCCACAGCTAAACAGACAACTGCATCTGCATTTCATTTTTTGTTTAATAATCTGTTTATGGCTTCGAGAACAATAGGCACTGCTGAAGTGACGATACAATTCTTTTTATTTGCCCATACTCAGCATTGATAAGTTTGCTCTTTTAATTCTAAGTTAAGACAATAAACAAGTTGGGATAAACGATCGTATCACTCTGCTAATTCAGGTAGCTCTCTAAAACTTTAACGACGGAGTAATGAGATTAGTCACCTTTTGCTAATATCACGGGTTGTACGTCTATCTGCAACATTCTGATAGGAAGCTAACCTACCTACCATAATAAAAAACCCATCTAATCGTGCTATAAATTAATCGATATTCAATGCGGCAAATCCCTGCAACCCAAATGGTATTGCCGTATATTATGAAAATATTAACCATAAATTTTATTAGTTATTCTGCTATATTATTGAATTAGTAAATATCAAAAACAAAATAATAATTGTCATTAACCCAAGGAAAGTAGATTGTCAGGTACACCCATTGTCAAAGATCCTTCTAAACTAGGCGTCTATAATCAATGTAACCAACTCATATACCTTACTTTTCCATCTATGTGGTTAATACCTAATTTAGATATGAGAATAAAAATATATCGTTCGGGCTTAAACAGAAAAATGCACATTTTTTTTTGTTTTTTTTGGTACTTAAATTCTCCAATTTTTACAGTAAAAAATGTAACTACTTCAAGCCCTGATTTAAAAGCATGCAATTACGGCTATAGTTTTTATTGTATATAGCATGTGGTAAAATGGAAGTCAGCCAAGTAATTTGTCCGGAAAAGTCGATCATTAATTAATTCCATTTGAACAACGCATAGTCCATACTTTAATGCTATAGGTACTGGTAAGTATGATGACAGAGGGACAAAAATATGTTTTGCATCATCCAACGTAACATTTATGAATTAATATTTACCAATTTTACGAGTACATGGTAAATGCAATATCAGTATTATGTAATTATATGTAAGCAATCCTGCAAACAATTTAAGAGGTACTTTGCCACGAACAAAGTGACTCAATATGACTAGATTTTTATTACAAAAGTAAACAAAACTGTTTGGTTATTCAATTGAGAAAACTAACAAACCCGAACTAAGGGTAGGGGAGACTGGGGATAGTGTACGAACTTTTCGTTTAGACGGCCCTATAAAATCACGTTGAGGGGTATAAATTGATTTCATTATTTGAATGTAATGTGTTTATATCTAGGCACCGTTGCCCTGTTTTTACAGATAATTTTAATCACTATCAAAACCAACAGAAAATATTTTTTGGATGTCACTTTTTTCGTACACTATACCCAGTACTGGGTATAGTGTACGAATACCCTGGGGATAGTGTACGAATACTGTTATTTCGATGTTCTCTTCCCAAATCTGGCGTTTCCATTTCTTAGGATGCTTCCCCGGATGCTGATAGTGATATCTTTATTGTTTCATGATCATCGCAATAGTCGTTAGTTTTCTAAAATTATTTTTCCCCGATGCATCAATTGAGGTATTTTATTAGGCGTTTTCTATGGTTCATAAACAATCACAGAGTAATTAGAGAAATATTTGCAGATGTAACTTATGTAATTAATGGGGGGCATTCAGTAATGTTTAACGCATCACTTTTGGTTGAAAAATAAATGTCATTAGCCAAAAGTGGTCATCCAAATGTTCGTACACTATACCCATTTGGTTTCTCGTACACTATCCCCATCATGACTTTCTCGACCTAAATATTTTTCTATAAAAAATTTTCAAAATGATAGCCTCCATGAGCATCGGATATCGTTTAAGGGAGATTATTCTCTAAGTCAAAAAATTTAGATCACTAGCTTGTTATGAAAAGGGTCTGTGTGCAAAATTTTGTAAAGTGGCAAAAGTTTACTTTTGGGTATTTTTGGCATCAGACAAGTTAATTTTATTTTTAGAAAACGAAGTATGAGCCTGAAGTTAATAACTTTTTGTTAACAAGTCCTCCAAACCATACTTCAAATTTTGAAAATTTTGTCGACCAAAATAATTCAAAGATTCTATGAAAATTCTGACCTTCGTACACTATACCCATTCGTACACTATACCCAGTCTCCCCTACTTTGTGATGACTATGTAGAGTTGTATTAGAAATGTCGAAAACGTACTTCCTCTCTTTTTGGTCTTTGTAGGATATCCTGAAAATTGGAGAGTGTGCTACGAGTGCTGCTATAGTAAAATAGATAATGGAGGCACAACGCATAACGCTGACCATAATTTCAATAGGAAAGAAAATGTAATATTGCCAACAGAATTATGATTATTAGTCATAATATCAAGAGTAAAGTCCCAAAATTGTATAAACTGTTTGCGATGAGTGAACATTTATAGTCACCTTAAATTTCCCCGTTAATTTGGTCATGGTCAAAGTATCCGTATCAACGTAAAAATGGTGGATTCACAAAGAGCTGTAAAGTTCTCAATGAGAAAGGGGACAATAAACATCATTGATAGGGATAATTGTCACATTAGACGCTTTGATATGCCCACTTCAGTTTGAGTCAGTGGCAAAATACTACCAGAAGTAACAGATTTTGTTATATTTAGCCAAGCAGGGTATGCAATACCATTTATGCATATTAGAATGATGAATTGACGAGACTAATTTTTTGCAAGAAAGGTGCAGTCGTGCAGTTTTACTATATATAGACATATTTACAGTTTTGTCATTGTTACATTCGGAGGAGAAGGAACAGTGCTTTGTGTATAGGTCAGGTAATAACTTTCCTTAAAATTAGTACACCATGAATGTCACATCTTCTTATCACTTATGAACGGGAAGCGTAGAGATTGAAAGCGATCGTTAAAATTTCATATCGTTAATCTTGTCATTCGCTAAAGTAAGCATTTCGTTCAGCTTTTCTCTGCAATTGTTGTTACAGTATAGAAAACTCAGATTTCTTTTGTCACGATTGACTGAGCCAGTCCTTGAACCGTCTGGATTTACGTGTTCAATTAACCTCTCCAGTCATAAATTGATGTTATACACCTCTTTTTCAAATGCTGGTCATCAATTTATAGCAAACTTTTGTTCTGTGGTTAATTTATTCAATATCACGTCTCAAAAACCTCTGTACTGATTTATTTTGGGTTTCATCTGTATTGTTCCATTAGTGACATCATCTCATGGGCTTAAAAAGATTTATTTCAACTAAGGCTGAGGCTGCTCACGTTTTGTCACATTTTATCTAAGCTTTTCCCATTCGCTATTGAATGGAGCATACGTAACAATGCATATTATACAGCTACTTTAACATCCAATTCCAACAATAAGGAAATTGTATCATCCAACAATGATCGAGAATAAGGAAAAGTGACCAAAAAGGCTCCTTACCAGTGTTGTGGTTTATGCCGACAAATTACAATTTGTGTCCACCCAAAACCCGAAATTTTTATAAACATTTATATAACAGTCAAATGCTTAGATTCCCATGAAAATAAAACATAATTTTGGTGACACTTAGGTTGCAAAATAAATTTAAAATATAGTCAGCTGAAAATATTTGTGCGTAAAATGAATCTATGCAGAAGAAAACAGGAAAAGGCCACAGATATGTGAATTTGGATCTGTTTAGTTGGGGCCTCGGAATTGTTTAAATCGACACCATTGCATTACTCGGTTGAAGTTTTGTGGTTTACTTACCTCGCTCAGCTTTGAAAACGAGTGTGCAGTGTACAACTCAATACCGATTACAAAATGTCATCTACCTTCTTTCAGCCGGTAGAGAATAAAGCCTAGTGCTATTTATAACTGTAGAAATACAGGCATAGTACTTATTTAGTATCGAAATATCAGGTGAACATAATAGTATCTACAGCTGTGCATGTTCATGACACAATTTAGAAGACGCAACCTGGCTTTACCATGCTGCAACCCTATTTCCATGTAAATATTGGTCGACATTTAAAATTGTGTTGCCTTGATAGACATAATTAGTACTAAAACAATAGAATATTTGCATAGCCATTTATAAATTTCATAATGTCAACCTTAAGTGTCAACTTAAACTTCACTTTTTACTTATAGAAGAACTTATTATGAATATAATAAACTAAAATTATTTAATGATGTTTGTGTTCACAGGATTCTAATTTTATCGCACATTGTTCATTAGTATAATTGTTTCATAAAACGTATATCAAACGGTTTGTAACTTAAAGTTATTACTCAATTCAAGGAAAACTGTACGTGCACATCCATAATTAGCGCTACTGCATTATAGTTACAAAAAACAGAAATTTAAGTATAAAAATAATATCCTTTGATATTCATAGAGATCGTAAAAACGAGTTTGTAAATGAAATGCATTCAAACGATTCAAGTTATGTACCAGTTTATTACTGAGAGATTTTTGGGCTCAGATACGTATACATGTATAAAGTAATGCGGTTTTCACTGTTTTATATTAGATTTGATAGAGACTCAAGGAGTGTAGATAAAAACATGTAGTAATTAAATTGCGTATACGTAAAGTAGATAAAAACATCTTGCTTGTAGTATAAGTTGAGTATGTCGAATATCTAGGTAGCTTGTTGCTGTTAATGTTTAATTAGTCCATGAAACCATCAAATGTCAAGCTGCAAGTAAAACTGCAAGAGTCTTCAAGCATAGAAAATCGGATGTGTTGAAATAGAGAGTGTACAAGGTGATAAAAGTTTTTATTAATTTCCACGAGAACTTTGTATGAGAATGACAATCACGGCTAAGATGAGTCCGTGTCCGTTAGATATTATGGCGTGTGCTTGAAAATGGTCATTCGTTTTTACAACTTGGCCAATTAAAGACGTCCTTTAATTTTTGCAAACTTCAAGAGACCTAGGGATCAAGTTTTACGAATCTTGCATTCGCGAATTGCTTTAAAATCAAAGGAATAGTATAGCATTTTGATGACATTAAAATTGTCCTACTTGAAATGACACAGCAGAAATACTTATAGTTGAGCCAAGCTATAGGACAGCGTCATAATTGCATTTGCAGTAAAACAGAATTAATGCACATAAAATTGCGGCGAGGAAAACTAGATTGAGTGGTGAGGGTTGGTTGGTGTGTACAAAAGGTGATATCTACGAGGAGTACCTACTCACAAGTTAATCTGGGATTTGAATTGTTAATTTAAGGATGGTAGCAGTACAAGTTGATTTTTCCCTGAAGGCAATTCCCCTTTTATGAATTGGGTAGAGGTATTAGTGCATTAGTTATAGAGAGGTTAAAAAACATTGATCAATAACTATAATAGTAGTAGGTAGTGGTTATTAGTATTGTAGATGACAAAAGTACCTTCGTTAGTGTAGGTACCTTGGGTTGATTAAGCGAGCAATACAACGTGTACTAAACAATTACATTTGCAATAATAAAATTTAGAGGAGAAAGATGTATCGACTAGTATCTATGAATCTCGTTGTCTGTCTCACCTTACAGGATCCTCTGTGTATCCACTCTCCCTCATGTTATAATGCACTTTGTGTAACAATAAGTTTGTCAGGTAAATACCAATCCTCCTAATCATAAATAAATGTAAAAACCATTTCTATAGCCAAGAAATGGAATCCAGTGCATGCCAATGCTTGGTTTGTAGTAGAATGTAATGTAATTGGTAATGTATGTAACATAATGTAGTAGGGATGTACTTTTCTTCAGTATGCAATGGATTACTGCAGATTCACTATGGGGATGTGCAAAAGCATGGGTGAGATGGTTGCAGTGATAAAATGAGTAATACAACGGGGTAAAGGTAAAACAGGCACGTTTGTCAGTTTATAACGTTCAATTAACAAGGGGTATAAATGAACTGAGATTTTTCAGTTGGACATCAGTTTCACTCAAAACGTATCTGAGACAGCAACGAATTTCTGAACCTCTTCTTTCCTCTGTTAAATATTTAATTTTCAGTGCACTTCCTTACTCCGTCTGTACATTTCAAATTGAGAGCACTGATTTTGCGGTTTTTATCGTTTCAAATTTAGTTGTGCCAAAAGTCGTAATGGATTGAGATACAAGTTTTTTTTGTTTCAGTTATACATTTTGGTGATTGTACTGGTTGACTGATTTTTATTTATTAAACGTTTGGCTTTGCCTTCCTGTTGGTAGTCTCAAGTGTGACACTGACAAGTCACCTCGGACAATCCAATCCGCGAGAAACGGCTATTAAGGATTTGCACGTTTGTCAGTTATTAGAAGCGCCTGGTCTGACCGATACTCGTCCATTCCATTCATAAAGTTCTCACTCCTCACCAAAATAATTTTATTTGTGTTTCCGCCTTGTTTTCATCTTTAAACTAAAGTACAAACATAGGAATACTTCAAGTTATACTTACGGGATTTTAACATGGGGACTCGTCAGTTGCTCAGTTTGGCGGTAAGTGCCTTAATTTTATTTGTATTCTCTTTATAAAGTACAACAACACTTTCTAAGTGTTTAATAATAGAAAGAAGATGGGAACAAAACAACTTGTCTCGTCAGCCAGCATCTCCTAAATGTAATTTGCTCCTAACTGAGATTTCACTTTCAGCTTAGAATATATATACAAGGTAGAATCTTAAAATCGCCACATACTTAATAGGTTACCTATCTATTGTACTCATTCTCAAGATTGTTTTCATCCTCTACGCGTTTATATTCCTTCTAATAACTTCATAACAAAACAACCTAATCATAAAGAAATTAACTTTTTCAACACTTTACAGCCACTTTTTAATATCAACACATTTCATTAGTAACCTTGTTATTTTTGACGTGCAGATGTTAAATACAGTCTCTTTTAATTTCAATATCAACTAAGTACAGTTGTAATTATTGACATGCATGTATTTTCACTACATGCAATTTTAACATTAAAATACTACCAAATTATTTCACCATTAAAATCAATGCAAATTTATACCTCAACTTTTACCTCTGCTAATAAGAACAGCCTCATTACAATAAACCGAAGGAATTTCAGAGATTGTAGATTCATAAGTAGAAAATTGATTTCCATCTGGATACTTTAAGACATAATGGTTTTACAGTTTCATTTGCATGAAATGCAAGGAGCAAAACTGCGCAAGTATTTCAAACCTATGTACAAGAGTCCTATTTATCATTTGTCTCACAATCATATGACACTCAAATTATTAAATTCTTTCCAATGTATTTATTACAAAAATAATTCTAAAGCATATATCTTTTGGATCTGATTAGATTGGTATCTCAATGTGACAGTGTTAATTAAATATTAGAAGAGGAAAGAATTTCAAGCTCAAAATTCATTGTTTAAAGTAGAATGAGATTCAAGCGTTAGTTTAATTTAAAATATTTTTAATCGCTATTTTAGCAAAGGGGAAAATGAACAGAAGTCAATAATACGAATCCTGATAGGAACTTCCGGGTTAAAACTGTTGACCTGAAAAATATTTTCCATTAACAGTATACGGCAGTGACATTACACACACAATTTCAATAGATAACGTAAGTAGACAGATTAGCAAAGATAGAAATGTTGTATCAGGGACAGAAAATTCCAAAGATGTTACAATGAAATAGAGCAAATTACTAACGTTTTAAAAATTACGAATTTAATGTGTTTGAGAATTAAAATAACGGTAGGTATTTGATGCTACTGTGGATTTTCCATCGGCATTTATTCTAGTATTAGACTTAGACTTCCTATACCAAAATGTGACCTTAATCTTTTAGTTCTGATCCGTAGTTGGTTCAGATGGTCAATTACTTACTTTCTCACTTCATAAATATGAAAATCCTCAATGAAAGGATTAGTTGTAGACTGCAGAAAAATAAATTGCTCATCTCACCAAGAAATTACACCAACTCTAGCTCCTCGCTTAATTTTCTCAAGAGAAAATGAAAAGGGTCATGACAGGGTCAAGCCGACATTACAGCACAAAGCTCATCACGACAATCTCATCAAGCCCCACAGTGCAGTGAGGTCGATGAGTCTTTACTATCCTATTATGAATCACTTACTATAACACTTAGACATAACCACAGTCTGCAGAAAACAATCCTTCCACTTTCTTATAGTGCTAAGAGGAAGGAAAACTAATCCCTTAGAGATGATTTACAGTCCGCTTGGCAAAAAATTGTTTACCAACACGATGCAATGATCTCCATTTAGTTGCCAAATGAATTCTAGTTGTATTATACCAAAATGATTTTAAATAGTCATAAATATCAAAATCTATCTTTAAAATATCTACAAATTCTTTATTTATATAACATTTGGGATGATTCTCTGTAGATAAATAGCTATAGCAGTATTAATTTGGAGATAGCGACAAATGTTTTGATGAATTACTTTAAAAACCAAGAATAATTGCTTTCCTTTAGGTATGAATTTAACGATCAGGTAGCTATAAAGAACAGTGAGTTAATATTATTAAGTAACCACCAATGACGTTCTCATAACCATGCGGCTAATGAAAGCCTTACGGACCAACAATTAAGCCACATGTGTCATTTTGTCTTATCAAGTGCTATGAATAAATGAACTATCAAGCAAGCATGTACTTATTGCTCGTAGAGATTGTTAGTAAGTCATTAAAACACTTGTAAAACGTATTAACAAGATTTGTCACGTCCATGTCATTCGTATATAAAAAAACTGCCATATGATTAAGCATGAGGATATGATAAGAAGAGATTAAACCAATTTAGTCTTTTGATACATAGTTAGTACTGTATAGTCAAAGTTTTTATTAAGCGAATGTAGATAATCAGGAGTGCAGTGATTGGCAAGTTGTTGAGTTTCTTTTGTTTTGTAATAGAATAGACGTATGACCAGAGTTTTTTTGTAAGACGTCGGTGTACAATGTAGTTGACTTAATAACAATGGTTAAGAATGAAAACAAGTAGATGTTTGTGAGTTAAGTACGACTTGACGCGGAGCTTGACTTATTTAAGTTTTTCTTGTGGTTGGCAGGTATTGCTAGGAGTTTGGCTCCTAGCGTATACTGAAGCGGCTTACAAGAGAGATTACGGTCATCCACGAAGTAAGAAGCCTGCGGCCGAAATTGGAAGAAGCACTCGAGCCTCATATCCAAATCGGCAGCCGGAAATTCCAGCTTTGTACTCTGCTCCTAAGCCACAGAAACTGCAACAGGAGCAGGATCAATCTGCCAATGACGTCGAGTTCAACGAGCAGCAAAGCACGACGACAGAAATCCCTTTTGATCAAGACCAACTCGTGATTGATCCTGCAGATGACGGCGCGGAAATTATCGGGGACGAGGAGGGCACTTCGGAGGATTACCAGCTGCAGGGCTCTGCCACCGACAAACCCGCCGCCCTTCAAGAGGACCCTTCATTAAACGAGTTCCCTACGGCTCCCTCAACCGATGACGGCTCTTCCTATTTCCGCAGAAAACCCGTGCCCAACTCTTATGAACGCAGCCATGTCGATTCTAACTCGTTCAGACAGCCAGAACGGCAACAGGATGTCAAAAGTAGAGAAGATGCTCCTAGTCAGTACTTGCCACCTGTGATATCTGTAGCCCCACAACGCACACCTCAAATCACTCAGAATGACTACAATGCACCTCGCTCTGGCTACGGAAGCCCCTCCAGCCAAAATCAAAACGGCCACAACACACAGAGAAGACTTCCTGATCAACAGCAAATTGAGACGAAACCGTTTCAGAATCACGTACAAGTACAAATTGCTTCCCCGGTGAGTTATCTGTCAATTATTTTTACTTTCGTTTATATCTATATACTACTTACTAAGTATTATTACGGAATAGTACTTAGGAACTTGGCCTCGATACCTTGCACAAGCTTTGCTCTTACTAGATTGATAAACTCATTTTTGAGACAAATTATTGTTCCATTTGTGGCAACCGTGATATTATGAAAAACGATATTCGGCTTCACATTTCACTGACTGCCTTGTCCTAGTCAAGAATGACCTTGTTTTTAAGACAAAAGTGTATTTATTCCCTGCCAGAATTTATGAAACATCTTTGATGCACATAACATTAGTCAACTCCAAACGCTTACACAGTTTAAATTTCTACTAGCGTTGAAACTAAAATAAATTGTCACATTTTGTTAATAGAGTTTTTAATAAGTCTTTTTTACTGACATATAAAAAAGATTTAAGTCTTTAATTACAGGTTTTATACTTGGCTGCACATTGAGAAAAGCATAGCTTATTTACTTCCACCTTTTTAAATATTCATTAGTAGGGCCAAGTAAAATTAGGTTGACATTCATGCTGTTTATTTTCAAAGTAAATAACATAAGGCTCTTATATAGCTCTAAGCTACTACGCAAAAAAGCGAAAGGTTCCTTGCAAACTTTGTCGCACATCTGCACATTTGTGGTGTGATCGAAAGTGCGAATAAACCTAAATTCTTATATCTGTATGGCTGTAAGTTAAGGTGCATCTCTGATGTTGTCCCACTCTCCCCTTGCTATAATTTGATCAATTATTTATCAATCTGAACCTATTACGTTAATATCCTAGTGGCTAAAATGCAAATAATATTTATTTCTGCAGGATTCAATTAGAATATTTTTTCGAAGTAGCTAGTTTTTTTGAACATTTGCGTACGTCTCACTTTGACAGAGTCTGTTAGAAAAAAACGAATTTTAGAGCTATCACATAAATAATGAAAAGTATTTTATCTACCTCAACGTAAATAAATTCATAAGCTGATTGCAATGGATGCCTCTACCCGCCATTAGCCCACCTTAAGTTATTTATGGGTATGCCTATGTTGATGCGTTATACTTAGAGATGTGTTGGCCATTTCAATCTTCCTAGGAAATATATGATTACAGCTTGAAAACTGTGTACTGTATTATTATTAAAAAGTCGCTGAACTATGAATTTGTGTTTAAAAACACTTTAAACGGTGAGGTATATAGAATGCATGTGAGTAGAGTCATATTAAAAATTACATGTGATATTTATTGCTTGGCTGACTTTCTGTGGCTCACTCATCTTCTGGCTGTCCGTTTCTTCCTTTTGATTCACTTACTTTGTATGTGCTGAATACAATTGTGGAGTAATCCTATGTAAGTAGTAGCTACTGCGTTGCATTCACTGAAATATCTTGAGGAGGAATGTTTCCTTTCATGAAAGAATGACAGAGGTATGTTATAGCGGTGAGCACGTTGAAGAGTCAGATTTCATTGGCTTTTCTCTAATATTTATTACTCATCAGTCAGATTATATTAAATGCAGACAGTTTGAGATATAGTATAACATACGTTAGTCATTTGATGGATTGCTTCCGTAAGTGCCATTATAAACTTGTCAAGCAAATTTTAATTCAAAAGATACTATTGTGATGATTTAAAAACAACCATCTCCTGCAATAATTTTTTATACTCGTACTCCCATCCTATGGACTAATGATTCTATTCTATTTTCTTTTACACATTATACTCCGTGCAAATTACACGCCGTGAATAGATGAGATAATCTTTTTATATTTCCCTATATTAAACCAATCCAGAACGTTGATTTTTTGAGGTAAAATTTTTGTCGTCTTATGTAAAGAATACCCCAACATTTTTAGTATTAAATATTGCAAAAATCATAATCAGCGAGTCAGAGTCATTAGTAAGATCAGCCAAATTAAAGCATTTTTACATTTCATGTAGGCAAGCGAAATATTCATTCCATTAAAATGGGAATCATTTTCTATGTTACAAAGATTTGGGTTTACGGTGAAGAGTGTTTAATTTGTAATTAAAATTTGCATATGGCAGAAGGTAATAATATTAATACTAGGCCCGTTAATTACAAATATTTATATATTACGCAGAATTACCTTTGTTCATTGCAATGACGAAGAGATGCAAAATATGCATACCTAAATACACATTTGTCATTCGAAACTGCACAGGTATTAGAATCAGAAGATAGAATGGAAAATAATAATGGCAGACAGAGAGAGAAACGGACAGAAATAAACAAGGAATGCTCAAATGATAACTTTCCCTTGAGTTCTGTTTTGCCTTGTCCCATTGCATTGCACTCTATCCGTCCGTAATTTGTGATGCTCAATCCATTTCCTTTTATTCACAGTTATGTACCTATCAGCAGCAATTTATATTTTAAATAAGTGGATAGAGAAATGCTACATATAGCTACCACAGCACTCCATGTACCCAAATCACTTAACTTAAGTATATCCACTGAATATTCTTGCTTTGTAGGAACATGAATATTAATGCATAGATCTCTATCAAGTAAAAATCCAGTAGGATATGAAATAAATTGATAAAGTACTGTATGAGCCTTTTGTAATCTATTTGTTATATCCACCCACTGTGCTACTACGATCGTTTAGCATATACTCACCGTTTTAGAAGTAGTACTCAAGTCACTGTCTGCAATAATAGCAAGCTCTTATAAGGCAATTGAGATCATAAAAAGTTCCTCTCTCTAGTGGACTACTATTCGATTTGCTGATAATTTTGTCTGCAATTAAAGTGGTCGTGAGTCTTACAATTAGATTCTCATTGTCACTTAGCTCTCTATCTGTATTACCGAATGAAAATAGTAGCCATAAATTCTATTGATTTAGATATCTGATATAGTATCTGCAATACAGGATTAAGATACATTAAGCACTATCAACATAAAAAAGTATCATTAAACCCAACGAAGAAAAAAGGGCAAGATTATAATTTCTAGGGTAGCAAGCTAACAAAACATCAGCCCGTAAATATATAATTCGACCACTGTCAATTACCCATCTATTTAGAATAATATAGAAATTAAAGAAGAAAATAAAAAAATACTGTTCGGGTTTACTCTGCAACAGGAAAACTTGTCTTATTAGTTTATATTACAAATCCTCTTATTCTGCAATATGAATTCATCAATAAATAAATCAGCTACTTCAAATTACATATCTGTTTAGATTACCATAGAAATTAGATAGGGAAATAAAAATATACGGTTCGGATTTACTCTGCAACACAAAAACTTGCCTTTTAAATTTACATAGCATTTAAATCCTCTTATTCCTATGCAGTAAAAAATGTAAATTTACAGAGTGACAACGGTAAGTATATATTCTTTCAATCAAAGGTTAAAAATAATAAAATTATATTGTTTGATTAGCAGAACGGAAACCAAGAGACTGGGAGACAAAACGGAGTTGAGACAAGTATTCCTGCTCGGCAATACCTGCCTGCATCTGAGGAAGGACAGAATGGATATAATTATGGCGTGCCACCCCCACAACAACAACAACAACAACAACAACAACAACAGCAACAGCAGCCAGCTCAGCCCCTGCCCCAGCAATTGGGAAGTAGATTCTCTGTTTCCCCGTCTCAAAATGAGATTCCGAATTATTTGAGTGGTAAAAAGGAGGAATCAGAACCATTGCAATTAGAAGGACTGAGTGAGTCGATCGTGGACGCTGAGCTGCTCCAGCGCGTGCAGCAAATTATCGAAGAGCACGAAAAGCAGCAAAAAGAATTTCTGGAGAAACAGTTCCGTGAGAATGACAATGCATTTTCTCAGACAAACAGGCAATCAACGACTGGTGGTTACAATAATGAGAATGGCCGAGTCCCATTACAACTCCAAGCTCAGCAATCACCATCCGCCCCTTCGTCTTCTTATTTCAGAGACGCGAATCCCTCAACATCATCTCTGTCTCCGACTAGTCAGAATTTTGAGACTCAACGTAGCAACGAGGGATCTTTCAGTCAGCCAGATTACTTTCAGCCACAGGCTCATCCACAAAGGAATTATCCAGAGCCACAACAGCCACAACAATTCCCTGCAGTCAATGCCAATGCTAACGGAAATGTATTTGGGGACTTCCGAGTGCAGCATGAGCAAAGTGACTCAATTGCCCCGACTTCCCGACAGTTTGATTTCGGTGGTGGCTACTCGGACGAGGGTCAGAGACGAGGGTTTAGCGAGGAGGAGCAGAGATACTCATCTCCTCCGGTTTTCCGGGACGTGGGAAATAGCATCTTCAGTCAAGAGGACAATGGAGGCGGCTATCGTAGCGGAGGAGAGGTGCGAGATGGGGAACAGCAGAGGACAAGCAAATTAAATAATTATGGAACGAGTGGAGAGAGGCCGGAGGGTAAGCCTTTGAAGACAGAGCCAGAGATTGAATACCAAAAGGCAGTTCTGTCGACTCATTTCACCGAGACTCAGCCGGATCCTGCATTCCAGACACAACAACAAAACTCACGAGAGTATTTGCCACCAGCACCTCAGGCTCCTCTGCATGGAAGCGCCCAATTTTCATCACCAGCTCAATTAGGCACTCCGGCTGCGGAAACGAGATCCTCCGTGAATCCAGATAACCAGAAGGAAAACCAAGCTCAACACATCAACAGTGACGGATTTCAATTCTACCCGACGGACGGAATTCCATTCCAACAACCACAAGCCTCTTTTCCCACTCAAAGCCAAAATCCGTTCAAAAATAGTCAGGAGCCCGAGTTTACGAGTGTTAATGTCAATGCTGGATTAATTGTGAGTAGCCAAGGACAAGATGTTCATAATTCAGCTGGAGATGTTGTTTACGGCGTCCCTTCATCTAATTTGGCTCTGCGGAGACAGGAAAACTCAAATGCTCACTTACAGACATCAAGTTACCCCAGTGCTGCAAGGAATGCGCCAGAAGATAACTTTTTCCACCCACAGCAAATCCCAGCAGGAAATGGAGAGGAGTCTCAGTCTCAGTACTTGCCTCCCTTCCCAGCTCAATTCAGACCGGAAACGGAGCAAGTGGAGCAGATTAATCCCAATCCTTTCACATCTCATGCACCACCAGCTAATAATAATGATCTAGCAGTTACTTCCAAATCTCAAGAATTCTCTCCTAACAATCAAAACGAAGAAGGTGTACGAAATACTAATCATTTCGATAATTCCCAGATAGACTCTGCCTACGGGTTCCCAGCTCAACAACCGGCACAACAACAAATCCAGTACTACCAGCCACAACAACAACAGCAACCTCAACAGCCATTTTTTCAACAGGGACGACCCGGAGCATCTTTTTTCAACAATAACAATGCCCAAGTAGTATCGAATGACAACGGGAGCAACCTTTCCGCGGAGACAGGGAACGATATTCAAACAGGACAAGGTCAGTCAGAGCAAGACGCCGACCCTCCTCGTCCTCTCTACGGAGTTCCTCTTGCCCCAGTAATCTCAATCGATTCCGGAGAAGAGTTCCGAGGTTCGGACTTTTCCTCCGACCCACCTTCCTCTTTCTTTAATGATGGAGAGACAGCCGGAGGATTCCCTTCTTTCTCCACAACGCACTCCATAAATAATAACTACTTGACCCCTCAGGCTCTTGTCGAGACTCCTTTCAACCCATTTCCTCAGCAGCCACAACAACAATTGTTCAGACAGCAACAAAGCATCTACGGCCCGGCGACACAACTCACTCCCGAACCAGTCAACAACGTTGAGGCTAATAATAATAATCGTAACGATGAACGGAATGGTTATGGTAATGTCCGTAATGATAACTCTGCCCATTTGGATCAAATCCCTCTTGTGAGCAATATAGTGTCCGTCCCAACACGAGATTACTCTCCTCCGACTTCTTACTCGTACTCCAACCGTCTCCAGACTCCAGTCACATCCTCCAGTACAAATTCCTACGGCCGCATCCACAAACGACTGGCTTCTTCCACTTGACTTAAACTTAAATGCTAATGGCTGCAGTATTATTGTGTGGTGCAGCATTGAACTGCATACGGCGCATTTCAAAAATAGCTTCCCTTCTTTCATAAGTCATTATTATCCATGTATCAATCTAATAGGAAGAAATCATAACACCACACTTACTATCCTTCTACTGCGCCACAAATTACATTTGTATCTAGGTCAATATTTATTTTATCCCTGTCCTATTTTCTTTTTACCGTTTACACGTTGACTGGACCAATCTGCTAGGTATTACACATGCAAATGGTGTCATCAATATAAGCTTACCATTTTATTAACACTACAGATATTATGGCTGGTAAAAATTAGTGGACTAGAAGAGATGCTCATTAAATAGTGCCGTGAGACGCATTTTGGGGGAGAGAATGCAACACTTATATTTTCTTTATTATTCGCCAAATTCCTTTGTTACAGTTCATACTTACAATTTTCTCAACGGACTGTGTATCCAATGATTACATACACACACACGGTACATTTATATAGTATGGGACTTACATATTACATATATATAGCTACTCTACTTATCTACACTTAATTCTAACAGCGACAATTCATTACGGACCTTTTATCAAAGTAACCAACAAGTCATCTCAACAATGAGCACCAGCTTCAATCTTTTCGATTTTTCTACATCCTCTTTAAGAGTATAGGTACCAAGTAACATTCGACCACTATATTACTCTGCAAAGATACATCTTCTAATTCATGATTATCTTGCCTCTTCTAAAGTCTTCTACTTTATTTTATTTCGTTTCATACTAGCTGCTTCAAATTTTTACAATATAATATTACGAGTACATGAAAGTAAGTATGCATGGTTTTGTCTGTAGAATATATATATGTTTTGTTGCGAGTTGAGTGCTTCTTTACAAATGTGTGCTGACAAAGTCTTGTCCTGAATGTAATGAAGTTAGTATCAACATTTATATAACCATGTTTTTGTGACTCCTCTAATTGTACCCATCATTACATTAAAGTTCACCTGAGGAGAGAAGGGTGTTGCCAATTGTCAACAATATCTCCTTTGTAATAGTAACTAAATAATACAATCTACAACTTTCAAACTTAAAAATTAACTTTGTTTTCTAGTTAGTTGTTTGTTTCTTTCATTTATGCGTCTGTACACATATTTATTTGTAGTTGGAGTGTAGTTATACATTTCAGTAATGATAATTAGTTAGGTATCCTTCTTTTGATGGATCACACGCAAAAGTTTTTTGTGTCTCTCAACTATTTACCTTCTCTATGCAAATTTTAAAGTCCAATTGCCAGAAATATTTGTGAGCATCTGGAACAGTTAAATCCTTTGTAACAATATATAGGTATACCTCCTTTCTTTCAATGCTTAATTGTATTACGTGCATGGTAAAAGTCACTACTCCATTGTAACTTTAAAATTTATAAATTTTGAGTGCGTGGGAATGCTTTCTATAGAAATTGGTGAATCATTGTTATTGATCTTCCAATCTACCCTTGTCAACTGCTGTGTCTAGTGTTACACATTTACAACATTGATAAGAGTGATAGTAATTATCATTTAGTTTACTAGGGTACTGGATTATAATTTGTTTACCTTATATAAACACTGAGATAATTTAGGTACATCCATTTAAGTTTGTTAAGTAGTTATTATATGCTTTAATTATTCTATCCATGTATATCTACGCTAGTTTATAGAAACCATGTAATTAGTTTACTAATAAAACAACTGTCGAAAATGAGGTCAGTGAATAAAAATACTTTAAAAGAACAAGAAAGACATTTAAAAACTTTTTTGCAACATCAATTTACATTAGAATTAAATACTTACACAAAACCACATATTACATGTAACTAGTCTCATTCAATTACATTTAACTTTCATACATCTTAAAATTACGACAGAGAAAGTATGAATTTTCCTATTTTGAATTATGACTTCACTTGAAGAAAAAGGAATACTCAAAACTGTGCCAAATTCAGTTCTCTTTTGATGCAATCCGCACAGTTCCTTAGGCTATATCATAAATGAGAAATATGTGTAATTACCCTTTAGTATTTCAAAAATCAATCCACCGTTTTACGAAAAATAAATTCATCTACCATAATACAGCTACACTTGTCTCATCACTATAAATCTTGCCCAAATTACCAATTTCTTTCTACTTACTATTTTCATTACCAAGTAATCAGTAGAGTTCCTATAAAACCGATATGATTGTATGAGGATATTGTAAGGTGAGTTGTAAAAGGGTAAAAAATCAACACATAAAAATAGATGCCTAAACATTCACTATCTGTACCGTTAATGGCACTGCCTGTGTTAGGGATTAAAATTAGAGCTTTTTGGTTGAAATATTCTAGAATACTGAAGGTGTGACTCAAATAAGTGATAATGATACTGCTAAAACCCGACAACTTGATACAAAATGTGACTGAAAGACTACTTTAGTAATTCGTGTCATGAATTAAGCATATGGCTTCATTCACATGGTATTTTATGTCCTACTGCATTCAAGTTGAAATGAAAACTAAATGGCTCAGAGTAGTGCAAACAGCATTATACTGTTCTACTAAATACTATACAATGTTCACAGTCGTAATGTTGCTAAGCTAGAAAATAATAGAATTCGAATTAGAGTAAAATAGGAGGTATATAAATACTACATTTAATTAAGCCGCAGCCGTGGATCAAAAGGAATTTGTACTTTTAATCCAAAATCGATAAAGATCTTTGTAGTACGGAACTTCACAATCACAATGCATCATAGTAAATAGTAAGATAAAAAAACTTCAGATGCACGAATAGTGTTTTTACTTTCGTATTGCGTGGCTAGCTGCTACTCTTCTATCAACTATGCAATGCTACTGTAAATGCCAGTCTCCTGATATTGGCCTTATGTATTTTCTATTTTTCCCATAATTTCCCTGTACACAAAAGTATCAGAAAAGAAATACCACTTTTCCAATATGGGGGAATTGCGGCCCAGAAAGACTAGTTTGTATCAACGAACTTTTAATTGATAAGTATGAAACTGTCAAACAATTTTAAAAATAAATACTATGAAAAAGTCGTAAGACATGAGACCTAGTACATCAAGTAAATGGGTCAGAAAACTGTCCTATACAATTTCTGTACTTGTCTAGGTATTTGTCATTACGCAGGCTAAAATGTAAGGTTATCCAAGTAAATGGATAACATAAGCAATTTTACGGCCATCATTATCTGTCTAAAATATTGTTTACACAATACATTCATTTAGCCTTTCTCAATCTTTATTGATTTGGTCCTCCCACCATCGTTCTATTCCTATCTATTGCGTTGTTGAAGAATGCTACTCTGCGTCCTTCTACTGTATGTAACGACAATTTCAATTAGAGGAAACTCCCCTAAGAGAATATTATAATCTGCTTCTCGAGACTACAAATTCGTAAATAAGACGCTATTCTTTAAAAGTCGTAATATAGACCAGAAAACTTTATATTTCATATCAGTTCACAACGCACCATTCAGTCCACTTATCTTTCTTAGACGCCTACATCCTTCAATTCAGAACCATCCCTACATACTTATCTTTCTTGGACGCCTACATCCTTCAATTCAGAACAAAAATGATAATCTGTTCTTTGATGTAGGCATTCCTTTGTGAATTTGCGAGTGTTTTCAAAAGAGTGGAATTAAGGATGGCAATTTAAGTTTACGTAAATAGACACCTAATTGGCGTAAAGTAGTATCATGCATTCATTACGGCCAAATTCAAATACTCAGGGTTTACATACGACTAAATATTACACCTTAGCAATGTAGAATTACGATAGGTACACAATATCAATATTACATCTAAAGTGCCATTGTGATTGGGACTCCCCCCATATTTTAGTGCATTATGCTTGATGCTTGACAATAATTATTAATATTGTTAATATTACACAATACACACAACAGTAAGATTTTTAAATTAGAACTCACCAAATTTTTTAGTTAGCCCCATACATGGCGACAACATTTGAATTAGTGGTAACCAAACCATAAAATGGGGTTTGGGCGAGGGTCAGTTTTCAAGTTGACTTAAGTGATTTCAACACTTGACCAAATACTGACACAGGAAATGTTTTAAAATGTTAGCAGGCAACATTAACATCGATGGTAGAGTACACACAGTTCATGTTTTACATTACTTACATAAATGTTAACTTTTGTTAAATGTATTCTATAACACTTTTTGACAGAGAGATAATTTTATGCTTAAGGTTCAGTACATGTAGAAATGTTTCAATTAATGAACGTGGTTAAAAATAAAATTGAATTTTAGTGACGTAGGATTTGCATTTAGAATCCGACAATTAGCTAAATGTTATTTGAGGAGTGATTGGGAGAAGATTTTGGGTATGGTACTATATACGTGATTAGAATGATATAACAAATATAAAAAAAGTGGGAGTATAAAATTCCTTTGTGAAAATACGTAAAGAAAGATAAAGTCTTAATGAGTATGCTTTGTTAGGTTGCTTTTGTAAGTCCATACAAATAGTAGAAGTGGTATTTAGTAGGTATTACTAACAGTAACAATTTGATACTACCCTTACCGATAAATGTTAATTACCAAAGTCATCTTCGTCATCCTTCAGATTAAAACAAGCCTCTTGGTACAGGTCAATAGAATAATTGTTAGCGTGGTTTGTAATACAAATCCCTTGTTGACTAGGTACAATCAGTACTACTAGTATGATAAATAGAACATACCATTCATATTTGCCTAAAAATAGTTAATTTCGACGTTAAAATGTGGAAAACGAGGGAATTCGAGTTTCGACTGATTACCAATTACGTGTACTTTGGTGGATGAGTATGTGATGCGCTTTTCTTACTTGAAAAAGGTTTTCTACGTAGACTCACAATATTGTCAGGGGAAATAGGACGAGAACAATAGCAAAGAAGAAAGGGACAAGGAGGACAGAATTACGGTCAGCTACCTTAAGATAGAGAGGATAGACCGTAATCGGACAGACATTCTTATGTGTTTGTGTACAATTGTTGCAAGTAATCTCAAAAATCCACATTACTTTTTTACAATTGATTGCCATACGCCTGTTTTGCTTTCAATTGTTCACTGAGAATCTTGCGTGGCGGTTTCTTCTGGTGTGGATTTCGCCAAAACAGCCCACTGATTCATGTTGTCCCGAGCTCCGTCTCGCATCGCTTCGAAACGAGGATTCATTTCCGATAAACTCTGCTCCGATGAAAAGTTGCATGAAAAAACACAAAGACAAAGACTATAAAGTATAGAGTCCACTAACACTCACACGGATATACTCCACTAGGACTTAATATCAAAGGAAACGAGTCAAATTGCAATGCTATCTTTATCCAATCCTCCTCCTGACTGGAATGGCAGAAATTAATGACAATCGAACTACATAGTATACATTACTACCTAATCTGCCACCAGGGTTCCATTTCATGGATTCTTACCATAAACATTACTTAATAAGTACATTATCGAAGAAAGTCAAAGATGTATTGCGTAAATAACAAATTGTTTTAAGTTTACTAAAGAATTTCATTTTAATCGTTTCATTGCAGCAGCTTTAGTGCGCATTAGAAGGTATAACACGTGATCCATGTGACTGTAAGCCATTGTCTTCATTACCTCAAATGTCAAATGTTGAAATACTATACTCGTTACGCAACTAAATTATACATGCATGGGATTGGATGATTATATAACTATGACGTCAAACCCAAGTAATTTGATACGACTTAGACAATTGAAACGCAGATAACGAATGCTATCCTCATCGTTAGCTTCTTGTTAAAAAATGTTATGAAACTTACAAATTGAGCTTACATAACATAAAAGACAATTTGTGTTACATAACTGCCTGCCCAGCACATAGGTAAGTGTCACTAAGTCGCTACCGTAAGAATTCTGCATCTAATAGGTCAAAAAACCTAACTGAAATATAATATCGTCGAATGTCGAAGATGAAATAATGAGCGACGGTGTGCTGTGACTGTGACTCACTCGCTACTCAATGCAGAGTTGAACGGGCTACCATACTGAAACAGACAGGCACGGAAAATGAATTCCAGTGCAACTCTCTATACTCGGTGGCACAAGTCCAGGTAGTAATATTATTATTATGTGGTGGTTTAACTGACATATTTCAAGTAGAAAGTAAGAAAGTTAAGGTCGGTATGATACAAAAGCTAACAGTCTAGAATTGATGTAGAGAATGGGGGAAAATGGAACCCTGGAAAACATGAGAAATTGGAATGACTACAATATTTCAATTCCTTTAGTTGTAGAAATGGTTGAAAAGAGCACAGAGATGTAATGAAACAAGCTAGTAAATACTTTCGATGGTTGAATACAGCTCAAAGAGAAGTACTCGAACAAAAAGAGAAAATTACAGTGCTCTCCACAAATAGCAATAATGAAATAGGTTCTGGTGCAATGCTCAGAAAAACTTAAAGAATATCTTGCCTGGTACAATGGAAGGCAGATATCGCTAATCCACCTCATCTGCAACTGTGGCAACTCGTGCTCCCGTTCCCGATCCATGGATGCTGGCGGAGTAATCTGCAGTTGCTTCCTTTCCTGGTCACCCTGCACCAAGTAATGTATATAGGCAATTAGTTTTACTTATATTACACGGTAATGAGATACACGTCAGTTCTATACTTTCCACCACGCACCTCATCCCACACATAAATGCAGTTTGTTTATCAACTCTTTTCACATAGGCATTGTTGTTTGCATCTTGTTACTACGTTCTTTCAGCCATGTACATAATTAATGAATTGCGGTAAGCTGTTAAGATTGAGATACAGTATCTTCTGCAAAGCATTATTTATGAATATCCAGGGCCGCCGACTTCAAGGACATAATATGGGCTATTGTAATGCCCTTTTTTCTCGCCGAAAAAGATTTATTTTCTTAACCACCACAAAAGTTTCACCAATATAGACATTTTAAACTGTACATCTTGTTTCTGCATATTTTCAGCATTGTTTCTTTGGTATTAGACTAACAATTATTTTAAGCGTATTTACTTTCAAAAAGTTTACCTATTACCACCAACTACATCCCCATAATATTCTCAAGCAATCATGCATAATATTGACGAAGTGACAACGAAGAAAATATTTACCCCTAACTTGATAATCCTCAGTTATGGAATTAACATCTTTTCATGACTTTATAGTGGAGTGGGATGTAATTAAGTATCCCGGTGACTACACAGTACAACTAAGTATTACTTACAGATGCATTACACTAGTTTTACTGCAAAATGTATTACGGCAATAATACATAAGCCGAGGCCAAGCCAAGCCAATCTGCATAATATGCAATACAAAAATGCAACGGCTAGATTTAGGTTAGTGTGATTCTCTTCCATGTACTGCCTTTTATTTATTATTTTTTGCTTGTAGTTTGTTTATTCACCATTGGAATTTTAGTATAATTGACTCTTCTAATCTCTCGTGTTTTTTTTTGCAAAATGACACCCATATTCGAGCGAGAGCCAATTGCGTTGAAAGCAATCGACAATATTCCCGGTTTTGAAAAGAAAATCAAATGGGAAATGTCGATAATGGGATACCTGCACGTATGTAATAAATAATATTTAATAATAATAATAAAAGTATCAATAGTATATTGTTTTTTGCTTGAAATTAGCCATCACAGCTGAGTAATAAGATTTTTGACTTATTTGCTGTGCGCTGTGAAATATGGGGAAAATATATCTTTTTATTTCTGTTTTTTTAACTTTTGCCGTGAACTGACTAATTTTTAATTTGTCAATATCTTTTCTGGATTATCCTATAGCTCACAACAGCTGACAATATTTTCACACCTGTAGTTAATGCTAGAAACACAGTTTCAAAAACTTTATTGTTGTAATGTTTAGGAAATACATTTTTAACTGATATATTGATCGCTAAATTACGTCATAAAAGCTGAATTAAGAAATAGATTTTACTCAGGTTTAAATCATTAGCAAGCAATAGCATACTTCAGTTACCTATTTAATTAGGTAGTAATCTTATTTCATAAAAGTAATATGACAAGATTGAAAATAATTGTCTTGAGCCTTAAAACAATTTTTCAACATGCATATCTACGGAGGTGATCATCACAGGAGGAGTTTCATTTTCATTCTGCGAAATGTGTTTATCCTTCCTATCAACTGTAGTGTTTGTATTTCAGTAGAATTGCTAAAAGCATAACTTTCCAGAAAAAGTAACGTCCAGTGCAACAGTAAATCAGCTTCAAGTGCATTACATCCGTAGGTAAGTGAAAGTAAGCTTTGAATGCTTTCACTTTCATGTTTTTGTTGTAATGACGTTAAAATGAGTAGACCTGGTGAGGAGGAGTGGATCTCCAGTTGTGATAGACAACAAGAGAGTCTTTGTAAAAGAAGAGAAATACCGAGAACTGCAAGGCAAGCCGTTACAATTTCTAAAGGCCGTTGGAGAAATGAAAGTCATGGCAAAATAATGTGTATACAAGTTACAGTTACACTCTAGTACTATGGCATCCAAATATAATACCCTCCTTGCTGTTTATTTCCTCTATTTTGATTAGACTTGTGATAAGATATGCTTCTACAAATGGAAGATCAATCCCTATATTCTTGCGGAACTTTAAGGGCATTTAGTATAACGGTATTTATCATAATTTAAATGTCTTACATATATTTAGCTAATCACTGTTGATATTTAAAATATTGTAAGCATCTGGGTCGGGAATAAATCTCCAAATGAATTTGTGTATGAAGAATTTGTTCGATTAACTTTATCTTTAATCTTATACATAGATATAATATAATTTATAACATGTATACAGTCTTTGAAGCAATGTAATAAATATGCATTATTATTTTTTGTGAATTTTAAGTAAAAAATGCATTTGATTAACTAATTTGGAATGTATAATGTCTTAACGATGCATGCTAGGACCTCAACGAAGGAAATTATTCTGCATAAACTATTATTATTACTATTGTTATTAAAGTCTTAGGCCTTTAATCTATGGAGCTCAGTTCGAATCGAATATTTTTGTCACGCCAATTAAATGAGACCTGCATGAATATATACATTCCAGCGGATACATTTGCCGACCTGTAACAGGTAAATAAGCACAAGTTTGCATAGAGATGCCGATAGTCTAATTAACTAACAAGGTAAGCAGTGCATCTAGAGCTCAGCAACTGAATATATAAAACACATGAAATGTTAAAGAACTCAAAAGCCCTAGCATGGAAGAGAATAGTATTTTAAATGCTGACTTAACCTATTTCTGTGCGATTTGAGAGAGAGAGAGTTCGTCCTGGATGACTCGTGCAATTAGGCTTGATTGTCAGTTACTTTTTGGGATTGTAAGCGAGAGGAGCTTTTACTTTTGCATTACCAAGATGAAAATGTACGTTTAATTGAGATAGTCAACTTCCTGGTATTTACCTGTCTACTGTCATTTAAATATCTGCTCCTTCCTGAAGTACGTGTGCAGGAACAACTCCATCCACTTGCCATAATTGCACCAACCAAAAAGGTTAAGCCTTACAGAGCTCGTAGCTGCACATACTTTACTTTTTAGATTGCCCTTTCCCCTCAGCTTCTGCGGTTGCCAATTAATGACCAAATCTTTTTAAATGACTTGTGAGTCACGTATGTATGCTCACTGCACTGTCACTCTGTTCTTTTTAGACATCACTATCTAGTTCCGATGCACTCTGCTCATATGTAATGCACGTAGAAATACATTATCTCCGCATAAATAGCTCCGAACTATGTAATCATTTATTATTCAGTCATTCCCAATTGCACGGAAGCAAATATATGTACTAGCCTGAATACATTTTCAAAATTCACCAGAACTTAAGAGAACGTCATAAGCGGAAAATATAATGCAGAGAGAAAAGAATATGTCGCTTTATTTATACAGGAAGATAACCTATTTGCATTTAAAGACGTATAAACATTTTAATATACACCTGGAACCTCAATCGCGTAACGAAATGTATTTTGATATAATTTCAGCATTATATTTAAGTAGCCTATAAAACATAGTTTTTACAATGGCTTATTTGATACATTATGAGATGATCTGGTCGGACGGCATGGAATTTCGATACGTAGTACATGTTAGCATCACGTATAGTTTTAAAGTTGATGTAAAAAGTTAGAGATGTATAAGAGATCAACTATAACACTTTGACAAGTTGGTTAAAAATGAAATGTTGTAAGATGAAAGTAGGAAATGTTATTATTACGTATCTATAGAGATTATAGATGTATTTCATGGTGCATGCGGTGGAATAGAAAGACTGTGTAGGAAGGTTATCGCTGTATCAATAAATAGAGAAGAGTAAATACCTGTGCAAAGAACTCGGCCGTGACAAGCTCCGCGACTCTTCTCTGGACAAGCCATGGCTTTGTAGAAGCGGCTAAATCCGAGGCAGTCATCAGCATGCATCTGAGCACTTCCCGTTGATCTTCATCCTCCCAGCTATACTTTCCTTTGGCAACAAGCTCGAAGAACACGTTCCTCCTCCTTAAAAACAAGACGCAAAACTCTTTAGACAACATCCTATCAACAAGACAAGTTTAATGCCTCTTTAGCTCCTATCTAATATACAGTAATAAATATCTGTCCCTACTCTGATACAGAATGTATACGTTAAATCTGCACTCTACCACATTCACCAATAGCTGAGCGTCCACAGTATTATTGTTACTTTGCTACACAATAAAAATAATCCTTTTCTTCACTAAACTACTTCCACGTTGTACGTTTTGAATTTCAATGTATCCTTGTAATATGGCTGTTGGTACTGAAGGGACTACTTAAAGTGTACATGCTATACTTTAATTTTTATATACCTGGCTAAATATCACTCTAAAACTTGTATAACAAAAGAAACTATTATCATTTCTCATTTTTCTCTCAAATTTAAGATCACTTTTAAACTTGAGACTACTCGTAACAAGTACAACAGGAGAAATGGACGCATTACGTTGTATTACATTTTGTAGTAACATTGTTTTAGTTACTTACGTACATAAGATACCTACTCACTCAGGAACACAAATGGTTTAGTAAATTCGAGTAAGAACAAAAAAAACAAGAATCTCTCGAAGAATACTAACTCAGAGAAGTGAGGGAAAGTCTTTAGTCTCTTCCTGTTACGTCTTCTCATTGCGTCTTAGGATTCTAACTCTGTATTCTTAGAGAGGATTGAATTAGATGGGATTGTTCCAGAGAAAAGTATAGAGATAATACAATTGGGTATAGAAGTATGCACTTATTTGGAGTGGGACTACTAGAAAAATGTTATTTTTCTTTATATACGTTTAGCATTCTTAGGCTGAAAACTAATGGGATCCATTTTAACTTTACTGCTTCTTACACTGACACATTAAGCTCTCTCTGTTGCATAAAAATAAATCGCTGTCACATAAAATGAAGGAGTAAATGATGCTACTTGGATATAACCCACCAAAATGTACACGCTGATTTGACCTGCAATGCTCTACTCTTCTTTTATATGTACGCAGTAAAAGTAGTCATCGCAGTAATCGTAACTACCCGAAAATCTTCGAACCTCACTCATTTCTCATTTATTACGTATTTTATCTAATGAATGTCTTCAAACTATATTTCTACCACATCTCCCAATATTAACAGGTACATACGGAAAATCCTTTGAAGTCTGCAAAACTCAGCATAATACTAATTATATTCATTCGGCTGAAGCGAAGCAGCTTCTAAAGCGTTACTTGTGAGATTTCAAGTCTTGATATTCTAAAGACATCAAAGCTCTGACGGTTAGCATTATTATTATTTTTCTCCGTAAAAGTGATTCATGTGTTTGCTGGAAATAAAGATAATACTATAGAATCATTTCTTTATACCCATCTTATATAACTGAGCATAACTGAACATATTATATAAAGTTTGACGTATCACAAACGTTCAACGAATGAAAACAAATTGAATTCATCTCTTATGAAATGTCTATCGATTAAGTAGTTATCAAAGCCAATTTATCTGTAGATTCAACTAACTAACGTTTTCAACGTATTCAACAGTGGTACATGTACACATACGATTCAGCATAGGTCAGACAAGTAACTACACCAGCTTTTGCAATAACATCTTTATTTCTGTGAGAGCGAGACATGCAATAATTTGGTCCTATTCAGCTACGACAAGTTTTACAATATTTAATAAGCTTCCCACATGCAAAACCTACGACATTTATATAATATGTCTCATTACCTTTCAATGACAAACGTAATAAGAAAGGAAAAATTGATTCTTATGATCTCCTAACCGTAGTAATATGTCTTTGCTAAATTGTATAAAGCATTTATGAACAAACAAGCTAAATGATGTATAGACTTTATATAACCAGGTATTGAAGTGCATTCACTTGAAAAGTTTGATATTCCTTTTTTCGATTAGGTTATGAAAGAGATTGTAAATGAAGACGTAGAACTCTTTTTAATCTAAGCACAAAATTTCTTGGTAAGAAATAAAAGCTATGAGCAGATACAAAAGAAGATTGCAGATAAACTACTTAATCTTAAATTGAGCTGAAGTTCTTACAAATCAAAATCACAAACAGATGTTGAAACCTCCAGAACAGTACTAACTGTGACGCAAATCCCACTGTGTGATAGATATTCCATGTTAATAATAAAACCTCAATGCATATGAACACATGAGATTGAGATTAAGTATGTTAGGCTTGTTGGGAATGGCTCTTTGAATACTTGCCCCATTCACGTCGTCAGAAGTGTGCTAATGTGTATTGCAAATTTGTTTTCTCTACTTGAATGCATAAAACTCCGTTTCTCATGAGATCCGAGCACTCCACTTTCCCTCCTCTTCAGAAAGCCTAATAAAAAGAACTCCTACTTCATAGCTGGGTATACTAATGTCTTTAAAATTTAAAACTTGTTTACCATATGTAGTAGAGGCTCAAATCGATACAAGATATTAGATGCTAATGTCTTATAATGCGCGGTTGTTAGCCATTTTATGGAGAAAGATGGAAACGCTTGCTTCGTAAATATAATACAGTTACTAACTATACGTATTTTGCCACATTCCACTTGAAGTAAACTACAAAAATGTTTAATATATGGGCAAAACGAAATTACTAACAACATGATGAGATAAAATCTCGTTACTTCGCCCACATTGCATTAAGTACAACCATATTTTTCCTCACTTCAACATAAGTATTTAATAACTACAATCTTAGAATTTAATAACCCACAGTAAATGATGTCAAATGATCTTACTGAAAATAGATGGTTAAGTCCGTGGCGAGAATGCACTGCTTGAGAACGTTCATAACTCTTGAATATTGTTCAGATGTCAGTCCCGAGAATATATTATGACCCTGTAATAGTAATTTCATATTATTTCCTTATGTTTATACAAAATTAAGTGCCAATCTTTAAAACCACTTACAATAGTAACCCAATATAACAATAGAATAGGGACATCCCTTTGTATTCCAGTTCCCCGCAGTCAAATACACCTGCCAACTTTCCAGACTGATTTCAGTACTGTATGTAAATGCAACTTTCGGAGGTTGGGCTAAATATCTAAATTACCTTTTCATCGAGCGTAAGCCTAAAAAGGCATCTTTTTTAAAATCCAGACCAGAGTTAAGCATTATTGCCATTGTAACTGACGGATACATTCAATAGAAAAAGATTTAGTAATATATAGACTAAGATCAAACTAGAAAATTTGGGGGTTTCAAAAAAATCGTAAACGATTCCGTTCAGTTTTGAAGTTAGCGTACCGAAATTAGTCAGAAAGTGGATCTTTCATCTTTGGTATCTGACTGCGAACTATAATATCAAGTTTTAAGTATCAAGACCATTCCCTGTTAAAATGGAATAGAGAATACTGCAAGGATGAGAAAATGTCTACGATTGGAAATATGATATGCATGAAGGACATAGCTCGTGTTTTTGCTTCATAGATGTGAATATACATTTGTCTCGATTTTCATCAATTACACTAAGTATGTGCTCCGCACAAAGTTCACGGAGCCACAAAATCAAATTACGAACGTGTATTATATAACTTCTATCTCCGTCTGTCTACTGAAAGTACAAAGAGACATCACAGACTTACTTCCGTTCTTCTCAATTTCTGTGTCCATTTGTCTTTTTTGCGTTACAAACAATAACATGTGAATTTCTTCTGATGTTTCTCATTATGAACTGCAAACTAACTTTACGAGGTCACGTTGATACAAAATACATGTCGATTGCAAAACAAAAGCATTTAAGGACAAAATGTCAAGGAAATCGGAAACCACGAAGCCATTATTTTCATAATTGTGATTTATGTAACAGACAATAGCATTCGCATTACTTTTACGGGTTATGAATTCACGTTGCTGGAAAATATTATCTAGACGAAGGATACACGAGAAGAAAAACACGGAAGTTCAAAAGATAGATAAATCTCATTACTTCCTTTGACTTCAAAGATACACTTACTGTAAAATGCTAATTCAATAATATTACTACTCATGCCACTTAACATACATCCTCAATTTCTGGCGATTCTTTGGAAACATATTGTCAAATATTTGTCAATATATTTCTCGTCCGTGCTGTGTACAATTGCTTCCATAAAATATTGTATGATTTAAAAACATTTGTTCTTTGACTCTACAACTTGCCTACTTTACTCTTGCTATTCATTTGCAAACATTTTTACAGTTTCAACTTTGTGGCTTACCTCACTGTTGATGATCATCACGGCGTGATTGAAATGATGATGCTCCATCGTATTTTGCGTTCCATACAACAGGGCCAAAGCAGAACCAGTTCTGATAATTAAATTAAAGTTAAATTGTGTAGGCGAAAGGATTTCAAAATTAAGTTAGCAATTTTCTTTTTAATTTGAATAAAAATAGCAATTCAAACAGAAGCTTCTAACTTAAGAAACTAAATGTTAATCCGTTGAAACGAATTTAAGTCTGGCGTTTCTAGAAAATCAAAGGGAATTAATTTCTGGTAGCAAGTATAAAAGCAATTTTCCTCATCAGTTTTGGATTATAAAAGGTAATATTGTGTAAGTTAACTAGCAATGATATAAAATTGGAAGTGGCTAGAGTGGGTAGAAGAACATTGTGTAAGCAATAATAATTATCTTTTGTTAGGTACATAACCCTTGCTAGAGGTAAATGGAAGTTAGATGATAATTCGACATCCGTTAATGAATTGAGAGCACGGCAAGTCTATAAATCATAATATTACAGATCCAATATGCCAAAAGAGTTCATTTCCATCCTGGGAAAATCATATTAGGGAATATATCCTACCTGCTTATGCAATAGAGATTGTAAGCACTACATAAGAGTGAATGTGATTACATGGAAATTCAATTTTATATTGAGTACCTACAAAATAAAGTAGACTTTGTTCGAGCGAAGAAGAAAACTTTCCCCATGTAAATGAATATGAAAAGCGAATCTTCTAAACACATTTACTACTACATATAATATAGCAAAGAAAATTGTAAATGGATTTTAGCAAGAGGCTAGATAAGAGTGCTAGGGAAATCCCTAATTACAAATTCCTTGATGTATTTATATTTCATGATGATAAAAAACTGCATATGTAAATCTGTCAGACCAAACTGAAGTGGGAGTGAAAAAAGAATAAGAGAAGAAATATAAAAATGGTACGAATAACTTCAAGATTATTATTAAAGCGTGGAGATACAACTACGACATTCGAATAAATAGAATAGAAAGAGACACAAGCACTTGTATTTAAGTCACAAGTTTAACACTCAATTGTGTATTTATCGTTCACACGTGTGTACGCTCGAATCTCGCATCACCATTGAATTTCTATGTACAAGGTGATGAAAGCCAATATTTATTTTATTTTTAACTTTCAAAATAGAATTCTTCCAAGGTGATTTCATCGTGCCTCATATGAAATAGATTTTGATTTAAACAAATTGGAAAGTGTAGTTGAAGAAGGGAAAATAAAGAAGAAAGAATCAATTCTCTAAGCAAGTTTAAATTAATATTCTATTGAATCTGATTGAAAACAAGGACATTTTCATTTGCAAATTGGAATACATAGGCAGAGATTCTTGGATAGCTACAATTGGTATTTACTTTCAATGCCAGAATAATAAAAAGTGGAGAAGTGTGCGAGAATGAAAAGGAACGAAGAATAAGATAAGACAGGTTCTAAGAAATATTTTCCATTCCCGTTCTCGATTTGTTATTAATTGCATTAAGAAATAATAAATTTCAACAGTCAAGCCAACCTCTAGCTGAATGAAAATAAGTGAAGTTGGGCTCAGCAACTTTTTCATTCTATAGGAAAGCATAGAAAGGTGGTTGGCGATGGCGTTTCTTTGCCTTGACTTGGCAAGCCCACAGAAATCTTTTTGCGAGGAAGTAAATTTTAGTGAAAAGGAAATAGCCTCCTTATTGAGTATATAAACGATATAGTAATGAGGAGTGAAGTAGGCGTTTAAGAAAGCATAAGCTATGCTACATTATTAGTATCTGCAAAAACTTGTGATGGAGTACAGAAAAATACGTGACCTCGTCTAAGGTACATTATAAGGATACACTCCCTAAATGTAATCAGTGAATAAAATGAAGCCTGTAGATCTTTTTTATTCACCGTTATGAGTCTCTTCCTGTTACTGCGTTGTTATTATGTCACGCGATGCAGGGGATCATTCTGCATTCGCTCCTCTCATCAAAACATTGCTATTATTATTGTGAATATTCTATTTCGCCCCATAAATAAAAATTCACATTTATATAGTTTATGCAGAGTACTAAATTAAATAGCATATCTCTCATTGCATTATACCTAAAATATAGTAGTCTCTCCGAGACATACTAAACAGTTATGCACTGGTATGGGCTAAAGGAATTTTCTTATTGATTATGCCTGCTCTAATTTAATCCAAAAGACAGTATCTTTTCATCAAAGTTTAATAACCGTAAGTGTTATCTTGAGAAAAGGGATTGTAGAAAGTAGCTCAGGGTTAGCATTTTATGCTTTGTTCCTCTCCAACTGACTTTTGATTTTAGCACAATAGGTACTAGGGCGTAGACAATAAGAAATTACTACTGCGCTCTGAATATTCATACCTTTTTGTTCTATACAGATGAAAAAATCAAAGAGAAATATTGAGAAAACAAAGGGAAGACTGAGTTTTTGTTTGAACTCTATTTATGAAGCATTACGATACAATTCTCTCGGGCAAATCGTGCAGAAAAACAACTTTTACTTTTATTGTCTACCGTTTCGCCTTGCACAAGGGGCATGAGATTTTCTTTTAACTTTCTATTTCTGTCATTCTAAACTCCAATCTATATCCTGCTTTGAGTCAATAAATTTGCATAATAGACTATCAAGATCTTAGACAAAAATACTGGAATATAGTCTGAATACAACTTAACACTTACAGGTATATTTTTTCAATTTTAAGAGCAGTTTACGTTTAAGTCTATGTTAAGCCGGAATTTAATTTTAACGCCAAAAATTTTAATCCCATTGTACAATTCCCAATGATAACACATTATGATTGAGATTTAAAACTATGACAACTCTAGTACAATTAGATGAGCACAATTGGGATAGTTTGCAGTAGGTAATTTATTAGACAAAATTCTTATGTTTCAAAGGGTGAAGATAAATCAGGACAAAATGCACATTGAATTTTGGTAAATGTTATACAACGCCATCAGTTCAAATACTGGATTACTAGATAAATAGAACAAATGTGAGGATATATTAATAATGGGAGTACACAGTCCGTTTGTATTCAAAATTCGATTAGTTATAGTTTCAAGAGACAGGAAGGCTGAGCGGCTTTCACTTTTTGAGGTGGTTGTGAGAAGCCAAGGGAGTGATACATGTCTGAGAGGCGTAAAGCAAAGAGGGGATCAGAAATAGGAAGTAAATTATTTCGTAGAGGTATCTGTAAGTATCATTCAGTAGGGAGTTAAACAAACCACGGAAGCGAAAGAATGGGATGTAAATGCGAGGAGGAGGAAAGGAAGCCAAGTCCCGATGCCAAACCGACTGCAAATCTAACCTTTTAAATTCATAAGAAAACCATCGGGTCTCTCAGATTTTTCACGCAAAAGACGAAGAGGAAAGTCGTAGATGCAAAAGATGGAAAGGAGAAAGGAAGAGAAAGGTTTTCTAATGGTATTGCTGGACAAGATGATTTTGGAGTGGAGCCAACGACGGAAGGAACCGACTTAAGTCTTGCCCTGGCATGCACCAACCCAATTGCTTTCCCTATTTTACTCCACTCTCTCCACAGATGCACTACTAATACACATATTATACATATACATGAACTCTCGTGTACTTACAACCCATTTAGTGTCTACATACAGTGCTTCTGTTAAATACCTTCAGGCAAAACCTCGATAGTTACACATCTGATTAAGAAATACGGTTCAAATTTACCTTCAATAGGTTTACATACCAAAATGATTCCCACTTTGAACAATAAAAACTGGCAGAGAGTGACAGGCCAATATTTTTATGGTTTGAAGCGGAGAATTATAAAATCTCGAAAATGTTAGTATCTACCCAGTACAAACCTAGGTAGAAAATTTCTTAGGTTATTGCATTATATGTACACTTACCATTACATTTCGAACAACTGGGATAAAAGTCTAAATGCTACACTCGCAATACTCGGGCTCTCTTCCCTCTCTCTACGGCGGGTTGTCTGTTAGTAGGGAACTCGCCGTTTAATACAATACGAGGAACAATCCTAGTATACCGACGCTCAACGGAATCGACCGATATATAGCTCATTCGAAAGATCTCGTCGAGCTGATTACGAATATGGCATTAACTTTTGGGGCAACCCCCCAAATAAGATAGATATGGTCGGTCAAAGTTGAAAATACGACTATTTAAAATGCTTTTTTTTCGGTAAAGAACCAATCAACTTTGTAAGACATACGCCAAGTATGAAATGTTGCGATGGTGAAACAATTCTGTTGTCTCTTCCCATGGCAACCTATTACTTTATGGCATATTTTGAGGATTCTTATGATGAAAATGAGGAGTATTGTGATGAGAAAATGTAAAAGTTAAAAATTTGCATTTATATTCTTTTTGTACAAAATGGAGAAGTGGACAATAATTCGTTTGCATGAATTTTGTCAAAAAGAGTCGGTGGTCAGATTTTTACAGGGTAAAAAATTGTTACCTACTACAAAAAATTGTCCAACATGTCAAAATAACATGGAACTCAAAAATGAAGATTGGAGATGCTGGAAGACAACTTCAAGTAAAAAAGGAAAACGAAAATGCAACCGCAAAATCTCAGTACGTGATGGAACGATTTTCGAGGGATCAAAGCTGTCGTTTGAAGAGGTGCTATTAACTTTTTATTTCTGTGTAAAGAATTATGAGCAACTTGATGGAATGCATGAAATTGGAGTTAACAAAAATACTATTTCCCGGTGGATGAAAATAATTCGTCGAATACTTGTAAAATGGGCAGTCAATTCATCTCAAAAGGTTGGTGGCATTGGAAAAACTGTAGAAATAGACGAGAGTAAATTCGGAAAACGGAAATATGAAAAAGGACATCATGTAGAAGGACAGTGGGTTTTCGGAGGAATTGAAAGGGAAAGTGGACAGGTGTTTCTTATCCCTGTTGAAAATAGATCAAAGACGACTCTTTTAGATTTGATAAAATCATGGATACTCCCAGGAACTACAATCGTCAGTGATTGCTGGAAAGCGTATGCAGATATTCACAAAGAAGGATTTGAACATTTGACAGTAAACCACTCTTTGACATTCGTAGATGCTGACACCGGAGCACATACTAACACAATAGAATCTACATGGAGACATGCCAAAGTATTTTTACCGACGTATTCCAGGTAAGGAAAAAGTTTCGTCAAGTTATTTTTTCTAACCTAACCTAAATAAGAATAAAGGGGAAATTAATTCAATTTTAATACAAAAACCCTAACCTAAATAAAAATATAAGAACATTTTAAAATGCAGTCATTATTATTAGGGGAAATTAATTAATTTTTAATGCAAAAAACCTAACCTAAATAAAAATAAAAGAACATTTTAAAATGTTGTCATTATTTTTTAATGATTTTTAGAAAGAAGAATCAGTTTACTGGATACCTGGCTCACTACTTGTTTTACAAGCGATGCCGAAAGCTGAAGCTAGACTTCCTAAATACCTTATTAGACGTAATAGCTTCACTTAGCCATGAAGATGTATTGGATTGTCTTTTATACAATGAAAACAATACAGAGAGTGATACTGAATCATAAATTAATTATCGTTGCCATAATACTATCATTACTATAGTATAGAGTTGTTAATGATGTATGTAATCAGAAAATATAGCATTTTAAATAGTCATATTTTCAACTTTAACCGACCATAACTTTCTTATTTGGGGGGTTGCCCCAAAAACCAATAGCATATTCGTGATCAGCTCGACGAGATCTTTCGAATGAGCTATATATCGGTCTATTCCGTTGAGCGTCGGTATACTAGGATTTAGCCCAATACGATGTCGCATATATAGAATATTATCATGTGGAGTCTCTTAATACGTATGACATACAAGTTCCGTCCGTGTGTAATAAGGTATAGATAACGTAGGAAATATTTTGACATGGGATAGATACTGCTAGTTCACACGCTAGATACTCTTCTTTACAGCACCGCAGCTCATCCATCCAGAAACGTTCTGTCCACTAGGTCCTGACTAAATGTAATGTGAGTCAGGGGAAAGGATGGAAATAAACCGAGAAAATAATAGTGAGTCGAATGACTTAACTATCTGCTAGAGAACTACGAAATTACTGACTGACTGGGTCGACTACCCAATGTGCTCTTCGCTTGTCACTTTTCTTCCTCTTCCTGCAATGTTTCTCACGACTGTTTCGATTAAATGTCTCTCGCGTCTATTTCTCTCCTTTTACTTGAACATTGACGATGAGATCATTGCCATTATATCCTATATTCAGTCTTGAGAAACCTGAGATGCTTTTTCATTTCTCAACTACGGGAGAGCGAACTCCTGCAGAAATGGACCAATTGAACTCTGCTGTATTCCAATATATATACAATGATAACATAACCTTCTTCTGCTCCTAGTTTCATCCGACTTACTCAACCACATACACTTCTGTCACCAAAATGATGACTCTTTCAGAAATAAATTACCAAATGGAAAAATACAAAATAAATTTCAGATATAAATAGCACCATAAATACACAACTCTTGAAAAATATTCAATTCCCCTAATTTTACATTTGAAAATGGATTTTATGCTCATTGAGTGAATGCAAGTCATATACGGAATTGTCGAGTAAATAATAAGGCGCCAACTCATCCTTAATTATTTCTTAACGATTGCTGCACTCTTATTTCCCAAATAGGAAAACCAGAGTTACGATGGCAGCTGGCATGGCAGTTAAGTAAAAGTAGGTAGTTTAGATAGATGAAGATACATCTCACCCTTCAGAGTCGTCTCCTTCTGAAGATGATATTCCTATCCAACCTGCAACTCACCTTATATATCTGTAGTGTAGGGCTGGAAAATGTTTTTTCAAATGCACGCATTCGAGAAATGGGAAAGGACGCATTATTTGTAGTTATATGATAACAAACTTATACTAATAGCAGCAAAGGTTTAAGAAAACGTAACTTACTCACTGCACGTGCACTATACTAGTAAGCTTATCTTTAAGTAATAAAATGAAACGAAAAGGTAAGATGTCCCGAATGTTCCGTTTTAGTGTATACGTACGTATTAGTAAATAAATAAGTATCTAGCGAAAATTTCTGAGAATCAGTAAATATTGTGAAAAAACAAAGAAACATACTTGGCCTGAAAGGAGTTGTTCGTTCCCCTGTGATCCAAGTCATGACCTGAGGAAAATGTTGGTTACGAATCAATAATGTTACATATCCCGTGCAAGAAAAACAAAGAATTGTGGCAGGATACAATATTGTGGGTTTTCCGTGAAATACTACTTCTAATTTTAAAGACATTAAATCTTACACAAGCAGGCGACGAACATTCCAAGAACCTCGATCTCTGGGAACGTATCTTTCATCTCACAGCTCTATAAAAAACAATTCATTTCGATGGTTATTCTTTAATTGTAACACTACCTAGAACTTATATTCTGTGTTTCCATTCCTTTTGTGTTACAGAAATAAAGATATCCGCTAGAAGCATTTATTTATACTTAATTATAGAAATACGCATTGTGTGTAAGATTTGCAAAATACGGAATGGTTAGGGGAGGGAATGAAGTGAGAGTAAAATAGTACAAACCGTTAAAACTGCAAACATGACTTGGGCGACATTAAACGCATGACGCCAATTATGGTAGGGGACATCTCTGTAGTTCCTCTGGACAGTTAGCAGCCAACGAATAACTGTCTGTAATTTTCAAGGTACATACATATAAAGATAAATACAATAAGTACATAAGCTTTCTTCGTTTGTGCGAAATAAAAGGCGGACGTCGTACTCATCGTTAGATATATTTATTGTAGGGCATGTCCGCTAATATGTTTCGCGGAATTCCATGTTTTGTCATTGGTCGGTGTACTACAATATACTAATTTAATTTACTCACTTCCCCCGTAGCGAACGAACGTAGTATCTGTATAGACAGAGCTGCGAAATTGAATCAACTGATTTAAATTGGATTTGGAAGACAAGAATGTATCGCGACAGAAATCTGAAGCATCACTAAATACACTGGAATGGAATTGAATATCTTGCACACAGGACAAACACAATTGCATGTCAGACTAGACTCGAGTCTATTGGATACTTTGTTCGTTTTGGCTGACGTTCAAGATTCAAAGACTCTTACCAGATAAATACCTAGACAATGTTTTTCGACTTCAAGAGTGGAAAACGTAAGTTCTCCACCAATGCCAATTGACGGAGGATGCCACCATTTAAAGATACTACATGCTTGTATTTATTTAGACATTCGACTGGAAAGACCCTATGAATATTTCATGTTGGTTGCTCCCTTTGGTCGGGTGAACCAGATAAATTCAAGACTAATAGTGTTTCTGTCAGATGCTGATATGATTCGAATACCAAGCAAACGTTATATTTGTCGACTCTAAATTATTGGAGACATCAATGTAAATATTATCTATTGTTTCAATTGTTTGACATACACTCCACTTCAGACGAATTAATGCTCACACATACCTTAAGTCAAAACTTGCATGGCACACCCACGCACCACAAAACAACACTAATATGACCTGATGGAAGACATCCGACTCATGGCGAAACCAATTTTGACACACGGCACTCAAATATTTAAGAACAGTCATCTCAATATATTCCTATTATAGTGACAAATTCACTTTGAATTATGATTCTATAAAGAATGTTTCAACTTCTCAATGTATCTAGTAAATAGTAAGTACAAAGTGTAGAATTGCCTTTTAAAATAAGTGCCCGTAAAAATATTAACTCAATATTGTCTATCAATGATACATCATGCCCTCGAACATTTTAGAGGTCAAATTGAAGAGTATTTGGAGGATCTGAAACCCCTGAGACGATCTATAACTGACTGATGTGACCGTTTTTTGTAATACTTGACATTTTACGAGGAATTGACTTAGACAGAGTTATTACTTGTCGGATATCTTCAAGAACTATCTTCCCTGTGTTGACACGTCCTCATCTGAGCTCGAAAATCCTACACTGCCTTGACTATTGGGATAGAATTTAGCTTCTTCTGGTAGAAATGGAAGAATTTGGCATTGGTTATCTTCCGAGTACCGATAGTATTACACAGGGAATTTAAGGCTATATATGATATTTGCTGAGCTATTGCTTTCTCAATATTATCTCCCGTTTACAGTCCTGTTAAATTCCAGAAGTAGACTAGTAGAAATGTACATATTGTTAAAACCCGCATAAAATGCGTATAGCAATATACCTACTGAAAAGTTACTAAAGTTGACTTTAAAAGGTGACACATTACATTGGAGGCAGACACATCTGACAAGTGCGAATAATGTATTTAGATCACACGAACAAACTGACATATGAAAATCACATTTTCAGCTTTCTATAGAATAGTAAAACACACAATTATGTTTCACTTACTGCATACTCGATCTTGAAACGGCTGACAAGACCCAAGTCGAGAAACATTCTCACTGCTGCTGTCGCCATTTCTTCCCGATTAAGAGAAAAGTCATCAAACGAAAGAGAGCAAATGTGATAGTCGTCAACACTCGGGACTTCCAAATTCTGCAAAATAACACCAATTACAATTTAATAACGCTAATTCATTTACATTTTATATAATTGGCTTTTAATTACTCTGCATAGGTTTTAACGAAATTTATCTAGCTGCTGCAATTTGGTCACGTTTTTATGGATGTTATCATAAGATAATCTTGTAGGCTTTAACGAAATGTAATTATTCTTAATACAAATTAATAATACCTACACCATTTAATGTCCAATTTTGGTAGCCTAACTTTAGTATTGTATATGGCATATAAATACCTACGCTTCAAATAATAGAGTAGCAATAAGACAAAAGATCCTTTCCGACTAAAAGCGCAGCATTTTATAAATTAAACATTGTTCTAATAAAAGCCAGTAGACCAACTTCCCACGCAGATCCGTCATTGATCAATGACAAACAACCACATTCATTCAATTCAAATCATTGTGAATTGAAGCACTCTCTGAGTTTTGCGAATCCTGGTCTATTCTACTCTACCGAATGTATTTATGTTCGACTCCGAGCTTTGAACTTAAGTAGGTAGTGCTTTCAACTAGCATAAGTAGTCATATATTTATACGATGTATGATAATCGTGTTATAGTAGATTGGTTGGCGAAATGGAAAATATATTACATAAACTATATTAAGCTTAGAAAAGGATTATTTAGATAGAAAATTTAGAATGGCATTAAAATGTGTAGATAGGAAATAATATTGCAAAATCGTGATGAGATAGCACCTGGCTTCTATATTGGATGCGCCTAATGCCCACTAGAACACTACAACCACAATGGTAAAATAATATATTTGATATAAATTTAGAAATATATAGAAAACCAAGAAAGTATAGCAATCAGGCAGAAAAGATCACAAAGAAAGAAAGGAAATAGAAATAGAAGGGAAGCATACTACGAATTAGTTCGTGCGTAGCTGAGAACCAGTACACACAGAATGGCAATACACATAGCCCGTCTTTTGGAGAATACCACAATGCCCATGTGGAAAATAATGAAATGATTTTTTGGAAAGTTTTATTTGATGTGGAAGGATCATGTTGGAAAATGTAAATTAAATATTCTGAAGCCAATTTTACCAAAAAAATTATAGATTTGAATTTCAGTTGCTGCATTTTTCGGACTAACAAATTCAAAGTTGGGGTAGGTTCTTTAAGCTTCCAAATTCAAAGGAGAAGGTTTTATTCGTTATCGTAGCAATAAATTTTTGTTAGTTGTCGATTTCTCCATAAGTCCTCCGAGGAGCTTAAATCTACCAGGTTTTTAGTGAAAGTGAAATTAGAGAGCTAAATTGAAGTACTAAAGTCTATTTCCTTGATGTTTAACATTCGCTAGCTTGTATACAAAAGGGCGTTTATTTCCCTGTGTCAAACACTCTCTAGCTTTTACCCAAATTAAATGTCGTGTCGGATTAAGTTTTCAAGTTCGTTGCTTCCACTTCCACTACAACATAGTGCCCAATTAATGAGTTTCTCATGCGCCCCAATTTTGAAGAATGGAGAACAGCATACAAAGGTATTCGGGACAACTATAATACCTTTGTATGCTATTCTTCAAAATTGGGGTATGTATAAAAAACTTTTAAGCTAAAATCAAATATTCAACACTATGCCTGACTACATGATAACCACTAGAGTAGACACTAGACAGTGCTAGTATAGGTGATATAATACTGCTGCATCGTGATATGCTGTTGACTTGTAGAAAAATCTGAGAAAAATAAGATTCGCCCTCCACAATCCAGTGCAAACAACATAATAAATTTAAAGAGAATACAGTTACAATCCAACATGAACCAAACAGTATAAATGTACACATCTACAAAAATTCTTTTTTGCCTCAAATTCCAAGAAAATTTCATTTAAAGATCCTTTTATTGACACTTATTGCACTAGTGTCACCTTATAATTTAATTTCTTCTATGTCGTCTCCAGTGAGAACACAAGATACTGTTTAGGTACCTATTAGACTTAGGCTTCGAATGGTAGAAGTTGGACTACCTAAGTAGTATTCCATTCTTCTGTGTATATAAAACGGACGACTATTGCAAATTTTCTTCCATTGCCTAAGCTTTTCATGACTTTTGCCACTCTACTGACACTCAAATGTGCTCAAATAGACCATCAAATTTCTTTTATACATTTTATGTTCACAAAACTCATGTTTTACGACTCAACAGATACATTTCACATCGTTAGTCAAATAAAAATCAGTGGTATGTACACACCATGCACATGTACAAATATGTATTATGAAATCTCAAGAGTAACGGTTTCGTGCACTTTCGTATTCATTCATCCACTTACTAAATGCAAAAGCTATCGCTCCTCCTATTAGCTCGGCACCTTATTTGAATTTTTACGATGATTGATTTTGATGAATGATGACATTCCAATTGATACAATTCGTAGAGTAGGATAAACCATATGATTAAGGATATCCCAGCAATGTTAACTTTGAATAATAGATGCATATCTTAACGTTAGGTTCTGCAATATTATGGTACTAATTTAGTATATGAATGTGTAGTGTGGAGGATTCACTCCTAAAAGACTACTCCTACGAACTCCAGCTAGTACAAAGGGAAATGCAGTGTACAGTTCTGCAGTTTATTCAAGCCATATCAGCTTAAGATTGCTTTAGCGTTATCTAATAATAAATATATTGAAGATTAAATTGATTTGCCTGCCCATCGAAGAGTCGCAGATGTAAAGTTTAAAATAAAACATTGAGTTAATATCTGGCATTAGAGAAAGTAGTACTTTTTAGGAGTACTTTAGGAGTATAAAGTCTTTGAGGAGTAATTCCCTCTTTGGAGTCGGTCCCGGGCAGCCTTAAGGAACTCGTCCATTAGGTTTATTATTTGGTTTCGGAAGTCATTAGCCACAGTCTTAAATTATTTCATATTCGATTTCACTATCTTTCTAAGACTAATACTATTTATTATGTAAGCGAAAATCGACTTTAATTAATTAGTAGATCTAAGGTAGGACTAAGTATATCTATGAATGAAATGCTATTATCTCGATGGAGAATTTAGACATGTTCAAATAAATAACAATGAAATCTGTATATAATAAGCATATCAAAGGCATAGCCAAGCATTTATAATTAACATCTGTGGCACAGACAAAAGATGTAGAGAAAAGATGAGTTTCATTATTTTCTAGATTTATAGTGGCGTTTGAATATCACGGTACAAAGAGTTTTTCTACGAAAAGTAATCAAGTATATACCTATAGTGTAAAAATAGAAAGCATGCAAATAAATGTGGTTTGACGGTTAGGTATTCTTTTAATAAGTACTTAGGTCTAGTACTAGGTCTAAAAAGCCTTGGCCGAGTATAGTGCTCAGCAGTAATATATCCGATTCTTGAACGTTCTTACTACTGGAAAGTCTCACACTAGGATTCGCGAAATTGCCGTCCATTGCTGTAGTAATACTAACATTAAGCTAAGTCTTACGACTTTTTAGAAGTTAAAGTAATTCGTAATTGTTAGACTATTAGATAATTACCGGATTTACGTTCAGGACAACAAATATCATGTTTATACATAAATTGCATAATTTGAATGAGATTCTTAACCACGAACAAAAAAGAATACTATTGTGTAATATAAAGATGCAAGTAGGTAGCACACGCATTGATATTATAATGTCTGTACCTACTGCATACCAGATTTTTATTATAAGCAAAATTTCGTTGTCGGCTGCATCAAGACACACTGTCGGGTGCACAAAAGTGCTGAAAGTATTAGGCAAAATTTTGCTAAAACATTAGTTTAATCTTTGTGCCAATACCTAGGAGGTAGGGAATAAGAACGTGTATCTGCTTTTGTGAGGAAAAGTCGAGTGGAGCGAAGCGAGATCCAGGAAATAAAACTCAAGTGAAAGCGGCTCAGTTTACGATCTTAGTAGTTTTACGGCTCCATCATATGATATCTTTACTTTGGAAACACTTACTCATCACTCATGCCATGGAATGAAATGAGGGCTTAAGTATTTCCAGCCTATCACTTCATTCATAATAGCACTCGCTACATATAACTGTAAACCTGACTATAAACGTGGTTTACGAGTAGATAGGTATATAAGTGTATCTATGTATATTATTGCAATCCAAAAATCCCTATTCCGTCTAAAGTCTTCTAGTCTCAAACTTAGCTTTGGATAGTAAAATATGTTCTCCCCTCCTATGCATTATATTTATTATCAGGAGAGAGAAACTTGCCAAATAGCTTTCAATCTCCTCTGTAACACTAACGTAACTTTAATGCCACACACGAGTGAATGGGTGCTCTTGAGGACTGTTGTCTGTCGCATGGCTTTTCTTCAATTTATGTAGATAGTTCTCCCCTATACAATCTATTCTATAGAAATACAAAATGTTCAAGTATATTGAAAAATAAATCAATTGACCCTAAACCAAGAAATAAATTACAAAATCCATGCCAAATTCTGAAAAGTTACATCAATTTCAGTTTATTTTAAGAACGTTTCAGGTTACTAATTGACTTTTTAATTGTTATAAATGAGTTTGTAAATTAAGTTTGATTTTCTATAGAAATTATTGGAAAGTACCTAAATAAAAACGGGTAAGTCCATAATTTTTCACTTTGTCATGGCTAATGTAAGTCTGCATTGCAATTTTAGAAAAACGATTTCTCACTGTATATAGTCAGTCAAGTGGTAGATATTAATATGAAAATCTTATATAATAAACCCATCTCTGACTGTAAAAAGTTCAGACTCTTATGAAATAGAGTATAGTGTCAAGAGAACTGTTAACTTACATATTTTATCCATTTTCACATTCATCTTCTAAGTATGGTTATTGTAACATATACTCCAAGAAATACTTCTTAGTAGTCTATTCTATGCCATTCATCCATTTGTAAAGTAATGGATTGGGATGACATTCTCCTGTTTTGAATTTAGTGGAAAGGAAAGGCTTCAGAATGCATTTTTTTCTTCCACTTTGACATCACTTGAGTTTGCCTTGCTTTTGTTTGCCTTCTAGGGAAAGTGAAAATTACTGTTGGGTATATATCTGACGACGAACATACATAGATCTACCTATATACCTATTATGTAAATATACTCATATACATACATACGAAGATGTGGAAGGTTATTTTTATATTTCAGTATATTGAATATTGCTCGTCATTTGTAATATCTTTTCATATGGTCCAACGGCATCTTCCTAACCAAGTTATTTGCCATTTGCTTTTCCATTTCAAGTATTAAGTAAGTCTAGTGCTTGAATGTAGAGTCAGGGTTACCACACACACAGTATATAAGTATACATTGATACCAATTTTCTGACTTTAGCTTTGTAGTGTATAAATATTACTGTAGGCGTCTGCAGTATCTGATTTTCACGAAAGTGTATTTCATCATAAGAAACAGCTGAAAGATTGAAAAGAAATCTTTCTCTTTTCCCGAATTCTCATCTTTTATCTTGGTTTCGACTTTGGTGCTACTGCATGTCATGTTTATGTATATTAGCCCTACAGTCGTCATTACAATGTATGCCTATTCCATACGTGAGGGCGTTGAATCGAATCTTTAATAAAAACTGAAGTCGCTTTCGATTTTTACAACTGTTATATCGTAAGTAGTGATCTGACACGATGGTCGTATACACAGTGGAACCGTCTGTAAGGGACCGTGATTTACTGTTCCTCTACAGCGTGTTCTACTATGTCAGTATATAAGCCTACGAGAATGGCCAAATAGGACAAAATGGATTTTCTTAGGCAGCTAGCACAATTGCCACTTAGTTTCCTATTCTTTTTATATATTCTATATATCTAAGATTATATTCTCTTTTTTCAGGTTTTTGTCAAACTAGAGCTGTAATAAACCAACCAATTAATTCTTAGTCGACATTTCTTATGCCAAATTTTTTTCTTTACTGTACAAAATAAACTATAAGCATTTTAAGTTCCGGCTAAAATTTTAATTTGAAAACTGACTGAGAATGAAAAATTATTTCTTATCGGACACTTTTTGCGCAGAAATAAATAACTATTATGAGGAGTCTGGGTCACCAGATAGCTGATTAGACTGAATTGTAGGACAAACACCCCTTTCTCTACCCATGATTCGTACTCAGTTCACCTTTAATGCCAGGATTTATGATCGGAATGTGAGGAAATGACTGCACGAGAGAACAATAGGATTTGGACACAGGCAAATGTATAAGTTTATTGTACTGAAAGATGACTCGATCCGATTTACTCTAAGTTCCCAGACACAGAATATTCCCGACCAGGACTGACTGAAGTCGCACCGTGATACACACAGCAACACGACCAAGACCCTCCAACAGCTCGACGAAGACTGGTCAACGCCCAGACTGAGACTGACTGTAGTATGACAGATTCCTAGTGTGACACTCTGTGGGAGTTGGGAGGTGAATTAGAATATTAGTGATATGATGATGACGTGGGTGGTGAAGGGCCGATGAGGATGGCACTCCTCATATACTCCCCCCGACAAAGTCCCCCCTAACGACTGTGGTGGACGTAGGAAAAGAATGATAGGGTTAAAATAGATCAAAATAATTTTCCCAGTCCCCCGTCTTACATAAATTCATACATAAATCAAAATCTATCATAATTTTCGTTGGACATACATATTCACATATTCCATATTAGTTCACGAATGTTAATGTGGTACATAATTGTGTAATACGTGCATGTTGTGTAATTGTTCAATAATGGTATTCATACATTACATAATATATAAATTATAATTAATATTGCCTTTAACAATGAAATGTGTCCTTATATCATGCTATACAAATGTTCTTAATTTTTTTAACAAGTATTCTTAATTAGTTTTAGTGTGTTAGTGTTCCTGTAAATTAATATATTGTAATTGAAAATGAAATGAAATGTATATACACATAGTCAAAAATTTTGGGTAAGCTGAGCAATTTGCCCAAGTTATAGTTTTTAGACTCGCAGGTAAGAAAGGATTTTTGAAGATGTCTCGACGTAGTCCGTTGTCTCCTGATGATCTCGTTCGATTGACATCCGTGTTGGTGTCCTCCTAGATTAACTCGTTCGAATGACATCAGTGTAGTTGTCCAAGATTAACTCGTTCGAATGACATCAGTGTAGGTGTATTCCAAGATTAACTCGTTCGAATGACATCAGTGTAGTTGTATTCCAAGATTTACTCGTTCGAATGATATCTCTGTAGTCGTTTCCTTCCGTTTTGTAGTTGTTTAATGGTCGTAGATGCAGCAATTAAAGAGTTTCGCAACCAAGAGCTCGTAAGTTTTCAGTTTGCCAAAATCAAAGATGTTCCTGCCTGAGTTTCCCACTAGTATATTTTCCATCAAATAATTGCTAATATTTCTGTATAGTGTTGATACATTAAACTCGTTGCTTAAGCTTGTTAGTGTAGAGATTGTGATCACACAACTTTGCGCTATCTCGCGTATAAGTAGCCCAAACCGAATACATATACAAGTTTTTCCTCCAAAGGTGGCTGATACTGTTTTCAGTTAGTGGAATGAAGTAGTTGTAAGGTTTGATTAGACTTCCCGCAAAATTTGTAGAAACGTTAGCTGTCTTCCACAGCTGCTAGTCATCTTCGTACTGCAACTATATATTTATTGTTTGCTGAAATGGATGGTAAGTTGATGTCCTTCCGTTTAATGGAAATGAAGAACTCCGTATACTTAGGTAAACACACCTATGCCATCTTCCGATGCATTCGACACTGTAACGCTAGTATTTAAACATAGTGAACATGTTAAACCTTTTAAAATGGTGTCAATATAATAGAATTGGTAAACTGTAATAGAATAGGTCTAATGTACCCTTACGGTAGGTCTTATAAGTACATAGTGAAGAATTGTAACCAGGCATAATACGTAGTAAAGAACGGTAGCCACAATTTTAAACATCACAGTCAAGTAGTGTAACTGCAAATTTTTTACATGGTAACGAAGCGTCAACTCACTATTAAAGACATTGAAATAGCGTCAACCCACTTCATACATATAGTAAAGTAGCGTCAACACATAGTTAAGTAGCGTCAACTCACTATTAAAGACATCGAAATAGCGTCAACACGCTCTATACACATATTAAAAAAGGGTCAACACATAGGTACATATATCCAAATGGAGTCAACACATTCTCTAAAATAGTAAAGTAGGGTCAACTCACTGTAACACATAGTAAAGTATGGTCAACTCATTATTACACATAGTAAAGTATGGTCACCTCATTATTACACATAGTAAAGTATGGTCAACTCATTATTACACATAGTAAAGTATGGTCAACTCACTAATACACATACAATAAAATAGCGTCAACCCAATGTTATACATAGTCGAGTATGGTAACCTCACTAAATACAATGTAATAAAGTAGCGTCAACTCACTGTTATACATAGTAAAGTGTGGTAACCTCACTGTTATACATAGTAAAGTGTGGTAACCTCACTGTTATACATAGTAAAGTGTGGTAACCTCACTGTTATACATAGTAAAGTGTGGTAACCTCACTGATACACATACAGTAAAGTAGCGTCACCACATTTTATACACACAGTAAAGTAGGGTAACCACATTGTGTTGACTGGTATTAAAGTACAACCACATTGCGTTGATTGGTAATAAAGTGTAACTACATTGTTTTGACATGTATAAAAGCGTAACTACATTATGATTACATTACTCCTATATGATTTAAAGGTATTACATATTTATATTATCATACTTATCATTAATCATGAGTACTGAGTCCATCTGACTGTACTAACGGTATTATTTGTTTAACAACAATTTTTAAACATTTTACCAGATAATACTGTGTTCGCTATCAGTGGTAAAGAAAATGAATTTGACAATAGCAAAATTGAATTTGGCCTTAACTAGAAAAGTTACTACAATTGCAATATTCCAACCCAAAAGTTAAAGTAATTACATAGTATTCAAGCATTAAGTATCAAAATACTATCCTGATTCTCTATTAGTCTCTGTAACGTTACAATGAATATAATTGACTTCAGTATACGTTTATCTTCAAGGAAAGTAGCTTCTATTACCCAGGTATACTGTAATAACCTCCTTCTGTATCCTACTTTATCTTTAGCTGAGTATGTATTCTGAGCGTATGCACCTTGGAAATTCTAAATATACATTTAAACTTAAACTTTCTTAGCTTCAAGTAATACAACAATTCTGCTGATGTAACCCTCTGAGAAAGCTGCTCCCGAAATACACTCGGCCACAGCATGTCCTTACTTGCAAATTCTCTTAAGTTGTTGGCAATACTCGCCTCTTTCACGCAAACTTCGCTTCTCCTCATCAGACACTGCCCCTTTAGCACTGGCTGACTGGACAAAATTAACAATATCAAAATCCAAGACCTCATTGAGCGCCGCAACCTTTGCGCTGCCCAATGTGACATAGTTAACCAAGTCCGAGAACGACAATTTTGTTTCCTTCTTCTATCATCTTCTTGATTTCCTATGATCCGTATTCTACGAATTTCTTCGATCATACCGTTGAAGCGTTTTCCAATCCTTGAGACTGGCTTGCTTGGCTTCCAGCTAGCATCTATTTTCTTTGTGATACTCACAACTTGTTTGCTCCTTTGCTTCATAAGAGTTCCAGTAACTAAATAGCCAAAAATTCTCTTCACGACTTCCCAAATATTAATACAATTTTTTCCAGGAATTTCACCCTTTAACTTCTTCAAATCTTTCTTCTTCAAACTCTTAGCTCGTAAATGATTCGATTTTCTTAACACCATTTCCCAAATGTCTGTAGTAGGAATTTCACCCGCAAACTTGCTTCCTGATACTTCAATCGCATACGATTCTGATTCCCTGAAATTAGAGTGGATACCCTTTTCTGTGATACTCACATCATAGTTAGTCCGAGAACTCTCGGCAAACTGTAAATCTTCATTCTTCTTAATTTCTTTGTCCTCTGACATTAATGATTCAATTGATGATGGGCTGCAGTCCCAAGCATCCGTGATCCAATATCCATCAATCGCACAGTTCCCTCTTTTCTCTTGAATCCGTAAATTTCCCATTTCCGAATTGCAAACTTCGTAATCGTCCATATTCCGTAACTTCTTTTGCTCACTTGATGTAGGGTCGCGATCCCAAACATCAGCGTTTCCCAAATTATTTGCTGTCGATACGTTTCCGATATCCGCTCGGTGAATATCTGTGGAAGGTTCCACATTCTCGGTTTTCCGTACAGTCGAATTTGGTGATTCCTGTGCCAAGGCGTCCCCCAACACGTAATCAGCAAACTCCGCTGTTTCTCCCGATGTCGTAGTTCTGTAGATTCCCAAAGCTTCATGACGACACAAATAAGTGCTATTCTTCTTTTCCTGACGATATCTGCTTCGCAACGGAACTCGATATCCTTTTTGGTATTCTTCCTGACTGAATTTAACAGTTTCTTCTTTCAATGAACTCATTCTCTGGTGAACCAAATCTTTTGAATCCATTCCACGCAATTCACACGTAAATTCTTCCATACTTCTTTCGATCATTCTTCCGCATTCAATCAAAGCATCAACTGTGTACTCTGTTAAGCTACACGTAAACATTTTTATGCTAGGGTGCAATGCTTCCCTACATTTCTTAACTGTTACTTCTTCACTATCATTTGGAAATAGTAGGCTATTCGAGTTTACGAAATCATAAACAAATTCTTCAATGCTCTCATCTTCTCTCTGTCTTCGAAACGATATTTCTCTCATCTTTCTATACCTATCCGGATAGAAGTTATGTCTTTCTAGGAAAAGTAATTTGAATACGTCCCACGTGAAATTCTGCTTAATAGTATGCTTGAACCAATCATAATCATTGCCTCTTAATACCCAAGGTAAGTAGTCGAACCAGTGCTCTTTAGTTATCCCAATGGCATTAAAATAAAGTTCTAAGTCCTTTAAATATACTGAAGCATTGTCTCTAAGTTCAGGTATAGGTACCTTACAGCCACATATAGAATCCATTGTTACTCTCAACGTATTTAAATCCAAATTAACAAAAATTGACCTCTGAGCAAACTATACTCTTAAAGCTTCCTTCTTAAATCTTCTGAGAACGTCAGTATGCGTGAATAGTTTTAAGCAAATGATCGACGTATTTAGTCAAATAGGATGAAGGTCCCATCAACGAAATTTTAATGTGTCTACTGCGTTTCTAAGCTTAAAGATGTCTTGAATTATATTAAAGTATATATAAATGCTTCTTCCAAGTAAAGTATGTTTCGATGATCCAATGAGCGATTAATTTAAATGTTCTCTGTCTTCATTCTGACTTACTTCTGGAGGTAGAGTATATACTATTCCAATAAGATCTTATTCAAACAACGATATTCAACGATTTCCTTAATTACTGCTTCCTTTGCATGCAGCTTATTCCCAAAATTCCAAGTACTGAATGTAGTCTAGAGTCTTTCCCTGACCCCTAAGTAAATTTGTGTTATCACCAACACAATAATCATATCAACATAAGTCTTGAACCGTCGGTGACATTCCCTTAGTCCCTGACGTTAAAATATTAAAATTCTTAATAATCTAATGTCAATATCCTGCTTCAGAACTTACTGAGCCTTTTTGCCTAATCTTGCCTTTCCCTGAAAAATTCTAATTATCCTTACCGATTATAATATTACTGTCCAACTTGTAAATTGTATATTGCTTACAATGTACTAGACTACTGCTCAGAATTCCCTGTGCTAGTCCCTAATTTCCATAAAACCCCCGATGAGTCTGTCGAACTGTTAAGTCTTTCCCTAAGTCGTGCTGGTCCCCGAAATATCTGTTTATCTCTTATCATACTATTTCTAATTATATTAATTATTCAAACTGTGCTTAATTTTCCCAAGTAAAAATACTATGAATATGACTTCAAATTATCTATACTTCGATATTGATAAAATATGTGCCCCTACTCGTATGTTGCTGACTATTTCCATAAAATTAAAATTAATTGATTCCATACCACTCGGCGTATCCGTCGTAGCTTGTAACCACACATGCTATGTTGCTAACCACGCAATAGCTTGTTATCACACATGCTATGTTGCTACACTCGCAATAGTATATGATTACACATCCATGTAGCATGAAACACACGCACATTGATAGTCCGTAATACACACGATCATATATGTAGATTCTCTCCGTGAAGTTTACGGCTACGAGAACACTCGTATATGCCTAACGTCGTCTTGATAATGAGTCACCACAGTAGTGTCGCCGGTCACCACAGTAATGTCGCCGGTCACCACAATTTCCTTCTACTGCAACTGATGTTTCCCTGATGGATTTAGAGCTTCTGATTGGCCCGCAGCGAAGATAAGCGGTCAACACTCCAAGCAAGCGTTCTCTAGGACTCAACGACAAAGGAGACTAGCATAATTTTCCCAGAAGACCATGAATGCATAATTTGACCCAGATGTCCTTGAACGTGCCTTTGTTCCAACGTAATACTCACGTACCATCCAATATTATAGACTTAATATTTAATGAAAATAACTTTTCCAATTCTCAAAATTTTTGAATGAAATTATCCGAATCGGCACAATAATGAATGAAATATCCGAATTTAATGAATAGTCATAAATGATATATTATATTGCAATTTCTTGAATTTAACGATAGTTCTGCCGTATGCCAATAATAATTATATTGCATGCTAGCTTTTAAAATAAAATGTATCTTGAACTGTGTGCTCCGACACTTGAAAATAATAAAATGAATTTTTAGCTTTGTAAGAAATAATAAAATATTGGAACGATACCAGTTACATGTCCCCCGAAACAAAATCTCCGTAATCACACGACGAAGCGTCCAGTTCCCGAATCCAGTTTTTCTTCAAAGTCCAGTTCTCCGAAATTTCACAAGTAGTTCCCGAACGCACACAAAATTCTCCGAAACTTGTAGGTTCCAGTTCCTCGGCACAGTGCAATTTCAACTTCCAGTATACACTTTGTCCAAGTCTTCACACACAATACTTCTCGAATCTCTTCTCACCCCAGCAGCACTCCGTCACCCCAAAACCGAAGATAAATTTGACAGTCCAAAAAGATGAAAAAGAGTCGGGTTTCGCACCATTTATGAGGAGTCTGGGTCACCAGATAGCTGATTAGACTGAATTGTAGGACAAACACCCCTTTCTCTACCCATGATTCGTACTCAGTTCACCTTTAATGCCAGGATTTATGATCGGAATGTGAGGAAATGACTGCACGAGAGAACAATAGGATTTGGACACAGGCAAATGTATAAGTTTATTGTACTGAAAGATGACTCGATCCGATTTACTCTAAGTTCCCAGACACAGAATATTCCCGACCAGGACTGACTGAAGTCGCACCGTGATACACACAGCAACACGACCAAGACCCTCCAACAGCTCGACGAAGACTGGTCAACGCCCAGACTGAGACTGACTGTAGTATGACAGATTCCTAGTGTGACACTCTGTGGGAGTTGGGAGGTGAATTAGAATATTAGTGATATGATGATGACGTGGGTGGTGAAGGGCCGATGAGGATGGCACTCCTCATACTATATATAAGCTACAAAATTTCATGTTATTTGTAATGCATTTAGCTATGATTTTAGTTTTTCTAACAGCAACTAACATAGTATTAATTATTATTTTTTATTATTTTAGCACTTGATCCGCGACCTGAGAAAATGGTCGTTGACTTTTTAAATCATAGGCTTACAGTTTGACTATATTTGGATATTTGATGTTTACTATTCAAGATGTTGTCTCTTGGGATGAGCAGATATACACAAATACGATATTATATCCAACTATGTACACCTCGCTGAATAAAATGTACTATTCATAAAAAGTGAAGTGTATGTAACATGTTTGTCCAACTGTGCATAAAGAGTTTCTAAAATTAGAATTTATAAAAATCCTGTTTCTGTAGTAGCCATTTGGTTGAATGGTTCGTATTATTATTACGCATCGATTGACTGACTGAAATCTGTGGGTGGGCATGCCTGGTGTTCTATTACTTCCTTCCATTTCAAACGCATGTATTACATATATGTACGTCAATCCTACCTTTCTATTATATGATCAAGCATCCTTGTAATATGAGTACAATTTTTATTAATTAGAATTAGGAGGTTAAATAGGGCATACTTCGTCGCCTTTTGTGTTACAACATACAGTAACAAGTGAATTGATAAACATTCATTAATCCGCCTACGCAAAATAATGTATAGCTTAGCATGATGTAATCTTGTTTTGTTTATGAACATCCCAAAGTCATCCGATAACTTTGATCTAATAACCTTACACTATAACCTTATCGAAGGTTAAGTTTAATAATTTGCTCAATCTGAGCGTAAACACTAATTGGGTTTCTTTGTCTCATTGTAGTATACTATAGAATAAATTGCTTCATTTCACCACAAGAGATACAATCTGACATTTATATGGATGCAACGAGTACGTGTTATACACGGACGGATAGCGGGTCAGTTTTGCAATACAAAACAACAATACTATGTGTTTAGAATGTTTTTTGACGTCTGTTCTTTTGTGTTTACAAATGTCAGAGAAGTATTTTCGAAAGAGCAGTTTCTTTCCATGTCCGTAGACAGCTTAAATCACAATGCTAAATAAGTATGAATTCCTTCCTGCGCTTTTAGCTTTTCCGCTCTAAATTACACTGGTCTCATTTTAACAGACTGACTTTTTAGACTCGTTGACATTATATACTATTGCCACAATCGATTTTGTTATTTAGAATGTAAAAACGGAAATGAGAGATACTACAGGTTTAGCGAAGCACTGTAATGTCACATCAGTCTGAATAGTCACAATCTTTTGTATACCTGAACACCCAACAATTTCACTGCAACCATTAACTTACGATTATAGTTTTAAAAAATTAAGAAACTTCATCACTTCATGTCATTTTAGGATACTACTTAAGGACGTGTGGGGACTTTGGTTGCCATGCCAACGGGTAATTTACTACGGGAAGCATGAACAACAATAGATGGACACCACGGAGCTCTTTCATCGTGGGTGGTAGCTATTGTCGCACCTCCCGTAGTAAAATTTAGTTGTTACCATCATTAACAAAAAGTTCCCATGTAATAGTGAGAAAAAAAATGATCCGGGATTTTGGTAAGCCGTAAAAATATAACAAAAATTCCATAAAAAAGAAGAAAGGGCCACCATGAGGGGCCTTTCTTGAATTTGTGCCGGCAAACGTGAACAAAAATTCAAGATATATTTCTTTCATGTATTTCCCTACTCCAAATCAAAATTTTCTAACTGAATTTTCGATGATTTAAAAAATGATTTTCGAAAATCGGACTTTCGTCTTAAAAATCTTTGTAGATTCTGAAACTGAAAACCGCACTACTTTACGTTCAGCCGATTTCTCTGAGCAATATTCGCTGAAAGTCCCCATATCTCCTTAATTAACATGAAACTGCACACCTAGTATTTAGTTAATCACTTTTTCAATTGTGTATTTTTTTCATTTCAGCCATGTTATTTTTATGAAACGTTTCTTTGGTAATTAAAATTTGGTCAATAGAAAGTACATAAATTTTTGGAATATGATTTACTTCCTACGACTATGTTTATAAGATCGTTTCGTTGATATCACAATGCATCTTAAAATTTCTATTTTCTACTGTATATGATGAATGCATGAGTTTGTCATAATTGTGAGTGCTTCTATTTAATTGTGATTGCAGTCATTTGCGTTTAGAGTACTTTGTTCTACTTTACAATACTAGGGAATTGTAATTACTCTCTTACCAGGTAGGGCTCCACGTCCTTTGTAGAAGCAGTAGCATGATATGACAGGACTTCGATTGCAACTTTTTGCCTTGCAATAGCCATCTCCAATTCTCCGTATGTGAGAGTGTTATTGATGCCCAGACCGCAGAAAATGGTGAAAGCCTGCAAGTAAAGCAAATCAGTGTCGCTGAGTATAATTGTGTGAATCGAGAAGCATGAATAGTTAGGTCAAAGACAAGCAATTAACTACCAAGTTATTTAAAACCCATGATTTTATTGATTAGTCTGACCTTTAGTGGACAATAATAGTCCCCATTCTAACAATCTGTTCTACCTAATCAAGAAAATTACAGACTCTAGAGCTAAATAGCTAACATATCGATAACCTAATTGGCGACAGCTATTATTATGATTATGTGGGTGGCACACGAGTAGACACTAAAACAGATTAATTGACTTCTCCTTAATTAGCAAAGGATTTGTTCGTTCTTTACTGAACTGGAACAGTTTTGGAGACATAACACTTGAATACATTTTGTCAGTCTTTGAATGAGGTATCACTATACCCCATGATAATCCTTCTATCCAAAGAAAAGTTGTAAATTGACATTTTATTAATTGCAGATTAAACATTATAATTAACTAGATGAGAAATTCAAGACGAGCAAATTATCTCGCCGTATTTACATATAATTCAAGGCCTTTTTGTTTGTCGATGTGTAACACGTACGTGTGTAAAGACCATCTAAGACCATTTATTTACATCTCGTTGTGTGAATCTTTTGTTGAAAAAGTGTTGTTGATGGTAGACAATTCATTTGTATTTATTTGTCTCCAGTCTCTGTACATAAGAATTGTGGACTATTTAGGATTTCATTTCATTACACTTGAGAGGCTCGAGTGTGTGCTTGTGGTCAAGGCCACGTGACTTGATGAATGTGATGCTATCTTGTGTCACCCCTTTAGAAAATGTTTACAAGGTCAATGACAAAATGTCAAGATCATCAAAAATCGTAGAGTGGTGAGTAACCTAAGAAATGGTGCTCTAAGTCCGTCGACTGCCGTCACTGTAATAAGAGAAAAGTGGTGTGTGATCAGAGAACTGAGAACTATTATCTTTCCACGCCACTTTGTCCACCCGTTCTGCAATTGCATTGATTATAGCGCTATATATCGAACTGTTTCTGATAACAGCCCGTGCGTTATTTTTTCATCAAGGTTTTTGCAGCTTTGTTATTATTAGTCCTGGGCAGCTTATAATCTTTGTATTTACACAAGATACAGGAAAACAGTTTTTTGTTTCCTTCTCCGGTTCGTTTAATGCATCAGCAGGAAACCTCTCAGAAATACGAGCATGAAGCCAGTGCAAAAACATCCCATTTTTAACATTTTTTTGTGTTGCTTTATCCAAAAATAAAAGCATTGATTGCTTTTCCTACTGTAGGCAAATAATACATCTATTACCATATCTCTTTTGAGTCATAAGAGGCAGTCAGTTGATCAATCCCATGGAGAGCCTCTTACCTTCCATTATAATACTATCTACGGTGCTTTCACTCACCCATTGCATTGAAGTTGCATATTAGAGTAGATAATATTATATATTCAAGTACACTTGAATGGTTCTCACTACTCCACATTAGATATGCATCTCGTTATTACTAAGCATCCATGCAAACCTAAGTATATATACTTTTCTATTACAATATTCATCTAAGTTTGAACTGAACATCAAAGCTGAATTGTTATACGATTGCCTTTTAGGAGTGAACACCTTTTCTCATCAATTAATTGGGGAAAAATGTTAGAAATGGGAAAAATCATTTCACAGTACTCCAAAAGGTAATTTCTCCCGTTTCTCCCATTTCTTATATACGCCGTTCTTAGATAGATAAGAAAGACAAGGCAAAAATCCAAGTCTGATACAGCTCAAAGTTAAATGAATAGTGTAATATGCACTTTACATATATCTAAGCAGGAAAGATGTCAAAAAACTGGAAAATACAACCCTTTCTACAAACAAGATTTTCTATTTCTTTGGGAATGGTGAAGAAAAAGGATTGAAAATGAAACCACAAACTGTGAATAGTCCTACATCTTGCTATAACTCAATTGCAGTGAATGCTTATATTGACGTATCTAATAAACGCCTTTCCGATGAAAATAAACGGGAAAAGAAAGTAAAAAGTAGTTTTCGTCTTGTGATTCAAATCAGGGAGCTATTTATAGAGAGTCGTCCAATGGGAAAACCTGAAGGAGACGGATAGAAGTAAAGAACGTAAAAAAACATGTCGCCAGCACTCAACTCGATTTTTCTAGCGTCTCGTTTCCCACATACTTACATGTTCATCGGTGATGTTCTGCAGTTAGTGTTGGTTTTCCTTCGTATTGGTAGGATGTGCCCCAAACTATTATAGTAGGGCAGCAACTCGCGATAAATAACATTCCTTTTTATTTCCTCTTTCCCATAATATTTCGTTAGTCAAAAAAAAAAGATTTTTTTCCCCTTTCACATCTCTTCTTCGTTTAGTTTCTGGTATTACCTACATTATTGCATTAGGCACATACCACATCGATGCACCTAGTAACACGCTCGTGTATGCAATAATACAAATATCCAATTTACGCAATAAATCTGAAGAGGGAATCATATTCAAGCTATGTACGAATAAAAACACATCCTCCAAAAATACCAATTGCTTCTTCCATGCATGTAACAAACATATTAACTAAGTTACATGCACTCCTCGGAATAAAGCTCTACTATTACAATAACTGGCTCTTGTCTAAATTGCCTATTTTCTTTCGACACTATACTCAAGAATTTTCGGAATTTCTCAATATATCCCAAAAAAGAAGAAATGAACAATATAATCAAGTACATAATGTCTGCATTTAGAGACACACCTACATAAGCAACAATGGGGAAGAGAAAGCAGGAGAAAGGAAATAATAAAACATTATTCCATTATGTGAACGATAAGCTTTTTCAGAGTCTGATGTGTGGATGTCCACTGCTTATAATATTATTTCTTTTCCAAATAACCAATATTTGACAATCTACTGCAGTAACGATTTACGACAGAAATTCATAAGAACTAGAGCTAAACCAACAGAGCTCACCTCACTTTCTACGACTAACATCCTTTCCCTGGAATCAGTCACGTCCAGCTCCAACTGCTTTCTCAGAAAATGATACACAAAGGTAATGCTACAAGCTACAACGTGAACAGAAAACTAATATTCTTAAACTGTCCTTTTACAACAAAAGTAAACGTGTGCCTATCATTCCCAATGGTTAACCATGCTTTTAGTTAAAAATGACACATGGAGAATTTTTAAAAAGCTTTCCAATCATTTTTGTATTTCTTATTTCATATAAAACAGTATTTATATTTATATATTTCTACGATGCGGGACGTAGCGAAGAAAATTTTTATTTTATTTGATGATAAAGTAGCTTAGGAATAATATAATCACATATTTTTCGATAAAAAAGTTGTTTTCCAATGCTATCTTTAGTTACGTAAATAAATATTAAAACTTTTAATTTAAAATATTATTGGATATAAAAATTACATTTAAATTCAAAAAATAAAATTGGCTTATATAAAACTGCAGACTGTCGGTAAAGTTATCTCTAAATTTTTGGAAATTTCTAGTTCTAAATCTGAAAGTCCCATGTTAGCGACGTTAGAACTATAAAAAGTTTATGCACCTTAAACTCACAAGTTTGGTAAGTAGCTACTTACGTATAGCTGAAGAATAATCTAAGCTATAAGTTTGGTACCTTTAAATGATATAAAGTTTGTGTACATAGTGCAATATACTACATGTGTAGATAATAGTGTCTGCTGCATTTGGTAGCGATATAATCATAGCTCTGTGTTGTTACATTTACACACACATTTTCAGCATCCCGTAGCATTGCAAATTGAATTTTCGCAAAAGTTGAGTTCGGGCTGAAACAAGATTTCCTTCCCTCCTGGAGTGAGAAAAAGAGAAGGCGAGTAAAAATACAGCTCCGTCTTTTCAGTAGAAGAGACCAAAACCAACTAACAATTTCTTCCCCAAACGAAAGTTGGTATAATATTATTATTTACGTGGCTCTATATCTATAGACATGTCATCTTCTGAGGTATATGGCTCGTAGAATTCAATAATAATGGATACATTCTCTCCTGACGGATCTAGTCAAAGAATTGTGACTACGACACAAGCACAGCAGATCGGCTCCACCGTGCCCTGTTGTCATTGTCCAGAACAGTACTGAATGACATTGCGACACAATATGGCCATTTTATTGCCTCTTCAGAAAAAGCACAATGTATCTTGTTCTGCAAACTCCAAGCACTATAGCCTTTATTGTTTAGCACAGCTACCTACCACTATAACTGTACACTCACCTAATACCAAACACGTACGTAGAGAATGTGCATGTGTCAGAAGAGTACAGATTAAGTATACACATTGCTATTAACCATTACTTTCAACCAAGGTGTTTTACAGACATATCACATTATTAACAAAAACTCTGAGCGTGTCACCCATCAAGACAGAAACCTGAAAACTACTGGATATCCTCAACTAAATCTATAAACTCTGTACAACCCTGTCGCAATCCATGCGTATAATATAGATGTATAGTGGACAAACTACACAGAACTATATTATTGTGTGTAAAGTTGAATTCACACTCCCATCCGTTACATAATTCAACCAGAATCCTGAGTTGTGCAACTCTTTTTTCATGGAAACCTTGAAACATGTTTCTAGGTTACATTTCTCCGAAAACAGTGCACGCTTTTTTATCATTTCGAAATTGCATAATGCGAACTATTTATGACTTAGGGATCCAACTGTCTAAGATTTTCGATTCTATCAGTCTATGTAAGAACTCCGAAATTTGTATTAAAGTCTTTGATGGGGCAAAATGCGACATTTTTCAGATATCCTTAAATTATTAAAGTCTATAGATTCACAATAAAAAATCTTAATGGATTTTGTAAAGATTACGTTATATTACCAACTTTTAGTCTTAGAAATGCAGCATAAGTATCCAATGTAGTTTTCCAAAGTGCACTTTTGTGTTTCTAGCTCAGTAATAATATTTTATATTGCTATGTATGTAACTCATGAAACACAGTCGCGCAATTCCATTCAGGGTAAATATGTATCCAAATAAACTGAAGTATGAATATATTGTATCTTTTTCCACGCTATCGACTTATATATTTCTGATAAAACTTTACCAAACATTTGACAAGCTTAGTACGTAATGCGCTCAAAGATAAATTGCCCTTTTTGCTTAAAAATTGAACCGCGTGTGCCTCAGTGAATTATACCGCAGGTCCCCTGGACTCTTGGCAGTAAGCTTGACAAGCTATGGCAGATAATATTTGTCTCATCTGACGGATTCTCATAATAGGAGCAACTAAGGTAAGATTTCATCTAGAACGACTTAGTATAACTTGTATTCTCACTGCTGGGGATGTCTCATGTCAACATGACTTTTCTGATCACGATCTTTACACGAATTTCTCCAATGGATTTAGCTACACAAAAAACTAAAGAAATAAACTTTTTCCCAATCGTGTTGGCGTGACCAGTTGGGAAGACATGCCATGCTGCGTAGCGTATTAGTAAATGGGAAATCTATCAAGGACAATATGCGAAATGCTTTTTCTTTCCAAATGCTATTCCTTGCAAGAAATTGAAAGCACTTTCACCTTGATATTACAGCAACAGATGGAAGAGAACTTGATTGTCAATATACTACAACTCTACCTACTCAACAAAGAAATTGCCCGAGAAACCGTAGAATGAATAGGTAGCTCAATAAATTGTACAGCAGCGAACAGGCGACGGCAATCTGTATAAAACTTTTACTAAACCGTTACTAACTACAGTTACATAATGCTTTGTTAAGGCCTCTAAAGTATTATTATGTGTTTGCCTAGTCCACGACATTGCATCTATAGGTAAAGAAATCATTATGAACTTACTTCAAAGAGCTGCTCGTCATGATCATTGAATGGCAAATTGTTGGTCTTATTGACAATGGTGGCCACCCCTGTGGAAAAATAAAATTTAGTTACCAGATATTACTAGATATCAGATAAAGAAAAATCAATACGTAAAGCCGTATACTATATCTTTCTTGTATATAACAATATTAAGAGCTTCTAACTACAATTGTACACAAATGAAGTATTTAATGAGCATAAGTATCATTTATATACATAACGAGCATACTTTCATTTCATTTGCACAAAAACAGGTACTACATAGTAATTAAGGGGCTTGCTTTAGCATTCGTTTGTGAAGCAAATCTAGGAAAAGTATTTAAAGCACTTTCATAACGTCAAAAAGGATTATATAATACGCAAACCCTAAGCCGCGCAACATTATTGCATAACTAAATTAGGCTCAATGCTAAATACTAACCAATTATTTCTGCATGTCGGTTTCTTATGGGCATAGCCAACAAAGAGCGAAGATTGCCACTGCAGCCACGTTCGATTTCAACCACTTCAGCGATGTTGATAACTTCTCCATTAGCTGCTACTTGTTCAGCCAGCTTGAGTAAATTACATGAGATCTGACCCTCGTTATTCTTCAGGGAACTACAAAATTATAATGTCAACTTTCTTTAAATACAGTAATTACATTAACTATTGCCATTTTTGATATTCTGTGACTTTAAAAAAATTAATATTAAACTACCATTTAATTACTTTTCATAATTATTTAGATAGTTCAAAGGACCAATCTTTCAAAAGTCATAACTTTAAAAAAAATGGAGCCGAATTTGACATCCATGCTTTACTAAAAGGAGACATCACATAGTATTTATTATCTTCTAGCCATTTAAGCAAGTAGGCTTAATGACGTTTATTGGCCATTTAGTACCAAAAAGTCAGTAGATGTATAACAACTGTTTAAATGACTACCTAACACAGGTTAATTAACTAAACAAAGTAGGAGGAAGTGGTTTCCACAAATGAAGAGGGATTAACAGAGAAAATGCAAATACCTGGAATGATGTGTAGTGGTCTCTGCGTTGTGATGTCCATTAACGGGAGAGTTTAGCTCAAACAGTTTGGAAAACACCAGATCCTGTTCACGCACAGACGGAAGTGATAGTTTAGTGGACTAAAAAAACATTGATTTTGGTTAAAAGGTTCACTCTTGCAAAACGTACGTGACAAGCTGGAGCAGTGCATTAGTCCACATGGAAAACTACCCAAAATAACAACACCCAACAACACCATACCATAGCCGAACCAACAAATTACAACATTGACATTCTGTTCCAATACACTCAGCTACATACACAGTGTACAATATAGATTGATAATGCTGTGTGAGTGTGTGACATTGAGTATAGAGTTGTACATGGAGTGCATCAGGAGCGTGAGGATGAGAATTAGTGAAGTGTGAGTGGAAATAATAGTGGTTGGTGTAAGAAGTAAAAATAAGAATGTCCCTCCACCGATTTATACAACATTCATTTAATAGATTTACAATACAAAGTGAAAAATGCTAGAAAGATACAAGGCTGCGTGTCGACTGGATCTAGAATTTTCTTGACTTGACTGTTTCACAAAAGGAACAGTAAGTAATGTAAAAGCAAGACAACCACTTGACAGTGTATTCATGCAAATGTTCACAGAAAACATCAAAGAGACTCGCTACCAAGTCAACTCTTTGTAACAAACGAACAGTAGCCCAAGGTCTTTTAAAACTAAATTGTAAACTAATTAAAAAGTCCTTTCCATTAAAGTATCAGAGCAAACAAGAGACTTTCTCCACTTTCAGAGGGGAAACAGAGCACAGTGTACAAATAGCTTGCTGAGTGAAAGTGTCAAACACGACATTTAAAGGCCTTAAGGAGTTATGTGCTGCCATAAAATGATCAATGGTTATTTAGGTTGGAGTTGGATGCTGGCCATACGTTAATAAATCAACTAGAGGGGAATCTAATGAATTTTTCACACTTTTAAGCACTAAGATTAAACTAGACAGACTACAAAATCATTTTTGTAACCGGTTGTCTCATTTCTACGCACACCTCAGAAAATACACACAGCAACATTACTAAGACGTTTATTTGTTAATAGTAGGTAAAGACTTAATACGATTAAATGCTAATTAACAAATTAGAAAATTTACCAAATTTAAGCGTTGTGAAAAAGTTCAAGTTCTGAATTATTTTTTATGATTTTTTACGTCCCTTAAGGAGCGATTAACCTCAATGCACTTTTCGTTTTGTGCACGCAATAGCCTTATTGCACAGTGCAGTATGGCTATTTCCTGCACAAAACGAAAAGTGCATTGAGGCTAAATTGCTCCTTAAGGGACGTTTAGATTGTGTAATCGTAGTTTGTTATTTAATAGTGAAATTTAAATTCTCTTTATCGCAAAAGACGGTTCTGGTATAACAATTACTATTTATAATGTAAGTATTCCTTTATTTTAAAGGTCTTTTCTAATATAATCCCAAATGGCGTTGGTTCGTGTTAACAAATATAAAGATTTGCTACAGGAATTTACCTTACAAATGACAAAGCTTCAAATCTTACCTGACTGGAATTTTCATCAAGAAGCAAGACTGCAGCCCGCTCGCATTTCAACAGCCGTTGAGCCCGTTGCATTATCTTCAAAATGACTTTCTCCAATGAAGTTTGCTCCTCAAACAAATCGTGGACGACTTCCAACAGATTCTGCAAAAGCCAATACCAGTTGACCATTTGACAATAAAACTTTATTTGCCCTTTGCAAAACATGAGGGACGACTTAAGGCTATTATTAGAAGATGGCAGTACATGGAACACAAGTTGTGAAAATTGAGATTAAGGGCTTAGGAAACTTTGCTAAATATACATGGTGCCTACTTATTGTTAGTTGACGCAAAAGAGTTTGAAAACAACTCAGAAAACTTTGCTCAGCTTTACATCAGTACAGAGAAACAAGATGCATTAGGCTTGTCCGTAAGGAGGTGAATATTGCAAAAGTTTTTGCATTGCTTTTAAATTGTGGCATTGTTTCCCTCAATTTCTCCATCTCATAAACCCAATATTGACGATTTCTCATTCTCTAAACCTTCTGTGGGACAATCGGAGAAAATACTTCCCCAACTTTCACTCAATACTTTCACCCTTATTCTTTTATGATATACAAATCCACAAAGAAAGTTACACATGCTCTAAAATGTCTATATTTACTGCTTTGGGAGAAATTCAAGAACTCCTGTTTAACCTTTTCAACTATATCTCGTTTACAGGATTATTTTCACATGATGTTATTTTTGTAGCTGGGCTTAATTAAATACCTGCAATTATATTAGCTCACAGTAACTAGTATTTGACCCGTATTGGACCCATTCATGAATATTAGTTCACTCTTACATGCTACATTTTTGTGTTCACCTGTGGAACAAAATGTATACAATTGGATGGAAAATGGCCAAAATAAAAGTAATTACAAGCCATTTCAAATAATAAAAACATGAAAATCAAGCAGCAATTATGCCGTGAAAATTGTGAACCATTTTCTACATGTAGAAATACATCAGTCTGAATAATGTAAAGTGTGTCCCTTAAATGTTAGAAAACAAGAGCCCTTGAGTTGCAACCTTGTGTTCCAGTTAGCCCAATTGAATAAGTAAACAGGACAAATGTATTTAAGAAATTACATTGATAACATAACCGTTTGCCCATCCACGGGTAAAGGCCAGTACCTAAATATTATTTTTTGAAGATAAAAACCTGGTTTGTAAACAGTTTAAACTTCAAAATATTTCTGTCGCTATTTTAGTTCGAATTTCTAAGTATCTATTCAATAATAAGTCTCCATTGACGGGTACACTTTTTATCTGATTTAGTTTAAACATGCAATTACGTACCCTGTTTCTTTCGTACTCTCGCCTGGTAGCCTCCATTATCTGAGCGTTTGTCAAAGCGATCCCAACGAACTGCAAGTAGGTCTCCAACAACTAAAAATGAAATTCACAAATGATATATTAAAGTTATACCATTGAATGGAGGACATAATAGCCACATGGATACAACACGGATTCCATATACATATTTAAAGTAGCAGCACAAGACAAAGTTTTAAGCTTGCAAATAATGTATTTCTAATGAGCTGTAAGATCAAAAGAGCATGCAATTTCTGAATCGCGGCTAATCCTTGCATTGTCATTCGTATAATTATGTATTGGTTATTTTAGAGTTAAACTAAGTAGACATACTACGCCTGATTTAAGTAAGTACATTCTTGGCAGAACTAAATGAGCATTTGTTAGCATTGGGTAATGAAGTAAGGCCAAGTTATACAATACTAATTATAGTTGTGCCTACGTGTTTATGCCTATTAGTGCACCGCGAAATATACTTGGATGATTTGCATAGAAATTTTCTTTGCTGTAATTGCTCATTATTCTCTTTGACTCAAACAAATAAGTAGTTTTATCTTGTGCGAAGACACTTAATCTGCCGTTAATTATACTAGGGGTACAAGTACAATTTGAAAAGATGATATAATACTTTTCTATTCGGTATTATTATTATTATCGTTCCAACGCACGTGAAAGCTTGAAAGATTAAAGGAAGTACATTGTCATATCCATATCTGTAGTTATTAGTTATGTGGACCTAGAAATTCCGGAACATATACACTGCGGTAAAGTAATCGGATTAAACGCACGAATGCATGGAAGCTTGTAATTTATGTAAATTGGATCAACTAGACCGTCGCCTCAGACTCTCTGCGTGTTCATTTCTCATCTTACTACTATATTTTGCTCCGAAAGGCAAAGATTAACCATACATTCTCTACTAATATGACCAAAGAGGTTCTAAAACCATGCAATACTTGCCATTTGCCAATACACAGTTTATACGCCATTCGCGAATATTTGCAATTACTCAAGGGTACAGGTAAGAGTCTAGTCTTGACTGAACCCGTCAACCATTTATAATCCGATAAGAAATTCTAACCTGAGTAGGTACTTTATTAAATATGAGGGTAATAAATTCGGATTCAATGGTCACCTTTCTATATACATATCACTACATATTTCTACCCACCCTGGAGCATTGGCAATTATGTATTCGGGAAAAGTAGCAGTTGTAAGCAAACTGGAAATTCAAATTTAATTGAACAAACCAAGTCAGAGCTGAGAAATAGTATTTCATTTTCCTTCCCTCGAGTAACAAGCAAAATTCTTAGGTCAGCATTGAGGTATCATGAAAGACGATCAAGGATGACTTAATCCTTCAGTTCTTTTATTCAACCCAAGTTTAGGATGAATACCTATAAACCATACGATACTGTAGACCGAATGGCAAAGCTTCTCCTATTCTATCTTAATTTCCAACTACTTATTTGCATGAATTCACAAGAGACTATATTCACTTCATCAAAAGTGCTTTCTCCTCACCAACTAAAGCTTTACGTTTTTTTCAAATATAATTTTTAAACTATGTAACAGTTTTCGTGGAATTGACATATAAGTATTTAAAATCAGTATGTTGAGTTCAGTGGATGTATAATATTAAAATTTATATAATAGACAATGTACATATATATGAAAAAGATTTATCATTACTTTAAAACCCGAATTTATCGTAGGTATGCCTAAATGTAAAACTCAGTTCCTAGTCCATTGCAGCTCGTGTTGCTAAATTCTGTACTGTTTAGCCTGGACAGGGTGTTATAAATAAAAAAGTAATTCTAATTTTGATGTACAGACGTTTGGATATGACATTTCAATTTATGCTAACTGGATATATTATGCAAAAATCAAATCATTCAAGTTTTCCCATACGTTATAGGAGGCGTAAATAGGCGGGTGGTTAATAGCGGGGTAACGTGCCCAAAGTGCCAATACACTTTATGTGTCTTAGTTAGGATTTGAGTACAGTCAGGATAGGAAAGCAGTCTTCAAAATTTCCACAAAGTGACGAAAGGGGAACACCTCGGCTTTTGGGTCGGAAAATTTGAAATTTCTAATAAGTTTTGAATTACAGTGTTGGTGGGAAATCAATTTTTTTCCGCTAACACTATACTTCAAAACGTGATACGATTTTTAATATTTTTGAGCCACAAGCTATTCAACACTTTTTGGAAATTTTGAACTTTTGGTAAGTAAATACGGGCTATACTCAAATTCTAAGTATGTATGCTCGAGTTACCCTTCTATTAACCACTCTAAAAATCATAAAAAAAGAACCCAAAAATAACAAGCTACCTAACGAAAGTTTGGATTTGTGTCTATAGTTAGTTGGCACTACTTTTAGAAAGCATTAGGCGAGTAAGCGATAGTTTTCGGAAGAATTAAAAATGTGATGCATGAGCTTTATAGTTGGTTGGAATGAGTAGATGCACTATCTGTAATTTGTTGTTTGCCATAATGGGAATTAGCATTAGGTGAGGTGAAAGTAGGAGAGTTGTTTACTGGAAGAAAATTTATGTAATCCATTGTCCTTTTCTTAGAATAGTTGAGAGTTGGCGTGCCGTGTGTGTTCGTATGTATTCAAATTGTTTGTCTACTTTCGTTTCATCTCTAATGATAATGTGTTGGTGTTGGGTGAAAGGAGGAAGGACCGGGTGAGAACTTTCTCAACTTCTACAGATAGAATTACACTATAGCCATAGCACAGTATTATTAATGTATTCAGGCAAAAAGGCATAAGAGGTCAGGGCAGGCAGACGGCCGAAGTCTTCTATAAGTATAAGTCACCGAGAGAGAAACCCAAGAAACCATATTATTTGGTTCGGATGAATAAATTCGTAAGTAGCAGACGTCTGAAACCTGGTGTGGAAGAAACATATGAAAGGAAGGATGCATTAATTTCCCTACCTCCCTTAGCTGACTTGCACCAGTTCATTATTCATCAACTCATAACCTGATGAGTCCTTCTCACCAAACAACCGAAACTCGCCCGAATGCAACTCACTTGATTATTCTTCGAAAGGGCTCTAAATTATCTATAGATAAGTATTGCTACTTTTACAACTTTTCCCAGACATTAATTTGTGTACTTACACATGACTAAATACTATACACATTTCCAATATAGACAGCTACTACGTACTTGCAGCTAAAGATCACGCAAAGTCAACTTAAAGGCAAAATCTTTCCTTCCAAGTTTATTTTGGTTACTTTCTCAAATACAAACGGGTACCTAATATTTACTCTGTATATACTAAATTGATTTTCACACCAAACAACCACGTTGAAGCATGCTTCTCCCTATCATAGTACATTCACAGGGGCATTTAATAACAAGTCTAGCGATCCTTCCTTCCTTACTAGTGTTGACTTTCTCAAGTGGTAGGCAGGCGCTACAGAATTCCAGTTCTCTCACATTTTATGATTCACAAAAGCAGATTTTTAGCATGTACTTATTGAAAGAATCGCAATATCGTACCACAAACACATTTTTCAGTCTTATATGATTATGTAAAGATTCAACAGAAAATATTCGTATTCTGTGCTATGTAGGTCCCTACTATTATTTCTGGTAAACTACAGCAAATGAAACTTCTCTAAAAGAGGATTCAGATTAGTTTTCCGCTTGAGTCTTACATAATGTTCAAGTTTATCAGATTCCTGTAAAACTTTCTCCAAGTTCAGAAGCTACACAGCTTCCTTCTGCTTATACTTTTAATAATTCACTCACAATTCCCATAAGCAAGACCTACGTATATGTTTAAGTGTAGTATGTCTAAACATGGCAGTATATCGAACAACTTCTCTACTGATTTATATTGTAATATAGTAATTGAGATCCAGTCATATGCGTATAGAACGATGTTTGCCATAAGCATTTACCTATCTGTATCATATTACATATACGAAATATCAACATGTATACTCTACTCTCATAAGAATTAAAGTATGTAGCTCCATACGTGGATTTCTCATTATACTATTTACTGATTGTAATGCATACCACTTATACTTGGTGTGTTACATGATATTATGTACCGTCAGAAGTAGTTCAACGTTACTGCATTGTTTAGAATTAAGAACTACTAACTAATGGGTATGCTTATGGGGATTTTAATTATACGTTCATTAATGTTTCAAGCATTCTGCATTTTGATCCTTCCAACTAACACGAGTGTTTGCTAGAAGCCACGTCCTGTAGTATGCACCTTAAATCACTCTACCTTTCATGAACCAATTTTTGTTTGACTTCGAAACCCCAAAGCCACTGCATGAAGTTTAACCATGCGTTGTTGGAATGGAATGGAGAACAGAGTCTGCATTAAAAATTTTGGTCTCAAAACTTTACTTGTGCTTTCTACGCACGTAGTCATGATAACTTTCTTAGGACATCTGGAGTTCCGATTAGGATGCAATTTGCCCCCATACTCCAATTCAACTACTATACTACACAGCGAAGAGATTTCCGCAACTGACAGCACAAATGCAATTGCAATATTATACTCTAATTCAATCTTCCTTATTGAATCTAGATTTGACAGGAGAACAAGTTTACACCCAAAAGGTCAGTCTCAACGCAACTGAAATTCCTAAAAAAGAAGAATCAAAAAAATTGGATTTCCTGCTTTATTGACCTTTAATACGATTTTAACATGCCAATGCAACAAAGTAATTCAAAGATATTTTGAGCCTTTTTGCGACCGTCCCCGTCTATTTTGATACGAACGAGAATTTTCATTTAAGAGAAAGTCAATACCAGAGCAATACATATAATAGCATCCCTATTAACATTTTCGTCTAATACTTGCTCAAATTATTGTATATGGTTAGAGCTTATCAAATTATGAGTGTTTAATACACTACAAGATGTCATGAAGGGTAAAATGTATTGATCTCTTTTTCTTCTACAAGAATAAAGGATAATAAAGGCCCTAACTAACTTTCTGTGTCACAGATACGAAAGTAGCTCGAATGGATAGTTGAGCTGTGGAAAAACTTAAAAGGACCAAAAAAGTTATGAAATTGTATGAATTACTATTTAAAAGAAGATAACCTTCACATGACATTATAGCTTATTAGTAGTAAATAATACTAATAAGAATAAAAAATGCAAATATTGAGAAATATGATATTTACAATTTAGATGCCATACAAACACTTGTAAATTTTGCCAAATTTTTGCATTACTTTCTTCGCGCTTTATATTTTTCCACTGCTGGGTTATACAATGGTAAACTATGCACATCTTTACCTTTATTAACCCAAGCAAGCATATGTGTATTATTTTTATATTCCTCATTTTTACATATGAGTAATTTTTCCATGACATTTATTTTCTAGTTTACCTGTACAAAGCAAATTAGGTGGCAGGGATTATAAACCTGGTAATTAGCACCTAATTGTAATATTCAAATGAAAACTTCGTTCATGTTCTTTTATACGGACAAATATTCAGGAAAGTTTAGGTTGTAAACCCGTAAACTAGTGACACGGAGAACTAATTAACGCTTAGCATGCTAGCAGATGCACAAAATTACATTGTACCAAGGTTATCATAATATTATAACTTTATGGAATGCACGTTCATAGAATTTGCCTCAGTCTTTCACTACTTCGTTAGTTATTTTGTCTCATTCTTCGATTTATGAAGGATGTTATTATACAGGAAAAATTCGCTAGTAAATACCGCAGGTCACATCAGAAACAAAATATTCTATTAGTCGATATTGCAAGTAGGTTACAGAAGCATTCATTAATTAATAATTGCAAATTAGTTAAAAGCATTGTAAATTGTAGGACCGTAAACTCAATCCAATCTGGGTTAGGCAAGGCTGAGGCTGAACTACATTTTTTAACTTTGGAATGACACACTTGGAGAAATAAATTCCAACTGTTTGCGATCAAAGAGTATTATAACACTTAATTAAACAGATTTGGAAATTGACTTGAGATGTGAACTGAACATTCGTTAAGATATTACACTCGAGTGTTTTTAACGTATCCAGTCAAGTACGATGAACAATAACAAAGTTACTAAGATTTTTCACAATACATGTAATTAGAAATTTTATTGATTTTTAAACTTGCAAAAATATTTCTCCTTTCAAAGAAGGAATTCCATAATATGTGTCTATTCCGTAGGTAGCGAATTTCTACCCTTATTACTGTCCACATTTTATAAAACGTTTCCTAAAATATTTTAGACATCACAATTTGGAGATAAATTTTTTATAAAATAGGCTTCTAGTCACTTTCTATAATGGTTAATATTCAACGATATACATTTTCTTAAGTACAGGTAGGAATATTGCCGCTGTAAACGTAAATATGAGTCCTTTTTTCATGCAAGCATAGAAACCTCCTTTTATAGAAATTGGAAGTACAAATTTGCATACAATCTAGGAGTAGAACTATAATGCAAAACTCATTTCTATTCAAAGTACCTAATCCAAGATTTTGAAAAGTTGTTTTTTCATTTAGCAGTAAATAGTGGATATTTTTCATAACCGTTCGGTATTGAATGAAATGAAATGAGGTATATGTTTATTTAGCAGTTTGAAGAGACCTATGATCGGAGTTTGCAAAATTACGTATGCGTTGAATGGAAGAATTGATTAGTTAGCATATATAACCAATTATTACAGTATAAAGTAGCTAGGTAATATTCAACATGGGATGTCGCTGCTATTTATAAAGTGTACAAAGTATTTAAGTGAAGTATTAAGACCTTTCCAGCGTAATGCATGTATGTGTCTGTGGATGTGATGAAAAGAGAAATCCCGGGATCGTAATATTCTAAGTAGAAACGAAGGAAAAGAAAGGAAAAGACGCAAATGTCTGTCGGGGATAAAAAGAAAAAATAAGTATAGAAGTATCGATCTTACTTTTTCATCTTCTTTATTGAAGCATCCGTAGTTTACTGATGGGTTCTTGTTGACAGCTTGAGCCACAGCAATTATTTCTTCATCGCCGGCAGTCCGGATGGGCATGCAAAGGAGAGAGTCTGTGTGTTGCCCCAAGATCCTATCAACTCCATCATTGTAGCGGGGATCCTGTAATTTATTTCCCATTTACTAATGTCAAGTTAATTCCTTTCCCCTCCTCTTCATACCTACTCAATACTTTACACACACTTCCTTTTCACAATTATGAATTTATTACCACCTTTCTATATTTCAGTCGCTTATAGTCAAGTCCAATTGATTTCAGTTACATGGCCAAGTCTAATTCAATTTAAACTACTGTTTGAATAAAAACTTATCATCCCAGACGTGTCATATTTTAGTTCAAGATTCAATTAAGCTCCGTTGCTTCACTATTGCATCTTACACGACTATTCCCCTAAACAGAATTTCGAAATATTTATTGTCACATATTATTATGTCCCTCGCTTCTTTTTATGTCATGACCGTGATGACCCCTTTCTGTAAAGTATTCGCAAATAATTATCTTGAAATATGCAGCTTAGAAATATTTTCATGTAGTCCATTTAATTAAGGAATGGAATAGACAACCTTATTATTATACATTAGGACTTGTCCCATATAGATGCAAATCATTAGGAACTATAAATGACCATGACCATGAGCTATTTGCAATGAAGATTTGATATTACAGAACAGCGCAATATTATGTAATATGAAAATGAGAATGAGAACCAAGGAAATACTTTCAAGGAAACGGGAAATCGTCCTAAAGACCTAGCAAGATATTTACATGCATCTTTCAAGTATAATACGAAATAACTTGCCTAATGCACTATTCTAGTGCAAATAGGATTTTCTATAGCAAAGGAAACGAGGAGCATAAAACGAGCCTTACGTGAAAGTGGCAATAAATAGAGTCATACCAAAAAGTGCCTGAGAGGTATTAAATAGATTGCCAGCACTTCATACCTAATGCAACGCACATTACATAATAATGAAATGCACTAGAAACACCAGTTCATAGTGACCGAGAATACCAGAAGGGCCTAAAAATAACCTGAACAACGCATGCTTGTCTCAACATTTTTAGGCATGACAAAGGCCTAAATGAATTAGTTTTCATATGATCTAAGAATTATTAAACTTTACATATTCTCATTACTTGTTTGCCCGTTTCCGTATCAGAGCATCGTTTTCTAAAACGCTTCAAAATCTACTCTAGAAAAATTACAGCAGATATTATTAGCATTCTATAACATATTCCTACTAAAAGACAGGACTCCAAATATTTGTAGAAAAGTAAACACCATCCCGAAAAACTTTGAAAAACTTTGGAAGAGAAATTCTTGAATAAAAAGTATAACTGTGGCACATTTGTCCATTGAGTAAACAAAGTTTAGAGGTTTTTGTGCATTGCATAAATTGAAAAGTAAGAAAGTAGAAGAGAAAGTTGAAGTCGTCTGTGTGAATGATAGTCAACATTATGTGGTGTCAACTGGATATGTAATATCGTGTAAAAGGTGCAAAATGAAGCTACACTATTCAGAGTTCTTTTCATAATGGCTCGTATACATTATGATACGATACTCTTTTACTCAAGAATATTTGACACTTTCCAAATTGGAGTAGGCAGAAGGTATTGATGATAAGGTCGTTTCTATAAATGTGGCTTTACTGCATTTGATGTGCGATTGCTACATTATAACAGGGTGAAGGCAATTTCATTCTAGGAAAATTCATATTCCATGTAAACTAAATTTCCCGTTCCAATTTACAATCACAATTGTCAATTGCTCTATCCAACTTTGACCCAATTATATTTTAGTAGATGGCTAGTTTTATTACATTTGCGAGTTTAGTTTCCAAGCCTGCGTACTGCAAACGTTTAATGGTAAAAATCGTACATCTCCAACTATAGCTAAATAAATATATTGTAATAGCACAATACTAGGTCTTAGATGGTTGTAGACGAAGTTAATATTAAAGTGGCAGCAAATACTAATAACATGGTTGGTAATTAATGCCTAATGTAATTGTTAAACAAGTTCGGATGTGATAAATATTGAAAATGAGTTTTTCGTGTCCTACAGACTCTATTTGTAATTGTAATTTATGCATTAGATGAACGAAGTATAAGTTTTACTTTAATTGAGAACGAGATTTATGAATATTTATTAAAGATTAGCGTCGACGGAAATTCTATATCTGGAGACACTTCCAAAGTACTTTTTCAATAGAACTTAGTCATTAGTTGCTAATGGCGGAATACAATTTTGATGAAGAAATTCTTTCGGTGACAGTTTTTTAAGAAGATGGAGAAAATGCAAATGAAACTACAACAGTAATTAAGCAAACAGTGGCAAGATAATGAAATATCGTGATTATTCCATATCTAAGAAATCTAAGGAAGGAATAAAACAGATAGTCAGCAAAATGTGTAGGACGCATCCTTTCACAGATGGGTTTAAATGTGGTATAGTAAAAGACATTCCATTCTGAATAGTATGGTTTTGATGGTAGTGTAGAAAATGAAGACATCATCATAGTAATATGCATCAATTTAAACTTTTAGTAGGACGGAGTCCCATTGTAAGAGACGCCTATGCTCTTCCAACTACTCTTCGAGTTAGAAAGAAAAGTTTGAAAGCAAATAGTAAGAGTTTACACTTATTGCCCGACATTTGGAATCTCTGTGAGGAAACAGACGGTCACAAATACCCGTAATTTGTACGTAAAGAACTTGAGGAAAGAAAAGGAATAAAAAGAAGTGGAAGTTACCTCGTAGGCATATTGTAAATTGACGGTTTCTCCCGTTTCAGCAGTGTAGCCTAATATGCCCTTTCCCCATGGAATTTGAACTGCATTGTCGTCAGATTGAGAGGGCAAAATGTTCGCCCCGCAAGGTACGTCGAAAACCTTCAGCACAAAATCAAAGGAAACATTTTATACCAATTCCCTCTTATTTTCACGCAATCATTGCATACATCTATGATCATTGTTGATTTTCTTCGATTTCGTCCCAAACACCCTCTAGTCTGTAAATAAATCTCTTCCCTACCATTTTTAAAATATCATCCTTTCAAAAGCTCTAAAGTATATAGAATGAGATTGCTGATTTTATTATTATTTTTCTAAGAAATGAATGATCCATCTCCTTTCTTTTTGCAGAAATAATTAGAATTTAGTTTAAAAGGATACATTGACAGTGTTTACAATTTTATCTCCTCATTTTATACTACGAAGGGAATAACTATTCATTAGTAGCAATACAGAGTAAATAAAGCATTTACAAATCTAATTGGAGTTGTGAACATTCATACTATACCTACTAATTCACAACTTGTTAAAAGTTTATAGAGTAATATAAATAAGGATCTACATTATTTAATGGTGGCCCAGAAATGGAATAAAATAGAGTAATTCGCAATATTAGCATGTGTAAAGGATTTCTGTAGCATAAAATAAGTTTATTTATCGCTAAGATTGCTAGAAAGAGGATATGCTCTATATATTCAACATAGTGGACGAAGAAACTTTTCTTTGGTATTTATTTAATGTATAATTTTCCAGTCTTTGATTGCCACATGCATGGAGACAATTGCTTTCAAGGCTTGTCATTGAATCGCGTGAGAACATCGTTTCTATTTGTCTAACTGTAAGTTTAGTTGGAAAGTTAATTTATTTTATTCGGAGTTAGTTTATTGTTTTCTGAAATTGCCATGTTTCTAGCTATAGACTCTCAGATCCAGAATTCTATACATGGCATTATGAATTAACTGCATGTAAATGAAACCTAAGTAAATAAATATATAGTTACCTACACGTAACTTATATTTGTAAGTAATTACAAACAATTAAATGTGCATAAATCTTTTCTGAATGAATCACAACTTTGTTGTAGAAGTTGTCAATGTGGAAAACTTTGTATTTGGAACATATTCCAAGGAATGTCGGAATCTGTCTTATAGTAGACGTTTTTAGCAGTAAAGATGTAATTAATGTATGCATGAGGACTTTGGGAATTTTGGATTTGTTGGAGCTGTTGTGACTAGTACTTATTATTAAGGTCCAATCACCACTCAACTTTTTAACTTTCCTTACATCAAGCACCTTGGAATTGTATATACTAAAGTACAAGTGCGTCCATAGGATATCAAGTATACATGGAAGTTGTCTGTTCTTGCCCCACATGACGACAAACTTTGTAAACTAATAAACAGCAATTAGTGGAGTGTAATTGTTTTAAAACTAGAGAAGTTGTCGACTGGTGCGAGCAAAAAGTAAATACTGGCTAAGATAACAAATGAGGAGTAATGAGTACGTACTTTGGAAACCAATGTTTGTTTTCCCTTCGGACCTTCGACGAGAAACAAAGAAGAAGCCTCCGCATCCAGTAAAACAGCCATATTCTCAGTTATCTTTTTGGTTAAGCTCTTCAGATCAAGATCGTTAGCAATATCCTTGACTACATCTAAGAAAAATGCCCTGTCATCCATATTCCGCAACTCTCGCTTAATCTCCAAATTTTTTGACGCCAGTCGAGGCAGCTTCACCTGAATTCCCAAATGTAAATACAAACAGACCAAGGTAGGGAATTATCCTCTAGCTTGATACTTGATATTTCCAAAACATAATCACCATGCTTAAAAGTTATGCAGTGTAAAGAAGGCTTTTAGTGGTAATGGATTGAAACTTTATGCCCGAACGTAGCAATTAGAAAATTAAACGAACAGTACGCAATAACTTTTCAGAATGTTCATGATTTCAAAGGCTATAGATATAATCTACGCCGCAGGACACGGAAAACTTGTGCCTGACATATTATATAGACATAATGTATGATTAATGGTTACTTGAAGTGCATATGTAATGTAAAATGATGAAAGCTTATTCGAATGCATTCGACACACGAAAATAAATTAACCTTCGATTCAATGAGGAGGGACAAAATGTTGATAGAGCTCGGTGGAAGCGAAGTGTATTTTCGCATTTCCTTCAAACTGGATCTCCGAGATGCGGGAGTAGGCAAAAAGCCTGGAGAATTGGGAGTAGTCGACCCATCTTGAGTTTGGAAAACACTTCGACTTTTGGCACGAGCAAAGTCAGTCCGTAAACATCTTTTCGAGTTGGTTCGCTTGTGAGAGAGACCTACATACAAGGAGATCACATTATTCCATTTTTTACATTCTGTTTATCTCCAGTGCACTAACCTATCTCTTTGTTGCTGTCCCCAGTCTTATTTTTTAGCCACAAATGTCTACCCAACTCTAACCTAACAAATGCACTTTCGGTAAGATAATCCGCAAGACTTAGTAGTAGTACCACTCTAATATTATAATATAAAAAATTGTCTGCGGTTTAATAAAGATTAGCTGTCATGTTATACGTTCCGATTATTTTCAAAAAAATTGTCATGTACTCTTCGTATCTGTATATCTCTACCAACATTGATAGTTAACAAGTTAGTACAACGAAATTTAAAGATAACATGGTCCTACATCTTTTCTCTATCCACAAGTCTACGTACAGCATTTCCATGAAAAGTATGTAATAGCAACAATTCCTATCATTTAATAAATTGTTGGAAAAAGTGGAAAAAACTATAAGACAATGTTGTAACTCGGTTTCTAATTGTAAGAATAGATTTTCTGTATTGGAGGAATATAACTTTTACCGTTCTGGTCGTCTTCTACGCCAGAGAATTCATGCAGGCGATCGCCTGGACTTGACGGGGACATTGTTCCAGAAGTTGTAGCCGAAGCTCCGGACGCTCTGCGTGACGACGCATTTCTTCTTTCCACAGTCAAAGAGGACGGCGGCCCTAAAAAGACTGGAGATCTACTCCCCAAATTTCCTTCACACAAAACCAGGAACCCATGCTCCGTCAGCCATTGATTTATCAGACCGATGTCGGCCTAAAATCCCAAAATAAACACAAATCATTGAATACATTTTTTACACATGAGAAACATAAAGGGTAAAAAAATAAAAATAAAATTTAAGGTAGAGAATGATAACAATTTTAGTTTGTGATGTTCATAATATTATTTTTAGTATTATAATAGGACTACTGTTTACAGGACTATTGGAATAAAGTATATAGTTTAGGATTTGTGAAAAGAATAGAAATCTCCAAAAGTGCCTGGAATAATAAATGTCTGAAGATATTGTAGTATAAATAGATAAAAAATTCAACGGAAAGGAACACATTTCTCAAGAATTCGGCAAGTTAAGCGCTGGAAAGGGTATGGCTTGATAGGTGACTGATCTGATCACGAGTAGGTGTAGATTCAATCAATGATTTATTGGAAGAAAGGGAAAGCCGTAGAGACTAAACGATTACGGCATTTTTACTCTCACTGCATACAAAAGTCTCAAGTCACGGTAGACTAGAGCAGAGAGTTGCAGTGGCTTTTTGCACTCTGAAAAGAATTGTTTGTTCTAGAATTCTTTACCTTTTTGATGAAGTATTCACGGAAGAAAGCATTATTTTGCTCCAGCCACTTCTCAATATCTTCGCTAGCTAAGTTTGTCATGATGTCATTATAGTACGCAAGAGCTCACATTCACTTTTTAACGTTACGCTTCTGTTGACTTGGCTCGACACTATCTCGTTCCAAAGACACTCTCTGCTACTTTCGTCTTTTTCACACTTTTCAAGTGACCACTCACCAAACGATTGCAAGGAACAACTGCAAATACAATAATGTCAAAATTAGCATTTAGGTAAACAATCAATCACAAGAATTTCGCACAATTTCCTGAATTCTACCTTTATTTACTTTACGGATTATTTGCTAGCAGAATCTAGACAAACTCTTATCCTTCACTGCATTCAACAAGCACTAACTGTTTAAGAACGGCAATGCAATTTATATGGCTAAGGTGCAAATGCCATATACACAGGTAGATTCAAATCTATATAGAGATAAAATCTATATTTCCATACCATGGCACTCTAAAATTAAGCTAATTGAAGGATTATTTCGCAGGACAACTAAATAAATGAATATCTACGGGGAAAGTAGTTAACGTCAGAGAGCCTACAGTCGTACCTATATTTAAAAAAAACAGACACACGCGACTACTTTCAACTTTAAGTTAGGCAATCCTCCTGAATCCATTAACTCACTCTATAACTTATTACAAATGCATGGGAATTAATAATTAATCGAATACATGCGTATGGATCTTAAGCAAATATATACCAATAATTCAGATAGTTTTAAATTGACGCTAAAGTTAGTCAAATTTAGAGACAATTGACGAAATTCAAAAACTCAACATCAAACTGCTCCACTTTTTACTTGTTCTAAATACTACTTACCATTAACGTATGCGACAAATAAACTGATATTTATACGGCACGATTTTCTATTGCATGTGTAAGTCGTGGATACAATATGTAGACAATTTGTACACTCAAGTATAGTAATAATACCTAAGTGAAATTATACAATCAATATTTAAACCCGAGGTTAGTATAGCACGTCATAGTCGAAATGAGGACCTATGTATTAAACTGCAGATATTTATTTCTGCCAGTTCTTTTAAGCCAGTAGGTTGGTTAATGCTTGATGTAGTGTGTCAAATAACATGCTATATGTCTTAGGATCTTGTAAGATAACAAACTTAAAACACTACCTGACAAATTATAAGTTTGGAGGACGTTTTAATTTTCATTTATCTCATAGATAATATCACCCTTCTTTGAGGTCGTTAAAATACTTGAAGGCTAACTAAATTGTCATACCAATTGTTATTAGGAATATAAAATCGAAGGTATTAGACTTGCAAACATATTCTGTATATAATTATGGCCAACAAGGAAGTAAATCTAAGTTCAGTGTCACAGAGACCTTTATTATTGAACTACTTATTGCCTAATTAATTATTTACAATTATTATGACTTATAAGTAATCGATAACACTATTTCAAAAACCACAATGCATTTGTTGGCTATAATATTAATAAAAACAAAGGAAATAATGTGGGAAAGTTTCTGGACTAAATTAAACAAATATTATTGTGTTTATGGTTTACCTTATTTAGTACATAGGACAGCCACGTCACAATGTTGACATATTATGTATATTTATTTAGTTATTGTAATACGTATTTGCGTGTAAAATAGATGAACAATCAGTACTAGCCGAGCTACCTTATCCAGACACAGTTATAAATATGTAAAATTTTATTTCGACCAATTGATACACTTTAAGCCATGCCAGAAATAATTGATATAGTTTAAATATGCCTAGAGTTATAATTTTCTTGCTTAATTTTAATGTTTCTTTATAGTTAAAACAAAAGTTTGGGGCACGGAGATACATTAAAATATTCATTGTGGCTCCTGCCTGAGCGATGCTAATGCGTGCAAATTAATCGATCAAACTTCAGCAGCGATCAGGAAAATAATCAATGTACAAAAGTAGCGCTTTAGTTCAGGGCTACAAATTAAACAAGTGTCGTTGTGTATAAATGAAAGTACTGTTTACTTTTCTTTAGCTTCTCATTTCTCAGCATTAGATATATGCCCATCCGTTTTATTACCCGCGCGGATTTCTTATCCAGTTTTGGACACTTGAAATAGAAAATGCCTTGTACTTTTACCCTACCTGCCCCAAGAATGTTACTGGTAACGGTAAGTGATGTAATGAATTTTGACAAGAGCAGTGGAGCCAAGGCAGAATATAATAGTCCCACAGGACTAAATGTTTGCTAAAAAGCTAGCGCCCGTCGCTTTCCATTAAGGTTAAATTGTAATACATGCAAAATTCTGTCCTGAGAAAACGTGGATATTTATTATGGGACTAAAAGTAAATCTGCTCTATAATATATAAATAGTCGCAAGTGTCTACCACTAGAGCTCTTTCCATACTTTATGCAAGATGACATGCATTTTCTCTTGACGACGATGTCGCTTGATACTTACACTTCCATTTCGTCTTTTTGAAAGGAATACCTCAGTGCATATTATGCTTTCGCTTGGCACATTTCAGTTACAAAATACAACTGCTTGATTAAGACCAATCCTAAATCCTATTTAAAATTTATATCATATAAAATATTGACGTCCTTGTTAGATTCATATTATAAACAAATGCACCAAAGTGAGTTCTCGAACTCAAGGATGAAAAATTCAAGATTAAAAAGAAAATTAAAGTAAACAATGGAACGAAAATTAATTCTGGCATCTGATGGAAATTTTCAGCTCACAAAATTAAGTGTGTCAAAGCTATGCTTGAATTCCTTCTAAAAAATATTTTTTAAGATGAAGTTTAGGAAGGAATTATTTATTGCTGCTTAAGTACACTTAGTATCACTATGATGGCTTTCATATTCATGAAATATGACATAATTTGACATGCATAGAAAGTTTTATGTGGAGCAGATGAGAAAGAGTAACTTTACTATGCAAGAAAGTGTGGATTCTAAAGCTTCGAAATTAAGTAACTACAAATTAAAGAAAAGATTGGATAACTTTAAAAAATACTCTTAGGCACTTCATCAATTTTAGTCCAAATAAATTTTTAAACAGTTGAGACTCCAGGGAAATATATTCTCATCCACCTGGTGAATTTCGTCAGTCTTGATTATTTGGTTCACTGGTGTTTAAAAATTGTTCTACCATTGAAATACTATTTGACGTAAAAGAAACTGGAACTGCATTGAGAAATTCCAAGAATGCTGATTATTTATTGTATAACGTGCTGAATAAATTTGAGCAACTATTTAGGAAACATTCTGAAGTACAACTTTATATACTAGCAACAAATCATTAAAGGTAATGATGGAATGTACATTCACTCCAGGCAAAATTAACGGAGACATTGTTAACGTTTTGGATTGTATACGAATAATATCCAAAATTCTAAAATACTCGGTTGTTGTCGAAAGGAATATAATTTCCTAACAAAATAACTGTTCCTCATAAATAGGGAAAAATTCCGAAAGTAAATAATCATGGAGGTCACGTCAAAAATGGCAGAATCTTATGATGTAGGTCCTTTAGTTAAAGTGATGAGAAGCGTTCATAATGTCATAATGATACCTGTACAACTTGAGTATACTTGAAAGTTATTCGAAAGACTTTGTTAGAGCCTGAGGGTGGTTTTGTACAAAAGAGTTTTGTTCTTTTCACGCAGATGAAAAACCTTACGTCATCTATCTATCTAGTTCTTCTGCATAAGTAGTTTTACCTCACCGTTGGAATTAGCAAAGGTTGATTGTTTTCAATAGTTAGAGGGCAGCCCAAAGTTTAGACAATTTAAAAATGCAAAAATGAATGTTAGTCAAAGGGATAGTGAAAGTTTTCCGTTTATGAGAAAAGGCGTTAATCAGACCAAGGTAGAGTTTGCTGGAAAAATGAGCCGGAAGAAAATAACTTTGGGAATCAGTTTAAATAAAAAAGAAAGTGGTGGCGAGTAAATGCGGAGGGAAGTTCAGGGTTCAATTTTATATTTGCTGGGAAGAGGAGTGGTGAATTCAACTGGCACTATCTCGGAAAAATGATGGCCGCGGGGTGCCATTAAAATTTAACTTCTCAGAGGTGATGCTGATGTTGACCTCATTGTTAGATGCACAGCCGTGTAAACTCATCATGCTGTGTGATCTTTACGAGCTCATTAAAACTTGGTCCTGGATCGTGCACACTTAATATCTGTACTACTGTACTTACATCCCCACTCACCGTGCAATCCCTCTACTTAGTCATCTCACGAATCAGTAGTCACTCAAAGACAACTCAACCAATTAGCATTTCCCGAAAGAAGGGCTTTCTTTCCAATTTCAGATCCCTAAGCCAAAATATCATTTGACTTAAGGGTGAATTTTTTAGTCTATATATCACCACCAAGTCTTCTTGAATAATTGTGGGCAATAATATATATCTATGTAGCAATAAACCTTTTACTACCTTGGTGAACAATAAGTCAACAAGGCACTTTAATAATGATAACGAGAAAGAAGAGAAAGACATTTAGATACGGAGTACTAAGCGAGATAGTCGGCATTAAGCAGACGAAAGAAAATCTCGATGGAGAAAGAATCTTCTTATAACTATTCTTAAGTGAGCACTAACTCCTTTCCCATCATTTGACTCCATTCGAAAAGCAATAACTTGCACTACGGCTTAGTCTGAAATTACCTTCTTTAAATTTTCAAGATAGCTATTAAAGTGTAATGTTAGGAAGAAATTACAAACATCATTATTGACGTCTCAAGACCATTTAACATGGTTCGGAAAATCTAATTTCATTTCGTAGACTAACAATTTACGCAGTTTTCATTGATTTTCAAGATTTGTTGGAGTTACTATACGTTGCAAAATTCTAATTATTCACAACCGTATAATAAATTTCCATGTCTATGGAAATATCCCAATATGAAATTCTTATTCTTAGATTACTCCTATTAGTAAATAGTACTAATATTTGTTTGAATTTTAAATGGGACTGTTTACTCTATTTGTTTTAATTATTAGAGCTTCGTATTGTCAAGGTAAAATACTATTTATTTAACCGAAAAGGAACGGCCATTTCGTTTAATTCAGGACATGTATTATTCTCATTTAAAGTCGGCGAGAGGAAAAAGCCAAATGGGTAACCCTGGGATTAGACATGTCTCATTTGATTGTGCAGCCTTAGAGCTCATTCCAATAAAATCCACGTAAAACAAGAGCAGTAAAGATGCACAATCTTTCTCTGTTGGTTCCATTTAGGATTGTCAATGATATTATTGTGTTCATAGCCATATCCTTGTTCAATGAGCGTAAAAAGCTAGTGCATTGTGGAACACAAAAGTCCGTATTATCCCTGTATTGACGTAGTGAAAGCATAGATGCGCTGCTCGGGATTCGCAAGTGTCCTCTTTCTATCTAGTAGTAGTAGGTTAGTAATACTCTCGAGTTGGAGTGACTGTCAGGTCGGCTTTGTGTTATCTTTTTAGTATGCCTAGGATTTATTGCATAGATCTGGATTTTCTCCACTCACAAATTCACAATCAGTTCAGCATCATAAGTTTTCCTTACATCCCCCTAACAATAAGTAAGTCCTTGTAGATAATGGACACTTATACCATATTTATCACTTTTTGCCCTATGATTGGACAGCTTAAGTTATTATGGGGCTAACATAAAATGCCAAGCGTAACTATTTATCTGGAGTAATTACTTAATGGTGACACTATTAAATACTGGATAAAAGAATTGAGCATCATCTTAACTTATTTAATGTTTCGCCACTAAAAAACAACTCAGCTAAATGATCTACATAGACGGAAGTGCATATAAAAATGTTATCAATATCAATTACATCCTACATTGTCATCAGGACGACGCTCTCTCTAAATTACATTTTTACAACACCCCTTCTTATGATATTTTCGTCAGTCTTATTGGCCTAGTTTCTTACAAAATAAGGCTACCTCTGAATGTAAATCTACTATACTACTACTTACTACTTAACTTCAGGAGACAAAAAGGCTAAAAATGTAGTGTTCTGTAAAAAAAACCACTCTAAAATCAATATGGCCCAACTTTCTGACTCATTAATATAGATTTGTACCTAAAATTAAGTTTAACCGACATAGGAATATTTTATAAGTCTTATATTATTTTATCAAAACTTTTTAATTCACATTTTTTATTTAATATGTAGCTTTAAGCCACTCCCTAGACTTTTAGTAATTAATCACTGAGAGTCATTTAAACACATTCTGTACATTGTCACATACTTGTCGAGGTAGCCTTAAGACATAATAAGGTTTGCAAAGCTTGTTCGTTTGACTTTCCAGCTGGTATGGGGTGTAACTTACATTTCAACTCCATTTCATTTAAATGATACCAAGAAAGCACTCAAGACTCCTTTTCCTCCGTGGCTTATCTCCAACTTCATTTCATTTCATTTTAAATTTCATTCGCACTAAAAAGGAAATGTAACATCCTGGTATACGTAATTGGAGGCAGGATATAGTTGGCAAAGAGTACATGCATAGCCATTAGCTTAACCTACTACATTGAAATCTAATATTTCCATATCCTGGGCTCTAAGTATTTTCGGTACCTAAATATGCCCTTCACAAAGACAATTATAAACCATGTAGTTCACGGAATAATGTTTGTCTATTCATTATAATTCATAGATTGAGGCGCAGTTGCTGGTAGCCTATACGTTTTGTCAAATCAAATGTATGCAACGAATCATGAATGTGTAATTATGGAGTATACTTTCCATTTTTGTATATTTTTAAGACATGGGATATGGGAAGCAATATAGTAATTACTCTTTGACTCGTAAGGAAGAGTTTTATAAGTAGATAAATATGGTATTATATAATCTGTGCATATTATAGCACCTGAAATTCTTAGTGTGTGCAATGTGGAGATTACATATTGCGTGTAAATTATTATCTTCTATCCAAGTGTTTCTCAAGTGATGACTTTTTGGGTATATTCTTAAGAGCACTCAAATCTGCGCATTATTTTGGTGTAAATACACTTGTAAGTTTAAGGTACAAATATTGTGTAAACGTCTAGTCAGAGAGGGAAGGCAAGGTAAATTGTGGGCACAAATAAATAGATACAGACTTGGCAGAGAGAAATAAGATATCTGTTCGCAAAGCTTGCCTGTGGTTATCTGTTTGTGTTTTATGGGTTAGTCGTGTTGTGTTTGTGTTTCTATACGCCGTAGTATCCCGAAGCGCTTCTGTGTGCTCTGTAAATAACGTTTGGTTAGTTTCTATATGACTGGGGGAGTTGCATCTTCTCCTCACATCTCGAAACCCAGTGGCGAGAGTAGGCAAAGCTTGCTTTACAAGAATCGGGAATACGGACACTTATATCTGTAGTAGCTATATTAAACGGATTGTTTTTTTATCTGCATGCAAACCAGATAACTCGAGATTTACACAGTCTCTTGCAATCCAACACACGAAAGTTCTTATAATAACAGAACAAGTTTGCAAATTCAGAGTTATACGTATCAGAAAGTACAAAAACAGTTTAATTCTTGGAAAGAAATTATTTTCAGTAATTACTTTCCCTTAAACTTTCCCGAGAAACTAAAATAGAAACTTGAATTATATTGGTAATGTTTAATGCTACAGTTTTAAGCAACTCTGCTGATTCCCAAGTCAACCAAATAGTTACTACTCAACACTATTGCATTGAAAAAATGTAGACTTTGAAATTCAAAGTATGGAGATAAATAAAGATAGGATTCAGTAGTTTCTAGAATTTCTAGATTTTCATCGTCAATAAGATCGGCAATAAGTTCATTTAAATAACGCCTTGAGGAAATTCTAAAAGATTGAACTAGATGTGGAAGTTATATGGAGTCCACTTTATAAAGTTTTATTATAAAATTGGATGTTGAAATGGTTCCCTGACTATTCGTTGTGCAATGATACTTTGTCCAAGTAAGCATGAGGTTTGTAGAGGAAGAAGACTACATTGTAAAATATTAGTCGAAGGACTTCACAGCTGCTACTATGAATATGATCTACCCGTGCCAAAATTGGGAGAACGTCTTTATTCGTGTATAATTATACGTCCCCTGACTTTTCTTTGGCAAGAGAAGCCAAAAACTTCCTGGATGGTCTCATTCAGGAAATCTTTTTAGATATACTGGGTGACAGATTTAATGAAGGCAACTACAAAGCAGTCTCTCCCCCTTCCTTCCTATTAGTCCAATATCTAGATTTCACCGGTGCAGTATTTCAGAATTTGTGGTATGCATTTATTAATGGGCGAAGGGGGAAAGGTTTGTATTATTAAAATATTCAGAGAACTGAAGTCAACTGAATATTAGAACATACAAAAGATCACGACTTCCGCTTAAGATTCAGCATTCTTGCTTTACGTCAGGTAGTTATTTATTCATGCTTTGAATCTTTGTGAGTTTGTCGAATTTATTGGAGGTTGTCCCGTGCAGTGAATTATAAGTAGAACGTAAACTTTTTCCTTTTGTCAAATGCTTTCAACTACGAGCTTCCTATTCAGCATGCCATTCCCATTATTGTAAATATATTGAGTTCTTACTGACTGATATGTAAACTGTTTTCCTTCTATTTATTATGCATGTCGCTCTATATGTGCATGTTATCGTCGAAACTTTGAATTAGCCTATAAGTAAATAAATATTAACATACTCAGATACATCCCTCACTTACATTATCTATAAGCATAATCACATTGTCAATCCAAAACTTTTTGGTGCATGACCTCCTCCTAACTTTGAATTTCCTTTTGTCTCTTAACCATTTCCAATTTCCTTCTATTTTCAAATTGTTTCAAAATTGTTTCTAATCGCTTTATTTTCTTTCTCTCCAGACTCAATTAAAAATGAAAGAGAAAACTTCCTTCTTCTGCAATTTACAAGGTTCAATGAGATTGATGTTGAAACTTTGAGACTTTTATAGTTTTTTCGGGAAAAACGACCGTGTTTATAGTAGTAGTATGTTAAAATAGCATTTGCACTGTCTCCCCCTTATGTACACTATCCAATCATGTATTTATTTTTATTGGCGATGGATAATTGATTGGCTACGAGTTATACATTATTTTAACGGCTTTAATTTATACTCTGAAAGAACAGTTTTGTGCTTCCCTTTTTCAACCTTTTTTCCTTCAAGCACTCATAGATACTCATTTGGACACTTTTATTACAAAATAAATCACAATAAATATTAGGATGGCTGAAAATGTCTCTAAAGGGCAAAGAGTTGATTCAAAACGTATATATTGGTAATTTCTTATTTCATCATTTAATAATTCGTATTAAAAGTTTTGAAAAAAGTTGAAAAAGGTCGTCTGAAAGTATTTACGTGCAGGAAAAAGTTTGTTGAGAAAGAATAGGTCGAGAAGCCTAGAAAAGTGGCAAGCAGACACAATGCATTTTTTGGAGAGATCAAGCCGCGTGTGCATAGGTATAAGTAATTTTGGTGTGTGAGTCCGCCTGTAACATTTGCTCTTTGGCCGCTACGCCCCAAGAGATCCATATATTGATGGAATGATATGGGCTTCAATCAGATTTCCGACAACACACGTGCGTTGAGTTTCTGCCCAAGCAAGTCTCACCATGTTAGACAAGAAATCGAAGAATGTAGTCATTGGGAAAATGAAACTGACACACGTCAGTGTGGCTTGAATAGAACATCTGACTTTCTCTCTGGCTTGTCAAGATGTTTCTCCATAGCAAATCCTTCCTTCTCTACGTCGCAGTTTTCCGCCTAGACTCACGTCCCTATGGAGAATCAAGTTAATGTTAATGGAAGGTTGAGTGAGTGGTGATCAATGAAGTTAACTTATCAACTTTCCGATTTTCTCTTTTCCCTGCATCTACTACCCACCTCACTTCAATTTCCATTTCTATTTACTTGCTCCAGACAATCCCTCCTCCATTTCCCTTTCTTCTCTTTCTAATGAACTATATACTTATAATAATTTTACGTAATGCGCTACATATTCATATGCATTTTTCTTTTATCCATTGTATACTCACCAAATCGCTATACTTATAACTGTTCTCTTGGTTAATCAAACACTAAAATACTTTATTACTACCAATCACAGTCGAGCGATTCAGAAAAGTCAGGATAATAATCCCAACGTTATAATTCTATAGACAATCTGGAGAAATGCTAGACGTACTTATGGTAAATATCTACAAGTAGTAGGTATATGTATCAATTTACTATTCTAAGAAATCAAGAGTGAATGTTGTATTTATTGTCCGGATATTTCGCAGTTATATAGCATTCTCGATTTTCATGGATATCTATTATTTATCCTTGAGATTCTATCCGTATGCTCCTTTTCGATTAAGATTAAAAGTTCCGAATAAAACCGGTAAGGATAACAGCCTCATTGTTAGGTCACCGAACTCTTGCCCCGATGTGACTGACTGACGTGAAAGAATTTGTAATAATATATCATGTTTCACCTATTTATCTCTGCCCCGCTACTGATTGGTACCTTACTCATTTATTTCTAATGGCCACTAGGTACTGTTAAAATGGAATATACTACACACTAAATATACTAAGTGATTTAATCCGCCGATATTTTACTTACCGATGAATTCAATGCAAGTGTTACAAATAACGATCCGCACGGTAGAAAATAGTTTGTGAATACAGTGCAGGGAGAATGTAGTTTTGCAATTTTTATAATTTACAAAACGACATGCAACATTACTCTTGATAAATATCCAGCTTGGATTTATGTCTTCCTACTTTATCAATTTTTTCAACGCTTGAGATATAAAAAGTAAATGCATCATAGCACGCGGAATATTTTTCTGAGGCACAGAGCAAATGAACACTTTACATTCCAGTATAGTTAAAACTTTCTATAAGCATTGTAATTATACTAAACAGAAATAATCGCGAATATCCGGACTTGGCACATTAATTAGCACAAGGCTTATACATATCTTTAGTTCTAAGGCACGATGATGTATAAATGTATTTTTACACTCTCGTCGTAAATGGTAAATAATACAGGACTGGGTACACCTGTTCCTACAACTGCAATCGTGGTGAAACAATTACTATTATTAGAGTAGTAGTACTGACAAAAGTATTTGGGAACACGAAAGTATCAAGACTGAAAAATTAAAATAAAGGAAATATTTTCACCGACAAAATCATAGCCAAAAGTAAGGAACAAGTATGAATTAATTTCGTAATAAATAACCCACGCCATGTGCAGCAGCAAGAACCCAACGTTGGTGAAAGCCGTTTTGCAATAATTGTACAATAGGAGTATAAAATACATTCCCAGTAAAATCGTTTTGGGGCGTATGGCCCACAGTACTTCGAACTTATACTTCTTATACTACTGCATTATATTATAGGTCCCCACACAGTGCGCTTCTTTGTTGTGTTTGCCTGCCATTGAATTATAAGAGACCTTCGTGAACTTTCGTTAGTCAGATGTATGCAATCGGCAAGGCACTGTATTATTACGACAAACTAGTCTAAAAATAAACTTCCATACTTATATTTAATGTACTTTGTCTACTTAACATGATCATCCATTATAATAATGACAAGGTCACTGCCGTTAACTTAAACTGACTCATAATTATTTTATCTTTAAAGTGAATTTAGGAATATTCTAGAATATTCTTTCACCAAGGCTTTCACCACTACTACCTCCAATCTATTTATTACTGTTGGCTACAACTTTAAATAATCAAAATCTACTTAAACAAATAAATGAAGTAATAAATTGCGAAATTGAAAATGCAAAATCCTCTCTTGCAGAGGAAATAGTCAATTTATATGCACGTGGATATTATTATAATGAGTCGAAATATGCAAAGGTATAAATTATGCAATCATCAAGAATTTTGATTCTCTCAAGGGTGTTGTTGTATGGTATAATGAAGTAAATTTGGTTGGAAACAACGAAAATTTAATGTGAAATTTGAACTGAAGTATCCTTTTCTATACCAAATTAAACTGTATAAAGTTATGCTTTATCTTACACAAGGTCGCAGTTTCTGCTTTGGCTCCTTGAAAAATGATATTTTCTCACGCAACTCAAGGTCTTAATTCATTACTGCTTCACCAAATCAGTACTGATATTTTACAGATTAATTTAAGTATTCATAATTCTTACGGAATATCAAAACAAGGAAATGGAATTAAAAAAGGCTAGAATAATATAAAACGCTGCCTTATTAAATCTTGTTTTTCATTTAGTACTGCATCAAAAATATGGCGTTGTTTGTGTCCAAATAAATGAAAACAGAGCTAATCGTCTCAAATGCGCATTTTTTCTTCTTAGAGCTTTGTTGTGCATATTTTTAAATGCTCATTTAAATTTAGATAGCTGTGTACATGGATATGTATTTTTCAGAAAAAATTGTATATAGAAAGGACAACTAGAGAAAGTTGACCTTGTATCTTGTAGGTAGGTTTCTATTTATTCTCTTTGGCCTGACAAACTCCGCTGGAGTGTAGTCTGCCATGAATTTGTATTTTAATAGACTACATGCAATATACGCTTGGCTAGTCTCCAAAAATTATGCATATTTCATATTACGTTATTTACGATCCACCAAGCAAACCGAGCCCATGTAATTCTCTTCCGCTGTCTTTCACTCATGTCACGAAAAGAATCCTCAAGAGAAAAGAGAAAGACAGCACATTACTACATGCACAGAATACTGTACGTGATGCCTTTTCTTTTAATAATAATGAGTAGGTAGATATCTATTATATGTTATACCTAATATGCCAGACAGTCATCATGATTAATAGAAATACGACGTAAAAAGTTATAGGCACGGGTTAGTCACATATTTGGAACGCAATATTTATAAAATTTCCAGATCTTTATCTGATGTGAATACCTATATAATTAAATATTTACAGTACAAATATAAACTAAAATTTGAACAAAATGATAAAACTTGGATTTTTTAATTTTTTAAATTGGTTTCAACTATAAAACTCAAGAATATAATTTTATATTTTATTTTAATATATTTTTTGATACTTTATTCCTTTGCTAAGTCTTCGGAATTGATGTTGTATTTTAAGCTAAGTTTTTAGATGGCTACTTTTAAATTTTAGTCAGTCAGCAGCCATTTTACC